>OY728167.1:202359633-203559633 GCA_963277665.1 Viscum album | reverse complement strand
ACTTCACATAAGACAAATTCAACTTCATTTCTTTAAGAGATTACGTGGAAATTGTACGAGGCACAAGAAACGGTGAGATGATACCGAAATAAAGTAATTATTTCTTCTAATTCAAATTCTTTAACTTTAGGGAAATGATCTTGAAAACAAAAAATGTTTTCCTTGTGCTCTCATATATGATGAATCGGATGGGACCTGAGATCATCACAAATTTATGGCTTTGTGATTTTTGGCTTTTTCATAGCCATGTCCTCTACCACTCTTCATCAGAAGTTGATGGTTATATTTCTCTTTCATATCCATAATTTCACCTATGTTCTCCTATGTGGAAACCCAATGATTAGTTAATTTTTGTAATCGTTACATTTCATATATTATTTTTTAAAGTCAAGTTTTGGTATTCCTTTTTACGATGTGGGTTTCTATGAAAGAAACTTTCAAGTAGTAGACCATTTATAACCCCGACGAATTTCGAGGGCGAAATTCATTTTAAGGGGGGGTAGAATGTAACACCTCGAGATTTTATGAAAAATATTCTTTTTAATTTCATTTATGTCTTGTGTTGTACGCTACACCAAAAGGAACTTTCACTACACGCATCCCTGACTTGGCTTGCTTTACACGCAATCGCGACCTTCCACGATAGCGTGTGTTGTACGCAATATCGTGTTTCACTAAACAACAATATGTTATTAAAATATTATATAAACTATCCATTATGAATAGTATTAACTAAAATTTTAATTTTATAACATTATTATTCATCTTACACATTTTCTAGAATATAGTATGAGAACAAAATAAATTTTTCATGTAAAATATGTATTTTTCAAAAATTGCAGTTTTCCTGCTTTTTGATGGCACACCCACTTTAAATCTTGTTTTTGACATGTCTATAAGTTCAATTTGAAAAAATAAAATTTTTATTTGGAATCAGGATATAAAAATTTACTTTGGATAAATTTTTCATATTATTTTGATAACTTTCATATTTTAATGAATAGTAAAAACACGCTATATTTGAATTAAAAACAACTTTTTTTCATCGCAATAATTTATATGGTTAGATTATCTTTTTAATTGGTTTTAAAGTTTAATTAGAATATATTTTTACAATTTAATCCCATGTTGTTCATTGTAATTAATTTCACTTTGAAATTGGATATAAACAAGTATCAATCTTTTTATAGTTATTGTTTCTTAAAAACACGCTATTTGTTTTGATAATAGGAATGAATTTTAAAATTAATTAATGCCACTTATATGTTTTGAATTTGGAAAAATAGACATCAATTTTGAATTTGGAATATCAAATAATTATTAGGCTGAATTTTTGGTATTTTTCTGAAAAACGTAAATTTTCGATTAATAGTGAAACCACATAGTGGTAGTTAAAAAACTGACTTGCTCATTTAAATGAAATTTTACCACTTCTGTGAATTGAAATTCAAAAATCTGAGAGACACGGTTAATATCAAGGACTAAAATGTGGTTCAATAAGATGAAAATAATTTTTGGTGAATAGTAACTTTTTACTTTTATTTACCACGGTTAAAAGTAAATAGAGTAATTAAGGGTAAAAATGATATTATTATTACTCTAACACATGTCCAAATTCTATTATATAATTATAATTCGACCAAAAACAACCTTAGGAATAAAATATGTCCATTTAGGTCCACTTGGATTAGATTAGGACATTTATTATTAATTTATTTAAAGAAGTTAAAATAGTTAAAATGAAAGTGTAATAACTAAATCATTTTTAATATAGGGTTATACATAAGATATATTCGACTATAAATATTCATTAGAAATATACAAATATTTCATAACTAATGGTATTTTATTTATAATTTTTAGATATTAAATAATTTAAGTTATTTATGACACAATGGTGATGCAGTAATTACCTAAATAATGAAATATTAAACTCATTGATGTTATAAATACCCCAATAAATGTAATTTGAGAATTTTTATGAATTACACTAATTTTCTAGGTTAATATGAAATTTTATTATTTAATTAATTAACGTTTTTTAAACTAATGATGCTGTTATGAGTTTCACAAAAATCAATTACCAAATAGTGTCAAAATTGACATAAAATAGTTTTTAAAACAAATAATATATTATTAATTGTTATTATATTCCTAAAAATCTAAGGTTCGACCAAGATACTTATATCATGCTAGGTGTATCATTAATGGACCACCTGGGGGTCTCTTGGATTTATATGGTATGTTTATTAACTATATAATATAAAAATACAAAGTGACATGGTAAATGTCAATCTAATTAACTAAGAGTTAAAACTAAAAGATAAGGTTAATATAATGACCCAAACCTGTCTAAAATCTATTTTTTTAGAGTATTTAGACCCATACCCACCTTTTATTCGAAATAAATTAATTTGGAGCTATTAAAAACCGAATATGACTTTATTATAAAATAATATTTTAAGTTTTCCAAAGGTGCCCCTCTCCTCCCTTATAAAAGGGCACCCCTTACCTCTTCCCTTTACACCATTTTGAGCCTTGAATCTCGGTCAACCCCTGCACATTTCTCTTCTCCACTTCCCGAGAAACATTATGGAGGTTCTGGTCTTCTCAAAATACCAACTCTACTTCCTTAAGCAAAGGCTTAAAGTAGGTGCGTCGAAGAAGAGGTAATCTCTTCTTCCGATTCTCTCAAGTTTATTTCTTCTTCTACTTATTCTTCTTTAGTTGTATTATTTTAAATTAATAACATCAGTATTACTTATATACTGATATGTTATTATAAATATGAAACAACCTTATTTCACCTTCTATCCATCCTACGGAAAACAAAATCATTGCGTGTGCGTACGTACGGAATACCGTCTCCACGCCGTGGTGTAATATGTTTTCGACCCCCACCTTACTTGGATGGGTATAATGGTGTAAATAAATAACTATATATGATTATTGTAAATTGATATTGATTCTGAAATATTATACATTCACTTCAATACAATTCCACGATCATGGGAATGATATCATCGCTCAAGCGTACGAACGGACTACCGTCTCCACGACGCAATGAGATTCATTCTCCATGCTAACCATTCATGAATGATTATAAAGTATATATAATGAATAATAATAAAATATATGGCTTAATAATGATACTGGATTTATGTATATATATATATATGTATTTTATCTACTTAATTCTATTCAATTCAATAAGGAAACGAAAACAGCGTTCATGCGTACGTACGACCTACCGTCTCCATGAACGTTGTATTTCATTCCATTTATCGATCTATCATATATATATGTATATACTGAATATATATTATATATGAATCATGTTTTACATTCTGGAATTATTTAAATCAGTATATAAGTAATAATATCAAGAACAACAAGTCGAAACACGTACGATAAATGAAAAGATTTTACCCAAAATGCTGCTTTAACATAGAATTTACAAAAGAACGGGTAATATAAAGTCATAAGTGCACCATATATGATATCATAACAATGAATATGATTCTTTAATAAGTCAATGACATTATTTAAATCATTATACAGGTGTTTCGGATACATACGAATCATATCGAATGTAAGGTAAGGGATAATTTTGCAAATCTCATTTTTATCCGAGATTACTTATTCGTAAGTATTTACTGGGGTTATTTCTATCATCCATGTCCATGTTATATAAAAGTGTTTTCATGTATTTTTAAAGTCCTTACCCATTTTTACTTTTACCCCATGGTATGGAAGGAATCTTTCTTTTATCTACCCTACAAGGTACTTTTTGACTTTTCCGACAAAAGTACGAGAAGAATGTTTTTTTAACGTATATGGCATGAAAGGATTTTTACGGTTTTATAAGGCCTTATTTTCATTAAGCTTCCTCCAAAATATTTCATGACTATTTTCAACAAAATCCTTTTCTTTTAAAATTTCATGAAATTTTGTGAAAAGAAAATGATTTTGAAGAAGAAAGGATATTTTCCTCAAGAATTCATTTCAAGTGTTTTATCAAAACCATTTTTCATCTAAGATGACATTATTTCATATGTGTATGTTTCAAGTATCATGTATCTATTAATTACATGGTTTCACTATTCTTATTATGAAATGATATCCATTTTTTTATATGGATTATGTTATGATGTCATGATGTTCAAAAATCCCATTCTATTACATGGGTTATGCTATGATGTATGATTTATGATTTTGTGGCACATGAAAGAATGATTTAATTATGAGATGGGTGGGACCTATATCTCCCTCCAATGCGTTGGGTAAAGATTTATATCTCATGAGATAGACATGGCTGAAACGGCAAGTAAATCCGGTTCAGTAATACAGGGCTGGAACGGCAAGTAAACCCAGTTCAGTAAGGGATTTTGTCCACTAAGATGGTCTTGGAAGCAATGCCTTGGCTACTATGGAAATCATATCATGTGATGAATGTTTCTCCACAATTACAAGTTTTATTCCCAGGCTATTTTATCATGATTAATGTTCTTTTATGATCTATGCCTTATGTACTGCCATGTTTTATGTCATTGCTCAAGATTATGATGTTTAAACATTATGTTCATGTTTTTAAGTTCAAATGTATATGGTTTGTTTTATTTTCTCCATGATTACCCTTACTAAGAATTTGATCTCACCCTTTATATGTTTTCTTTTCCCCAGGATATAAATAAAGGTTTTAGGGAAGAAAACAAATGGGGAAGATCTTTATGGGAGATGTTGAAGATCTTTCCCCACGATTAGAAGATTATATTCCGAGTTTCCAAGGACACTAAACTATTACGGTCCTTGTGTGCTGGTTTTTGTTATGTATTAAGTATTCAGCCAAAGTAATGTAATGTCCATGTACGTCAAGCTTTGGGTCTATACAAATATAGTGAATGATATAGAAAATAACATCACCATTCAAACTTATCATAAACCTTGTGAGGTTATCTTAATGATGGTATCATTACAAAGTTTCCTTAGTATTTTATATTTATAATAGGGGTTTCCATCATTGATGAATATAAATTACATATAATGTTACTGAAAATATTCTTTACAAAAATACTATTTTTTTAATTTCCGAATAAATTGTCATAATTTTTTTTTATAATATTAGGAAAAAATATAATCTATGAAAATAATCATGTAAAATTTTAGACGATGCTTCAATATACTAGGAGTTATTGATGATAGGTAATTCCATACATGTGTTTAAAAAACATTGATTTATCACCATTGTAAAAAGGAAAAAAGCACTTCTTTTGAAAAAATAGAAGATTCATTTTAAACCATTTTAAAAATAATAATCAATGGATTGAAATGAAATTTACAAATAATAGGTGAATAGTAAAAATATTTTTGAAAACATTTTATGAGAACATAGACATGGAAAAGAATGGATTTTTTAACGAATAAAGAAATGGAGTTGATTTACCGTAAAACATTCTTTTAATCTATTTAGTAATTAAACAGAAGAAAATTGAATGAAAAACATCAAATTTATGTAAATAAAAATATTATAAGAGAATATATTTTGTTTTATATATAAATTTAAAATAATTAAACAACCTGAGACTTAAACACAAACAATCTTGAATAATGATGAGATTGTTATATAAACCCTTACCTATGGTTTAGCTTCCTTCTTAGGCATCTGATCTTCCAGTATAATAAATATATAGTTATTATTCATATTATAGAACCGTAATATATATATAACCATATATTATTTAATTATAATCTTGTATCACCCATTTATTAACAATTCTTTTTTAAAATCAACGTTTTGGGTAATAACTACTTCAATTTTATTATATATTTTTGTTTGAAATCTTTGGTCCTTTTAATTAGATAATGGATCCATAATATCGAAAATTTTAACCATGATATAAAAAAATTCATTATAAACATATCTATAGTCATCCATGTAATAAATTGAGAGAAATACTGAATTACACCATTTATGGAGATAATAGGTCATACGTATGCACGAATGTTGTTCACTTTTCGAATGATCTAAAAAATAGAGGTAAATAAAAAATTAAACTTTATAGAATCCATATTGTATCATATATATCACATATTTTCAATAAATCTATCCTAAATACCAACCATATAATATATAAATGAAGAATGGATCGCATCCCTTTGTGGATGTGGTAGTCCACACATGCGTGTGAGCAACGTTTTTGTTTTTCGACAGGTTAAGAGGTAAAAAATTATATAAGATATTATATTTCCATAATAAAATTTATATAATAAATAAATTATATATTAATTAGTTAAAAATTTATAATGATCCAGGTAAAGTTTTGACGAAAAACGAATTACACTGCTAAAGGACTCGGTAAATATGGTTACCTCTTTTTCGGTGGAATTCATTTAGTTCTATTCATAAAGGACCTATTGTAAGTTTATTGTAATGAAATAAACCTCTATAACAAGTATACGTCTGTAATTATGATATTATTTTTAGGTTTATTCGAGACTCAGGACCAAATTGGGGTGATTAATTTAAAGAAGTGGTGTCCTTTTATAAGTGATGGATGTGCATTCAAGTAATTTCAAAATGTATTTAGACAATATAAATTCTATGTCACGTAAAAAATTTCTCCAAATTATAATAATTAAAATAATGTTTTTGTGTAAGTCATAAGAATCTCATAAAATAAAATTTTACATGTTATACTTGTATTTTCACCATTATCTTATGATTTTAACCACATGTTAACCCTTTTGAGAATTACCACATTATTAATGTTGCCAAATCATTAAGGGTCATGAATGTTACCCAATTAACACCTATGAAAATAAAATTGACCATATTTGATGTTTCCATCCATATCACATTCATTTGGATGAAGATAATATTTTAAATAATTTTATATATTATTATATTATATTATTTATTTTAAAATATCATTACTAAAAAAAATTATAATATTAATTTAATATGAATTTAAATGCATTAAAAACAAGGGGGAATTCAAAAATAATCCTATAAAACATCCATAATATGTCATATAGATCTATGGACTTCATTGGACACGTTAATTCATTCAAATTATTATAGTTTTAATATTTTAAAATCTTTTATTTTAATTTTATACTAATTAAAAAAATTATCTTTTGGTGTTGCATAAGTATTTAATGTAATGATATCATCATTGATAATTTTAAATAATGTTTCTTCATTAAAAATAAGTAATCATTCAAATTAATATTTATAAATTTAAACATCTTCTATTGGTATTTATTTAATATCAATGATGATTACAAAACATAGAGAATGACCTTTTTTATTTTTGTTATATATAATAATATAAATATAAAAATAACATCCAAATGAACCAAAATCAAATATATTAAAATAATGTATTATTATGGATGAAATATGTTCATACAATGAAATTTAGGCATGTTTTAGTGCCATTTTCTAGTGTTTGTGATAATTATTTTTACTATAATTTCCATATTTACCCTTACCATGGTGAAAATTATTTAATATGGTTACTATTAATAATGAAAAACCATAAAAATGGTAAATTTACTAAATATTACCACCTAATTCTACATATGTAATCCATTTTCCTATATTAATTTTCATTGACAATATATATTTACTTTAAAACTAATACACAAAACACAATGAAAACTGTTTTTTTTTTATAAATAACTTTGAATGTATAAAAATGTTTTTCTAACAGATTCATTGATAAAAAATGATTAAAAATAATATAAATTTATTATTAATAAAATTTTATATCTATTTTTTGTTTGAAATGATATTAAAACAAAATGGATCTTCTTAAATGATTGAAAAAATTAGCTTTCAATAAAAAGACAGTATTTTTCACTTTTCACTGGAAAACAAAACTTTACAAAAAAAATATAAAAATAGAACCCCAATATAATTTTAATATTATTATTTAAAAGTTATTTTTTATTTTTATAAAATACAATTTATAGTTCTTCTAAAACTAAATTATAATTTTTTTCTCATAAAAATAAAAATAAAATGCTTTTTTATGAAACATATTTTTGAAGCATAAAATAACATTTCAGAGAATTGAGTACTTATTTCAAATAAATTAATAAAATAAATTTTATTTTGTAATATATTTATATATATTTCATTATTAGGTTAATACTATTTATTTCCTCCAATTCAACACCTATTTTACAATGTCCATATTTAAATAATAATATTTTTTTGTTCGTTTAGGCTTGATGTTATGTTTCATATACTTCATTAAATATATTATTTTGTTTAATTTTAGGGTCTTACATTCTCCCCCTCCCCCTCCCCTGCATTAATAAATTGGTTCTTCATAATTTGATCTTATTTCTTGTAAAATAGTGTTTCATATTTGAATATTTCTTTGTATAAATCATACATAATAAAAAATAGGATTATAAAACATACTATTGAGTAGAGGGAAATAGAAATACGATGGCCAACTATAATAATGCATACCTTTGTATACAAACTAGAAAAAAATTAGTGGGACGTGAAAATATTGATATAGTAGAAATGAATAATTTCTATAAAATTATTGAGAGTGACTAATTTTATTGATCACAATAAAGATACTAATCACGAGAAAGTTGTAACACCTCATAATTTCTGTGTAATTTTTTTTATATATGGAATTAATTTTAGACCACAAAATTTGACAGCATGTGATTCTGAGGCCCAGAGTGCCTGAAATGATCCGTTAAAAAAATGATAACATTTAAATATTACGAGTGAGAAGTTTTTGTGAAAAAGTATAATAACTCCTAAACGGTTTCTCGGATCAGAAATCTGAGGGAACTATTACATTCAGGATGGCAGGTTTAACCTAGGTGTGACTTATGTTTAGTCAGCGCACACCTCCAGTAAGAAAAACTGAAAATGGAATAACTGTAAATAAAATAATTAAATAAAATTATTTTATTTTTTAAATTCTTATAACTCAAAAATGGTGACTCCAATTAAAAACATGACACCACTGTTGAACATGTGAGGTTATGGTTTTCTTAAGTAGATCCTAACATTGGCTCACACGGGCCAACAGTGGAAGTTAGTTTTTGGCCGTGAATAAAATAATTAAGTAACAATTATTTTATTTTCAAATCCCTATAACTCCTAAATGGTAACTCAGATAGAAAATATGAGAGTACCGTTGAACTCGTGGGGGAATGTTCCCCCTATCCGATTCCTAAACTCGACCGGTGTGGGTTGAGGGTGAAGCTTATTTTTTTTTAACTTTTTTTAAGGTACTTTCCGTAAAGGTGCTAGCGGGGATTTCTATCTTTTGAACCATCACTAGGATCAAAAATCTGAGGGCACCATTGAATTCAGAACGTTGGGATTCATCAATAAATGACTTAACTTTGGCCAAAAAGGGTTGAGAGAAAAATTTATTTTTTAGACATTTTGAGAAAAATAATAAAATATTTTAATTTATTTCTAAATTTTGAGTGGAAGACGGCAACACTATGGGAAAGTGACAGGGAAACGATGATGCACATGAATGAACCTCATTAATTTCTTGTTAAACTCTCAGCATAATGATGCTTTAATGATGTGTTACAGCGACATTGTTTCTTAAATAAAATAGTGTAACGATGAGATGTCGCATCATAATGGAGACGATGAGACGTGCTCCTATTTATAATTTGACGTTCTTGGTAAATAAGGATTAAAAATTTAGAGGATCCTCTGGGGAACCTCTCGTGGACCTCCACCCCAACGAAGAATGAAGAACATCAGCGGAACTTCATCATCTTCGATTCCTTTTGATGAACGGAGCTGGGAAGCGATGTCGACATCTTAATCCCTCCAGGACGAATAACGTAGCATCAGACATCATAAGAGGTAGGGTTTATTTGACTTTAAATTTCTCCCTGTCCTTATTTCAAAAAGATGAGTGTAGATTAACCCACGAATAGGTTAATCTGTGGACCATGTTTTTTTACAGGAGGGTGACTTATTTGGGGTTTCTTTATTAAGTATTAAATTATCATTTTCATTAAAATTAAAATACCTAGACCTCCCTTGTGTTGTACACTTCTAACGTGGAGGGAACGAGCTGACATGAACAAGGGTTGATCCCCTCCTCCAAGGTTTTTCTTCATGTCCAAACTCTTGAATCCATGGAATGATAGATTTGAGAAAATCGTGGTGGAGAGAACGTTCCCCGGAGAATGCAGGCGCAGGCGGCACGAAGAACGGACCACCAGTGTAGACCCGGCGGTTCGCGGCAGAATCCACCGGCGCAATGGTGTCAATGGTGGTGTCAGCGACTACTGATGGTGGCCCATGGTGGCGGTCTAGTGTGGGAGGAAATTCACCATGACGGCACGCAGGAGGAAGGGTCGCTGCTCACTGGGCAGTGGCATAGCAGAAGAAGTTGTCGGCTGGGTCAGCAGTTGGAGGCAGCGGACACAGTCTCTTGATTGCATCAGAGGGCCGTAGATGCGGCGCTGAGCAGCATCCCACATGAGGGTTGTGGTTGCTCCACCTCAGCAGAGGAGGCACCCTACGGCGACCCACGAGTGAAGGCGGCGGACAGAAGCGGCATCCGGCCATGTCCAGTGTTGCGGACCGGTCCGCCTCCTGCGGACTGGGAGGAGTGTGAACTGTCTAGCGAGTCGGACCCATGGCTCATCGGTTCAGGCTAGATTGGGTCATTGGGCGACTCGATGGGCTCGACCATTGGCCAACTGGGTTGGGTCCAACTAGGCTTGTTGGGCCTAGCCTACATGCCATGCCAGACCAGACCGACCTCGACCCGCACCAAGTTGGGTCGAGCCCATCTTAATGAACTGGGACAGGTGGGACCCTCAGTCCGGGTAGGTCGGGTTGGTATAACTGAGTCTGTAAAGACCCAGAATTTCCATGGAAAATATTTTTTCTTAAATACATGGGAATTTTACGAGTCCTGGAAAATTGACGGCGCATGATTCCACAGCCCGGTGTGCCCGGAATCAATTTCTGAAGTTTTTTCAGGTGCGTTCAGTAAATGTACTAGAGAGTTTTTATAACTTTTGAACCGGTGCTCATAATTTAAATCTAAGGGCACTGTTGAACTCGCAATGCTGTTATTCTCTTAAGGAGACTTTCACTTCAACGGCAGTGAGTTGAGAATAAAAGTTATTTTTGGGGTTTTCGTGGAAAGTAATAAAATAAAGTGAGCCTCACTTTATCTTTATTTGAGCCACCATGTGGGTGTTTGTAGGTGGGTCCCACTGGATCTATAACCTCCTTGTGGAGGTTGGAAGTTGGAGGTGGGACCACCACACCTTAACCTCCCATGAGAGGTTATGGTGGTGGGGACCACCCGAACCTAACCTCCCACGAGAGGTTATAACATGGGGACCACACGTGACTAAACCCCCTGTTAATGGGAGGAGAGGAAAAACATTCACCTCCCCTCATTAATGAGGGGGGAGCCCCTTGACATCCTTTACCATTTATGGTTCCACCACCTCCACTTTAATTTTGAGCCAACGCAAAATTTATTATGCCAAATCCTTTACATTAATTAGGTGGAGCCAATTAAATTAAATCATCAAATTTTGAATATTGTGCTAACAAATTAATAAGATATCACAATCTCTTATTATTTTGGTTGGCATTGCTCCTTTGGTGGAACTTGGGAGTAGAGAGAAAAGCTCCCAATGAAGAACGAAGAATGAAGAACGCCGATGAGGAGCGACTTCGACTTCCTTCCTCGGATCCTACCGACGTAGAGCATCTTCCACAACCGACGTGCGAGCTCGAGATTGGAAGTGTGCGATGGACGTGACGAACGGTGACAACATCGTCTTCTTCCCTGTAACTCCCTTGAAGAATGACGAACAAAGGTAGGGGTTAATTTGAGTAATATTAACTTCTTTATTCTCTTATTCGGTTGGAAAGGAATCGTTGTGGAGATTGTAGAACAATCGAAGTTCATCTTTATTACTTCTTGATTAGCCAAGTGTTACCACCCTAAACGCGGAGGGTGCGGGTAAAACCAACATGGTCTGACCCCTCCATCATTCTTGTTTTTAATGATCTTCGGCATGGCAACGTAACAACAAAGCGGCGTTGAAGGCGACGAAGCGAATAGGAAAAGGCCACGCTTCCTGCGGCCTCTGGGAACTACGTCGTGCCCCTACTGTGCTGTGCTCCGGGCCGAACCGCGGCATTCCGGCCGAGTCGTCCTCGCCGCACCGTCCGCTAGCCGAACTGGCCAAGCACCCCGGCCCGCACCACTGCCGGTTTCCTTGGCCGCCCGCCAGCCTACCTGCGGCGCCCGGCTCCCTGCCGCCGCCGGACTCCCGTGCGCCCCGGCCGAACCCCGCCTTCCTGGTCGCCTCCCGGCCAACCGTTGGCCCACCTCCCGGCTGCCCGCCTTCCCGATAGACTCCCTGATCTCGCTTACCCAGCCTCCTGAGCCTCTACCTGAACGAACCAGTGCCCTGGCTTTGCCGACCTCCTGATCCATCCTGCGGCCCCCCTCACGGCACCCTGGCCAAACCGGCCTGGCTGCGCCCTCCAAGCCGAGCCGCACCGGGCCGAACACTCGCGGCGCTCCAGGCCAAATTGTCCCTGAGTCCAGGCCGAACCTAACAGGATGACCTACCCAATGGGTTAGTCCATACCGAACATGTCTGACCGGGTCGACCCAGACTGGTTCGGCCCAGACTGGGTCGGACCGGGTCGGACTGGACCCGAGTCCACTACTGAACCTTTACTTTCTTTGGCAATATCTTTGGCTCCGGATGACCATTTGAAGAACCATCAGTGGTGCTGGTAATCATGAAGAGAGACGGTCCCGTTCAGTATACCCCATTGGAGTTCGGGGTATAGTTGAGAAACGGTCAGGTTGGATCATACAGGAATCCAACCGGGCTCCTGAGACTAAAAGGCTAATAACTCACAGACCGGGCGTCCGATTGATGCATAGTCTGTTGCATTGAGACCTCTTTCACATGGCCGACCTTTGAGATACTTCTACGTGGGACTTCGTGACAGTTGGGGTATCGAACTATAGATCGTGGAGCGGATCCTCTTGGAGACGAGCGAGCAGAGTGCGGAGACCTAGTAGCTGGATGAGACCTGATGACTGCTGACCGATTCGACTCAGAGTGATTCGACTAGCCCAGTGGGAAGCGCCTTGGTGTCACGGAAGACCCATAGTGGGGAGCGCCTTGGTGTGTCGGTAGACCCACGGCACTCAACAGGAGGAGTACCTCAGTAGGCTACAAGGGGGAGCGCCTTGGTGACGCGGCAGACCCACGGTGGGGAGTGCCTTGGGGATGCAGCAGACCCACGGTACTCAATAGGAGGAGTACCTCAACAGTCCAAGGTTAGTGGGAAGTGCCTTGGTGAGGCGGCAGGCCCGCTGTACTCGATAGAGGAGGAGTTTCCCAGCAGCTGAGGTTTCGATAGTGTGCCTAGGGATGTTACCTGATACTACCCCTAGATTAAAATCTTGGTTTGAGATAAGTCAATAACTTTTGTGTTTAACCCATGATTGAGATGGGTTACTTGATAACTTAGGTATATGTATGGGCATATATCTAAGTGGGGTTATCTGTAGATTTCAAACTATGTGGTTAATCCTTGGTGGATTTTGAGAGACCTTGAGGGTCTCGAGGTCCCTACTGAGTATCGTATACTCACCCTTGCACGAGCTATGCCCGCATCTCATTGTGTTGGATGCAGACGACAAACATCACTGACTGAGGCTGGGAGTACCAGGACTGGACGTTACCTGGAGGTGGACCATACGATGTGTTGGTACACGGAGGAGACTGACGGACGTGGAGTGCTGAGGAGGCTATCTGTACCTACCACTCAGGTAGGATCTGTGGTGGATGATCCAGGATCTTCTTTTCACCTTTCAACTATTTTTGTCCTTTTCAGTTGTACTTTTACTTTATAGTTGGGCTTGTATTTCCAGCCCCTTAACTTTTCAGCACTCTCTTGTTATACAGTTCTACTTATTGTTTTGTATCCATTTGTGTGCTATGTTGTCTGTGTTTACAGTTATAAAGGAAATGCCTTCCCAGTTTAGGGATTTGCGCCTTTGGTGATAGTCGTCAGCCCCTGGCCTATGGAAGGCGGGATTGGGGTAGTCACAACATGGGCCCTAGGGGAAGGGTCGTGACAAGTTGGTATTAGAGAAGTCGGTTCTACTGCAGAAATTAAGAATCTGATCTTTTCTGTGAAGTAATAGTGTTAAGGGTACTGAGTGTGGTTTTAAGTTCAGGGAGTCCAGTGTTGGTGCGGCGGCCGAATATCCGTACACTAGGGCCCTAACAACTGATTTCCAACTCAATGCATGAAAACACTAATTGTGTGTGTGTTTTCAAAAGTTTTCTTTAAGTCATATCTACTAGGTTAGCTCATCAGGTATAATCTTTTAACCGTATAACAGCTATTTCTTTTTAGTATGCCTCCACACAGATAGCCATCTAGAGTTCCGAGAGTTTTATGCACAGATAGCCCACTGAGTGAGGAGGCCTCGATGTAGGGCCCTTTTCCAGTGCAGGTACCAGCGGTACCACTCCCCGTTGGGTCACCGATGCCACCAGCCCCAGAAGAAGACGGTGGATGACACTTGAGCATGTTGCATGACTTCCAGCGCTAGAGGCCACCAAGGTGCAGGGGAGAGATGGACCCACAGGCGGCTGAGGATTGGAAGGAGGCTGTGGTGAGAGTTTTCTGACTGGTAGGGACACCAGCAGACCTCATGGTAATTCTTGCTTCCAGCCTTCTATAGGAATCATCAGGAAGATGGTGGAGCTTGATGCTTCAAGTTCATGACGTGGTAAAACTTCTCTAGGAAGACTTTGAGAGCCTGTTTCGGGTAGAGTTTTTCCCAATGACTCTTCGCACAGTGCGCATACAAGAGCTACTTCATCTGCAGTAGGGCAGCATGACGGTGGAAAAGTAGTTAGTGAGGTTCACCGACCTCTCGCGCTACTCCACAGATATGGTACGGGTCCCTTTATTTAAGGTCTGGACCTTCGAGTAGGGGCTCAAGCGAGAGATCAAGGATTCGATGATATCCCTTAGCATCCCAACATAGGCAGGGGTGTTGGACTGAGCCCTCTTTGTGGAGAGTTTCCTTGTAGAGAAGTCTCCAGCAACAAGACCCACCACTAGTCGACATGCAGTGGATTCTTTTGCAGCTGGCAGTAGACAAATGTCGCAGAGGTCCAAGGGGACCAGACCCAAGGGTGGATGACCTCATGACTCAGGATGGGTTGTGTGGAGCACCCGAGGTAGAGACATACATGCCAGGAGCGCACATTGTTTCTCATGCGGCGGTCAGGGTCACATGGCGCGTGACTGTCCGACTCGTCGTTCGGATGATCAGCAGATGGTAGAAGGACCTCCCAGGTAGAGTTAGAGATTCGATTAAGGTAGTCCGCAGGGAAAAAGTAGACGTGGAATTGGAGCTGGTCAAGCAGATGGTGTTTTGAGGTGTTACCGCCACCACCACCAGGAGGTCCACCATGACTGTAGGGAGCATGTGGAAAGGGGAGACCTTAGCTCCAGGCATCTGAGGCTTACGATCATGGCACTCTGGAGATGATGCGAGGTACAATCTATGTCTACTCCACCTTAGCTACAGTACTTATAGACACAGGTTCCAGTCACTCTTTCATTGCCACTTCCCTCGTTCGGAGCTCGGAGATTCCGACGGAGAAGTTGGCTCGATCCTTATGGCTAGAGACTCCTACGGGAGAAGACTCGATGATTATGCACTGGTTCCGGTAGTGTGAGATTACTCTAGGAGTAAAGATCTTCAGCTAGGATCTCTTTTTAACGGTGTCGAGGCCTTATGACGTCATCTTGGGTATGGACTGGTTATCTATATTCCACTCTCTGATCGACTGTATTAGGTGCAAAGTGTGGTGTGTCTGCACGGATGGGACCAGGTTTACCTTCACCCTGCAAGAAGGGAGCCTTTGCAGGATAGGACGAAATTACTCGGAGGAGAGTGCAGCTGATCAATCATCAGTTGGCTTGCCTTACCCTCAGAGCAGTTGATGTGGAGAGTCTAGCTTATCCTGTAGTGGTGGACCAGTACGAGGATGTTTTCCCTGATGATGTATCAAGTCTACCTCCTCGCAGAGAGGTGGAATTATACATTGTCATGTACCCTGGGACGACACCGATATCTACACCAACATATCGGATTGCTTCTGTTGAGCTTCGAGAGCTACCGGTATATCCAGAGGACTTTCAAGGGAAGGCATTCATCTGGCCCAGTGTTTCTCCCTGGGCAGCCCTGATTCTCTTCGCCAAGAAGGCGGATGGGAGCTTGAGGCTTTGTGTCGACTATCGTCGCTTGAACTAGGTGACCGTGAAGAATAAGTATCCAATATCGAGGATTGACGACCTCTTTGATCAGTTGAAGGGAGAACGGTGGTTCTCGAAGAAATACCTCAGATCAGGCTATCACCAGCTCAGAGTACGAGACAAGGATGTGCAGAAGACGGCTTTCAAATGTTGGTATGGCCACTACGAGTTCTTGGTTATGCCTTCTGGCATAACAAAATCTCCAAAAGTGTTCATGGGACTCATGAATAGGATTTTCCATCCTTACGTCGATCATTTTGTCGTAGTCTTCATCAACTACATTATGATCTACTCAAATACTAAGGAGGACCATGCCTACCATTTTTGGGTAGTACTGGATACACTCTGAGAGCACCAGCTTTATGGTAAGCTCTAGAAGTGCCATTTCTGGATCCGAGAGGTTCACTTTCTAGTACATGTGATCTCGGAGGCTGGAGTTTTAGTATATCCAACGAAGATTGAAGTGGTACTTGCTTGGGAGCCACCCAGGATTGTGATGGAGGTACGAAGTTTCCTAGGTTTGGCTGGATACTACCGGTGGTTCGTGTCAGACTTCTCCAGAGTTGCAGCACCACTATCAGCCTTGAAGAAGAAGGGGAAACCCTTCGTGTGGTCAAAGAGATTCCAACAGAGCATTCAGGAGCTGAGGCAGAGGCTGACTAGTTCCCCCATCCTGAGGCTTCTAGAGGAAGGCATAGGGTACTTAGTCAACTGTGACGCATCAGGGACCGGACTCTGGTGTGTCCTGATGTAGGAGCGAGCTATGATCATGTATGGTTATTGGTAGCTAAGATAACATGAGCAGAACTACACTACCCATGACCTGGAGTTAGAAACAGTGGTCTTCACCTTGAAGATGTAGCAACACTATCTGATGGGAAAATGTTTTATTGTGTACTCTGATCACAAGATTCTTAGGTATATCTTCTCTTAGAAGGACCTGAACCTAAGACAGCAGCGATGGCTTGAGTTTCTCCAGGACTATGACTTCGAGATAGTCTATACTCCTGGAAAGGGGAACGTTGTAGCAGATGCACTTAGCAAGAGATCCGGTATACAACTACTAGGCGAGGTGACATAGCAGCTGGCTGCTTTGCAGATATCCTTTGTGGATAGAGACAGAGAAGAATTTCTACAGTCTCTTACAGTCACTCCCCCACTTCCTCAGCGAGTCAAGGAGGCATATCATGGGGACACTGACTGCGAGATGCGATGTGCTCAGATATCCACAGGGTGGAAACCTGATGGATTTTTTGTATGTGGGGAGCACGTTATCCTCTTTAGGGGACATACTATGGTTCTAGTGTCACTTTAGGAGGAAGTGTTGAGAGAGTTCCACACATCCCCTCTATCGGTACATCCAGGAGTGGAAAAGATGTACCAGGATCTCCAATGACATAACTGGTGGCCAGGAATGAATAAAGCAATTGTAGATTTTGTCTCTCGGTGCCTCACTTGTTAGCAAGTGAAGGCAGAGCACCAGGTACCAGCAGGCTTGGTTCAGCCTTTAGAGGTCCTAGAGTGGAAGTAGGATGGGATATCCATGGACTTCATGACAGGACTTCCACATACATCCAGGGTTCATGACTCGATCTGGGTGATCGTTGACCGACTCACCAAGTCGGCCCACTTCCTACTGATAAGAGAGCAAGGTTCAGTAGAGATCTCAGGATGCCTCTATGTGCCAGAGATTGTGCAGCTACATGGAGTACCTTTATATATTGTCTCTGATTTTGATACGTTGTTTACATCCTGGCTATGGAAGGGGTTGCAGGAGGCTTTCGAGACACAGCTTCGTTTGAGCACCACCTTCCATCCTCCGACGGATGGTCAGACTGAGCAGACCATTCATACCCTCGAGGACATGCTCTGTGCATGCGTCCTCGACTTAGGTCGCAGTTGGGAGGATCACTTACCTTTGGTGTAGTTTTAATACAACAACAACTATCACTCCACCATAGGGATGAAACCTTTTGAGGCATTATACGGACGACCTTGCAGATCACCTTTGTGCTGGACTAACCCAGGGGATTCAGCACTAGTGGGACCAGAGATGGTAGGAGATACCACGGAAAAGGGGAAGATTATCCAGGAGTGGATGAAGACTGCACAGAGCAGACATAATTTGTATGCTGACAGGATACAGAGACCTCTGGAGTTTGAGGATGGGAACCACGTCTTTCTACAGGTCTCACCTCGATATGGTCTACGGAGATTTGGCCGAGGCGGAAAGTTATCTCTGAGGTTCATCAGACCTTTCCAGGTCCTCGGTAGAGTTGGTGAGGTGGCTTACCACTTAACTCTTCCGCCTTAGTTGAACCGGGTGCACGACGTCTTCTACGTATCTCAACTGAGAGTATACGTGCACAACCTTTCTCACATCATCGACCATGTGGAGATGGATGTCGACGATGGGGAAACTTTTATGGAGGTTCCAGGGGAGATTGAGGATCGAAAGGAGTGGGTCCTATGTGGAAGGTCAATACCTCTGGTGCACGTTCGCTGGTAGCACAGAAACCTCTAGGAGAGCACATGAGAGCGGGAGGCTCATATGCATGCTCAATACCCCCACTTGTTCCATTATTTCGAGTTTTATCTTATGGGGACGTAAATCCCTTAGGTGGGGAGAATTTAAAGACCCGGAATTTCCGTGGAATTTTTTTTCTTAAATACATGGGAATTTTACGAGCCCGCGAAAATTGATGGTGCATGATTCTGAGGCCCTGTGTGCCCGGAAGAAATTTCTGAAGTTTTGTTCTGGTATATTCAGTAGATGTACGAGCGAGTTTTTATAACTTTTGAACCGGTGCTCGAAATTGAAATTAGAGGGCACCACTCAACTCGTAGTGCCGGTATTCTCTTAAGGAGACTTTCACTTCAATGGAAGTGAGTCGAGAAAAAAAGATAGTTTTTGGGTTTTCGTGGAAAGTAATAAAATAAAATGAGCTTCACTTTATTTTTATTTGAGCCGCCATGTGGGTGTTTGGAGGTGGCTCCCACTGGATCTATAACCACCTTGTGGGGGTGGGAAGTTGGAGGTGGGACCACCACACCTTAACCTCCCATGAGAGGTTATGGTGGTGGGGCCCACCTAAACCTAACCTCCCACGAGAGGTTACAACGTGGGGACCACACATGACTAAACCCCCTACTAATGGGAGAAGAGGAAAAACTCTCAACTCCCCTCATTATTGAGGGGGGAGCCCCTTGACCTCCTCTTCCATTTATGGTGCCACCACGTCCACTTTAATTTTGAGCCAACGCATAATTTATTATGCCAAATCCTTCACATTAATTAGGTGGATCCAATTAAATTAATTCATCCAATTTTTAATATTGTGCCAACGAATTAATAAGATATAACAATCTCTTATTATTTTGGTTGGCATTGCTTTTTTTGTGGAACTTGGGAGAAGATAGAAAATCTCCCAACGAAGAATGAAGAACGAAGAATGAAGAACGCCGACGAGGAGCGACTTTGACTTCCATCCTAGGATCCTACTGATGTAGAGCATCTTCCACAACCGATGTGCGAGTTCAGTATTGGAAGTGTGCGGTGGACGCGACGAATAGCGACAACACCGTCTTCTTCCCCACGACTCTGTAGATGAACGACAAACAAAGGTAGGGGTTAATTTGAGTAATATTACCTTCCTTATTCTCTTCTTCAGTTGGAAAGAAACTATTGTGGAGATTGTAGAAAAATTGAAGTTCATCTTTCTTACTTCTTAATGAGCCAAGTGTTACAACCCTAAACGTGAAGGGTGCAGGCCAAATCAACATGGCCTGACCCCTCCATCGTTCTAGTTTGTGATTATCTTCAGCATGGCAATGTAACAAAGAAGTGGCGTTGAAGGAGATGAAGGTGACAGGAAAAGGCCACGCTTCCCATGGCCTCTGCGAACCGCACCGCACCCCAGTTGCGCTGTGCTTAGAGCCGCATCGTGGCCCTCTGGCTGAGCCGCCCTGGTCGTGCCGTTCGACGGCCGAACCAGCCGACCCACATAGGGCCACACCGCCGCCAGTTTCCCCAGCTACCCGCTGGCCTGCCCACTCCACCGGGTTTTCGGCCATCGCCGGCCTCCCGCTCGCCCAAGCGGAACCCCACCGGTCGTCCTTCTCGGCCTGCCCAGCCACATCCTAGACGCCCACTGGCCCGCCAGCCGGCCTGCCTAGTAGCCACCCGACTCCCGGCCGCTCGGCCTCCCGAGCCACCACCTGACCAAACCAGTGCCCTGGCCGCGCCAGCCTCCCAAGCCGGCCCGCAGCGCCTTGGCCGAACCGGCCCGGCCACACCCTCTAGGCCGAGTCGCGCTAGGCCACACCCTCGCGGCGCTCCGAGCCGAATCAGCCCTGAGCCCAAGCCAGAACTAATAGGATGGCCCGCCCAATGGGCTGGGCCAGACCAAACAGGTCTAACCAGGTCAACCCATACTGGGTCAGACCGGGTCGGTCCGACCGGTTCGGACCGGACTCAGGTCCACTACCAAACCCTTATTTCTTTGGCCATATCTTTGGCACCGGATGACCGTTTGACGAACCATCAATGGCACTGATAATATTGAAGAGAGGCGGTCACTTTGAGTATACCCCACTGGAGTTCATGGTATAGTTGAGATACGATCAGGTTGGATCGTAAATGAATGCAACTAGGCCTCCTGGACTAAAAAACTAATAACTCACAGACCAGGCATCCGATTGACGCACCGTCTGTTGCATTGAGACCTATTTGACATGGAGGACCTTTGAGATACTTCTACAAGGGACTTCGTGACAGTTGGAGTATCGACCTGTAGCTCATGGAGCAGATCCTCCCAGAGACGAGTGAGCATCGTCCAAAGACCTAGTATCTGGATGAGACCAGAAGACTGCTAACTGATTCGACTCAGAGTGATTCGACTAGACCAGTTGGAAGTGCCTTGGTGTCGTGGAAGACCCACAGTGGGGAGTGCATTGGTGTCACAACAGACCCACAGTGGGGATCGCCTTGGTGACACAGCAGACCCATGGTACACGACATGGGGAGTACCTCAGCAGTCCAAGGTTAGTGGGAAGCGCCTTCATGACCCGACAGGCCCACTGTACTCGATAGAGGAGGAGTTCCCCGGCATATGAGGTTTCGATAGTGTGACTGGGGATGTTACTTGATACTACCCCTAGAATAAAATCCTGGTTTGAGCTGAGTCAGTAACTTTTGTGTTTACCTCATGATTGAGATGGATTACTTGATAACTTAGATATATGTATGGCCATATACCTAAGAGGGGTTATCTGCTGATTTCAAACTCTGTGGTTTATCCTTGGTGGATTTTGAGAGACCTTGATGGTCTCGGGGTCCCTACTGAGTATCGTATACTCACTCCTGCACGGACTATGCCCACACCTCGGTGTGTTAGATGCAGACAACGGACAGCATTGACTGAGGCTGAGAGTACCAGGACTAGATGTTACCTAGAGGTGAACCATACAACATGTCGGTACACAGAGGAGACTGACAGACGTGGTGTGCTGAGGAGGCTCTCTGTAACTACCCTTCGGGTAGGATCTGTGGTGGATGATCCAGGAGCTTCTTTTCACCTTTTAGATATTTTTTCCTTTTCAATTGTACTTTTAATTTATATTTGGTCTTGTATTTCTAGACCCTTTACTTTTCAGCACTCTCTTGTTATACAGTTTTACTTAGTTTTTTGTATCCAGTTGTGTGCTATGTTGTGTGTGTTTACAGTTATAAAGGCGATTCCTTCCCAATTTAGGTATTCACGCCTTTGGTTCTACTCGCCATCCCCTGGCCTATGGAAGGTGGGTTTGGGGTAGTCACAGCATGGGCCCTGGGGGACAGGTCGTGACAGAGTCAGACCGGGGCCCATCACAACTATCCCCCTGGTTACTAAAACACATGTATATTTCTAACCACGCATCTGATTAATGAGTCGTTTGCGGAATTGGGACCCTCTCTATAAGGCGGATCTTTTGCCATGCTCTATGGTGACTTTTGTAGTAGTTGAGATACGTAGAAGGGCTTGAGGGGTGGTTCTCCTAAGCACATTACGTACAAAACCCTGTGAATGGATGAGACCTAAATACTACTAACTTTTGACCCAGTGGGAAGCCCCACTTTGTGACTTGGCAGTCCCATAGTAAGAACCACCTCTTTGTGACTTTTCAGGCCCATGGAACGCGATTAGGGTGAGTACCTCATATGGCCATGACTAGTGGGAAGCACCTCTCTATGACTTTGTAGGGCCACGCTACGCAATGGGGGAGGAGTACCTAAGCAGTCCAAGGTTAGTGGGAAGAAACTCTTCGTGACTTGGTATTCCCACTATACTCACTAGAGGATGAGTTCTCCAATAGCTGAGGTGTTCGACCATGCAACTGATGATGCTACTGTTACTACACTAGAATGTGCATAGTGTATGTTATCTTGTGTTATGTGCTTTACATTGAGGAATTTTTCGGTGGTCTTTCCTTTTGTTTTGGTTTCCCTACTGAGTACTGTGTTACTCACCCCTACACGGGCTTCACCAGCACATGTTGTGTTTGGTGTAGATGACTGACGTTTTTAAAGGGGTGCTTCGGAAGACAGGACTGACAGATGATATAAAGGTGGACTTGGTGGCCAAGGACCAGGTGGGGCCCAGTAGGACCAGGTGTACAAGACGTACTACTTCGGCTTCTAGTAGTTTCACTACTCTGACAATCGGGTGGGGTTTTCTGCGGATGGTCATCAGAGTTTCCTTTTTTTACTTTTTGTTTCTAGTTCTTTTTTGGGTTTGTATTCTAGCCCACTTACTTTCATTTTTACTTGAACTCATCTTTGTTTTAGTGGTACTTGTTTCCCCTTTTCAGTGTGTTGGGATGTGGTTGGGTGTGTTTGTGTGTATAGGTGATGTGGAAGTGTTTTTTCACTCTTTGCCACATCTTTTGTGGATATTTTCTCGACTTTTTTATATTAAAATGTTGTTTTTATAAAATAATACATGGTTGTGTAAAATAATCAATTTTTGTTTAAAACATGTGTTTTAATGTGCTCTAGTGTCATTTTAAATAATTCTAAATTTAAATGAGTTGTGCGAATTAGACTTTTATTTATTTTATTCTTTTATTTTTATTTTAGTAAGTTTATTAATTCGTTTATTAAATTAATTAAGGCTTTATTCTTTAAATTGTAAATAAATAACTCTTTTTGGATTTTTAGTATTTTAGTAATTTAATTAGGTTTAAAAATTTAATTTCATTCGTTTAATATTTTTATTCTTTAATTTAATTAGTTCTTTAATTAATTGGTTAATTAATTTAAGAAAGTAATTGTAAATATTTTAATTTGTTCTTTAATTATGCATGTTTATAAATTTTAACCCAAATTAATTCATTTGTCTAAATAAAGTTTCATTAATTTTATTATTTTACTTTGTGTTTTTAGTTTTTAATTCGGTTCTATTTAATTTAATTTATTAGTATATTTATTTATTTATTTTAGTTTTATTAAATTATTTAATTTATTTAATTTTCTTAATTATGTTTGTTCGCAGGTGTGGCGTCCGCATGGTCATGTTCATTGTTGGTGACTTCCTCACCGGTAGCGGTGACCTCACCATTACCCAATTTGAAAATCCTCACCGATACAGCCTACCTCACCGTTATACTCAACCTCACTGTTACCCAATTTTTCCTTTTTTTCCTCACCGTTACTAAGTCTACTGTTATACCCTTTTTCTTTTCCCTTTCCAGCTACCGATACAGTCCACCGCTACACTTTCTTTCCGCTACTGCTATACCTCACTGTTACTATTTTCCAGCTACCGATACCTCGCTGCTAAACCTCACTGTTCCATTTTTTTTCTCACCGTCAAGATAAGTCTACCGATGCACTTCTCTAGTCCATCGTTATACCAACCCCACTGTTGGTCCCTTTATTACCGCACTGCTTCCCTTTTTTTATAACCTCACTGATACACCCCTTTACCACATCACCGTTACTTTTTTTTTTATTTCCTCACCGATACAACCTCCCCTTTTTCATCACTGTTGCTTCTCTGCATCCAACCTACCGGTAGACTTCTTTTATTTCCTCACCGATATGTCTCCTGCTTCCAAAAATCACCGATAAACTCTCCCCGTCTTTTTTCACCCCGATTCACTGCTCCTCCATTCCAGCCGGCCTCACACCCTCATTTCCCCTGCAGTCCAGCTCTCCGCAAAATGAAAACCCCAAACCACCCGCTACGCACTAAACCCCCCCCCCCCCCGTCCTCACCTTTCCTCCTAGCCGATCCATGCCGCTGCGCCATCCGGTCGCTGCCACCTTCTTCACTAACCCGAAGCTTCCGCACACCCCTTGCATCGGCCCTGACTCCATCTCCGCAACACTCGAACGCTGGTGACCCTGCTGTTGCGCCGCCATACGAAGTCGACGTACTCCTCCTTCCACTTCCACGAGCCCACACAGCCGCATCAAGCCCTCGCCACGGTCCTACACAACCCTAAACGTTGCGCCACTTGAAAACCCGAAGCCACCTGAAACCCCCAAATCGAACCCTAACCCGAACTTTCCAGCAACCATGCTCAAACTCTCCGCAGCTCTTGACTTCACAGCCGTGGTCTGAGATCCCCTGTTTCATACTGCTTCAACCTGGAGCCACCCGAAACTGAAGCCACTGGTGATCCCTCTGCTACCCCCACCACTGAAATCCACACCCATCCCGTACAGCCTGCATCACCTGAACCCCATCGCGCCACTACTCCCCTGCACTGAGACCGCCTGAGCGCCATCGCCTTCTCCCCTACTGAAGTTGCGCCGCACGAGCCTCGTGCCCCATCTCATCCTCTCCAAACCTGATTCCTTCCTCCCCCATTTACATTTTTATTTTCTTTCTTTTATTTTTCATTTTATTTTACAATAACATATAATATAAAATAATATATTATAAAATATATATATTTCATAGATTATATACTATCAATAATAGGTTTGATAATAATACAATATAAGCTTTATGTATATCATAATAATATATGTATTAAACTAATATAATAGATAATAATATTGATATACATAATAGAATACAATTAGTATACCTTTAATAATATATAACTATGTACATTATTTTATATAATATATATCATATACAATATAATAATAATTGTTATATAATCTTATATATATAATACTAATTTCTTATATAATAATAGTTGTTATTAATTAAATAGTTTTGGTATTAATAATAGTATTAGGTTTTATAAAATAAATATTCTTATAAGTATTTTTATTTATTATACATATATATACATTAATAAGTACTTTTAAGTAGCTATATATGTATATTTACATAATCTAACTCACGTGTATGTTTTTCTATTTCGTTACAGGGGGGAAGGGAAGGATGCACTTACATGGAGTTCACTCCGGAGAAGGTGACGTGCACATAGAAGCGCGCCACGTGGATTGGATGTGTCCAGGGAAGAAATTGACTCGCCGCGCGCGCATTATTTTTCATTCAGTTAGGAGCAACTGCTTCGGTGACAAGCGCGGGAGGAGCAGCACAGTGAAGGAGCCACGTGGAGGTTGGGGAACACTTTAGGGGAGATTCCAGAGGCTTCAGTTAGGTGATGAACGCACGGGAGGCAGGGGAGGCATCTCCTTGCACTCTAAGCAGGAGCGGGGACATCCTTTGGGGGGGGATACACTTCCATCGGGAGAAGGATCATACATCAGTGAAGATCATTACGGGAAGTAGACAGAACTTAGACGATCTTCCTTGGAGCATATTGGAGCAGGATATCACAGCATTTTCACACCTCGATTCCCAGGGCGGGACATCGAGCGCATTCCAGCGCCGCATCCACCATTGAGCAGTGGGGATTTAGAACTTCAGGAGATCAAGCAGGGAGACAACATCTTTATGTTCTTTGTGCTATGTTTTTCTAAAACTTAATTCAACATGAACTTCACTGTTTTTAATTCCATGTTTTCATTAAATCCAACCATCATGTCCGGCTAAATTCCTTTGGGGGAGAATAAGCTGGCTGATTCGATTTGTTTAGTCTGATTCATGCACTGCATCATTGTAACGCCCCGACCCCAGCTACCCAGAGCCGGTGCATTACTTCGTAACATTGGCATGATCACAAAAGATCAAGTCTCGAAAGACCGATTAGTTTAGTATCCTTGGAAACACTAGATACATTCATAAATGTTACATTACATCACAAAGTGAAAAACTATAATAACATAGTCTCCATAGTCCACGCTTCTATCCTCTTCGGACTATCCATGCAGGTCATTCATAAAATACTTCTTCACATCCTGGAAAATATTAAAACATTGAAAGGGGTGAGCTCAGATGCTCAGTAAGGATAACAATATTGCGGAAGCTTTCATAAATAAACATTAACATTTAAGGCAATGTATAACTCAAACAAAAGCCTTTTAAACTTGAACTTCAACATAATATGGCAAAAGTAAAATGAGATAATGCCATTCACTTCTTCACATGGATATTCTACTGGTCGAATAATCACATGCAATATCAATAACCACTTTCATAATGAGGGAATGTATAATGCCAGACATTCTAAAACATTTTGTCAAGGCCTCGGCCAAGACGTCTAAAATGATTAAGGCCTCGGCCAAAACCATAAATAAAATTGGGAAAGGGCCTCGGCCAATTCCACGTCTAGTTGTCTCATGAGACCTACCGATGCATCGAGGAGCTATAGCGGGCTCCACCCGTCACTTATTAAGTCCAATACATTCCTCATATGAATAGGTTTAAACATATCACAAACCATAACATAATCGTATCACATAAAACATGCATAAAGGAAACATAAAATTTCCACATTTCAATCACAAGATATCAATACAACACATTGATATAATAAAAATGCTTTCAAAACCATTTTCAATACCAAAATAAAAGAAAATTATAACATGGTATTTATTTTTCATTAAAAAAAAGGTATGGCTTGTAGAGGAAGCCGAAACTCAAATAGTGGTCACAGCGGCGGAGAAGTCGTTGTCGCCGCATACGTACGACAAAAACATTCCCTTTTGTCATTTAGTAAATGCTTCGTATAAAAAATATTCCTTTTGAATATACGTAAAAGTCAAAGGGGTTTATACACCATATAAAAGAAATTTGTGTATAAAACCAAATAGGCCTCAATGAAAGGAGATTGAGACAAAGTCCTTAAAAAGATCATTTTTAAAATAAAATATATCTATTATGTGTATTCACTATAGGTACACATAAAGAATGTAAAAATACAAAATAGGACATAATAATATCATGACATAATTTGAAAGTAGGAGATTAACCCAAAGAATGGAAATTGGGTTAAGAAGTTCCCTTACCTTGTGTCTGACTTGACTCAACCGTTCTTTAACCTCCTGAATAATAAACTAGAGTTAATATATACCTTATTAAGAACCATTTTTAATTTCATTATCCTTTTTATATCAGTTATTACAATGTTATGAACATTATGTAATTATTTAAGTTAATAACGGTCGTTTTGTCGATCTTTGGTACTTGAGTCAACAATAAACTTATTATAATTACAAGTTGTTTATGTGGTAGAATATCCATTATCTCCAGAATTATATTCATGATTTAGATTTCATATATATCATATATAACTAGTATATACATTCATTTATAATATTACGTAACATTTAGAGGTAAGAAATGAAATGCACCGTTCATGGAGACGGTAAGCCGTACGTACGCATGAACGCTACATTCATTTCTATTTCGTATTTAATGGAATGAAATCATAATTATATAAATGTATAATATAATTCCAGTATAATATAGTGTATAATACCATTTACTCCATCCTTTATACATCCCACATATGGCATTAACGATTCAAATCACTTTGAGGGGGCGGTAGTCCGCACTTCCTAAAATGAAATTATCGCGTTTTACCCATAATGGAAATCATAAAGTATGCCATAAATGAGAAATACAGAAGTATAAGTAAAACATAAACAAATTATATATCATATATAAAAATAGTGACATCTTAATGGCCACCTTTGAAGGTGTTATATGAGTGTTGAACAATCATCATTTCGTGAGGCAGAAATTCTCCATCCACAGAAACCGTATGTTATTTAACCATTAGATGTAGGTGTGTGTAAGTGTAGATCGAATCCATCTTATAACAACATCCTAGTATATTTATGATACTGGTGTTGTTACAAAAGAAATGAATAAAAAGAGTTTAGGGGAATGGAGAAGAAAAATAAAACAAAACAACATTAGAGAAGACATTACCTCAAAATCGGGTAACTCTTTTTGATTTGAGCCAAAGGCTTCCTTGGGAAGAGTTCTGCCAAAAGTGAGGCTTCTAGGAGTAAGAGAGGGATGTTGGGAGAGTATTTGGGCAGAGGTTGGCCGAGCCAAATGGCTTGAAGGTGTGAATAAGGTGGGAGAGGTGGAAGCCTTTTATAAGTGGAGAGGAGAGGCTCTTTTGGAAAGATTGAAATGTTACATTATTACACAATGATTTTCGGATTCTAAAGGTCCCACACTTATATGATTCAAGGCTAAGGTGATAAGGGTTCGAAATCTCTTCATCCAATTGGCTTTGGACAAGTGTAAGCCTTGGATTTTGCATTATCTTCCCATTTTATTTAAATCGTTAAATAATGAGGTCATCGCTGCATCATAATGATGTCATAATTAATTTAATTTATTTAATGTCTAAAAATTATAAACAAAATACTATGATGTAGGAAATCTTTTTATCTTTCTAATGAATATTTATAGTCAAAATTTGGACTTGTGTAACCCCACTTAAAAACTGTTTTAGTAAAACAACCCATGTTTGTGTCAATTTAATTTTAACATTAAATAAATATATATTAATTTCATTTTCCAACTAAAGTGGCTCCATGGGGTCCCCAAGTTGACCCATGGGTTGTCTTGGTCGGCCATGACTCATCCAATTGGAGTAGGAGAAGTGTCATGCTCATCTCATATTATTATAACATTATTTGTACCTTAAACTACACTAATTACCTCTAATCACGATTAAGAACTTAAAAGTTACTATTCACCAAAAAATTATTTTAATCTCATTGAACCACATTTTACTTCTTAATGACAATCATGTATGTCGGATTTTTGAAAATCAAACCACAGAAGTGGTAATATTTCATTTAAACGAAAAATCAGTTATTTAACTACCACTTAGTGGTTTCACTATTCATCAAAAATTGAAGTTTTTTAGAACAATGCCAAAATTTCACCCTAAGATATAATTGATATTCCGAATTCAAAAATGATGACTATTTTAAAAAATTCCAAACATATAAGTTGCATTAATTAATTTTATAATTAATTCCCGCTGTTACAACAAATAGCGTGTTTTTTAGAAACAATTTATATCAAAAGATTGGCAATTGTTTATGTCCAATTTCAATGTTAAATTAATTCTAATGACCACCATTGGACAAAATGGTAAAAATATATTCTAATTATACTTTAAAACCACTAAATAGTATAATTTATCACTATAAATTATTTTTATTAAAAAAATAGTTTTTAAGTATTTTTCACTATTCATAAAAAATAGAAGTTCCCAGAAAAATACCAAAAATTCAACATAGGCTAATTTCGATATTCCGAATCCAAAAATGAAGTCCATTTTGAAATATAAAATTTCTATAATTTTAAAAAGTGGTTATTACTATTCGTAACGGCTACTTTAATTCGTTGTGGTGTGTGTTAGAGCTCGAGGTTGCGTACAACACACGCTATTGCATTATTCGAAGTGAAACGTACCGTGGAAGCTTGGGGTGTTACATTCTCCCCTCCTTCAATAAATTGCGTCCTCGCAATTTGAAATTTTTCTTTGAAAATAAAAGGTTGAAAAGAGAAAATACCTTTGAGGAAAACCCACATCGGAAATAAGCTTAATAAATATATAACATTAAAAGAAATCAAGATAAGTACAAAGGTCACCCGAGATAGCCCATTCTAGGATTCTATGAAAATATGGATATGGAGGAGAAACAAACCATCAAGGTCTGATGGAGAGTTATAGAAAACATGATTAGGAGAAAGTTTAACTACAAGAAAATCACAAACTTGTGATTGGTTAAACGGTCATTGAATCCCCAGTTGGAAAAGTTAACCGACAACATTTTTGTTTTAAGTTACCTTTGATAATGTTGAGGAATTTATTTAGGAGATTTACTAAGAACGTAAGGGAATATACATACTTGTTATGTATACTTTCATTCGTTAATAAATTTTTACCACAAACCCAACTTTTACTCCAAATGGTAATGGAACTCAAAAATATTCTATTTATCCTAATTGTATAAGGTTCCAAATGTTAACACATACCATTTAGATTAGTAAAATTATTTTGTAATAACCAGGGACTTCCTGTAGGCTAGTGGTAGGAAATAAAGGCATGTCGCACTATGGTTGTGGGTTCGATTCCTGCACCTTTGTCCGACGCGACGGGTTATTCCCCACCCTGCAGGTTGTCCTTTTCCTAAAACTATAGTATCATAATATTCCAAAAATAATCTTCATAAATTTTTTAACCTTAAACAATACTATCGAAAGTTCAACTTAATCCATTCCAACCTTTATAGTTATCCAAAATACTTCTGTCCAACTCACAGTCCAAATTTTATAAGGAAGGTAAACATAATGAAGATCCTTTTTTTCCATGTAACAACATGTGAACACCTTCATCATGTATTCTTTTTAAACATACTGAATTACCATGATCCCTTATTCCTTATAGAATACTAGATATACTCCTTCTATCCAAAAATGTATACAAATCATCAATCAGTTTCAAGGAAGTTAAGAATATCCAATATAATTTATCCAAATCAATCACGTCTTATTCCAAAATCACTATCTCAGTATCAGAACCATATTATGGTTTATCTTTCTCTCAACCATATATTTTCCAAAAATTTAACCTACTGTGGAGTCACTTTTCTTGGTTCCACACAATCTCAAGTCCTTGATGAAATAGTACTGCAGTACAATCCTTATATACTCCATAATTATTATAACCAGTACATCATTGATACAACACTGAAATTACAAAATTCTTTAATAACAACATAAGAACTCTAATCATTACTCCTCATCTGTGGTAGTATCATAACTTGATTATTATCCAATAACATCATTTGGGGCATACTCTGATGATTTGGACATTGGTTTGCGTAGTGTCCCCAATCCTTGCAGAAGAAGCATTGTACATTTGAAACCATTTTCTTACCCTTGCAGTCACGCACTTTGTGTACTTTTTCTCTACACTTATAACAAACTCCCATTCCCTTTAGGCAAGTTCCATGATGTTTCTTCCCACAATTACCACATATTGGAAAATTCTCCTTTCCCCTCATCCCTTTATCTGTCTCTTGTTCCACCGTTCTCTTCTTCTCTTGATTTACTTTGTTGTCATAAGACTTAGAGAATTCATTTTCTGTCTTGATAGCACACGAGACAATATCTTCGTATGATGAGAAGGATTGTGATACTAAAGCTCGACGGAGAAATGGTTTTAACCCATCAAAGAGACGATCAATATTACTCCTTGGGTTACATATATAATCAGCAGCATGCCTCGCTAACCTTGTAAAGTTAGCCTCATACTTTGCGACATTCTCATCCTCCTTCTGCCTCAAACTCAGAAATTGCCTTTCCATATCTTCTCGATGGTCGCGAGGAAAGTATTTTTCTAAAAATAGATCTTTGAACTCCCTCCATTCCATATTTGATACTTCATCATCTTCCTTCATGTTTTGAATCAATGACCACCATTGATCAGCATCTCCAGTGAGGCGGTAAACTGCCATGATAACTTTTTCCCTTTCACTGCTCCCCAAAGCCTGAAATATTTTCTCTAGGGAATTTATCCATTGCTCGGCTACTAAGGGATTTGTACTCCCATTGAACGTTGGTGGTTGTTGCCTCATGAATTGATCTAACTTTGATCCTCCACGCTGTGGATCAGGGTGCTCCATACGGGTAAGGTTATCATTCATAACCTGAGTAAGTTGTCCCAGTATGGTGATTAGTTGATTGGCACCAGTTTCATCACCAGCCCCACTATAATTATCTTGAGTAGGAGGGCAATCCCTACATGGAGTGCGTGCATTGATACGGTTTCCATTTCTTCCACTAGGCGCCATTTCTAAACAATGGCATAAACTAGATCAGTTTATGAATCAAAATACATAATCCCATACTTATAAAACACTTAACATAAATTGAACTATTTATGGATATAATCCATAATCATAAAAATGTTTTCTTTGAGGAAGTATATACTCATAAACCCTTCATAATGATTTGTAAAGAAAATGAGAGTTATCCTAAGCATATCCCCAGGGAGTGTCGTAACAAAGAGTGCAGCAAGGCCCATTTTCGTGCACCAGTTCCCGTTCGAGTCTAGCTCAAAGCGGTGTTTTCGGGTTTTACCCCTAGGTACATCTGTGCCAGAGCCGCCTCTACCTGCTCGTATCCAGACAGGGATGTATTTCTCGGAAAACTCATAACATCTCTATAATACCAAAATTCTAGTATGTTCTTCTATACTAATCCTCAAAGTTCATCTTAGGTCTACGTGCTCTAATCAGAGTTTGTCTAAATCTAGCTTCCAAGGTTTGTACTAAACTGCCTCTGATACCAACTGTAACGCCCCGACCCCAGCTACCCAGAGCCGGTGCATTACTTCGTAACATTGGAATGATCACAAAAGATCAAGTCTCGAAAGACCGATTAGTTTAGTAGCCTTGGAAACACTAGATACATTCATAAATGTTACATTACATCACAAAGTGAAAAACTATAATAACATAGTCTCCATAGTCCACACTTCTATCCTCTTCGGACTATCCCTGCAGGTCATTCATAAAATAATTCTTCACATCCTGGAAAATATTAAAACATTGAAAGGGGTGAGCTCAGATACTCAGTAAGGATAACAATATTGCGGAAGCTTTCATAAATAAACATTAACATTTAAGGCAATGTATAACTCAAACAAAAGCCTTTTAAACTTGAACTTCAACATAATATGGCAAAAGTAAAATGAGATAATGCCATTCACTTCTTCACATGGATATTCTACTGGTTGAATAATCACATGCAATATCAATAACCACTTTCATAATGAGGGAATGTATAATGCCAGACATTCTGAAACATTTTGTCAAGGCCTCGGCCAAGACGTCTAAAATGATTAAGGCCTCAGCCAAAACCATAAATCAAATTGGGAAAGGGCCTCGGCCAATTCCACGTCTAGTTGTCTCATGAGACCTACCGATGCATCGAGGAGCTATAGCGGGCTCCACCCGTCACTTATTAGGTCCAATACATTCCTCATATGAATAGGTTTAAACATATCACAAACCATAATATAATCGTATCACATAAAACATGCATAAAGGAAACATAAAATTTCCACTTTTCAATCAAAAGATATCAATAAAACACATTGATATAATAAAAATGCTTTCAAAACCATTTTCAATACCAAAATAAAAGAAAATTATAACATGGTATTTATTTTTCATTAAAAAAAAGGTATGGCTTGTAGAGGAAGCCGAAACTCAAATAGTGGTCACAGCGGCGGAGAAGTCGTTGTCGCCGTATACGTACGACAAAAACATTCCCTTTTGTCATTTAGTAAATGCTTCGTATAAAAAATATTCCTTTTGAATATACGTAAAAGTCAAAGGGGTTTATACACCATATAAAAGAAATTTGTGTATAAAACCAAATAGGCCTCAATGAAAGGAGATTGAGACGAAGTCCTTAAAAAGATCATTTTTAAAATAAAATAGATCTATTATGTGTATTCACTATAGGTACACATAAAGAATGTAAAAATACAAAATAGGACATAATAATATCATGACATAATTTGAAAGTAGGAGATTAACCCAAAGAATGGAAATTGGGTTAAGAAGTTCCCTTACCTTGTATCTGACTTGACTCAACCGTTCTTTAACCTCCTGAATAATAAACTAGAGTTAATATATACCTTATTAAGAACCATTTTTAATTTCATTATCCTATTTATATCAGTTATTACAATGTTATGAACATTATGTAATTATTTAAGTTAATAACGGTCGTTTTGTCGATCTTTGGTACTTGAGTCAACAATAAACTTCTTATAATTACACGTTGTTTATGTGGTAGAATATCCATTATCTCCAGAATTATATTCATGATTTAGATGTCATATATATCATATATAACCAGTATATACATTCATTTATAATATTACGTAACATTTAGAGGTAAGAAATGAAATGCACCGTTCATGGAGACGGTAAGCCGTACGTACGCATGAACGCTACATTCATTTCTATTTCGTATTTAATGGAATGAAATCATAATTATATAAATGTATAATATAATTCCAGTATAATATAGTGTATAATACCATTTACTCCATCCTTTATACATCCCACATATGGCATTAATGATTCAAATCACTTTGAGGGGGCGGTAGTCCGCACTTCCTAAAATGAAATTATCACGTTTCACCCATAATGGAAATCATAAAGTATGCCATAAATGAGAAATACAGAAGCATAAGTAAAAAATAAACAAATTATATATCATATATAAAAATAGTGACATCTTAATGGCCACCTTTGAAGGTGTTATATGAGTGTTGAACAATCATCGTTTCGTGAGGCAGAAATTCGCCATCCACAGAAACCGTATGTTATTTAACCATTAGATGTAGGTGTGTGTAAGTGTAGATCGAATCCATCTTATAACAACATCCTAGTATATTTATGATACTGGTGTTGTTACAAAAGAAATGAATAAAAATATTTTAGGGGAATGGAGAAGAAAAATAAAACAAAACAACATTAGAGAAGACATTACCTAAAAATCGGGTAACTCTTTTTGATTTGAGCCAAAGGCTTCCTTGGGAAGAGTTCTGCCCAAAGTGAGGCTTCTAGGAGTAATAGAGGGATGTTGGGAGAGTATTTGGTCAGAGGTTGGCCGAGCCAAACGGCTTGAAGGTGTGAATAAGGTGGGAGAGGTGGGGGCCTTTTATTAGTGGAGAGGAGGAGCTCTTTTGGAAAGATTGAAATGTTACATTATTACACAATGCTTTTCGGATTCTAAAGGTCCCACACTTATATAATTCAAGGCTAAGGTGATAAGGGTTCGAAATATCTTCATCCAATTGGCTTTGGACAAGTGTAAGCCTTGGATTTTGCATTATCTTCCCATTTTATTTAAATCGTTAAATAATGAGGTCATCGCTGCATCATAATGATGTCATAATTAATTTAATTTATTTAATGTCTAAAAATTATAAAAAAAATACTATGATGTAGGAAATCTTTTTATCTTTCTAATGAATATTTATAGTCAAAATTTGGACTTGTGTAACCCCACTTAAAAACTGTTTTAGTAAAACAACCCATGTTTGTGTCAATTTAATTTTAACATTAAATAAATATATATTAATGTCATTTTCAAACTAAAGTGGCTCCATGGGGTCCCCAAGTTGACCCATGGGTTGTCTTGGTCGGCCATGACTCATCCAATAGGAGTAGGACAAGTTTCATGCTCATCTCATATTATTATAACATTATTTGTACCTTAAACTACACTAATTACCTCTAATCGCGATTAAGAACTTAAAAGTTACTATTCACCAAAAAATTATTTTAATCTCATTGAACCACATTTTACTTCTTAATGACAATAATGTTTGTTGGATTTTTGAAAATCAAACCACAGAAGTGGTAATATTTCATTTAAACGAAAAATCAGTTATTTAACTACCACTTAGTGGTTTCACTATTCATCAAAAATTGAAGTTTTTCAGAACAATGCCAAAATTTCACCCTAAGCTATAATTGATATTCCGAATTCAAAAATGATGTCTATTTTAAAAAATTCCAAACATATAAGTTGCATTAATTAATTTTATAATTAATTCCCGTTGTTACAACAAATAGCGTGTTTTTTAAAAACAATTTATATCAAAAGATTGGCAATTGTTTATGTCCAATTTCAATGTTAAATTAATTCTAATGACCACCATTGGAAAAAATGGTAAAAATATATTCTAATTATACTTTAAAACCACTAAATAGTATAATTTATCACTGTAAATTATTTTGATTAAAAAAATAGTTTTTAAGTATTTTTCACTATTCATAAAAAATAGAAGTTCCCAGAAAAATACCAAAAATTCAACATAGGCTAATTTCGATATTCTGAATCCAAAAATGAAGTCCATTTTGAAACATAAAATTTCTATAATTTTAAAAAGTGGTTATTACTATTCGTAACGGCTACTTTAATTCGTTGTGGTGTGTGTTAGAGCTCGAGGTTGCGTACAACACACGCTATTGCATTATTCGAAGTGAAACGTACCGTGGAAGCTTGGGGTGTTACATTATCCCCTCCTTCAATAAATTGCGTCCTCGCAATTTGAAATTTTTCTTTGAAAATAAAAGGTTGAAAAGAGAAAATACCTTTGAGGAAAACCCACATCGGAAATAAGGTTAATAACATTAAAAGAAATCAAGATAAGTACAAAGGTCACCCGAGATAGCCCATTCTAGGATTCCATGAAAATATGGATATGGAGGAGAAACAAACCATCAAGGTATGATGGAGAGTTATAGAAAACATTATTAGGAGAAAGTTTAACTACAAGAAAATCACAAACTTGTGATTGGTTAAACGGTCACTGAATCCCCAGTTGGAAAAGTTAACCGACAACATTTTTGTTTTAAGTTACCTTTTATAATGTTGAGGAATTTATTTAGGAGATATACTAAGAACGTAAGGGAATATACATACTTTTTATGTATACTTTCATTCGTTAATAAATTTTTACCACAAACCCAACTTTTACTCCAAATGGTAATGGAACTCAAAAATATTCTATTTATCCTAATTGTATAAGGTTCCAAATGTTAACACATACCGTTTAGATTAGTAAAATTATTTTGTAATAACCAGGGACTTCCTGTAGGCTAGTGGTAGGAAATAAAGGCATGTCGCACTATGGTTGTGGGTTCGATTCCTGCAGCTTTGTCCGACGCGACGGGTTATTCCCCACCCTACAGGTTTTCCTTTTCCTAAAACTATAGTATCATAATATTCCAAAAATAATCTTCATAAATTTTTTAACCTTAAACAATTTTATCAAAAGTTCAACTTAATCCATTCCAACCTTTATAGTTATCCAAAATACTTCTGTCCAACTCACAGTCCAAATTTTATAAGGAAGGTAAACATAATGAAGATCCTTTTTTTCCATGTAACAACATGTGAACACCTTCATCATGTATTCTTTTTAAACATACTTAATTACCATGATCCCTTATTCCTTATAGAATACTAGATATACTCCTTCTATCCAAAAATGTATACAAATCATCAATCAGTTTCAAGGAAGTTAAGAATATCCAATATAATTTATCCAAATCAATCACGTCTTATTCCAAAATCACTATCTCAGTATCAGAACCATATTATGGTTTATATTTCTCTCAACCATATATTTTCCAAAAATTTAACCTACTGTGGAGTCACTTTTCTTGGTTCCACACAATCTCAAGTCCTTGATGAAATAGTACTGCAGTACAATCCTTATATACTCCATAATTATTATAACCAGTACATCATTGATACAACACTGAAATTACAAAATTCTTTAATAACAACATAAGAACTCTAATCATTACTCCTCATCTGTGGTAGTATCATAACTTGATTATTATCCAATAACATCATTTAGGGCATACTCTGATGATTTGGACATTGGTTTGCGTAGTGTCCCCAATCCTTACAGAAGAAGCATTGTACATTTGAAACCATTTTCTTACCCTTGCAGTCACGCACTTTGTGTCCTTTTTCTCTACACTTATAACAAACTCCCATTCCCTTTAGGCAAGTTCCATGATGTTTCTTCCCACAATTACCACATATTGGAAAATTCTCCTTTCCCCTCATCCCTTTATCTGTCTCTTGTTCCACCGTTCTCTTCTTCTCTTGCTTTACTTTGTTGTCATAAGACTTAGAGAATTCCTTTTCTGTCTTGATAGCACACGAGACAATATCTTCGTATGATGAGAAGGATTGTGATACTAAAGCTCGACGGAGAAATGGTTTTAACCCATCAAAGAACCGATCAATATTACTCCTTGGGTTACATATATAATCGGCAGCATGCCTCACTAACCTTGTAAAGTTAGCCTCATACTTTGCGACATTCTCATCCTCCTTCTGCCTCAAACTCAGAAATTGCCTTTCCATATCTGCTCGATGGTCGAGAGGAAAGTATTTTTCTAAAAATAGATCTTTGAACTCCCTCCATTCCATATTTGATACTTCATCATCTTCCTTCATGTTTTGAATCAATGACCACCATTGATCAGCATCTCCAGTGAGGCGGTAAACTGCCATGATAACTTTTTCCCTTTCACTGCTCCCCAAAGCCTGAAATATTTTCTCTAGGGAATTTATCCATTGCTCGGCTACTAAGGGATTTGTACTCCCATTGAACGTTGGTGGTTGTTGCCTCATGAATTGATCTAACTTTGATCCTCCACGCTGTGGATTAGGGTGCTCCATACGGGTAAGGTTATCATTCATAACCTGAGTAAGTTGTCCCAGTATGGTGATTAGTTGATCGGCACCAGTTGCATCACCAGCCCCACTATAATTATCTTGAGCAGGAGGGAAATCCCTACATGGAGTGCATGCATTGATACGGTTTCCATTTCTTCCACTAGGCGCCATTTCTAAACAATGGCATAAACTAGATCAGTTTATGAATCAAAATACATAATCCCATACTTATAAAACACTTAACATAAATTGAACTATTTATGGATATAATCCATACTCATAAAAAAATTTTCTTTGAGGAAGTATATACTCATAAACCCTTCATAATGATTTGTAAAGAAAATGAGAGTTATCCTAAGCATATCCCCAGGGAGTGTCGTAACCAAGAGTGCAGCAAGGCCCATTGTCGTGCACCAGTTCCCGTTCGAGTCTAGCTCAAAGCGGTGTTTTCGGGTTTTACCCCTAGGTACATCTGTGCCAGAGCCGCCTCTACCTGCTCGTATCCAGACAGGGATGTATTTCTCGGAAAACTCATAACATCTCTATAATACCAAAATTCTAGGATGTTCTTCTATACTAATCCTCAAAGTTCATCTTAGGTCTACGTGCTCTAATCAGAGTTTGTCTAAATCTAGCTTCCAAGGTTTGTACTAAACTGCCTCTGATACCAACTATAATGCCCTGACCCCAGCTACACAGAGCCGGTGCATTACTTCGTAACATTGGCATGATCACAAAAGATCAAGTCTCGAAAGACCGATTAGTTTAGTAGCCTTGGAAACACTAGATACATTCATAAATGTTACATTACATCACAAAGTGAAAAACTATAATAACATAGTCTCCATAGTCCACACTTCTATCCTCTTCGGACTATCCCTGCAGGTCATTCATAAAATACTTCTTCACATCCTGGAAAATATTAAAACATTGAAAGGGGTGAGCTCAGATGCTCAGTAAGGATAACAATATTGTGGAAGCTTTCATAAATAAACATTAACATTTAAGGCAATGTATAACTCAAACAAAAGACTTTTAAACTTGAACTTCAACATAATATGGCAAAAGTAAAATGAGATAATGCCATTCACTTCTTCACATGGATATTCTACTAGTCGAATAATCACATGCAATATCAATAACCACTTTCATAATGAGGGAATGTATAATGCCAGACATTCTGAAACATTTTTTCAAGGCCTCGGCCAAGACGTCTAAAATGATTAACGCCTCAGCCAAAACCATAAATCAAATTGGGAAAGGGCCTCATCCAATTCCACGTCTAGTTGTCTCATGAGACCTACCGATGCATCGAGGATCTATAGCGGGCTCCACCCGTCACTTATTAGGTCCAATACATTCCTCATATGAATAGGTTTAAACATATCACAAACCATAACATAATCGTATCACATAAAACATGCATAAAGGAAACATAAAATTTCCACATTTCAATCACAAGATATCAATACAACACATTGATATAATAAAAATTCTTTCAAACCCATTTTCAATACCAAAATAAAAGAAAATTATAACATGGTATTTATTTTTCATTAAAAAAAAGGTATGGCTTGTAGAGGAAGCCGAAACTCAAATAGTGGTCACAGCGGCGGAGAAGTCGTTGTCGCCGCATACGTACGACAAAAACATTCCCTTTTGTCATTTAGTAAATGCTTCGTATAAAAAATATTCCTTTTGAATATACGTAAAAGTCAAAGGGGTTTATACACCATATAAAAGAAATTTGTGTATAAAACCAAATAGGCCTCAATGAAAGGAGATTGAGACGAAGTCCTTAAAAAGATCATTTTTAAAATAAAATAGATCTATTATGTGTATTCACTATAGGTACACATAAAGAATGTAAAAATACAAAATAGGACATAATAATATCATGACATAATTTGAAAGTAGGAGATTAACCCAAAGAATGGAAATTGGGTTAAGAAGTTCCCTTACCTTGTGTCTGACTTGACTCAACCGTTCTTTAACCTCCTGAATAATAAACTAGAGTTAATATATACCTTATTAAGAACCATTTTTAATTTCATTATCCTTTTTATATCAGTTATTACAATGTTATGAACATTATATAATTATTTAAGTTAATAACGGTCGTTTTGTCGATCTTTGGTACTTGAGTCAACAATAAACTTCTTATAATTACAAGTTGTTTATGTGGTAGAATATCCATTATCTCCAGAATTATATTCATGATTTAGATGTCATATATATCCTATATAACCTGTATATACATTCATTTATAATATTACGTAACATTTAGAGGTAAGAAATGAAATGCACCGTTCATGGAGACGGTAAGCCGTACGTACGCATGAACGCTACATTCATTTCTATTTCGTATTTAATGGAATGAAATCATAATTATATAAATGTGTAATATAATTCCAGTATAATATAGTGTATAATACCATTTACTCCATCCTTTGTACATCCCACATATGGCATTAACGATTCAAATCACTTTGAGGGGGCGGTAGTCCGCACTTCCTAAAATGAAATTATCGCGTTTTACCCATAATGGAAATCATAAAGTATGCCATAAATGGGAAATACAGAAGCATAAGTAAAACATAAACAAATTTTATATCATATATAAAAATAGTTACATCTTAATGGCCACCTTTGAAGGTGTTATATGAGTGTTCGTGAGGCAGAAATTCGCCATCCACAGAAACCGTATGTTATTTAACCATTAGATGTAGGTGTGTGTAAGTGTAGATCTAATCCATCTTATAACAACATCCTAGTATATTTATTATACTGGTGTTGTTACAAAAGAAATTAATAAAAAGAGTTTAGGGGAATGGAGAAGAAAAATAAAACAAAACAACATTAGAGAAGACATTACCTCAAAATCGGGTAACTCTTTTTGATTTGAGCCAAAGGATTCCTTGGGAAGAGTTCTGACAAAAGTGAGGCTTCTAGGAGTAAGAGAGGGATGTTGGGAGAGTATTTGGGCAGAGGTTGGCAGATCCAAATGGCTTGAAGGTGTGAATAAGGTGGGAGAGGTGGGGGCCTTTTATAAGTGGAGAGGAGGGGCTCTTTTGGAAAGATTGAAATGTTACATTATTACACAATGCTTTTCGGATTCTAAAGGTCCCACACTTATATAATTCAAGGCTAAGGTGATAAGGGTTCGAAATCTCTTCATCCAATTGGCTTTGGACAAGTGTAAGCCTTGGATTTTTCATTATCTTCCCATTTTATTTAAATCGTTAAATAATGAGGTCATCGCTGCATCATAATGATGTCATAATTAATTTAATTTATTTAATGTCTAAAAATTATAAAAAAAATACTATGATGTAGGAAATCTTTTTATCTTTATAATGAATATTTATAGTCAAAATTTGGACTTGTGTAACCCCACTTAAAAACTGTTTTAGTAAAACAACCCATGTTTGTGTCAATTTAATTTTAACATTAAATAAATATATATTAATGTCATTTTCCAACTAAAGTGGATCCATGGGGTCCCCAAGTTGACTCATGGGTTGTCTTGGTCGGCCATGACTCATCCAATAGGAGTAGGACAAGTGTCATGCTCATCTCATATTATTATAACATTATTTGTACCTTAAACTACACTAATTACCTCTAATCGCGATTAAGAACTTAAAAGTTACTATTCACCAAAAAATTATTTTAATCTCATTGAACCACATTTTACTTCTTAATGACAATCATGTATGTCAGATTTTTGAAAATCAAACCACAGAAGTGGTAATATTTCATTTAAACGAAAAATCAGTTATTTAACTACCACTTAGTGGTTTCACTATTCATCAAAAATTAAAGTTTTTCAGAACAATGCCAAAATTTCACCCTAAGCTATAATTGATATTCCGAATTCAAAAATGATGTATATTTTAAAAAATTCCAAACATATAAGTTGCATTAATTAATTTTATAATTAATTCCCGCTGTTACAACAAATAGCGTGTTTTTTAGAAACAATTTATATCAAAAGATTGGCAATTGTTTATGTCCAATTTCAATGTTAAATTAATTCTAATGATCACCATTGGACAAAATGGTAAAAATATATTCTAATTATACTTTAAAACCACTAAATAGTATAATTTATCACTATAAATTATTTTTATTAAAAAAATAGTTTTTAAGTATTTTTCACTATTCATAAAAAATAGAAGTTCCCAGAAAAATACCAAAAATTCAACATAGGATAATTTCGATATTCCGAATCCAAAAATGAAGTCCATTTTGAAATATAAAATTTATATAATTTTAAAAAGTGGTTATTACTATTCGTAACGGCTACTTTAATTCATTGTGGTGTGTGTTAGAGCTCGAGGTTGTGTACAACACACGCTATTGCATTATTCGAAGTGAAACGTACCGTTGAAGCTTGGGGTGTTACATTCTCCCCTCCTTCAATAAATTGCGTCCTCGAAATTTGAAATTTTTCTTTGAAAATAAAAGGTTGAAAAGAGAAAATACCTTTGAGGAAAACCCACATCGGAAATAAGGTTAATAAATATATAACATTAAAAGAAATCAAGATAAGTACAAAGGTCACCCGAGATAGCCCATTCTAGGATTCGATGAAAATATGGATATGGAGGAGAAACAAACCATCAAGGTCTGATGGAGAGTTATAGAAAACATGATTAGGAGAAAGTTTAACTACAAGAAAATCACAAACTTGTGATTGGTTAAACGGTCATTGAATCCCCAGTTGGAAAAGTTAACCGACAACATTTTTGTTTTAAGTTACCTTTTATAATGTTGAGGAATTTATTTAGGAGATTTACTAAGAACGTAAGGGAATATACATACTTGTTATGTATACTTTCATTCGTTAATAAATGTTTACCACAAACCCAACTTTTACTCCAAATGGTAATGGAACTCAAAAATATTCTATTTATCCTAATTGTATAAGGTTCCAAATGTTAACACATACCATTTAGATTAGTAAAATTATTTTGTAATAACCAGGGACTTCCTGTAGGCTAGTGGTAGGAAATAAAGGCATGTCGCACTATGGTTGTGGGTTCGATTCCTGCAGCTTTGTCCGACGCGACGGGTTATTCCCCACCCTGCAGGTTGTCCTTTTCCTAAAACTATAGTATCATAATATTCCAAAAATAATCTTCATAAATTTTTTAACCTTAAACAATACTATCGAAAGTTCAACTTAATCCATTCCAACCTTTATAGTTATCCAAAATACTTCTGTCCAACTCACAGTCCAAATTTTATAAGGAAGGTAAACATAATGAAGATCCTTTTTTTCCATGTAACAACATGTGAACACCTTCATCATGTATTCTTTTTAAACATACTGAATTACCATGATCCCTTATTCCTTATAGAATAATAGATATACTCCTTCTATCCAAAAATGTATACAAATCATCAATCAGTTTCAAGGAAGTTAAGATTATCCAATATAATTTATCCAAATCAATCACGTCTTATTCCAAAATCACTATCTCAGTATCAGAACCATATTATGGTTTATCTTTCTCTCAACCATACATTTTCCAAAAATTTAACCTACTGTGGAGTCACTTTTCTTGGTTCCACACAATCTCAAGTCCTTGATGAAATAGTACTGCAGTACAATCCTTATATACTCCATAATTATTATAACCAGTACATCATTGATACAACACTGAAATTACAAAATTCTTTAATAACAACATAAGAACTCTAATCATTACTCCTCATCTGTGGTAGTATCATAACTTGATTATTATCCAATAACATCATTTGGGGCATACTCTGATGATTTGGACATTGGTTTGCGTAGTGTCCCCAATCCTTGCAGAAGAAGCATTGTACATTTGAAACCATTTTCTTACCCTTGCAGTCACTCACTTTGTGTCCTTTTTCTCTACACTTATAACAAACTCCCATTCCCTTTAGGCAAGTTCCATGATGTTTATTCCCACAATTACCACATATTGGAAAATTCTCCTTTCCCCTCATCCCTTTATCTGTCTCTTGTTCTACCGTTCTCTTCTTCTCTTGCTTTACTTTGTTGTCATAAGACTTAGAGAATTCCTTTTCTGTCTTGATAGCACACGAGACAATATCTTCGTATGATGAGAAGGATTGTGATACTAAATCTCGACAGAGAAATGGTTTTAACCCATCAAAGAAACGATCAATATTACTCCTTGGGTTACATATATAATCGGCAGCATGCCTCGCTAACCTTGTAAAGTTATCCTCATACTTTGCGACATTCTCATCCTCCTTCTGCCTCAAACTCAAAAATTGCCTTTCCATATCTGCTCGATGGTCGCGAGGAAAGTATTTTTCTAAAAATAGATCTTTGAACTCCCTCCATTCCATATTTGATACTTCATCATCTTCCTTCATGTTTTGAATCAATGACCACCATTGATCAGCATCTCCAGTGAGGCGGTAAACTGCCATGATAACTTTTTCCCTTTCACTGCTCCCCAAAGCCTGAAATATTTTCTCTAGGGAATTTATCCATTGCTCGGCTACTAAGGGATTTGTACTCCCATTGAACGTTGGTGGTTGTTGCCTCATGAATTGATCTAACTTTGATCCTCCACGTTGTGGATCAGGGTGCTCCATACGGGTAAGGTTATCATTCATAACCTGAGTAAGTTGTCCCAGTATGGTGATTAGTTGATCGGCACCAGTTGCATCACCAGCCCCACTATAATTATCTTGAGCAGGAGGGCAATCCCTACATGGAGTGCGTGCATTGATACGGTTTCCATTTCTTCCACTAGGCGCCATTTCTAAACAATGGCATAAACTAGATCAGTTTATGAATCAAAATACATAATCCCATACTTATAAAACACTTAACATAAATTGAACTATTTATGGATATAATCCATAATCATAAAAATGTTTTCTTTGAGGAAGTATATACTCATAAACCCTTCATAATGATTTGTAAAGAAAATGAGAGTTATCCTAAGCATATCCCCAGGGAGTGTCGTAACCAAGAGTGCAGCAAGGCCCATTGTCGTGCACCAGTTCCCGTTCGAGTCTAGCTCAAAGCGGTGTTTTCAGGTTTTACCCCTAGGTACATCTGTGCCAGAGCCGCCTCTACCTGATCGTATCCAGACAGGGATGTATTTCTCGGAAAACTCATAACATCTCTATAATACCAAAATTCTAGGATGTTCTTCTATACTAATCCTCAAAGTTCATCTTAGGTCTACGTGCTCTAATCAGAGTTTGTCTAAATCTAGCTTCCAAGGTTTGTACTAAACTGCCTCTGATACCAACTGTAACGCCCCGACCCCAGCTACCCAGAGCCGGTGCATTACTTCGTAACATTGGCATGATCACAAAAGATCAAGTCTCGAAAGACCGATTAGTTTAGTAGCCTTGGAAACACTAGATACATTCATAAATGTTACATTACATCACAAAGTGAAAAACTATAATAACATAGTCTCCATAGTCCACACTTCTATCCTCTTCGGACTATCCCTGCAGGTCATTCAGAAAATACTTCTTCACATCCTGGAAAATATTAAAACATTGAAAGGGGTGAGCTCAGATGCTCAGTAAGGATAACAATATTGCGGAAGCTTTCATAAATAAACATTTACATTTAAGGCAATGTATAACTCAAACAAAAGCCTTTTAAACTTGAACTTCAACATAATATGGCAAAAGTAAAATGAGATAATGCCATTCACTTCTTCACATGGATATTCTACTGGTCGAATAATCACATGCAATATCAATAACCACTTTCATAATGAGGGAATGTATAATGCCAGACATTCTGAAACATTTTTTCAAGGCCTCAGCCAAGACGTCTAAAATGATTAAGGCCTCAGCCAAAACCATAAATCAAATTGGGAAAGGGCCTCGGCCAATTGCACGTCTAGTTGTCTCATGAGACCTACCGATGCATCGAGGAGCTATAGCGGGCTCCACCCGTCACTTATTAGGTCCAATACATTCCTCATATGAATAGGTTTAAACATATCACAAACCATAACATAATCGTATCACATAAAACATGCATAAAGGAAACATAAAATTTCCACATTTCAATCACAAGATATCAATACAACACATTGATATAATAAAAATGCTTTCAAAACCATTTTCAATACCAAAATAAAAGAAAATTATAACATGGTATTTATTTTTCATTAAAAAAAGGTATGGCTTGTAGAGGAAGCCGAAACTCAAATAGTGGTCACAGCGGCGGAGAAGTCGTTGTCGCCGCATACGTACGACAAAAACATTCCCTTTTGTCATTTAGTAAATTCTTCGTATAAAAAATATTCCTTTTGAATATACGTAAAAGTAAAAGGGGTTTATACACCATATAAAAGAAACTTGTGTACAAAACCAAATAGGCCTCAATGAAAGGAGATTGAGACGAAGTCCTTAAAAAGATCATTTTTAAAATAAAATAGATCTATTATGTGTATTCACTATAGGTACACATAAAGAATGTAAAAATACAAAATAGGACATAATAATATCATGACATAATTTGAAAGTAGGAGATTAACCCAAAGAATGGAAATTGGGTTAAGAAGTTCCCTTACCTTGTGTCTGACTTGACTCAACCGTTCTTTAACCTCCTGAATAATAAACTAGAGTTACTATATACCTTATTAAGAACCATTTTTAATTTCATTATCCTTTTTATATCAGTTATTACAATGTTATGAACATTATGTAATTATTTAAGTTAATAACGGTCGTTTTGTCGATCTTTGGTACTTGAGTCAACAATAAACTTCTTATAATTACAAGTTGTTTATGTGGTAGAATATCCACTATCTCCAGAATTATATTCATGATTTAGATGTCATATATATCATATATAAACTGTATATACATTCATTTATAATATTACGTAACATTTAGAGGTAAGAAATGAAATGCACCGTTCATGGAGACGGTAAGCCGTACGTACGCATGAACGCTACATTCATTTATATTTTGTATTTAATGGAATGAAATCATAATTATATAAATGTATAATATAATTACAGTATAATATAGTGTATAATACCATTTACTCCATCCTTTATACATCCCACATATGGCATTAACGATTCAAATCACTTTGAGGGGGCGGTAGTCCGCACTTCCTAAAATGAAATTATCGCGTTTTACCCATAATGGAAATCATAAAGTATGCCATAAATGAGAAATACAGAAGAATAAGTAAAACATAAACAAATTATATATCATATATAAAAATAGTTACATCTTAATGGCCACCTTTGAAGGTGTTATATGAGTGTTGAACAATCATCGTTTCGTGAGGCATAAATTCGCCATCCACAGAAACCGTATGTTATTTAACCATTAGATGTAGGTGTGTGTAAGTGTAGATCGAATATATCTTATAACAACATCCTAGTATATTTATGATACTGGTGTTGTTACAAAAGAAATTAATAAAAAGAGTTTAGGGGAATGGAGAAGAAAAATAAAACAAAACAACATTAGAGAAGACATTACCTCAAAATCGGGTAACTCTTTTTGATTTGAGCCAAAGGCTTCCTTGGGAAGAGTTCTGCACAAAGTGAGGCTTCTAGGAGTAATATAGGGATGTTGGGAGAGTATTTGAGCAGCGGTTGTCCGAGCCAAATGGCTTGAAGGTGTGAATAAGGTGGGAGAGGTGGGGGCCTTTTATAAGTGGAGAGGAGGGGCTCTTTTGGAAAGATTGAAATGTTACATTATTACACAATGCTTTTCGGATTCTAAAGGTCCCACACTTATATATTTCAAGTCTAAGGTGATAAGGGTTCTAAATATCTTCATCCAATTGGCTTTGGACAAGTTTATTCCTTGGATTTTGCATTATCTTCCCATTTTATTTAAATCGTTAAATAATGAGGTCATCGCTGCATCATAATGATGTCATAATTAATTTAATTTATTTAATGTCTAAAAATTATAAAAAAAATACTATGATGTAGGAAATCGTTTTATCTTTCTAATGAATATTTATAGTCAAAATTTGGACTTGTGTAACCCCACTTAAAAACTGTTTTAGTAAAACAACCCAGGTTTGTGTCAATTTAATTTTAACATTAAATAAATATATATTAATGTCATTTTCCAACTAAAGTGGCTCCATGGGGTCCCCAAGTTGACCCATGGGTTGTCTTGGTCGGCCATGACTCATAAAATCGTAGTAGGACAAGTTTCATGCTCATCTCATATTATTATAACATTATTTGTACCTTAAACTACACTAATTACCTCTAATCGCGATTAAGAACTTAAAAGTTACTATTCACCAAAAAATTATTTTAATCTCATTGAACCACATTTTAATTCTTAATGAAAATAATGTATGTAGTATTTTTGAAAATAAAACCACAGAAGTGGTAATATTTCATTTAAACGAAAAATCAGTTATTTAACTACCACTTAGTGGTTTCACTATTCATCAAAAATTGAAGTTTTTCAGAACAATGCCAAAATTTCACCCTAAGCTATAATTGATATTCCGAATTAAAAAATGATGTCTATTTTAAAAAATTACAAACATATAAGTTTCATTAATTAATTTTATAATTAATTCCCGCTGTTACAATAAATAGCGTGTTTTTTAGAAATAATTTATATCAAAAGATTGGCAATTGTTTATGTCCAATTTCAATGTTAAATTAATTCTAATGACCACCATTGGACAAAATGGTAAAAATCTATTCTAATTATACTTTAAAACCACTAAATAGTATAATTTATCACTATAAATTATTTTGATTAAAAAAGTTGTTTTTAAGTATTTTTCATTATTCATAAAAAATAGAAGTTCCCAGAAAAATACCAAAAATTCAACATAGGCTAATTTCGATATTCCGAATCCAAAAATGAATTCCATTTTGAAATATAAAATTTCTATAATTTTAAAAAGTGGTTATTACTATTCGTAACGGCTACTTTAATTCGTTGTGGTGTGTGTTAGAGCTCGAGGTTGCATACAACACACGCTATTGCATTATTCGAAGTGAAACGTACCGTGGAAGCTTGGGGTGTTACAATCATTGCTGGATCCTCTCTCTCATTTTTACAGACAAGTTTATCTTCAAAACAACAAGGTCGTGTGAAACCGATTTTGTTTGTACCATAATTAATACTATTTTAAATTGAGTAATTCACTGACAAGTGAATTATACTCTTCAAAGAGAGAGACACCGAACTTAACTGACAAGTTGAGCTCGGTGACTTCTGAATTTTCTTCACCATTGGTTGGAATGACTCTTATAGTCGAAGGAATGTAAGAGCTATTTCCTCACAAACTGACCAGATGACAAATCTGGTTGGTTATTTTAGTAAGATCCATGTTTTTCTTAAATCGCAGTGCATGAATAAGGCTAAGCAACATCAAATTGACCAGTGGATTTTTCCCCCTATTCATCTATTGGTTGTTTGCACCCCAGTTTCTCTTTCTGCTCTATCCTCTCACTTTTCACTCACCATCTTACTTTCACTTCTACACACACTAAGTCTCATTCACTCCACTTCACCACCACTAATTGTCTTTGCTTGATTTTTTCATGTGTGTTTTTGTTTAGTTTATTTTTTTAGGACACAAAATACAACAACAGGCCTCCCTGTGGTTTGACCCTGTCTTGCCACTGTCCTAAGTAGTAAGTAGGTATAAATTTTAATTTGTCGCCCGTGCCCAACGACGCGCGAGCGAGAAAATTTTGGCGCCGTTTCCGGGGAGGCTAGGTGCGTTTAAAAAAAACACCAAACAAAAATTCACATAAAAAATCATTAAAAAAATAAAAAAATCACTAAAAAATCTGCAAAAAGAAAATTAAAATTAAAAAAAATTGTGAACCTGCTGTATGAAAACCAGGTCTAAGTCTGAACACTTAGTACCTGGTAATCCTGAGATTGATAAGCACCTCAAAGAAGTGAAAAAGAACAAAGACAAGCTCAAAATGGAAGAAAACAGAAATGAAAATTTGAACAATCCACTTCCTGAGAATGTGAACCAACATGGAATGATGAATCAACCTGGGAATGAGATAGCTGAGAGACACAGTCTGAGAGAGTTCTTACAACTGTTAGTTTCTAGAAACCCTTCATGTATTAGACTCTCTCCTAGGTCTAGGAATTATGAGATCAAGAAATCCATGCTTAGTCAGCTGCCTACCTTCAATGGAATGCCTAGTGAAGACTCTCTTGACTTCATTAGAGCCTTCGATTGTAGTGTCCAGCAGTAGCCACTTAGGGGTCTCACTGAGGAAGAGCTTAAATTGAGAGTGTTCCCTTTCTGCCTCAAGGGCAATGCTAGTTCTTGGTTCCAACAGTTAGAGGAAGAGATCTTTGTCACCTGTGATCAAGTTTACAATGCCTTCACTATGAAATTCTATCCTAGGAGGTTGACATATGAGATTAGGCCTAAAATCACTAGATTCCTTCAGGATAAAGGAGAACTATTTCATGAATCCTGGGATAGGTTTATAGGTTTGCTTAGGCAGTGTCCAAACCATCAATGTACACATCAATTCCTCATGGACACCTTTTACAACAGTCTCACCCCTTACCACCAAACTCTGGTGGATCAGTCTTTTGGAGGATACTTTAGTGATAGGACTGCTGAGGAGCTCAAACAGATCTTTAACACATTAGCTCAGAATTCCCAGCACAAATGTTCTAGGCGGAGAACCATTGTTAGAAAAGAAACTGCCCCTGCTCCTCCAGCTGAAGCCCAAGATACTGGTTTCTTTAATGAGAACCCGCATCAAATCTTTAAGGAGAAGTGTCACCACTATGGCATGTATGGCCATTCTCAAACCTATTGTCCAAACTTTGATATTCCTGTATAGCCTCATGAGAGTGCCAGTTTTGCTGGCTATGGACCTCGGATGCAGCCTAGGGATGATCCTTTTTTCAACACCTACAATCAGGGGTATAGGAACCATCCGAACCTTTCATGAAGGGAGCAGGGAGTCCTCCAACCTTCTGCTCCTCCTGGATTCCAGCAGCCTCCTGGGCAGCAGTTCCAACCCCAATCCCAACCAAAGGCTGAGTCATACAACTCAAAATATGAGGTGAGAGATATGTTCCACCAGTTGATAGGGAGGTTTGATGAACAAATGACCAAAAATGATTTTGATAAAGTTCAAATAGATGCTAGATTGAAGAACCTGGAAATTCAAACGGTGCAGTTGGCTAGGGATGCTAGCAATAGAGAAAAGGGTAGGCTACCCAGCACCACTGAATCCAACCCTAGGGAAAATGCCATGTCTATGACCACCAGAAGTGGTCTCCAAACTCGTCAAGAGCCTAGAAAAAACCCCAAAATGCTGAAAATGAAAAACTGAATGAAGCTGAAAACTTAAATTTGAAAGAACCTGAATCTGGAAAACTGGACAGCACCACCGGAGTTCCTCCAGTTTCCGTTGTTCTAGCTCAAAAACCCAAAGAAAATGGCTTGAAAAACAAAGACATTAAGGGTAAGAAAATTTTTTAAGAAGAAGCTGTAGAGATGCCTCCAATTGTGAGGAATTTTTCCCCTGCAATCCCCTTCCCTCAAAGAATAAAGAAACCAATTCATGATTCTGAACTGTTGAAATTTTTGAAAGTGGTTAAAAAGTTGAATGTTGATATCCCATTCTTGGAAGCACTGATTCAAATCCCAACATATCTGAAATCACTCAATAAAATATGTTCAAACAAAAAGACTTTGGAAGAATTTTCCACCTATATCTTAATAGAGGAGTGTAGTGCAGTCTTACAGAATAGGATACCTCCTAAGCTTCAGGACCCTGGAAGTTTTTTCATCCCTTGCAAATTTGGGGATAGAGGTGGTAATTTCAATTTCTTGTGTGATATGGGTGCTAGTATTAATATGATTCCACTGTCACCTTTCCAGCACCTTAGATTAGGTGTTCCCCAACCCACCACTATTGTGTTACAGCTTGCGGATAGGTCTATCACTCATCCAGTGGGTAGGGTCGATGATTTGTTAGTGGGAGTAGGCAAACACTTTTTGCCTGCTGACTTTCTTATCCTTGACATGGAGTGTGACCAGGAGGTTCCTATCATTCTTGGTAGGCCCTTCTTGGCCACAGGGGAGCTATGATAGATGTGTCTAAGGGGAAACTGATTTTTAATTTGGGTGAGCAGAAATAAGAATTCAATGTGTTTAAGAAAATCCAAGAACCTACCCACCCAATTTTCCCAAGAGATGAGATGTTATTTGTTGAGAGTAGTGTTGATAAGGAAGAAGAAGAGTTTTTGAGAATGATAGCTGAAATCAACAGAGAACCTGAAATCCCTGCTGCCTCTTGCATAGGGATCAGCTTAAGTAAGGAGAAAGAATTTTTTGATGAGTATGAGGGTGATTTTTTGGAGAACCTAGATGATTTTGTTTTAGATCACATTCTTACCCCAAGAGAGCAGTCTGAGTTTGAGGAAACGTCTTTTGAAACCTCTTGCACTGAAGAAAAATCCTTTTCTACTACCTTCTTTAAGAGGCAACATGAAGAACTTGGGCCACCCAGGCCCAAGTGTCTTCCCTCAAGCCAGTCACCACCCACCCTTGAACTTAAACCCCTCCCTGCCCATCTCAAATATGACTTTTTAGGAGACAATTCCACCCTTCCTGTGATCATTTCATCCAACCTGGAACTGGGTCAAGAGCAAAATATGCTTACAGTTTTGAGGAAGTACAAGACTGTCATTGGCTGGCCAATTGCTGACATCAAAGGGATAAGTCCAGCCTTCTGTATGCTTAAAATTACAATGGAACCTGAGTTTAAAACCAGAGTAAAAGCCCAAAGAAGACTCAAACCCAACATGAAGGAAGTTGTGAGAGAAGAAGTGATTAGGTTGCTGGATGCTAGAATAATTTTTCCAATTTTTGATAGCCCCTGGGTCAGTCCTATCCAGGTGGTACCCAAAAAGAGTGGAGTTACAGTGGTCACTAATGAGAAGAATGAGCAAATCCAGACAAGAGTAGTGAACAAATGGAGAGTTTGTATAGACTACATGAAATTGAATGTTGCCACAAGAAAGGATCACTTCCCAATGCTGTTTTTGGATCAAATGTTAGAGAGGTTGGCAGGCAATGAATATTTCTGCTTTCTTGATGGCTATTCTGGTTATAACCAGATTGCCATTGCACTTGAGGACCAAGGGAAAACCCCCTTCACCTATCCATTTGGGACATTTTCCTACCAGCGGATGCCCTTTGGCTTGTGTGGTGCTCCTTCCACTTTTCAGATATGTATGATGGCAATTTTTTCAGACATGATTGAGAGGATAATTGAAGTGTTCAAGGATGATTTTTCTATTGTGGGAGATAACTTTGAGAACTGTCTGAAAAACCTGGAATTAGTGTTAGAAAAATTCCAAGAGACCAACTTAGTCTTAAACTGGGAAAAGTGACAATTCATGGCCACTAAAGGCTTAGTTTTGGTACATAAGGTTTCTCAGAAGGGGCTAGAGGTTGATAATGCTAAAATTGAGGTCATACAAAATTTTCCCCCACCTGAAAATGTCAACGGAATTAGAAGTTTTTTGGGTCATGTTGGGTTCTACAGGAGGTTAATTAAGGATTTTTCTAAGATTACTAGACCCTTGTGCTCCTTGCTGGTTAAGGACACACCCTTTTTCTTTGATGAGACATGTCTAGAGGCCTTTAATCTGCTCAAGGAGAAGTTGACTACTTCACCTGTCATCACTGCCCCTGATTGGAAACTTCCCTTGGAGGTTATGTGTGATGCTAGTGATTTTGCAGTAGGAGCTATGTTAGGGCAGAGGAAGGATAGGAAACTTCATGTTATTTACTATGCAAGAAAGCTGCTAGATAATGCCCAGAAGAATTATTCTACCACTTAAAAGGAGTTAGCTATTGTGATGTTTGCTTTGGAAAAGTTCAGGCAATACTTAATAGGATCAAGAATCATAGTTTTCATAGATCATTCAGCCCTTAAGTGCTTGCTGTCTAAAAAGGACTCGAAGCCTAGAAACATGCGGTGGACCTTGCAGTTACAGGAGTTTGATTTAGTGATTAAGGATAAGAAAGGGGCTGAGAATGTAGTTGAAGTTCACTTGTCCAGATTTCCCAATTCACCAAGTAAGGAACCAAAAGAGATCAATACTTCTTTCCCTGATGAACAGTTGTTTGCTACTTCTGTGCAGCAGTCTGCTTGGTTTACAGACTATGCCAACTTTTTGGCAGCTGGAGTCATGCCCCAGGATCTTTCACACAACCAGAGGAAGAGGTTTATTTCTGAGCTGAAATATTGTTTTTGGGATGACCCTCTTCTCTTTAGGAGGTGTGCTGATGGGATTCTGAGAAGATGTGTGGTTGAGGATGAGATTCTACCCATACTTGAGAGATTCCATTAATCACCTTAGTGTGGCCACCATGGAGGCGAAAGGACTGCTCAAAAGGTCCTCCAGGCTGGTTTCTACTGGCCAACACTGTTTAAGGATGCTAGAAGTCTGGTTATTGGCTGTGCAAAATGTCAAATGTTGGGAAATGTTGGAAGAAGTCAGGAATTACCTCAAAAAGGTATTCTGGAAGTTGAAATCTTTGATGTGTGGGGCTTGGACTTCATGGGACCATTTCCATCCTCTTATGGGAATGAGTACATTTTGGTTGTTGTGGACTACGTGTCAAAGTGGGTTGAGGTAGTAGCACTGCCCGACAATTCAGCTGCTAGTGTGGTGAAATTCATTAAGAAAAACATTTTTTCCAGATTTGGTGTGCCTCGAGCTTTCATAACTGATAATGGGACTCACTTCATGAATTATAAGTTCAAAGATTTGATGGAGAAGTATGGGTGCTCACATAGGACAGACACTACTTACCACCCACAGTCCAGTGGGCAAGCATAAGTTTCAAACAAGGAGCTCAAACAGATTTTAGAGAAAACAGTGACTAGTTCTAGGAAAGACTGGTCAAAGAAATTGGATGAGGCCCTTTGGGCCTACAGAACTACTTATAAAACTCCTATAGGGATTTCACCATATAGGATCCTTTTTTGTAAAGCATTCCATCTACCTATTGAGTTACAACAGAGATCTTATTGGGCAGTGAAGGCTCTTAACTTTGATTTTAAGTCTGCTGGAAAGAGGAGGCTGCTAGAGATGAGTGATTTGGAAGAGATCCGAAGAGAGTCTTTTGAGAATGATGAAATTTACAAAGAAAGAACAAAGTATTTTCATGACTCAATCATTCAAAACAGGAATTTCAAGGTTGGTGAGAGGGTCATGCTTTTCAATTCAAGATTGAAGCTGTTTCCAGGGAAGTTGAAGTCCAAGTGGTCAGGACCCTTTACCATTGTTAGAGTTCTGGTTAATGGAGCTGTTGAGCTGGTTGGAGATGAGAATAGGCCTTTCTTAGTTAATGGTCAAAGAATAAAGCACTTCTTTGAAGGGCAGCCAAAGGTCTTGGATGTCATATCTCTGTTGGAAGAATGAGCTGATTCAAGTCTAACTGAGGACTATAAACTCAGTGTTGCATGGGAACTAACCCATGGTTTCTTAGTAGTTTCTCTTTTATTTTATGTTAATAAATAAATTTCATCCCTGCTGCTTGTTCTCTGTTTCAATTGCTTGACTGCTAATGGTACCTCATGATCTGTTGTTGTGTTAGAGAAAGTTGTTGTTGCCAGAAACTTGGCTAGAAAACCCAAGGGAGAAATCCACTGCATCATATGGATAACATTTCTCTCTACTAACTCTCTTGGGTTACTTTTCTTGAACTGTAAACTCTGAAATTGTATTTTACTTATTTGAACTTGCAGGTTCTGAAGAGGAATAACAACCCAGTGATGCTTCTAAAGATCTGTTGATGAAAGCCACTCCTAAAGCTCTAATAATTTAGGGAAGTGTTGTTCTCCCTTTTTCACTTTCAATTAATTGCTTACTCTCTACTGTGAACTAAGTGTGGGGGACTTCCTCCCAATCTGTGAGTAATGACTGTATTTTCTTGATTGGGTGTTAGCTACTAATATCTACTTAGTTAATAATGTACTTGAGTTGATTTGATGAAACATGCTTGAACCCATTATTATTATTCTCATTATGTTGTTGCTGCACATCATTGCTAAACATGCTAATTTTTTAAGTAAATTGTTAAAATATTTTGTCAGCTCAAAATGATTCAAAGCATGAAATTTTTAGGAATAAAAATGTGCTTGGTTTCTAGTGATGGTTGGTGAGATTTTTTTCTTTTTTGTTTTTATTTTCTTTCACTTTTTGTGTGGCAAAGAAAATTTTTTAACTTCATTGATACCCCTCCATTTCATTTTTCAGCTGAAATGTCTATCTGTTTTGAACTTTAACTATCTCCCACCTTGAGATTCAACATTGGGGAAAATTTTGGGTTTTAAGTGTGGGGGAGATGGGTCATTCTAGTGTCATGTCGAATTCCCCATTCTTGAACTTGAGTTTGTGGTTGTTTAAAAAAATGGTCAAATTTTTTCAAAAACATGGTTCAAAATTCCTTCAAATTTTATTTTCAAATTCTTTCATCACATGATGGTCATTGGATGTTCAATGGTACTTAAATTATGTCTTGTTTAGTGGATAAGTGTTTGCTGGATGTTGAGAGTGACACTTAGTCAAAAACTGTTAATCATGAATGATTGCTGTGTGCAATTGTTCATTGTCTCTATGAACCTTTCTGTTTAGGAACTGAGGATGAGAGTATGACAGGATAGGTTTTGTGGAGTAAGGATCATAGATTGGAGTAACTAGATGTTCTCACTGGAACCTAGGGGACTCATATCTTTATTAAATAATATTCAATCACTTTAGGAAGTCAATCCAAATGATTATTAATTTAGTTCTTTATAACTGGAGTAAAATGGGAAAATGGGATCCCATGGTGAGTATCTGAGACAAGGTGCATTGGGTGCGTTTCTGTGAATAAATAAAGCCAATTTCAATTTTAATAAGTGCTATGCACAGTGCTCTGCACATGGAATATGGCTGGGAAAAAGTAAAATAAAGTGCCCTTGTCAAAAATAAACTCATTAAGGTGAGGGGAATTTTGAACCCAGATGAAGAAGGGAGAAATTGACTTGGTTAATTTTCATTTGGTTTGAATCAATAAAGTAATTAATTTAATGGATTTTAATTCCTGGAACCTGGGGGAAGGTGAGAATATAAGGTGCCCTTGGCTAAGTTTTTGAGTTCCACTTCTTCTAACCCGTCATCACTCCTTGAATCAGTACTTGAATTGGATGGTGGAGTAGGATAGTTAATGAAAACACATAGGAGGCATGACATACTTGACAGTTTATGAGTTTGTGAAGCTCTTGACATCCAGTGGGCTTTTGGAGCTAGACAGGACAACATTTTTGAAGACCTTTGAAAAACCTGACTCATTGTTTGATCCTGTCCATCTAGATTTTTATGTTCACTCATGCACTTTTTGAGATGAAATTCACAAATCATGGTTCTATTTTAAAGTCAAGGGCATGTACTTGTTTGAGGACAAAAAAGGCTTTAAGTGTGGGGGAGTTTGATGTGGTAGTGTTTTTTCACTCTTTGCCACATCTTTTGTGGATATTTTATTGACTTTTTTATATTAAAATGTTGTTTTTATTAAATAATTGATAATTCTTGTGTTTTTGCACATGGCTGTGTAAAATAATCAATTTTTGTTTAAAACATGTGTTTTAATGTTCTCTAGTGTCATTTTAAATAATTCTAAAATTAAATGAGTCGTGCGAATTAGACTTTTATTTATTTTATTCTTTTATTTTTATTTTAGTTAGTTTATTAATTCATTTATTAAATTTATTAAGGCTTTATTCTTTAAATTGTAAATAAATAACTCTTTTTGGATTTTTAGTCTTTTAGTAATTTAATTAGGTTTAACAATTTAATTTCATTCATTTAATATTTTTATTCTTTAATTTAATTAGTTCTTTAATTAATTGGTTAATTAATTTAAGCAAGTAATTGTAAATATTTTAATTTGTTCTTTAATTATGCATGTTTATAAATTTTAACCCAAATTAATTCATTTGTCTAAATAAAGTTTCATTAATTTTATTATTTTACTTTGTGTTTTTAGTTTTTAATTCAGTTCTATTTAATTTAATTTATTAGTGTATTTATTTATTTATTTAGTTTTATTAAATTATTTTATTTATTTAATTTTCTTGATTATGTTTGTTCGCAGTTGTGGCGACCGCATGGTCCTGTTCATTATTGGTGACTTCCCCACCGGTAGTGGTGACCTCACCATTACCCAATTTGAAAATCCTCACTGATACAGCCTACCTCACAGTTATACTCAACCTCACTGTTACCCAATTTTTCTTTTTTTTTCCTCACCGTTAATAAGTCTATCGTTACACCCTTTTTCTTTTTCCCTTTCCAGCTACTGATACAGTCCACCGTTACACTTTCTTTCCGCTACTGCTATACCTCACTATTACTATTTTCCAGCTACCGATACCTCGCTGCTAAACCCCACCGTTCCATTTTTTTTCTCACCATCAAGACAAGTCTACCGATGCACTTCTCCAGTCCACCGTTATACCGACCCCACCATTAGTCCCTTTATTACCGCACTGCTTCCCTTTTTTTATGACCTCACCGATACACCCCTTTACCACATCACCGTTACTTTTTTTTATTTCCTCACTGATACAACCTCCCCTTTTTCATCATCGTTACTGCTCTGCATCCAACCTACCGGTAGAATTCTTTTATTTCCTCACCGATAAGTCTCCCGCTTCCAAACATCACCGATACACTCTCCCCGTCTTTTTCCACCCCGATTCACTGCTCCTCCATTCCAGCCGGCCTCACACCCTCATTTCCCCTGTAGTCCAGCTCTCCACAAAATGAAAACCCCAAACCACCCGATGCACGCTAACCCCCCCCCCCCCCCCCCCCCGTCCTCACCTTTCCTCCTAGCCGATCAACGCCGTTGCGCCATCCGGTCACGGCCACCTTCTTCACTGACCCGAAGCCGCCGCACACCACTTGCGCTGGCCCTGCCTCCATCTCCGCAACACTCGAACGCCGGCGACCCTGATGTTGTGCTGCCATCTGAAGTCGCTGCACTCCTCCTTCCACTGCCATGAGCCCGCACAGTCGCCTCAAGCCCTCGCCTCGGTCCTGCACAACCCTAACCGCTGCGCCACTTAAAGACCCGAAGCCACCCGAAACCCCCAAATTGAACCCTAACCCGAACCTTCCAGCAACCGCGCTCAAAATCTCTGCAGCTCTTGACCTCACAGCCGCGGTCCAAGATCCCCTGTTTCATCCTGCTTCAACCCGGAGCCACCCGAAACTGAAGCCGTCGGTGATCCCTCTGCTACCCCCACCACTGAAATCGACACCCATCCTGCACGGCCTGCATCACCCGAACCCCATCGCGCCACTACTCCCCTGCACCGAGACCGCATGAGCGCCATCTCCTTCTCCCCTGCTAAAGCTGCACCGCACGAGCCCCATACCCCATCTCATCCTCGCCAGACCCGATTCCTTCCTCCCCCCTTTACATTTTTATTTTCATTCTTTTATTTTTCATTTTATTTTACAATAACATATAATATAAAATAATATATTATAAAATATATATATTTCATAGATTATATACTATCAATAATAGGTTTGATAATAATAGAATATAAGCTTTATGTATATCATAATAATATATGTATTAAACTAATATAATAGATAATTATATTGATATACATAATAGAATACAATTAGTATACCTTTAATAATATATAACTATGTACATTATTTTATATAATATATATCATATACAATATAATAATAATTGGTATATAATCTTATATATATAATAATAATTTCTTATATAATAATAGTTGTTATTAATTAAATAGTTTTTGTATTAATAATAGTATTAGGTTTTATAAAATATATATTCTTATAAGTATTTTTATTTAGTATACATATATATACATTAATAAGTACTTTTAAGTAGCTATATATGTATATTTACATAATCTGACTCACGTGTATATTTTGCTGTTTCGTTATAGGGGGGAAGGGCATGATGCACTTACATGGAGTTCACTCGGGAGCGGGTGACATGCACATAGAAGCACGCCACGTGGATTGGCTGTGTCCAAGGAAGAAATTGACTCGCCGCGCGAGCATTATTTTTCATTTAGTTAGGAGCAACTGCTCCGGTGACAAGCACGGGAGGAGCAGCACAGTGAAGGAGCCACGTGGAGGTTGGGGAACACTTCAGGGGAGATTCCAAAGGCTTCGGTTAGGTGATGAACACACGGGAGGCGGGGGAGGCATCTCCTTGCAAGCTAAGAAGGAGCGGGGACATCCTTTGGGGGGGGATACACTTCCATCGGGAGAAGGAGCAGACATCAGTGAAGATCATTACGGGAAGTAGACATAACTTAGACGATCTTCCTTAGATCAGATTGGAGTAGGAGATCACAGCATTTTCACACCTCGATTCCCAGGGCGGGACATCGAGCGCATTCCAGCACCGCATCCACCATTGAGCAGCGGGGATTTAGAACTTTAGGAGATCAAGCAGGGAGACAACATCTTTATGTTCTTTTTGCTCTGTTTTTCTGCAACTTAATTCAACATGATCTTTACTATTTTTAATTCCATGTTTTCATTGAATCCAACCATCATGTCCGACTAAATTCCTTTGGGGGAGAATAAGCTGGCTGATTCGATTTGTTTCGTCTGATTCATGCACTGCATCATTGCTGGATCCTCTCTCTCATTTTTACAGACAAGTTTATCTTCAAAAAAACAAGATCGTGTGAAAAAAGATTTTGTTTGTACCATAATTAAAACTGTTTTAAATTGAGTAATTCACTGACAAGTGAATTATACTCTTCAAAGAGAGAGACACCGAACTTAACTGACAAGTTGAGCTAGGTGACTTATGACTTTTCTTCACCATTGGTTGGAATGAATCTTACAGTCAAAGGACTATAAGATCTATTTCATCACAAACTGACCAGATGACTAATCTGGTTGGTCATTTTTAGTCAGATCCATGTTTTTTTTAAATCACAGTGCATGAATAAGGCTAAGCAACATCAAATCGGCCAGTGGATTTTTCCCCCTATTCATCTATTGGTTGTTTGTACCCCATTTTCTCTTGTTGTTCTATCCTATGACTTTGCACTCACCATCTTACTTTCACTTATACACACACTAAGTCTCATTCACTCCACTTCACCACCACTAATTGTCTTTGCTTGATTTTTTCATGTGTTTTTTTGTTTAGTTTATTTTTTTAGAACACCAAATACAACAACAGGCCTCCCTATGGTTCGACCCTGTCTTTCCACTGTCCTAATTAGTAAGTAGGTATAAATTTTAATTTTTCATTCGTGCCCAATGACGCGCGAACGAGCAAGAGGTACTCAGGAAAATGCCTCCCACTTGCAGGATGATGCCTTCGGCGCTAGTCGCCAACCCCAGGCCTTTAGGAGGCGGGCATGGGTTAGTCACGACATGGTCCCTAGGGGATGAGTCGTGACAAATTGGTATCAATGGGCGGTCATTTCCCCGTCATATACTAGGCATCTGGTGTTTTTTCGGGCAACAATGTTAAGTTTTGCGAGTTTGACTTTCAGATTCGAGGAGTCCAGTGTCGGTGTGCCGGTTGACGTATCTATACACCAGGACCTTCAATTTTATTTTATGCTCAATACATGAAAACAATGGTTGCATAAGTGTATCCTTATTTTGAATAAGAGTCAACTCACCAGGTATAACCTTCTGACTTTGGTACATCGTGATCTGTCTCAGGATGCCTTCATGTATACGACCATCTAGGATCCCGATACGAGGTCCTGAGGAAATCCCTCCTAGCGAAGAGGTGTCCGTATGGGGACCAATTATAGAGATGGCCCCACTGGGGGGTGCACCAGGGCTACCACCACCTGATGTTTAGCATCGACTATCAGAAGTTCCAGCATAGAACATTTGTAGGCTCAATGCCCTACATGATTTTCAAATACAGAGACCTCTCAGGTTTAGGGGAGAGACAGATCCCTAGGTCTCTTAGGACTGGATGGAGGCTGTGACGCGGGTCTTCTACTTAGTGAGGAAATCTCCTGAATAGAGGGTGATCTTGTAAGAGAGCCTTCTACAGGGCGTAGTAGGTAGATGGTGGAGTTTGACCATCCAAACTCATGATGAGGCGACCCTCAATTGGGTTGATTAGAGAGGCTTTTCTAGGAGGAGTTTTTTCCCTGAGACCTTATGCTATGTGAACATCTATGAGCTACTTCACCTATAGCAGGATATCATGATGGTGGTCGAGTACTCGGCAAGGTTCATGGAGCTTTCCCGCTACTCCACATATATGTTTCGAGACCCTTTCTTTAGGGATCAAGCCTTTGAGTAGGGACTTAAGCAGGAGATCAAGGCTTCGTTGGTGTCTCTAAGAATCCCTACCCATGTCGGGTGTTGTAGGGATCTCTTCTGATGGAGATCTTCTTGGCGGAGTAGGGGTCCACAGTTGGATCTAGCAGTAGACCCCAAGCGGTGGAGTCTTCGGCAGGCAGTAGACAACAAACACGAGGGCCCAAGCAGGACAGGTCCTTTAGAGGATAACCTTTGGACTCAAGGTCGATAGTGAGAGACTCCCAAGCCATAGGGAGTTAGAGGAGGTCCAGGCTTTGCTAGTCATGCGGCAGGTAGGGACACATGGCATGTGACTGCCCAGCCCACCGTACAGATGACTAGAAAATTGTTGAGGGGCTGCCAAAGCAGCGGCATCAGTTTGATCGAGGACATCCATAGAGCGGAGGACGTGGAAGGGGAGCTAGATGAGCGTCAGGCAGTGGAATACGTTTTGAGGTGCCACTCACACCACCCTTAGGTGGTCCAACCCAACCTCAGGGAGTAGGAGGACAAGGGAATGCTCAGCTCCAGGCAGTAGAGGCTTATGACCACGGAACTCCAGTGATGATCTGAGGTATGATATGTGTCTTCTCTACCCTAGAAATATTACTTATAGACATAAGTTCTAGTCACTCCTTCATTACCATAGATCTCATTTAGAGCTCAGAGATTCCGGTGGAGTCGTTGGCTTGATCCTTACAGAAAGAGACTCCTACGAGAGGGGATTCAACGATTACACACTAGTGTCGACAGTGTGAGATTATTCTAGGAGGTGAGGGTTTCAGCTTTGATCACCTAGTAGCAGCATCAAGGCCTTTTGACGTCATCTTGGGTATGGATTGGTTATCCACTATCTATGATTAGATAAACTATTTTAGGCGTACTGTGTGGTTTGTCCATGAAGCTGGGACCAGGTTTTCCTTCACTGGTGGGAAGGAAACCCTTATAGTGCAGGATGATCTCTCTCAGAGGAGGGTACATCTGATCACTCACCAGTTGGCTAGCCTCACCCTGGGTGAAGTGGAGGAGAGGAGTTCCAGCTTCTCTTTAGTGGCGGATGATTATTAGGATATTTTTCATGATGAGGCTCCAGGGCTACCTCCTCGTAGAGTGGTGGAATTCCGTATCAACCTATACCTTGGGATGGAACCGATATCCACATTTGAATATCGAATAGCTCCCATAGAGCTTCGTGAGATGAGGGTACAGTTAGAGTACTTGCAGAAGAAGGGGTTCGTATGGCCTAGCGTTTCACCATGGGCAGCCTTGGTGCTTTTTTATAAGAAGTTAGATGGGAATTTGATGTGGTGCGTGGACTTACATCACTTGAACCAGGTGACTGTGAAGAACAAGTACCCACTGCCAAGAATTGATGACTTCTTCGACTAGCTTAATGGAGTGAAGTGGTTCTCAAAGATGGACCTCATATCAGGCTATCACCAGCTCCGGGTACGAGATGTGGATGTACCGAATACAGCCTTCAGGTGATGGTAAGGCCACTATGAGTTACCGGTGATGTCCTTCGGCATGAAAAACTCCCCATAATTTTTCATGGGCCTCCTAAACAGTATATTTCAGACCTACCTCGATCGTTTCTTCATGGTCTTCATCGATGACATCTCGGTGTACTCAATGTCGGAGGAGGAGCATGTTGTACACCTGCGGGTAGTTCTGGATACACTCCAAGAGAACCAACTTTATGGTAAGCTCTCAAAGTGTCAGTTTTGGATTTGGGAGGTCCATTTCCTAGGACACTTCATCTTAGAGGCTGGAGTTGCAATGGATCCAATGAAGATAGAGGTGGTTCTTTCTTGGGATCCACCCAAGAGTGTGATTGAGGTGAGAAGATTCTTGGGGTTGGCAGGTTACTATCAGAGGTTCATGCCCAACTTTTCCAGGGTAGTATCACCCATATCGGCATTGACACAGAAGGTAAAACCCTTCGTGTGGATGGAGAAATGACAGCAGAGTTTCCAGAAGCTGAGGCAGAGACTGACTGGTGCCCCATCTTGAGACTACTAGTAAAAGGCATTAGGTGTGTAGTTTATTGTGACGCATCAGGGACAAGGCTCGGATGTGTCTTGATGTAGTAGAAATAGGTGATTGCCTACAGCTCACGGAAGTTGAGGAATCATGAGAAAAATTATGAGACCCATGATCTGGAGTTATCAACTGTGGTCTTTACCTTCAAGATGTGGCGACACTAATTAATGGGGGAACTATTTACAATTTTCTCCGACCACAAGATTCTCAGGTATATCTTCTCCCAGAAGGACCTGAACCTATGAAATTAGATATGGATAGAGTTCCTCCAAGTCTATGATTTTGAGATAATATATACTCCTGGAAAGGGGAACATGGTGGAAGATGTGCTCAGAAAGAGGATCGGGTTGTAGTTGCTGAGTGAGGCGACAGAGCAGTTATCTGTGATGTGGATATCCATTGTGGATGATGGTGAGGCTGCTTACCTCCATTCTATGGCTATTACTCCCCCAATATTGCAACAAGTCAGGGAGGAATAGCTAGGGGATGTTCAATATGAGGCCTGACGTGCTTAGATATCCTATGGACTGGTTCCTGATGGATTTTTGATAGGTGGGGATCAAGTCATACTTTTTAGAGGGAATTTTTTTTTACTATTGGTGTTGTGGGAGGAGTTATTGAGGGAGTTTCATACATATCCCTTGTAAATACATATTGGAGTGGAGAAGATGTATCAGGACCTACAGCGATAGTATTGGTGGCCAGGGATGAAGAAAGTAGTGGTCAAGTTCGTTTCACGGTGCCTCACTTGTCAGCAAGTGAAGGTAGAGCACCAGGTTCCAGCAGGCTTGACTCAGCCACTCAATGTACCAGAGTGGAAATTGGATGGTATCTTGAGGGACTTTGTTATGGGGTTATTGTGTACTTCTATAGTTCATGACTCTATTTAGGTGATCACTAATCGACACACCAAATCAGCTCACTTTATACCCATACGAGAGCAGGGAACAGTACAGGGATTGGGATGCCTCTACATCCAGGAGATAGTGCGGCTTCATGGGGTGCCTTCTATGATCAGATCAGGTCACGACGCCCTCTTTACATCTTGGTTGCGGAAAGGATTACAGGAGGTGTTTGGGACGCAACTATTTTTAAGAACATATTTTCATCCCTAGTCAGATGGTTAGACAGAGCAGACAATACATACCTTGGAGGGCATGCTTTGTGCTTGTGTCCTTGACTTTGGTCGTAGTTGGGAGTACCACCTTCCACTGGTGCAGTTTACATACAAAAATATCTTTCACTCCACCATTGGCATGGCACCATTTGAGGCCTTGTACGGGCGTCCTTTCAGATCACCCATATGCTGGACAAACCTAGGGGAGTCAGCACTCATGGGTCTAGAGTTAGTACGGGCTACAACCGAGAAGGTGTAGATCATATAGGAGTGGATGAGGACTGTATAGAGAAGGAATAAGTCTTAATCCAACAAGAGACGGAGACCCTTGGAGTTCAAGGTGGGAGATCATGTGTTTCTTTGGGTCTCACCCTGATGAGGATTGTAGAGATTTGGCCGGGGTGGAAAGCTATCTTCGAGGTTCATCGGTCCATTTTAGATCCTGAGTAGAGTTGGCGAGGTGGCGTACCATCTAACTCTTCCCACAAAGATGCACTGGGTGCATGATGTTTTCCATGTGTCGCAGCTGAGGAGGTATGTGCATGTTCCATCGCACGTCATCGACTGGGGAAAGCTGGACATTGATGATGGGGTGGCATTTGCAAAGTTCCCAGTCAAGATAGAGGATCGATAAGAGCGGGTCCTAAGAAGATGGGAAATTCCTCTAGTATGCATTCAATGGTAGCATGGTAATCTCCAGGAGATCACATGGGAGCTGTAGAATCAGATTTGTGCTCATTACCCCTATATTTTTGTTTAGTTGTTTTTGGCTTTCGGGGACATAAAGCTCTATGGTTGGGAAAATGTATGTTCTCGAAATTTCCATGTAATTTTTTTTATTTATATGGAATTATTTCGAGACCTAAAAATTTGATGGCATGTGATTCCAAGGACCGGAGTGCCGAGAATGATCTATAAAAAATGTTAATCTTTCAATAGCACGCATGAGAAGTTTTCTTGAAAAAGTGGAATAAATCCTAAATGGTTGCTTGGATCAGAAATCTGAGGGCACTGTTGCATTCTAGATGAAAGTTTTACCCTAAGCATGACTTATTTTTTATCGGTGCATGCCTCCAGTAACAAAACTCAAAAATGGCATAACTGTAAATAAAATAATAAAATAAAATTATTCTATTTTTTATATGCTTATAACTCACAAACAGTGACTCGGATTAGATATCTGAGACCACTACTGAACTCATGAGGGTATTCTTTCCTTAAGAAGATACTAACATTGGCTGGTGCGGACCAAAAGTGGAAGTTAGTTTTTGGTCGTGAATAAAATAATTAAGTAACAATTATTTAATTTTAAAATATTTATAACTCCTAAACGGTAACTCATAAATAAAATACGAGAGTATAGTTGAACTCGTGGGGGAATTTTTCCCTTAGGCGGAGCCTAACCTCGACAGGTGTTGGTCGAGGGTGAAAGATAATTGTTTTTTAACTTTTTTTAAGGTACATTCAGTAAATGTGCGAGAGGGATTTTATATCTTTTGAACCATCACTCAAATCAAAAATACAAGAGAACCATTGAATTGAGAATGCTGGGATTCACCTATAAATGACTTAACTTCACTCGGCAAGGGCCGAATGTAAAAGTTATTTTTAGGACTTTTTGAGAAAAATAATACAATTATTTAAAAAAATTATTTTACTTTATTTCTCACTTTTGAGTGGAGAACGGCGATGCTATGAGGCAAAGACAGAGCAGCGACGATGCACATAAATGAGGCTCATTAATTTCTAGTTAAACTCCTAGAGTAACGACACTTTAATGATGTATAACAGTGATGGTTTTTCTTAAATAAAATAGTGTAACAACGAGATGTCGCATCATAATGGAGATTCTGTGACGTGCTCCAATTTTTAGTTTGATTTTTTGGGAAAATAAGGATTAAAAATTTGGAGGATTCTCTAGTGAACCACTAACAGAATTACACCCCAGCAAAGAATGATGAACGTCGGTGGAACTTCATCATCTTCGATGCCTTTTGAAGAACAGAGCTGGGAAGCGATGTTGACGTCTTAATCCCTCGAGGACGAAAGCTACGGCATCAGACATCATAAGAGGTAGGGGTTATTTGATTTTAAAGTTCCCCCCATCCTTATTTCAAAATGGAGAATGAGGATTAACCCAAGAAGAGGTTGATCTGAGGACCATGTGTGCTTGCGAGAGGTCGACTTCTTTGGGGTTTCCTTATCTGGGATTCAATTATCAATGTCATTCAAATTAAAATCCTCGGACCCCCCCCCCCCCCTATGTTGTAAACTTCTAATACGGAGGGCATGGGACGACAAGAACAAGGCTCGATGCCCTCCTCCATTGGTATTTTTTGTGGAAAATCTCTTGAATCGATTCCAGGAAATATTTGAGCCCATTGTGGTGGAGAGAACATTACTCAGAGAATACAGGCCTAAGCGGTATGAAGAACGGACCACCGGTGCGGACCGGGTGGTCCGTGGAAGAATTTGTCAGTGCGTTGGTGTCGCTGGTGGTGTCGGAAACTGTCGGTGGTGTCCTGCGGCGACGGATGTGGCTGGGAGGTGGCACATCACGATGGTGCACCAGAGGAAGGGTTGCGGCTCACTGGGCCACGGCGCAACAGAAGAAGCCGACGGGTGGTCCGGCGGCAGGAGGCATCAGACACGCTCGCTCGATCGCGTCGGGGGCCGCACACGCAGCACTGAGCTGTGTCTCGCATGACGGTCCATGGTCTCTCAACTGTAGTAGAGGACACACCCCACAGTGACTTGAGGAATGATGGTGGAGAATGGACGCGGCGTACGGCCGCGTCCAGCAAGGCAGACCGGTCGGGGAACGAACCACCTGGCGGCCCAGAACTGTGGCTCATCGGGCCAGACCCAAGCTAGTGGGCCAGACCCACACCTAGCGGGATAAACCGCACCCTCTTCATGTCTGATCGAACTTTACTGGTTCACCGGGCTGGACCCTCGACCAACTGGGTTGGGTCCAGCGAGGTCTGTTAGGCCTGGCCCACTAGCCAGGCTAGACCAGCCCGACCTCAACCCGCACCAGGTCAGGTCGAGTCCATATTAATGAACCGGGGTATGTGGGACCCCCGGTCTAGGTTTGTTAGGTCAGTCTGACCGAGTCAGACTAGGCCCCATCGTAACCGGTCCCCTGGTTACTAAAACGCTTGTATCTTTCAAACCGCGTGTCTGATTGATGATTCGTTTGCGGCGTTGGGACCCTCTCGATGAGAGGGATCCTTTGGAATGATATATGATGACTTTAGTGTAATTTGAGATGCAAAAAAGGGCTTGAGGATCGGTTCTCCCAAGTGCACTACGTAAAGAACCCTGCGACTGGCTGAGACTTGAAGACTTCTGACTTTTAGCCCAGTGGGAAGCACCTCTCAATGACTTGGCAGGACAATGGTGGGAAACACTTATCTGTGACTTTTCAGGCCCACGGTACATGATTAGGATGAGTATGTCAGTTGGGCGGGACTAGTGGGAAGCACCTCTCTATGAATTTACAGGGCCATGGTACATAATGGGGGAAGAGTACCCAAGCTGTCCAAGGTTAGTGGGAAGAACCTCTTCGTGACTTGACAGGCCCACTGTACTCGCCAGAGGAGGAGTTCTCTAGCAACCGAGGTGTTCAACGATGTGATTGATGATGCTACTGTTACTACCCTAGAATTTACCTATTGTAATTTGTCTTGTGTTTCATGATTTACTTTGAGGAATTATTGGGTGTTCTTTCCTTTTGTTTTGGGGTCCCTACTCAGTACTGTGTTACTCACCCCTGCACGGGCTTCACCCACAGGAGTTGTGTTTAGTGAAGATGACCAATGTTTCGATAGGGGTGCTCAGGGAGATGGGACTGACAGATGCTACAACAGTTCACTTTGTGGACTAGGACGAGGCGCGGCCCTGTAGGACCGGGCGGACAGGACGTACTACTTCATCTTCTAATGGCTTTACAACTCTCATGATCAGGTGGGGTTTTCTACAGATGGCCATCCGAGTTTCCTTTTGGTACTTTCTATTTTAAGTTATTTGTTGGGTTTTTATTCTGGCCCACTTACTGTCAGTTGTACTTGCACTCAACTTAGTTTTAGTGGTACTTTTTTCCCCTTTTCAGTGTGTTGGGATGTGGTTGGGTGTGTGTTTGCATATAGCTACTCATGGAAATTCCTCCCACTTGTAGGATGATGCCTTCGGCGCTAGTCGCTAGCCCCTGGCCTTTAGAAGGTGGGCTTAGGGTAGTCACAACACGGGCTCTGGGGGACAGGTCGTGACAAAAGTTATCTACCGCAAAACCATTAACCATATAGGTGTGAAAAAGACCATTGATTCTTTATAAATTATGGTAATAAGATAACTTTTATTTAGTGATCCATTTTTCAAAAAAATGAGATATTATTATACTTTCTAGATAGAGATCATGAGAAAATGTTCCTATTATATTTATTTCCATTTCATAGGAAGTCTATCAGAAATTGGTTTTTCTTTGATGAGTTTCCATTAATCTATTAATCCATGAAATGAGGATGAATTTTTATTATACCTGAATCGCTAAAAATAACATTTAATGTTTCATAAGATTCATAAATTAATAAATAGATATTCATATTCCCTTTGATAAAACCAAAATGGTTTTCACAATGTAACATATTACCCAAAATGAAGAGGCCATCATATGAAGAAAAAATACACTACTCTCTCAAACCTTAACAATAACCCTCGAAGTTTAACATAATCCATTTCATAAATAGTTTACCTTAAGAATCAATAAAAATATTTCTTACCATATTCAAAACCTAAAAATTTTAAATATTGTATAAAACATTTATTCATAGACAACATAAAGTATCTCATAATGTAAGACACCAACAATGTGAATACCTTGAAAAAATATTCACTTAAATCATACTAAAACCCATAATTATAAGAAAACCATAATTTAAAACATAAATTCTTTAAAACAAACTCACTTTTTACGTATTCCATATATCCCAAAAACCAAAAAACGTAGTAGACATCATCATTGATTAAATTTTCATCAAATTGAAATCCAATTTCAAGGAGACAGATGTTATCCCATATACTTTTTCAATGTAAATATTATCATCAACAAAAATAAGGATTATTAACTCTAAATTAGGATAACATTATGTTCCATTTTTTCATTATTCATCTGTTCTCCAAAAATCAATCATTGCCAGTAATGACCTTTCTTGTTTATCAGTACCATATAAAATATGATTTTATATCCACAATTAAAAACAACAAATCTAAAATCATTTTACGCATCATAATTATTATAACCATAATATATTTGACAAGGTAATTCTACAACATAAATCTACAATCCAAATACACAATAAAATTAATCATAATACAGAGGTTATAGTAATATCATAGGCTTAACCTTTATCCCATAGTTTATTATGTGGTATATTCCCTTAACATTTGGTTAATTCATTTTCATAATCCCTCATCACCTAATAATTGAAAAAAGTCAAAATTAAATGATTCATTATTACCATTTAATTAAATTTTTTCATGTACAGTCTCTCTACACTTGAATAAAACTATCATTCCATTGAATAAAGTACAAAGGCTCTTCATTCCCAATTATCACATGTGGGAAAATGATTATTTCCCTTCCCCCACTTATACATTATTTACTCCATCTCCTATATATTCTCATTAATTCCCTCATGTCCATAAGTCATATACAATTCTTTATCTATCTCAAAAGAACATTATACTATATAATTATATAATGATAATGTTTTGGAGACAATTTTCCTTCGAAGGGTTCATTTTATCCCATAAATAAAATGATTAGTCATATTATTTACATTACATACATTGTCTCACACATTAATTTATATCCTTGTAAAATTGGATTTATATGTTGAAATAATTTTTTCCCATTTTTAAAGACACAATAATTTTCTTTCCATATTTCCTCGTTGTTTGTGGGGACACTATTTTTCCATGAAAATAATTTTAAATCCTTTAACTACATGATCATTATTACATCCTTGTCCTTAGTGTTTTGAATCAATGATGAGAATTTATCAACATCCCTCGAGACATGATAAAATACAATGACAACCATAACCCATTCATTATATCCCAATGCTAGTAATATATTCTCTAATGAACATATCCATTTCTTAGATAAAAATGGATTTATAGTTCCATTAATTGTTAGAGGTTGCTGAATATTGAATTTTCCTAATATTCTTATATCATGATACAGATATACAGCCTTATCCATATGACCTAGGGTATTTTTTATAACATGAGTCAACTGCACCATAATATTTATAATTTGTTCATCTCTAGTTATAACTACATCAAAAGAATCATTAACGTTCCTATGATTGAAATCTCTACATAGATTACGAGAATTGATACACTTTTCATTCCATACTATAGGAACCATTTCTAAACAGAGGTTGAAACTAGATTAGATCATAAAATTATGAATCATAATGTATTATTCCAAAATTAGTGAAACACTTATCATAAATTGAAACATTTAAGCATATATAATCTCAAAATCATAAACATGGATTATTTCAGAAAGTTATCAAATCACGAAAATATTTTTAGATCATTTATATTAATTTATAAAGAAAATATGAATTAATCCATGCATATCTCAATAAATTTTTAATCAATGTGTATAGAAAGGCCCAATTTCATGCACCAAGTGACAGCTAAGTCAGATCCCAATTATCCATTTTCATATGTTTTACCCGTAGGTACCACTGTGTGATATCCACATCCACTGGTAGTATATAGGAAGAGATGTATATCAAAGAAAATAACATAATATATACCTCACCAAAACATCATGATGTTATCATATACATATATTTATCCTCCAAGATAATCAAAAGGATATATTCCCTAATCTATGTTTCCCTAAATCTAGTTCACAAGGATTCTACTAACCAACCTCTAGTACCAATAGTATTGTCCCCTACCCTTATAGTCCAAAGTTGGTTTTTTAATTATTACATAAGAAGTAGACGCAAGGAATAAAATCCTAAATAACTGAATAGTTTTGTACTATTGGAAGACTAGATGCATACTTTAATCGTAAATTATAATTGTAATCATAAAATATAACAAATATTTTCTTTGATTTCACTGTTATTACATTTTACAAATCCATGCATATCAATCAAAATATACTTCCTAGAATCATGGGGAAAACAAACATAATAAATGGGTGATCTCATATGCATACTAAGGATATGTGTACAATAGAAAAAATCATAGATTCATAAGTCCTAATAAATATTGTAATGTAAGTAACTAAAAACACATTCCTTTTTATAAAGAACTTAATCATGATTAACAATATTTCAAGAATAAATAATGATAAAATATTTATATATAAATAATCAAATGAGATTAAAACATTTACATGGATATCATAACTAATCAAATAATTACATGGACATAAATAACTAATCTCATAATGAGGAATCCACAAATTCAAACATTATAAAAAACATTTTTACCTTCTTCCATGAAATCTAACATAAATGGGTATGTCCTTGGCTAAAGAAACAAGCTAGTTTGTCTCATGAGACCAACCAATGCATCCAGGGGATATAAAGGGCCTTTCATATCAATTATTAAGTCAAATTCATTTGTCATATAATATTGTGGAAACATAATCATCATAAATATTCGTATTCAAAAACTATAATACTAAATGTTAATAATATCTCCTACCAATTAACATAATCATAAAGCATATAGATTAATATGGTAAATGGTATCAAAATAGTATATAAACTGTCAAAATGATTGCAATCCTTCTTGATAAATATTATGAATGGCATTGTTACAACATATACTAAGTGGTTCATATATAAAATAAGTAATACTAAATTTAAAGAATATAAAAACCATAAAAATAATTATAAAAATATTCTTGAGGAAAATACCCATTTTAATTTTAAAATACCATTTCAATAATAAAAATTTCTAGAATATTAAGAAATAAATTATCATTGATAAGCCTCATGGAAACATGTAATGAATTATTAGAAGTATTGATTGGTCGGGATGACAAGTTATTCCATGTAATACAATAAAAAATATTCCTTCCCATTATTACTATATGGTCAAAAAGAAAATAATTCAGAAAAATACAAGATAGTTCCATTTAAATCATATTTTTAAATAGTTAAAAATATTTATAAATTACTTTGGACTATAATAGGATAATATTAAATTAATTTTTATAATAAATTTATATAACATTGACATATAAGAGTAATGTTTTTGGAAAAATGTGAGAAATGAAGTCATATTTCCTTAAAAACATTCTTTCTGTCTCTTGAGTACAAAAAAGAGGGGAAAACATAAAGTAAAACATGTAAATTTTAGAAATAACCATAGTATAATAAAAAATATTGTTTTCATCATATAATTATTTTTTAATTCCATTGGTAGATAATTAATAATAAATAATCCTGATTAACAATGAGATTCTAAAATAAACCCTTACCACGGGTTCGACTACCTTATTATGCTCCATGAAATATTATATAATAAATATAGATTGATGATATTAATATTTTAGAACAAAAGTCATTAATTTAATACCATATATGATTTATAATTATCTTTTATCAACCCTTTATTAATATTTTTTGATAAAATAAATGTTCTGGGTAATAACTCATTCGTTTTTCATGTATATTTTTGTTTGGTAATTTTAGACCTTATAATTTTATATTTGTTGCAACATCTAAATAATGGTAATAATGATATATATATCATATATATTAATTATATTCATTATATACATATTTTTACTTGTAAATAAATATTTTATATTGAAAAAATGAATTACACCATTCATGGATATGATATGTTATACATACACATAAATGATGTTTTAACTTTTTGACAAATAGAAAAAAAATGTAAAAACAATTTACTATTATAGGATAATTATCATATCATATACTTCATATATGTTCTATTAATCTATCCTTTTTACCATTCTTTTAAAAAAAATTAAAAATGGATCAAATTGTTTCGTGAAGGTGGCAATCCACACATAAGCATGAGCGTTGCTGTCATTTTCCAACTAATTGGAAGGTAAAAAGGGGTATCTGAAATTATAATTAAAAAAAATATTTATTTCATAAATATTATACATATTCAGTATTTCCATATTTATAACCATAATGGTGAAATGGTTTTGAAAAATGAACTACACTGCTTCATGGAGACGGTATGCCATACATATGCCCGAGCTACGTTTTCAATTTTACTATGTTGGAGAATAGATAGAATAAGGTTATGCCATAATCATTATAAAATATCATTATATTTTTGATATTGTATTTTTTATTTATTATCAATGATACACATTAATAGAATTTAGATGATGAAATAATCTTGAATGACTCAGAAATGGAGATTACCTATTTTTTATAATAATTCTATTATATATTGTATTCACCGACCAACGGTGTGACTTTTTGAATGATATTTAACTCTTGTACTTGGATTAGTGTTTTAAGAAGAGATAAATTTTGGTTTTTGTTGAGAAATATTTCTCTATTTGGTGTGAATAATTGATAGAAGCGACGTCATTTTATAAATGAGGGGATGGGCATTAAAGGATTTTCTTAAATTATTAAATGAATAAAAATTAAAATCCATGACCAAATGGATCCACATTGATATATTTAAAATTTATGAAAAGGTTGAGTCGAATTAATATCATAAAATAAAAGTTTTAAAAGTTTTAATTTATTTTTCACTATTAAATTTTAGTTCTAACCCCTCTTAACCCTTATGAAAATTATTACATTGTTTATGTTTTCCGTCTATTAAGGGACATGAATGTTACCAAATGAGGAAAACAGCTAGTATATGGAAAATGGGTGGTATTATCATATATATCCCATTCATTTGTATTAAAATAAGGTTTTTATGAATTTATATCAACTAATTAAATATTATTTTTTATAAAATATATTAATGTCATTTTTTACAATATATAATTAATTTAAATTTAAATTCATGAATAAAAGGGGGGAATTAAAATATAAACTAATAAAACTTTCATAACATGTCATATGTATATATAATATTTTGTGGTCACATTAATTAAATAAAATATATTAGTTTTTTATTTTTAAAATTAATTTTTTATTTTTCTACTAATTAAATAAATGTTGTTTAGGTGTTACAAAATTATTTAAGGTAATTATTTCACTATTATAAATTATAAATAAATTACCATAATATAAAAAAACATTTTTCATTAAGATTAATTTTATTAACTAAACATATCATTAATTTATCCTTATGTAAATAATTTAATGTTAATAAAACAAAGAGAATTCCATTTTTTAATTTTCATAATATAAAATAAAATAATCTTAAAAATCACAACCAAATTAAAAAAATGTCATATTTTCTATAATGTTATGATTATGTATGCAATAGGTTAATCAAATGAAATTAATGGAATTTTTAGGGCCATTTTCTAGTCCATATATTATTATTTTTTACCTTAATTACATAATTTACCGTATTAATTTACTAAAAGGGGTCTATTACAAAAATAATAAATTATATATTCTAAATATGGACATAATTTTTCATGATAAAATTTATAAAAATGGATTTAATAAATTTAAATCAATAATAAAAATGGATTGAAGAACATTTTTTACGAAAAAACAATTTTAGGCATAAAAATTTTTTGATACCAAATTCAATAATAAAATTATTGAGAAATTACATAATTGGATTGTTAATAATATAATAGAACTTATTTAAATTTAATTTCTTAATAAAAATGTATCTTTGAAATTACTTAAATAAAAACACATTTTTAATAAAAATGCTATTTTTTATTATTCAATGGAAAATCATTATTTTCAGAAAAATCTGAAAAATTATCCCTAATATATTTTTAAACATATTATTTAAAAAAATTATAATTTTTATATAATAAAATTTATAGATGTTTCATAAATTATTTGATACTTTTTCTCTAAAAAATAATTAAAAATATTTTTTAACAACAGGTATTTTTGAAGCATAGAATTACATTACTAAAAATTTAGTACTTATTTACTAAGAATTAATCAATTCATATATAATGAGTAGATCTTTCACAAATATTTCCAAATTTTGATAATATTGTTCATAAATTCCTATTAAATGTCTAGGTTATAATGATCATATTTAAATAATAATATTTTTGAGTTTATTTAGGATTCATTTTTTGGGTTATATATGTTATCGAACATAGTGTTCATTTAAAATATCAAGGTCTTACATTTAATCATAATATTACATCTATAAAAACCCATGAAGTAGGTGGAGAAAATGGGGTATGTTTATCACTGTGGTGGTGGACTCGATATGATATGAACTATCATTTTCATTTTAGAATAACCTGAGAATAGGTTTGAAAATGGATATTAGAGTAACACAATAATATTATATTATATTTTTTATAATCCAGTCACTATTAATTTTTATTTGGAGGAATTAAAAAGGTGGTGGAATAAAAAAGAAGTAAAAGCGATATACTGATAATATTTCTTCATTAAATTTTTTCTCGTGTTATACACTATAGAACCTAGTTTTTACCTTTTGATGATACCAACTCCATGAGGAAATGGGGGAGAGGGTTAGGAGGATAATTGGGTTGAAATTTGGAAATCTCCAAGTATTAGAAGGTTTATGGATAAGTGGTGGTATTTAAAAGGGGATAAGAGGGTTGATTTTTAATATAATATTCATTAGTTTATTATTTGTCATCCATACTACCAATAGAATTTATTATTTTCTCTATATAAAGTAATTTATACATGTTTTTTAGAAATAATTGTTTCTTACATCATATATTACTCATTAATTATAGAATTTGTGTCAAAATATTGAATATTTTATCTTGTAATATTTCAATAATCCCAAAAAATTAAACGATTTTAGAATAATTCAAATAATTTTCAATAGCCAGTTCTAAATGTGATGTTTGAAAAAATGAAATTATTATTTTTAGAATAATATTTTCAGTATGACAATTTTATAATTAAAATATTTATTAATTTATAAATGAAAATTTTCAAAATTATAATCAATATTATAACACATTTAATAATCACTTATGATCTAATAAAAAAAATTATCATCATAATAAATAATTATATATTTTTATAAACCATATTATGAAAATAACCATTCTATGATTTTTTGTATTTTTCAAAAAAAAATTAAATAAGTCATATATATTAGGAAAATAAAAACACTTATTTATTTATTTTTTTATCTTTTATTAATTTATATCATTATAGAAATTTTCTATAGTTTAATTTTATTTAATAATATGTTACAATTACATATGTTAGGTTAATATTATAATAGTAATGTTATTATTCCCAATAGTAAGAGTACAATTTTAAATATATGATTTGAAATTGTCATATGGGTTCCATATATTCTATAAATGCATCATTTTTCATTAGTTATTCATTAAATTATATTTTTTCTCTTGATTATATATATTTTATTAATTCAATTATATTTTTCCATTAATAACACATCCACTATTATGGATATAGATATTCTCTAAATGTAATCATTGAATAAATATATCTTGGTGTACTAAATTTCAATTTTGTGGTTCATCTGTTATTTATTTCACTATATTAAAAAGTTTAACACATGCACATGTTTAGAAGGTAGATTTGAGGAAAAAATTATAGGTTTCTACATCAACTAGAATATCCAGGTGTCATTAGGTTTACCTCCCCATGAACCAGAGGTTTCTGACTAGAAATAAGGGTCTAATCTATTATAGTGGGGAGATGATACAATCTAATCATAGTGCAATAAAAGGGGATGAAATATTGATTATAAAAATTCAGATAATAAATTTAACATAAGTAATTATATGTGAAATTAAATAAACACAATCCATGATATATCATAAAGAGTTATATACATGTTACTGAAGTCATACATACAATCTTTCTTTACATAAAACATCCCAAAATGAATAACAAAATGAACTAGGAAACTCCAACCAAAATGGGTTATTATAACATTCATGGTACCACATGGTTTTTTCTCAATCCTAGGTATCCAAATTAAGATTCAACCATTTGAAACATTCAATTTTAATTCCATAAAACCATAATGGTTTCTTGGGTACAAACCAAGAGACAGGGCTGGGTGTGATTATAGATCAGTTGGCCAAAACCATTGGAATCTAAAATCATGTTCAATTTGAATATATAAAGTATTATGATGTGTATAAAAAATAAAATCATGAAATAACAAAATAAACATACCCCATATCACTAGTTTTTACCATGTCACTATGGGCCAACCATGACTATTTTTACAAAGCAATATATATTTTTCTATAGTATCCAATTAAGGAAAAACCGAATCAAAGGAGTTACCCCAAAATAATAAAATCAAATAGAAATCAATCTAAATTAATGGGGGTTCACTCTATGCAAATAAAAAATTTATATCATCGATCATGATTCCATATAGTATTAACATAATGAATTCCAAACCAAGAATCATTAATTGTGATCCAAGGGGGAATACCCCAAGGAATTACAAACCAATAATCACCAATTCAATTACCATGGGGGTTTACCCATGGATTTCCAAACTAGTTTTCATTAATATGAATCCAAGGTGAATTTCTAAAATGTATTCCAATCTAATATTTTTAACTTCAATACATAGGAAATTCACTCAACACTTAAAATCTAATAAATTTTATCTTCTCTAAAAAAATAGCATTGTTATGGGATCCTATAGATCATCCTATTATTCCCCAGTCAAACACATTGGGTTATATTTTATTACCAATGTACCATTATGTTTACCACCTAAATTTCCCAAAATTACTCCCATGTTCACAAACACACCAAATTAGGATGATGTTTCATCCCAAATATAATCATATACAACTCATAGACCTTAAAGATGATTCCTTGAATTATTTAAGTATAAAAAATTTATAACTATACTTTTGGAAAAGAAAATAATATTTTGGAATGACCATGCCTCATAGAACATGATAATACAAGGAAAAACTATGGAAATATCATAATAATAACCAAACATATTCTTCTAGGTCTCTATTGGAACGATATGGGTTTTTTAATCGAGATAAAATGGACCGAATTGATAAATTAGAAGAATGACCTAGAAATAAGGCATAATGCTATAATAATTATATAACTATAAATAAATTAAAAAAGGTTATAAAATGAAGGGTAGACTTATTACTAAATTAACATAGGGATAAATGATATTATACATGACCGACAATCATTAGATAATTCACATCCATGGATAAATGGAGTAAGATAAGGGCATGCATAATGGTCAAATCAAACAAAGAGTGAAGAAAAGTTGGATTTTGAATATTAATTCATTTGGGGAATAATCAGAAATTTCAAAATTTTAAGACTTAAAAAATTCAACACAGTTTCACTATAATCTTTTCCAAATCAAGTTCCAACATTTTCGTCCTCAATATCTTGGATGTAATATTTCACATGTTTTGATATCATGGTTAGAGTAACCATCTTCCAACCATATAAAATTTCACTCCCACATTTCTATAATTATATTATGATTTTAGAGCCCCATTAATATAGTTTGAAGCATCATGCATCATGATACATCCCCCATATAGTTGGGGTGAATGTTTATAAAAAAACACATTCAAACAACTCACACTATTCCAAAAATATAAACAATTTGGTCTTCAATCCTTTAACCCTTGAAGTAATCTTGGATCCCATATAACTCTCCAAAAAATATATATATGACGCATTAACAACAAATAGAAACAAGTATAGAGGAATCATAAAAATTAAATGAACCTTGAAGAAGGGATAGGTTTTAAATATAGGTGGACCAATGATACAATAAATGTTACCTGATACCATACAATAATAAAAAATTACGGCGATGCATAAATTGTCACCCTATGGAATAGAAATAAAATGAGAGTCTTACATAGAGTTAAATAATGTGTTATTATTATATCAACATATAGACAATTTTATTCCCATTCAATCAACATCCAACCACAACATTCACCCCTACATATACTCATGCATTCATCTCAATAAAAAAATCGAAACCCCAAAATTCTCTATTTCACTGGAGCAAATATTCTGTAGTAATCGTTTGTGATCAATATTTATCATGACCATTTTGATCAATTGAGGCTATGACTGAAATGATTCAAAAATAGGATCATTCTGTTGACTAATTGTGAAATCTATAGTGGATCATTTTTTTCCTTCATTGACATTATAATATATTAAGGATTTTTTCGAATCCACACACTGAGTTAGTGGGAGATTTTGAGTCCCATTGAGTTGAAAATTGATATTGTTAAAATATTAAATATATTAATGTCACATGAACATATTTTATAAAAAATAGTGTAATAACACCAATTAAGAGTCCTCGACTAGAAATCTAACACCATAATTGAATCTTAAAATTGGGCTTATCCTAGGAATAACCTACGGTTGTTCAGTTCCATATGTTCGGTTGATAAAGTCATTGGCGGTGCATTTAATAAAAATAAATAATAAAATTTATTTATTTTATTTAAATTACCATGACCTAATTACATCAATAAATACCTCATTATAATAATTATCTATGGTTATACATATAAACACTACATGGAATAAGGGGAGTTCTAATCATTCTTCATTTGAAGATCAAATCAAAGGATGATGTGTGATCTGATTTAGGTGGATCTAACTTCATAAAATATAGTGGGACTTCTACTTCATTTTAGAATCCATTGTTAGAAAAAAATCGATCCAAATGATTTTTTTCCTTTTCAATTATGGTTTTCCCCATTTTGATTAAATTTTTATGATATGGTGTTGATCTTATTTATTTGATTCTATGATCAGACATTATTCCTATGATCCTATTATAAAAATAAAAAAAATTAATTACATTTATTCATGTTATGTCATATTTTCACCATAGTTTCCATGTTTAGATACTTATTGGATGTTAATTATCATACCATGGTGGGTATTCCATTGTTCTAGGGTTTTTTCCCACATGTTCTTTGTGTTCATCATCATTGGACAATGCGGTCATGATTCAACATTTTTGAGCTGGGGTCGAGCACGATCAAACCACCAACATCACATTGGTTTTGTGTAAGATAATCATATTAGTGTATTATGGATTCATTAGTATTTATAATAAGTGATACATCATGGATGATAGATCCGTGAGTGATGAAGGGTGATGGAACACACATAAGATGTGTGGTCCCTTCAAGAGGATATTTAGATTATGTTTTTCGGCCATTGGATGTCGGTAAATGATGTACGAAGGTAATTTTCTTCAGTTTTGAGTGATCAATCATTGATATTCATGATGATGAGGACATATATGAAAAATTCATGAATAATCTTCAGATTATGTGAAATAAAATACTACACACTATTTATCCTAGAAAACCTATGATGTGTAACCCCTAGCTATTTCACTAAGAATTCAGGAAAAGTAATGGATTAAACACTAAGTGGATTGATCCACATGTCATGTGAGTCTACCTAGGATTCCAGGTCATGTTCCAGCTGCACATTCCCAAGAAACCATATGGGATGACATGCCAAGTACTCCAAGAGTAAATGTACAAAGGCAGGCACCTAGGCTTGACCAGTTACAAGATCAAGTGTATTGGCAATGGTCAAAGTACATGGTAATGGACAGGAACACATGATAAGTCCCCAAGTATTTTAGACACACCATATAACTCATATAAATTCTATGTACAATGATAAGGATTATCGATCTATTTCAGTGGGAGAATATATCCAGGATATGAGGTTTGGTTACTCACCATATGGACTTCTAAATACGCCTTGTATTCCCTCCTTCGTCATCTGCCTCTAATATCACATTAATTTGGAATTGTATTTTGGACCATTAGTAACCTATCTGGAGTAGTATTATATATATAATTCAATTAGTTAATTCATTATGGAATTAAAGATAAGAAACATGATATTATAATTATGACACTTATTTAGAAGAAACATGATAATGGAACTGTTCAAGGATGGATAATCTGAGAGATTCCAAGGTTGGTTCTCCTCAATCAGATTAGGAAACCTATTCCCCATACTCTATATAAAGGTAGATATGGTACTCCCTTACACTGGGAGAATTTCCTATCTCCATGGTGTTGTAATCCCCCATCGTTGAGCTCTGACGGTTTCCAAGTCCTCTACAAGAGTTGTGGGTCCCTCGGCTATGAAGCACAGCAACAAGGGGTTCGAACCTCCACACATTAAGGAGAGGATATGTTATATTCTAGGCATTGTTGATGGAAAATTTTAGTTTTAGGCTTAGTCATCATCATTGGTTGGGTTATGAGATGCAGATCTCATTTCTCTCTCATTTAGTTTTCATTATGAGAATTTGTATCAATTGGTTTTCATTTCTATATTTCATTTGGATGAACTGTAATTTTATTGTATCATTCTATTTATCCCTCTTATATTTTTGAGGCATCCTATATGTTATTTATATACTAATACCATCATGGTATTTTCTCACACGTGCCATATCTCATGTAGATGATGGGTAGATTGATATAGAATTTTCTAGATCGTATGGATTCATAGTTTCATTGACTGCATACATGTTTGGGGAATGGATGTTTGCATTCATACACTCTAAATTTTTTCATATTCATGTAGTTTTATTTTTAAGGCTTCATTTATGGATGGGAATGAATTTTTTCTGACTACACATTGGTTTTATTTATCATACTCTGGTTTATTCCCTTTACATTAATGGTTTACTCTAAATGTTATTTTCATTATTAATATTCCTCTAAAATTTTTTGAGGATACAACTGGGTGTGTGAATATAGGTCCATTATAAAATGACCTACCATTTACATTATTCCTTCTTTTTTCTGTCACCATCCCCTGGCCTATTAGATGTGGGCATGGGGTGGTGGTGGTATAACCATTCATCAGCAAGGTGAGCCCCAATGGGTCTGGTGGTTACAGGGTGGTATTAGGAAAGTTCACTCTATGGGATAATTTTTAGTGAATTATCATTATTAGTAAGTTTTTGGGACTTAGTTCCATGATTTATTAGTCCCTCGAGTGTGTATTTCAGGGTAGGAAAACTGGTGTTGGTGTGGTGGGGGCATATCCATACCCCAGAACTCAAAATTCTTGCTTATCAACTTAGAATACCATGACATAAGTTTCAAGGAACTATGGTACATGAATAATATATAATTTAGTCCTCGGGATTAATTATTAAATCATGTCCCCTTGTATATAAGATCACCAAATAATGTTACATTTTGATTACTTTGAGGATTACTCCTTGAAGACAGCCACATAGGATAGGATAATAAATAAAATCTAATGAGCGAAGAGACCTTAGTTCATGGCCCATATAATGAGGTGTTTACTCTATTAAGATAGGTTATAGAACCCCCAACTATCGAGAATAATTTATATTGAGTTGTTATGTTTGATTATGTGTGTAGGCTTAGCACACTCTTTGGATTCTTGCATATGATACCACTAAGGTTCCATGGTGATCCTGACCCGCAGGTGGTGGAGGATTGGTCTGAGTCAGTGGCTTGAGTCTTTAGGTTGGTTTCGACCCCAAAAGATCAGATGGATGCACAAGTATCTAGTATTTTACATTAAAAATTATGGATCCATTGGTAACTAGTTATGTGAAATTATGATGAAATGAATATCTTCTAGTCAAACATCTATCATCTATTTCATGAGGAATATTAATCATTGTTCTTGTGCTCAATTCAGATCCAGCATATTCTTTAGCTGCATAGGGTTGCATAACGATTGTTGATTATTACATGAGATTATAAATCCTTATTTGTTACTCATAGGACATGGTGTTAGACATATTATTATGATAGAGGATGTTTGATCAGGGTCTCTAAATAGACATTTGATCTAGTGTGTCTCTTTATGCTTGCCTACATATTATGGTATAACAATCCTACACTTTATTACACATTAATATTTTATTTATTATATAAACTTACACCTAATGCAACCCAAAATATTCAGAACACTAGTGGATTTGGTAATTAGGTACATTACATAACAACTAATAACATGGGATAAAAAACATTATTGAACACGCCCTTAACATGATCATAATATTCCAACGAACATAAAACAGCAAGGGATAACCTGGGGAAAAACACAAGAATATAGTGAGATATAAATCAAAGGGAATAAAAAATTCTTAGCAAAAAGAAAATGGTACGTGTTAGATGATAGGCATATCAATGGGGCATAAAAAATAGTAAGAATCATAAACTTGAACAATGATACAAGATATAGAATGGTAATCATAAAGGAAATACGGGAAATGTGGAAAAACATTAAAAATTACATCATAAACTTTGGTCAAGGATAAATCCACCAAGACCTCTTGGTCAAAAAATTCCCATAAAGGAATCAGGTTCAATCCATTCCCCAACATTACATATCATGATACTAAACATTACCCAATGCATTGAGCACACTCTAAGAGAAACCATCATATTCATTTCATTCTCATGCTTATGTATTCCACATAGATCATACAAAATGGGTTCATTCATCATCATAATTTATTCCATGATTAAGTAGTGTGGAATAAATATAAGTACGTCCCCAATCCATAAGTATATTTGAATAAATTTTAATACCCTTGATAGAAAATTGGTATGGTATTCACTACACAATTTTTTTGTTATGGAATATCACAATGAAATTTCAGCAGCATAACAACGTTACATAAAAATTTATAAAAATGTTTTATGAGATAAAAATTGATCTATACTAATTTAAACATAAAATTGGAATTTATAGGGACATAGAAGTACATGTCTCAACATTAGTAAATGGAAATAGAATGCATAAGTTCTTAAAGAAACTTTAATAAAGAAGAGAAGGTGATGATCACTTATGGGATTTATGCACAGTAATGGGATAGGTAAGGGTCCAAATGGGGGAGGATAAATTATACCACTTTCAAATAACAAAAAATAGATAGTATGGGAATTATTATAAATGAATGACAACATAACCATTTGAAATTATAGGAACTAATTTTAAAGAACTTGCTTGTATTTGAAAGGAGGAGAGGAAGGTCCCTTGAATGTGAGACTCCAAAGTCTTGGGAAGGGATTCTTGAGATCTGGGGGATAGATTGGGAGGACTCTAGATATTTGAGGGAAGAGTATGTACATTATACAATGGGTTTTAGGGAAGGTAAATGGGATCTTTGGTGGGTCTATATAGGAAAGGAGGGGGTTTCTTTATTATTTAGGTTTTAGACTCTACACAATAAAATATCAAAAACCACAAATCATACAATGGTTTTTCCCATGTTTTCTACCAAATGGGAGTGGTTTAAATTATTTTACAAGAACAATATCCAAAATTATTAAAATATTACCATTTTTGTTTGGAGGTGAGTCACACTCTTAAAGAAATGATTTTAAAACCTTAAAATATATCATAAGTTTTGTGGGATTAACAAAGGATTTATAAAATAAATAAAATTATATTATATTATATTAAAAAATATTTTTTTTTTCATGGATCCCATTTATATTAATTATTATGTCATATTTCGTTCATTATGATGTCATAAAACACATTGTATATTTATACAGTATTTAATTTTTACCCAAAAATTAGACTTTCCGATAAAATTATAAAAAATTAACCATTGGATAATCTTGACATTGTGATTCCAAAAGTAATATTATTTTTTTCGAAATAAAATTCTCGATATGTGAATTTTCACTTCTAAAATAATGACCTACATTTATTGAAATGAAGGGTTTTTGACAATAATAGTTTTCAAACCCCTAATAAAAAAATTACATTTTACTTGATAAAAATTATTTGATCCTTTATATTTGATAAACATTATTTAATAATAATATTTTATTCAAATTATATTTATTTGAAAAATTATTTAATTCATAAATTCATTAATTTAATTTGAATATTAACCAAAAATACAATTTGTGTTTCATTTTATCAAAATAAAAATCATTTACAATGTAATAATAATAGGATGAAAATATATTTATTAATCTATAAAAAATAATTTATATATTCCTATTACTAGGATCTTGATAAAAATCTCTTTAATACACCATCACACACTCGAAAAGTAATGTGTGCAATGATGGAACTTTTATGGGATGGTTCAAAGAACATGGTTTTTGTTGTGATCTTGAAGATCTTGAACTTCTCCCATAAACAATTTTTCTCATGCTTAAGTTGTTGGATCATAGCTTGGTCTTGGTCAAGGTAAAATACTATAGATTCTATCGAACTTGGAAGCTCTGATAAATGGGATTCATAGGGTATGATTCTACTGGTTGATCCCATCACTTCCTCTGTCTATGAAAATTGGCTTTTTTATGACCCTATAATTATAATAATCATGTGATCACTGTTCAATAGATATATTAATAACATTATAATTACTTAATAGTCATTTAGATCCAATAGAATATAATTAAAATTAATAAGTGAGTGTTTTTTCTATAACTATATTTACTTAATAATATTTTTAATTAATTCAAAAAGGTGATTTTATTTATAATAGTTTGGGTTATTACAATCTTCCCCCCTTAAGAAATTTCACCATCAAAATTTTCATTTCCCACACTAAAATAGATGAGGTTAACTCTGCTCCATCACTTCCACTGGTTCCCATGCCTCTTCTTCAATGTTTTAGTTTCTCTATAGTACTTTTACAAGGTGCATTATCTTATTTCATAGAAATTTTTGCCTATGATCTATGATCTTTATTGGATTCTCCTCATAGGAAACAACATTCTCTAATGGTATCACCTATAGATTGAGTGCATGTGAGGGGTGGAATGTACTTTCTCAAGAAGGATATAGGGAATAAATCATGTACAAGAGATAAGTTCGGTGGGAGTGCTAGTCGATAGGCCACCACTCTGATGAAATCAAGGAACATAAAAGGGTCATTATACCTTAGAATAAGATTTCAATTCTTCCCATATCTCATCACATTCTTCATATGAGATATTTGGAGGAATAAAATCCCTCCAACTTCAAAATCTAGGTCTCATCGATGATTGTCAGCATAACTCTTATGTCGACTCTAATTAGCATTGATGTGCTACTGAATGGTCTCAACATTCTCTACTATTTCCTTAACCATTTAAAAAACTAGATGTTTTCCTACCCCAACATCATTTGAACATTTAGGTGTTCTACACCTCTTCCAATAAAGGGCTTAATATGGAGATATTAGGATAATCAAGTGGAAAATGTTGTTGTAAGAGAACTCGAACAAAGGAAGATGCTTGTCCCATGTTCCTTTGAAGTCTATAGAACATGCTCACAACATGTCTTCCAATGTCTGAATAGTCTTCTCTAGTTGGACATCATTTTGATGATGATAGGTTGTACTGAGGTTCAATGTAGTGTTTAGAGCATACTAGAGAATTTTCTAGAACTTAGAGGTGAATCTTGCATCTCAATTGGATATAATTGATAGAGGTACTACATGAATCCTTACCAATTATCTGATGTATATTTTTTTCCAATTGATCCATTGATATGTCCTATCAAATTGTGATAAAGTGGGTTATCTTTTTAAGATGATCCGAAACAAACCATGTATCATTGTTTCACCTGGATGTCTTTGGAAGTCCTGTGAAAAATTCCATGGTGATGTTCTCCTATTTCCATATTGGTATGGGAAATTGGTTCATCATCCCCTTAGACTTATACCTTTCTTCCTTCACATGATGACATTCCATGCACTTCGATGTATATTCAGTAATCTGCATCTTCATATTTTCCCACCAATAGTGCTCACAGAGATCTTGATACAACTTTTTTCTTCTTGGGTGAATGGAGAAAGTTGAACTACGGGCATCATCCAACAGTTCCTACTTTAACTCAGGATTTTATTTAACACACAGTTTTGACCCAAATCTCAAAACTCATACTTTATCAACATTAAACTCTAATGATTTTTCTTTCCTTATAGTTTCCACTTTCCTCTGAATTTACATATCATTCCATTACACTTCCTTTATCTTTTACAAAATAGGAATTCAAAAAATAATTTTTGAAAGTATTGATGATGTTCCTTCCTTTATGATTCCCATGCTCATATATTTCAAATATAAGAATATTGGATCCTTCACAATTCTCATCATTGATAAAGTTGTAGGATCTTTTCTACTTAGAGAATCTACCACCTTAGTTTCTTTACCATGATGGTTGAGTATTGAGTAGTTTTAATCCATGATGAGATCTAACCATATTCACTGGTGAATATGAAGATTCTTCTGGGTGAATATATATTTGAGGCTTTTGTGGACAGTATATATCTCACACTTCACCCCCATTTAGATAATGTTTCCAAATTCTCAATGCAGAGATCACAACTATCAACTCCAAATCATGTGTGGGATATTTTTTTCCCATGAATTGTCAACTTCCTTGAGGTGTAATAAATGAAATTTCCATTCTACATCAACACACAACCCAATCCCTTCTTCAATGTATTGTTGAATACTACTAAAAGTTCAGCACTTTTGGGTAGTGTGAGTACAAGGGCAGTGATAAGCCTCATTTTTAGCTCCTTTAATATTTCTTCACATTTATCATTAAAATAAAACATTATTATCGTTCAAGTTATCATGGTAAGATGGTTTTTATAATCAATAGAAAATTCTCACAAATCAGCAATAATACCCATCTAACCCAAGGAAACTATGGATATCTATTATAGATGTTTTCCTCAACCATCCTTTAATTATTTTTTTCATTAAAGGGTACATGAATATCCCATTTCTTTTGATGATGTGTCCCGAGAAAGAGACTTCCTTAAACCATAGCACACATTTTTTGTAATTAGACTAACGCTTCTCATTTCATAAGGTCTTTATCACAATGTTCAGATTCTCTTCATGGTCCTCCTTGCTTTGGGAGTATATTAGAATATCTTATATAATATCTCCCATAAATTTTCTGAGTTAATATCTAAATACACTATTCATCATGTCCATGAAGATTTTTGGATCATTAGTGGGTCTGAATGGAATCACTATGAACTCATAGTTCCTGTATATTATATGAAAAGAAGTATTGGGTATATCTTCCTTATTCACCCTTTAATTATAATATCTCGACCAAAGATCCAACTTGGAGAAGTATTATGCTACACATAGCTAATTGAACAAATAATAAATCCATGGAAAAGGATACTTTTTATTTTTCATGATCTTTATGAACTCATAATAATCAATACAAAGGAACATTGAACCATCCTTCATCTTGATGAAGTGGACTGGTGCACCCCATGGTGAAGCACATGGGCATATAAACCCTTTATCCTTATTTCCTATTTTTGTTTCTTCAGCTCTTCAAGTTCTACAATATCTATTCTATATAGAGTCTTGGATAATGGAAACACCCTAGGTATAAGCTTGATTGAAAATTTGACCTCTTGGCTAGGAGGAATACTAGGAAATTCCTCAGGAAACACATCAGTGTATTCCCTTGAAATAGGCATGTATTCAAGGATGGTTCTTTCCTTAGACTCAATAATTTGAGAAATATGTGCTTTCTCTTAGGTTAATAATATCCATTCTTAAGATGATGGTGCTATTTAATATTAATCCTTATCCATGCACTTGTATAGAATTAGGGGTTAATTCTCTATATGAAGAGTAATTTTATTCTCACAGAAATTTATGTTGGCTCGATATAGGGAAAACCAATCTAGGCCCAAAATTACAACAAATTCCACAAAAGGGTGTATGAAAAGGTTCACTAGGATTTCCATCCCACAAACATTGATAGGGTGTCTATTATGTACATTGGATACAATAATTTCCCAATTTTATTTTTTCACCGACATCTCTACTTCCATGATTTTTTGTGGTGTTTAGATAGATCCACTAAACATTCTATAAATAAAGGAATGCATAGAACCATAATCAAAACTTATGATGGCTATTCTTGAATTAATAACTAGCGAACCTATCACCACTTAGTTTTTTGGATTCACTTCGGTGGTAGTGATAGAAAAAACTCACCCTTTCTTCCTTGGAGGTTGTGGGTTGTCTCCAAAAACCCTTGGCTTTGGGCATTGGTTTGAAAAGTGACTTAGTTTCATGTAGTTGAATCAACAGACAATACATTGAGGGTTAAATGGATCATTCCTTTCCTTCATTGAATTTTTTGGTTTATCCTATCAATAATTTTTTTCTAGGTGTCCTTCCTCCCAACACCTAATGTATTTCTTTGTTCCCTTAAGTCAATTTATAGGGTGATTCATCCTATACCTTTTAAAAGTTGGATGTTGAAATTTCATGACACTGTTATATATCTCTATCAGACTGCTAGAATTAATATTCACTTTATTCTTCTTATCCCCATGATGCCCTTGATATTTTTCAATCTCTATTTTGACTTTGAGGGCATATCGGAAAGTTTCTTCATAGCTATCAAAGTCACGGATCATTAAGGCTTTTCATAGACTAGGTTTTAGCTCACCAAAGAAGTGGAAACCTTGCATTTAGGGGTAATGAAAAAGATGGAGGAATATCATAAATTCTTGTAAATTTTTCTTCATATGACCTAATAGATGCATCACTTTTTAGATTAAGGGAAATTAAACCCCTTTCCATTTAATGTCATAGAGTAAGAGTAAAATATTTATCAAAATAAAAATTGGAATTCCTTCCACTCCATCACTTCTATCTATTCCTCATGTTTCGTATTCTTGATCAAGGTCCACCTCTAATCATCTTCTCCCTCTCTATGATAAACAGCCATAAGAACATTATTTTTTATATAACATTGAATAATGGATAAGATCTTATCAATGGAGTTGATCCTTTGTTCCACGATTAAGGGATTAGATGATGCATTGGATGTATGAGGCCATTGTTACATTAATCTCCTGATTGCATCTTGTTCTCTCTTAGGGGGGTTTGGTCTCTCCTCTTGATCTTGATTTCTATTCATATCTTGAGTTAGGTGAGATGGTATCATTATATAGTTCATGATTCTCGCTCTCATCAGGTTGGGCATCTTGTTGGGGCGATCATCACATCACCCACCACATTGATTGTTTACATGATTCCTATTATTTCCAGAAATTGGATACAATAAAAGGAAAATTAGGGATGATTATCTTAAACTACTAAACACCTAAAGGCGAATATAATGACAATAAAGGGATAAATTATAAATTACATTTATTTTTTTAACTTATGAATTTCTAGGATTTAATCTATGTTATCCATGATCTATTTCCTAAAATATATTCTTATGGGATTTTTTTTATCCCTTAATAATGGTTCATAATTAGCTTATGAATTTACCAAAGCATATCCAACAGGAGTGTCAAACTAGGTGCATAGTAAGGCCCATTGTTCTATATCGAGGTACCCCGAGTCAGGCTATGTGTAACACCCCAGGTAAAAAAAGAATATGACATTTTCATATTTATCCATATTTGTGAATAAAATATTAATATGACTTTAAAGGGGACGCTATGCTCGATGGCGTACCCAACACGCAATAACGAGTTTCTTGGGAATCTTACGTTGCACTCTAATAATAAAATATTATTATTTTAAATGGTAGTTAACATGTAGCTGTTGTATTGGAGGGAATGGATAGAAATAACTAAAATGTGATTATATATGTTTTTAAATGTTTTTACATTTATCCAATAAAAGATAAAGGCATAAAATACGAAAAGAATTCAATTTTAGGCGTATATGCCCTAGTTTTCACTAAAGGTTCACTTATCACCTTTTGATGGAGAACCGTCATTAAATATAGTTTTTTCACTCTTATACATCATTTTGGACCAAATAAAACTCTTCTTAAGAATTGGGACATCAAAATTTACTTTGTGTAAATTTTTGGTATCTTTCTGATAAAGTTCATTTTTTTAAATGAATAGTGTAAAATGTTGTATTTTAATTCAAAACCTCTTTTTTATATAATTTATTTATATGATTAGATTATCTCTTGAATTGGTTTAAAGTGAAATTAGAATATATTTTTACCATTAAATCCAATAGTGGTCGTTGGAATTAATTTCACTTTGAAATCAGACTTAAACTAGTGTCAATCTTTTGATACTTATTGTTTCATAAAAACACGCTATTTGCTCTGACAGCGGGAATTAATTATTAAATTAATTAATGTGACTTATATGTTTTGAATTTTTTAAAATAGACTTCATTTTTGAATTTGTAATATCAAATATATCTTAGGGTGAATTTTTCGGATTTTTCTGAAAAACATCAATTTTGGATGAATAGTGAAACCACTAAGTGGTACTTATAAAAACTGATTTTTCCGTTTAAATGAAATTTTTCCATCTTTTTGTTTTGGATTTCAAAAATCTTACATATATGGTTGTCATTAAGAAGTAAAATGTGGTTCAATGGGATAAAAATAAGTTTTTGGTGAATAGTAACTTATTAAGTTTTTAATCGCGATTAGAGGTAATTAGTGTAGTTTAAGGTAAAAATAATGTTTTAATAATATGAAATGAACTTAAAACATGTCCTAACATCATTGGATGTGTCATGGCCGACCAATTCAACTCATGGGTCAACTTGGGGACCCCATGAAGCCACTTTGGTTGGAAAATGACATTAATATCTTTTTATTTAAAGTTATAGTAAAAATGAGACAAACATGAAATGTTTTACCAAAACAATTTTTACATGGGGTTATACAAATCATATTTTTGACCATAAATATTAATTGGAATTCTAAAATGATTTCCTACATCATAGTATTTTTTTTATAATTTTTAGGCATTAAATAAATTAAATTGTTTATGACATCATGATGATGCAGCGATGACCTCATTATTTAACATTTTAAATAAAATGGAAAGATAATGTAATATCTAAGACCTAAATATGTCCAAAACATATTGGATGAGTGGATTTAGAACCCTTATCACCTTATCCTCTAAACACATCAATGTGGGACCTCTTAAATACGAATACCATTTTAAAATAAAGTGACTTTCCTTTACCTTCCAAGAGTGCCCCTCCTCTACTCTTATAAAAGGCCCCCACCTCTACCTCCTTACCCACACTCCCAAAGCCTTTTTCTCGGCCAACCTCTGACCATTTTGTCTCTCCACTTCCCTATTTTACTCCTTCAAGCCTCACTTTGGGCAGAAGTCTTCCCAAGGAAGTCTTTGAGCTCAAACCAAAGGGAGTTACCCGATTTTAAGGTAATGTCTTCACGTGAGTCCTTTTGTTTTATTTTGCTTCTTCAACCCCCTAAACTCTTTTTATTAATTTCTTTTGTAACAACTACAGTATCATCAATATACTAGGATGTTGTTATAATAAGGATTCGAGCTACACTTTCACACACCTACATCTAATGGTTAAAGAACATACTGTTTCGGTGGATGGTGAATTTCGGCCTCCCGAAACGATGATTGTTCAACAATCTTTTAACACCTTCAAAGGTGGACATTAAGATGACACTATATTTATATATGATATATACTATTTTTATGTTTTCCTTAATCTTCTGTATTTTTCATTTTGGGCATACCTTTATGGTTTCCATTATGGGTAAACGTGATATCTTCATTTAAGGAAGTGCGGACTACCGCCCCCTCAAAGTGATGTGATTCGTTAATGCCATATGTGGGATGTATAAAGGATGGATTTAAAGTTATTATATATGATGTTATACTGGAATTATAATATACCTCTATATCATTATTATTCCATTCCATAAAAATATTAAATAGAAATGAAAGTAGCGTTCATGCGTACGTACGGCTTACCGTCTCCATGAACGGTGCATTTCATTTCTTATCCCCAAATGTAATGTACTATTATAAGTACATGTATATAATGGATATATATGATGAATGATACATCTAAATGATGAATATAATTCTGGAATTAAAATATACATAACTCTCATTTAGTTTTAATTCCATTAATATGACATAGAAATGAAAGTAGCGTTCATGCGTACGTACGGCTTACCGTCTCCATGAACGGTGCATTTCATTTCTTACCTCTAAATGATTATGTAATATTATAAATACATGTATATTCTGGATATATATGATATATATGATATCCAAATCATGAATATAATTCTGGATATAATGAACATTTGACCACACGAACAACATGTAATTGTAAGAAGTCCACTTTCGACTTAAGAACCAAATATCGACAAAACAAACATTATTAACGTAAATGATTACATAATGTTTATAACATGGAAATAAGTGATCTAAAAGGAATAATTAACTAGAAGAACGTTCTTAATAAAGTTGAAATTAACTCAATTTTATTATTCAGGACGTCAAAGAACGATCGAGTCAAGTCGGACCCGAGGTAAGGGATCCTACTCCTCTCTTTCTTTTTAAGTACACTCTTTTATGTCATTCCTTTTAAGCTCATATTTCTTGTTATTAGGATGTTCTTTTATATTAATCTTACTGTAATTTTTTTGTTCATATTATGAGAGACCCTATTCTCTCTCATCAATCCATTTTGGAAGTTTTGAGTGGCACCATTAGGCTGCCGAATTTTCGTAAGAGATCTAACCTCTCTCTTTCTCTTTAAGTACTCTCCTTTATGTCACTTCTTTTAAGCTCCTCTTTGTTATGATGGGGGATGTTCTTTTATATTCCTCTTGCTGTAAATTTTATTGTAATGTGATGAGATACCCTATTTGATCTCATCAATCCATTTTTGGAAGTTTTAAGTGGCGCCGTTAGGCTGCCGAGTTTTCGTAAGGGATTTTTCATCTCACTTTTATTCCTGTGATATTTATGCTACATTTGCCACAATTTCCTTTGAGTGGTGTATGTACTGGCCATTATTTTACTCATTGTGTAATATTCTTTCATTTATGAGTATTTACATCAATTTTGTATTGTCCTTATTTCACAGGGCGTATGTTTTGAAAGATACCCTTGTCGGTAAGGGAACATTTCACCCTCCTCTTTTTAAAAGACTTATTTTTTTATGTCTTTTAATTCACATAATATTATTTTGGGATATGTTCTTATATATCCTTATTGATGTAAATTTTATTTCAAAGTGATGAGATACACTTTTTATCTCTCATCAACTCTTTTTCTGAATTTTGAAGTGATACCGTTGGGCTGTCTAATTATTGCAAGGGAACTTCTTAACCCAATTTCGATTCATTGGGATAAACTTGTACACCTTGAATATGTCGTTCTATGATTATGTGTGAATGTCCTCTGATTTTTTTACAATTAATACCCACTTATATTTCGTGTATTCGTTTGTCACACATAGTTATGTAACTGATTTATCCTTAATCCAAGGATACCGTCTTTGTATGAGACTTCGTCTCAATCTCCTTTCATTGAACATATTTTGTTTTATACAAAACTTTCTTTTATACGGTGTATAAACCCATTTGACTTTTACGTTTATCCAAAAGGAATCTTTTTATACGAAGTGTTTTACTAAACGACAAAAGGGAATGTTTTTGTCGTACGTATGCGGCGACAACGACTTCTCCGCCGCCGTGACCATTATTTGAGTTTCGGTTTCCTGTACAAGACATACCTTCTTTTTAAAAGAAAAATAAATACCATGTTTTACTTTTCTTTTATTTTGGTATTGAAAATGGTTTTCGTAATGTATTTATATCAATGTGTTGTATTGATATCTTGTTATTGAAAGGTGGAAATGTTATGTTTCCTTTATGCATGTTTTATGTGATAAGATTATGTTATGGTTCTTGGGCATTGTTATGAAGATGGGTGGTTCCGTGATAAACTAAGGGCGGGTGAGCCCGATATAGCTCTCCAATGCATTGGGTAATGTGAAGGAGTGAAACTTTAAGGTTTCTCCGAAGAGATTTAGGGAATATACTGTGATGGGTATTCCAAACATAACCAAGAGGGTTACTCCCTACGTAAGAATGTTATGAATGCCTCAAGTTACCTTTATGTCTTATGATTTCTATGATTTATTCATGGTTTGATGAGGTATGTTGAAGTGCCTATGTTTTATGGGTAAAGTATGATTTCATTCTTAAGTATATATGAACTCGTGTTTCCTTTCAATATTTTTATAACCCTTACTGAGCTTTTTATGCTCATCCCAAGTTTTTGAAATGTTTTTCACAGGTCAAGGGAAAGGTACATGATGTGATGATAGTGTCAAGGAAGTGTCAAGAAAGAATCCATGTTTTATTTTAAATATTTTTCCGTTGATGGGAAGAATGAATATTGTCTTTTATGTAACCACTTTGTTTAGATGTGGAATGTAATGCAAGTTTCATGATCTAATTCTCTAAAAATCTAAACCTAAAAAGATCCTCAATGTGTAATCTTGTAATAACTCAAGATTAAGTAAGGTTTAAGGCTGGGGCCTTATAGTTGGTATCAAAGGTCGGTTTAGATAACTTTAGAGGTTAGGGTATTCTTTAAGCATAAGTGACATTACCATAATGGTTAGGATTTCAGAAAGAGTCCTATTTTTAGATAAAGTGAATGAGTAAGTATATCTTAGTGTTTACCTTCCTCATTAGTACATGATGGTTTTGTTGATATACTCACACTGAAATTTTTGTTTTTAGTGAATGGATGGATCTAGCAGGCACCAAAGAGACAACAGGTTTGAAGGAAACTGTGGTGGTTCTCTGATTAAGATACTAGATAAAATGGAGGATTCAATAAGGAAACTCGTGGTTGTTCTAAACCAAATATCAAGGAGTCATGATCAACCACTTGAACCTTGGTCTGTTCTATAATGCATCATGTACGAGATGACCAATCGATGTGGAAGTTCAGGTAATAATTATAAAGGTAACCATTAGAGTTTATATGATCCATACTTTTGAGGTAATTATGGGTTATTATATGATATGCTGGAAAATGAAAGGCATGAGATAAACTTGAGGTTAAAATATTTTATGATCATTTTTTATGATTTTATCTCTTTTTGGGGAATTATTTAAGAATTATATAGTTTTGGAAAAAGGACAACACGCAGACCGTGTGACAACCCGTCGCGTCGGACAAAGCTGTGGGAATCGAACCCACAACCAAAGTGTGACTGGTATTTATCGCCTACCACTGGACTACGTGAAGTCCCTGGTTAGTTTGACTGATTCTATTTAGTTATATGATTTTATGAATTAAGAGTAAGTTGATTTTGGGTTATTTATGAAAATTATTAACCTATCATGGAGGATATGTGATTAGGTTAATTACTTTTCAATACGAGACTTTAGGAGCAACTGATGTTGTTTGGAGATAAATGTTACGATTTAACTTGGAAGACTATGTGACTAAATCCTTCAAATATTTGGGTTTCAATCTTATATTGGTTTACTTTGAAGAATTTTATGGAAAAATTGTTTATCAGATGGTCCTCATTGAACTTTAAGTTTTGTTGGACAAATTTTGGAGATTAAGCATAGATTTTATTTTTAATGGGTTATCCTTTTCTGGATTATCTGACCTTGTACTAACCTTTTTGGTTTTGGTTTTGGTTAAAGCCTAAAGACATTGGATGTATATAGTTCTATTTGGTGGATTAGGTGATTCTCTAGAAGTTGATTATAGTACTCTTAATGCGAACAAGTCTCCCTAAATACTCGTCTTTTGGAAAAAAATATGAGTTTGATTAAGGAATCTAGTAAAAGTTGAAAGTCAACATGATAAGTGATTATGTTTCCTTATGAATAAATTCCTCAATAAAAATTAACTTAAAACAAAAATGTTTTCTATTAACTTTTCCTACTGGGGAATCGAATACCGTTTAACCCATCACAAGTTTGTGATTTTCTTATGGTTAACTTTCTCCTAGACATGTTTACTATCACTATAACTCAAGAACATGACCCTTTGCTTTTTCTTCCATGTCCATGTTTTTCTACATATGGGTTAACTCGGGTGACCTCTGTACTTATCTTCCTTTATTTTAAAGTGATTGTTTTACCGACTCTTGTTCCGATGTGGGACTTTCAAGGATGTTTCCAAGCTCAATTTTAAAAATTGCGAGGACGCAATACCCAAAAGGGGGGAAGGATGTAACACCCCAGGTAAAAAAAAGAATATGACATTTTCATATTTATCCATATTTGTGAATAAAATATTAATATGACTTTAAAGGGGACGCTATGCTCGATGGCGTACCCAACACGCAACAACGAGTTTCTTGGGAACCTTACGTTGCACTCTAATAATAAAATAATATTATTTTAAATGGTAGTTAACATGTAGTCGTTGTATTGGTGGGAATGGATAGAAATAACTAAAATATGATTATATATGTTTTTAAATGTTTTTACATTTATCCAATAAAAGATAAAGGCATAAAATACGGAAAGAATTCAATTTTAGGCGTATATGCCCTATTTTTCACTAAAGGTTCACTTATCACCTTTTGATGGAGAACCGTCATTAAATATAGTTTTGTTCACTCTTATACATCCTTTTGGACCAAATAAAACTCTTCTTAAGAATTTGGACATAAAAATTTACTTAGTGTAAATTTTTGGTATCTTTCTGATAAAGTTCATTTTTTAATGAATAGTGTAAAATGTTGTATTTTAATTCAAAACCACTTTTTAATATAATTTATTTATATGATTAGATTATCTTTTGAATTGGTTTTAAAGTTAAATTAGAATATATTTTTACCATTAAATCCAATAGTGGTCGTTGGAATTAATTTCACTTTGAAATCAGACTTAAACTAGTGTCAATCTTTTGATACTTATTGTTTCATAAAAACACGCTATTTGCTCTGACAGCGGGAATTAATTATTAAATTAATTAATGTGACTTATATGTTTTGAATTTTGTAAAATAGACTTAATTTTTAAATTCTGAATATCAAATATAGCTTAGGGTGAATTTTTGGGATTTTTCTGAAAAACTTCAATTTTTGATGAATAGTGAAACCACTAAGTGGTACTTATAAAAACTGATTTTTCCGTTTAAATGAAATTTTGCCATCTTTGTGTTTTGGATTTCAAAAATCCGACATACATGGTTTTCATTAAGAAGTAAAATGTGGTTCAATGGGATAAAAATAATTTTTTGGTGAATAGTAACTTATTATGTTTTTAATCGCGATTAGAGGTAATTAGTGTAGTTTAAGGTAAAAATAATGTTTTAATAATATGAAATGAACTTGAAACATGTTCTAACCTCATTGGATGTGTCATGGCCGACCCAGAAAACCCATGGGTAAATTTGGGGACCCCATGAAGCCACTTTGGTTGTAAAATGACATTAATATCTTTTTATTTAAAGTTAAAGTAAAAATGAGACAAACATGAAATGTTTTACCAAAAAAAATTTACATGGGGTTATACAAATCATATTTTTGACTATAAATATTCATTGGAAATCTAAAACAATTTCCTACATCATAGTATTTTTTTTATAATTTTTAGACATTAAATAAATTAAATTGTTTATGACATCATGATGATGCAGCAATGACCTCATTATTTAATGTTTTAAATAAAATGGAAAGATAATGTAATATCTAAGACCTACACATGTCCAAAACCTATTGTATGAGTGGATTTCGAACCCTTATCACCTTATCCTCGAAAAAAATCAATTTGGGACCTCTTAAATACGAATACCATTTTAAAATAAAGTGACTTTTCTTTACCATCCAAGAGTGCCCCTCCTCTCCTCTTATAAAAGGCCCCCACCTCTACCTCCTTACCCACACTCCCAAAGCCTTTGGCTCGGCCACCCTATGCCCATTTTGTCTCTCCACTTCACTATATTACTCCTTGAAGCCTCACATTGGGCATAAGTCTTCCCAAGGAAGCCTTTGAGCTCAAACCAAAGGGAGTTACCCGATTTTAAGGTAATGTCTTCACGTGAGTCCTTTTGTTTTATTTTTCTTCTCCAACCCCCTAAACTCTTTTTATTCATTTCTTTTGTAACAAATCCAGTATCATCAATATACTAGTATGTTTTTATAATAAGGATTCGAGCTAAACTTTCACACACCTACATCTAAGGGTTAAAGAACATACTGTTTCTGTGGATGGCGAATTTCGGCCTCCCGAAACGATGATTGTTCAACATTCTTTTAACACCTTCAAAGGTGGACATTAAGATGACACTATATTTATATATGATATATAATATTTTTATGTTTTCCTTAAGCTTCTGTATTTTTCATTTTGGGCATACCTTTATGGTTTCCATTATGGGTAAACGCGATATCTTCATTTAAGGAAGTGCGGACTACCACCCCCTCAAAGTGATGTGATTCGTTAATGCCATATGTAGGACGTATAAAGGATGGATTTAAAGTTATTATATTTTATGTTATACTGGAATTATAATATACCTCTATATCATTATTATTCCATTCCATAAAAATATGAAATAGAAATGAAAGTAGCGTTCATGCGTACGTACGGCTTACCGTCTCCATGAACAGTGCATTTCATTTCTTATCCCCAAATGTAATGTACTATTATAAGTACATGTATATAATGGATATATATGATGAATGATACATCTAAATGATGAATATAATTCTGGAATTAAAATATACATACCTCTCATTAAGTTTTAATTCCATTAATATGACATAGAAATGAAAGTAGCGTTCATGCGTACGTACGGCTTACCGTCTCCATGAACGGTGCATTTCATTTCTTACCTCTAAATGATTATGTAATATTATAAATACATGTATATTCTGGATATATATTATATATATGATATCCAAATCATGAATATAATTCTGGATATAATGAACATTTGACCACACGAACAACATGTAATTGTAAGAAGTCCACTTTCAACTTAAGAACCAAATATCGACAAAACAAACATTATTAACTTAAATGATTACATAATGTTTATAACATGGAAATAAGTGATCTAAAAGGAATAATTAACTCGAAGAAGGTTCTTAATAAATTGTAAATTAACTCAAGTTTATTATTCAGGACATCAAAGAACGATCGAGTCAAGTCAGACCCGTGGTAAGGGATCCTACTCCTCTCTTTCTTTTTAAGTACACTCTTTTATGTCATTCCTTTTAAGCTCATATTTCTTGTGATTGGGATGTTCTTTTATATTAATATTACTATAATTTTTATTTTCATATTATGAGAGACCCTATTCTCTCTCATCAATCCATTTTGGAAGTTTTGAGTGGCACCGTTAGGCTGCCGAATTTTCGTAAGAGATCTAACCTCTCTCTTTCTCTTTAAGTACTCTCCTTTATGTCACTTATTTTAAGCTCCTCTTTGTTATGATGGGGGGTGTTATTTTATATTCCTCTTGCTGTAAATTTTATTTTAATGTGATGAGATACCCTATTTGATCTCATCAATCCATTTTTGGAAGTTTTAAATGGCGTCGTTTGGCTGCCGAGTTTTCGTAAGGGATTTTTCATCTCACTTTTATTCCCATGAGTTTTATGCTACATTTGCCACAATTTCCTTTGAGTGGTGTATGTACTGACCATTATTTTACTCATTGTGTAATATTATTTCATTTATGAGTATTTACATCAATGTTGTATTGTCCTTCTTTCACGGGGCGTATGTTTCGAAAGATACCCATGTCGGTAAGGGAACCTTTCACCCTCCTCTTTTTAAAAGACTTATTTTTTTATGTCTTTTAATTCACATAATATTATTTTGGGATATGTTCTTATATATCCTTATTGATGTAAATTTTATTTCCAAGTGATGAGATACCCTTTTTATCTCTCATCAACTCTTTTTCTAAATTTTGAAGTGACGCTGTTAGGCTGTCTAATTATTGCAAGGGAACTTCTTAACCCAATTTCGATTCTTTGGGATAAAATTGTACACCTTGAATATGTCGTTCTATGATTATGTGTGAATGTCCTCTGATTGTTTTACACTTAATACCCACCTATATTTCGTGTATTAATTTGTCACACATAGTTATGTAACTGATTTATCCTTAATCCAAGGATACCGTCTTTGTATGGGACTTCGTCTCAATCTCCTTTCATTGAGGCATATTTTGTTTTATACAGAACTTTCTTTTATACGGTGTATAAACCCATTTGACTTTTACGTTTATCCAAAAGTAATCTTTTTATACAAAGCGTTTTACTAAACGACAAAAGGGAATGTTTTTTTCGTACGTATGCGGCGACAACGACTTCTCCGCCGCCGTGACCATTATTTGAGTTTCGGCTTCCTATACAAGCCATACCTTCTTTTTAAAAGAAAAATAAATACCATGTTTTACTTTTCTTTTATTTTGGTATTGAAAATGGCTTTCTTAATGTATTTATATCAATGTGTTGTATTGATATCTTTTTATTGAAAGGTGGAAATGTTATGTTTCTTTTATGAATGTTTTATGTGATAAGATTGTGTTATGGTTCTTGGGCATTGTTATGAAGATGGGTGGTTCCGTGATAAACTAAGGGCGGGTGAGCCCGATATAGCTCTCCAATGCATTGGGTAACGTGAAGGGGTGAAACGTTAAGGTTTCTCCGAAGAGATTTAGGGAATATACTGTGATGGGTATTCCAAACATAACCAAGAGGGTTACTCCCTACGTAGGAATGTTATGAATGCCTCAAGTTACCTTTATGTCTTATGATTTATAGGATTTATTCATGGTTTGATGAGGTATGTTGAAGTGCCTATGTTTTATGGGTAAATTGTGATTTCATTCTTATGTATATATGAACTCATGTTTCCTTTCAATATTTTTATAACCCTTACTGAGCTTTTTATGCTCATCCCAAGTTTTTGAAATGTTTTTCACAGGTCAAGGGAAAGGTACATGATGTGATGATAGTGTCAAGGACATGTAAAGAAAGAATCTGTGTTTTATTTTAAATATGTTTCCGTTGATGGGAAGAATGAATATTGTCTTTTATGTAACCACTTTGTTTAGATGTGGAATGTAATGCAAGTTTCATGATCTAATTCTCTAAAACTCTAAACCTAAAAAGATCCTCAATGTGTAATCTTGTAATAAATCAAGATTAAGTAAGGTTTAAGGCTGGGACCTTATACTATGAACACATTTTTGGAGTTGTTTCTCCTAGGTACATCTATGCTATAACCACATCCACTTGTAGTATCCATGCAGGGATGTATTTTCATTATAAAACTCTTACTCTATACTAACCAAGATTTTGGTTTTTTTTACAGAGTCTTATCCCTAAGGATTTTTCTAGAGTTCTCAAATCCTAATACCAAATGTAACTAAACCTTTTCTCTGATACCAACTATAAATATCCTTCTCCTTATTTAACATTAATACATGATTTATTATATAAAATTACACTTAATACAAACCAAAAGATTGACAAGTATAGTTTCTTTTTATTTAGGTAAATTACATGAAAATTGATAACATAGGATAAAAAAAATTATTGAACACTTCTTGTACAAGATCTTAATATTCCAATGAACTTAAAACTACATTGGATAACTTGAAGAAAAACATAATAAAGGGGTGATCTATAAGGCCAAGTAATGGAATAAACAAGTTATTACAGTATGAATATGATACTTGTAAGATTATAGGTATATCAACAAGTAATAAAAAGATTTGGAATCATAAACATGAACAATGAGACATGATATATCTTGCTAATCCTAAAGGAAACATGTGAAATGTGGAAACAACATTAATCGTTATATCATAAAATTAGGTAAAGGATAAATCATCAAAGTCCTCATGGTGGGAAAGGTATTATAAATTAATCATTTTCAATCCCATTCCCAACATGAATTATCATGATGTTAAACATTACCTAATGCATTGGAGTGATATCTAGTGCACCCATTATATTCATTTCATTCTCAGGCTTATGTGTTCCAGAGAGATCATAAAACATGGGTTCATTCATTATAATAATTTATTCTATGATTAAGGAGTGTGAAATAAATATAACTAAGTCTCCAATAAATATAAATATATATATATATATATATATATATATATTTGTATAAATTTGAATACCCTTGATATAAAATGGGTATGGTATTCACTACATAATTGATTTGGTATGGAATGTCATGGTGAAATTTCATCCCCATAATTATGTTGCATAATAATTTAAATTTAAATAGAATTCATAAGTTCATAAAGAAACTTGAACAAAGAAGAGTAGGTGATGATCACTTATAGAATTTTGGCATAGTAATGGCTCGGGTAAGGATCCAAATGGGATAAGATAAATGATCCCACATTCAAATAAAAACAAATTAATAGTGTGTAAATGATTATAAATTAAGGAAAATATAACCATTTAAATTAAAAGAACAAGTTTTAAAGATGTTTCTTGAATTATAAAGGAGGATAGAAAGGTCCCTTACGTGAATATGTGACTCCAAATGCTTGGGAAGGACTTATTGAGATCTTGGGGTGCATTGGGAGGATTATAGATAGTGTATAGAAGATTATTTCTATTATACAAGGAGTTTTATTAAAGATAAATGGAGTCTTGGTTGGGTTTATATAGGAAAGGAGGGGGATTTCTTTATTATTTAGGTTTTGGACTCTAAATAATGAAATATCCAAAACCACAAACCATCCCATGGTTTTTGCCGATTGTTTCTGCAAAATGTCAGTGGTTTATATTATTTTACAATTCCATGGGACGAAAGTATTATAACACTACCATTGGTGATGTGGATATGAGTAACACACTTAAAGAAATGACTTTAAAACTTTAAAATATATCATAAATTTTGGAGGATTCACAAAGGATTTATAAAATAAATAAATAAAACATAATAAAATTATTAAAGTAAAATAATATATTTTTTCATGGATCCCATTTATATTTCTTATTAAATCACATTTGGGTCATTATGAGGTTATAAAACACAATTTATATTTATACAGAATTGAATTTTTACCGGAAAATTCGACTGTCCCAGAAAATTATGAAAAAATCACCGTTGAATAATTTTGAAATTATAATTCCAAAAAGAATATAAATTTTTTAGAAATAATATTATAAATATTTGAATTTTTAAAGTTAAAATAATGACTAAAATTTATTTAAAATGATGGTTTTTTGACAATAACAGTTTTTGAACCCTAATAAAAAAATTGCATTTGACTTCATAAAAATTATATGATCCTTTATATTATATAAAAATTAATAAATAATAATATTTTATTAAAAATTTATTTATTTGAATAAGAAATTAATTCATAAATTTATAAATTTACTTTCAATATTAACCAAATATACAATTTATGCTTTATTGAATCAAAATAAAAAACATTTAGAAAGTAATAATAATTGGATGCAAATATATTAATTATTACATAAAAAATAATGTACATATTCATATTGATATTATCTTGATACATATCCATTTCATACACCAGCATACACCCTAAGAGTATGGGCAGTGATGGAGGGACTTTTATGGGGTGGTTCGGTGAACATGGTTTGGGCCACGATCTCGATGAGCTTAAACTTCTCCGGTAAATGATTTCGTCCATGCTTAAGTTATTGGAACTCAACTTTGTCTTGGTCAAGGTAAAATATCATAGATTCTATATCCATTGTAATATCCAATAAATGTTATTCATAGGGTATGATCTTACTAGTTGAGACCTGCACATCCTTTGTGTGTGACAATTTGATTTGTTAGGACCCTATATTTATATTAATCATGTGATCATTGTTCAATGGATATATATACAATTGTAGTAATTATTAAGGGTCATTTAAATCCAATATTATATATTTAAACCAAATAATTGAATGTGTATTCTATAACCATTTTTTACTTAATAATATGTTTAATTATATGATAAGGGAAATTTTATTTATAACAGCTTGGGTCGTTACAGCTGGAGTGCTAGAGAATGATCTGTTGACTGAGAGCTTCCTAGAACAGGGATTAAAGGTTGTTGGAGATGATTGTTTACATCTTGTGGTTGAGTCAAATACAACATTTAGAATCCAAAAAACTTGGATTTATCATAAGATGATTCATACTCATACTCGGATATAGGCATGTGGTTTTGTATTTCATGTATCGTGTAGAGGAACTAGTCAACCCATATATGTGTGACTCTTTTCTTATGATAGTTGTGGTAACATTTTTCATGATATCATGTCCCTTCACATGGTGTAGGATAGGTAGATAGTGGATCCACCCTAACATAGGAGTCACCACCATTACCAGGGATCTCCCAGACATGTCTACGGTGGCCCTTCAAGAGAGGGTGCTGGAAGAGGAGCAGGAGATACTCCATATATAAGATATTTTGGTGGATGGTGATGGTATGATCTCTTACCACCAACAACACCTGGTGGACCAAGATAGGATATGGGATCTAATGGTCTAGGCCATGTGACATTGTAGGACATGGGGGGAGATGAAAAACATTCACAAGATATTATATGAGGTACGAACTATGTTTATTCAACTTTTTACTCGGTACTACTAGGCACACGTGTGAGTAATTATTTCATATCATTATTTATAGATTGAGATATGGATTATTTTTTTGATATATTATCATAATATTTATGGTTATATTTTCATACTGGTATATATTTTCCCATATATCTTATCTTTTGTAGTGCGAGCAATCACTTGGTGGAGACAGATTCTCATGGGACCTCCTTATCATCACAATGAGACCTTATGTTGTCATAATAGGTATCTAATAGTTTTCTATAATTTAGGAATAGATTTATTTTCATCACAATCAATTAATATTACAATAGAAATAAGTGATTATATTCCCCTATATAAGTGAGAGAGATCTCATGGCATAATGATTGTGTTTTTTGGGAAGGAAGATGCAACCCATATCCCATCAGTTAGTTATTTTTTCCATTGTTGTAAAAAGATATTTAGGCATCTGGATTCCTTTGGTAGTGGAGAAAATGTGGAAATATTCCCTGAGGATGTTCCTAGACTACCTCTGCGACAGGAGACAGACTATTGTAGTAACATTCACCATGGAACTGCACTTATATCTTCAGCAGCATATTGGATGGCCCCTGCTATAATCTGATAGTTTAGAGTGGAGTTGGAAGACCTTTGAGAGAAGGGATTTATCAAACCTAGTGTGCCACCCTAGGTAGCCCAATTTTTTATCTTGAAAAGGTATGATGTGATATTAAGGCCTTATATTGATTATCATCACCTAAACTAGGTAACAATAAAGAAAACGTACCTTTACTGAGTATTTATGGCCTCATTTATTTATTGTGAGTCATTAATTGGTTCTTGAAAATCCAAATTTCTTGTGAATCCCACCATTTTATGGTTCGTGAGGCTGAAATTTGGAATAATTCATTCTGATGTTTATACAGACACTATGTGTTCTTGGTGATGTTTTTTGGTATGGTGAATTCCCTATAGTGTTTATTTATTTGATGAAATGGATATTACTTCCATAATTGGACCAATGTATGGTTTTCATCATTGATTACATAGTTATTTAGTCTTTGATATATGAGGATCACATATAGAACTTGATCATTATCCTAGAGTTATATGGATGCACCAACATTATTATAAGCTTTCAAAGTGAAACATTTGTATCTAAGATTTAATGTATTGATTGGAATGTCTATTCCATGAATGGATTAGTTAAGGATGTAGAGAAGGTTGATGTAGTGCTTTCTTGGGAGCCTCCAATGGAGTGAAAGAGGTTCATAGTTCTCTTGGATTGGAGGGGTACTATAGGATGGTCCTGGCTGACATCTACAGGGTTTGAGCCCATTTACTTCCCAGAAATAGAAAGGGAAGATATATACCTAGACCAAGAATTATCAAAGAGACTTTGAGGAGTTTATAATAAGGTGACCAGTGATCCTAAGTTTAGTTTAAAAATGATATTATTGAAAATGTATTTTTTTACATTTACTATTCAGATTGGATATGTTGCATGATGATGTAGAGGATAGAATGATCATATATGGGATGAGGCAGTTGAGACCCCAGGAGAAGAACTATGCTACTCATTACATAGAATTAGTAGTAGTAATATTCACCTTGAATATGTGTAGGAATTATCTTCATTATCAATATTTTTTTATTTTCTTAGATAAATAGATTCATATGTATATATTCACTCAGAGATATCTAAACATGAGACAAAGGTGACGGTAGTAGTCTATACCGGGATATGACTTAGAGATAGTTTATACTAATGGGATGGAAAATGTGGTGGATAATTCACATATAAGGATGTATCATTCTCAATTGGTGGAAGAACAATCTTAGTAGTTGGAATCTTTGTAGCATTCCCTAATAGAGGATAGGGGTTATCTTTTATTTTGTCAATTTTGTTAACTTATCCACTCCTTAAGAATGTGAGGGATGTATAGTGGGGAGACAATGACTGTGGGGTTCTTCATAACCAGATATTGTTAAGGGATTCACTAGATGGACACTCTAACAGAGGTGATCATTTCACTATTTTTATGACATGTGGTAGTTATGGTCGTGATGAAAGAGTAGGTGATGAGAGAGTTTCATACATCTCCATTTTATTTAAATCCTCATATAGAAAAAATGTAATAGGAAATTTAGTGGTAGTTTCGGTGGGTAGGCATGAGGATAATCATAGTCAAGTTCATCTCTTGGTGCATCACATATCATTCTGCGAAGGCTGAGCATCAGGTTATAGTAATATTGATGTAGCATCATTCTAAATTGGAGTTCAAATGGGATGAAGTATCTATGAAATTTATGATAGGGATTCCACATTAATTGTGAAGAAATTATTACATATGGTTAATAAATGAATGACATAACAATTTGGTATACTTTTGAGATATTAGGAATCAGAGTTTGGCTGAGAGATTTATGGAGTTGTACATGAAGGAGATCATCTTTGTTCATGGCTTACCCTCAACAATTAGGATAGAATGTGTTTCATGGTTCATTTCATGGTTATGGTGAGTATAGAAGGTGGTATTAAGGACCACATTTATTATATGTGTAGTGTTTCACTCTAATATAGATGTACATACTGAGAGGACTATCTAGGTAATGAAGGATATCCTGAGGGATTGTTTTTTTGAACTCATCTAGAGTTGGCATGATCACATTCCATTTTTTTATTATGTTTATAATAATATTTATCGTTATATGACTAATATTTGACCTTTAGATGATGTACATGGGAGACCCTCCATGTCAACCATATTAGAGTGATAGATTGGAGAGACTTCTATTTTTTTAGAGATGGTGCACGTGATGAAATTGAAGGTTTAGTATATCCATCAGAGTATAAGGATTTCCAAGAGAAGACCGGTGTTTTAAATGTGTCGACATCATATGACCTTGGTGTTCAGTAAGGGTGATAATTTTTTCCTATGAGTCTCCCCATCAGGAGGATTTTTGTGTCCTGGATAGGGAGGCAAGCTCTCCTTGAGATTAATCAGGTCATTAAAGATCTTATGGAGGGTTTGTGAGGTTTCTTACTTCCTTTCTCTACCACCACTATTACACTATGTGGTTTATTTATTGAAAGTTTCATAACTGAGGAGAGAAATGAATGATATTATCCATGTTATTAAATGGGGGTGATGGAAACTGAGGATGAGACACTACCTCAGAGTAACCAATGGAGATCAAGGATTTGTAGGAGAATATCCATTGAGGATGGAACATTCCATTGGTTAGTGTGTTGTAGTTTCATGGGAGCATACTGGAGAGCTCTTGAAATTGAGATATCCAAATGTGAGATTAGTTCCCCATATTTTTTTATATTATTCTTTTTGGGTGGAAAATTAATTAAGGATAGGATAATGTAGTAACTTTGTTTCCCCTTGTAATACATTAGAATAAACTCGCAAATATTTTAGTTGACAAGCCCTGAGTCCGTTGTAAATTCCAAGGTCCAGTGAACCTAGAATTAATATTTCAAAAATGTTAAAAATATTAATATCAAAGACATGTAGTTTTATTAAAATAGTACAATAACACCCAAAAAAAGTCTCCAATTATAAATTCATTACCATGGTCAAGTCTGGAATGCGGGAATTACCCTAGTGGAATCATAAGGTTGGTAGGCACTGGATGTCTAATTAATGCAGTCATAGGTAGTTAATTTAATTAAAATTAATATTAAAATTTATTTTTTTTATTTAAATTATAATGTCCTAATTAACTATATAAAAATGACATTATAAAAATTCCCTTGGTATAGATTCATACCCCTATGATAATTGAGAGGAGCTCATATGGATATTATTTGGTGGATAGAATCGGAGAATGATAGGTGATCATATCGAGGTGTATCGAGTGGAAGTGAATACAACGGGACTTATTCTTCACCGGTAACCACATTCTACACCAATGATTGATCCCAATAAGTTAAGGGATCAAAAAAAATTATTTCTCCCTTTTGATTAAATTTTTAATGAATGGGTTTGATCATTTTATTTGATTATAACATAGCATATTCTACAAATAATCATGTTTGATGAATTAAATTATTTATATTAATTTATTATTATTATTCCATGTTCTCACCTTGTTTTTTCTATTTATGTTATCAGTGGCCACATAATCTTATGAAATTATTGTTATAAAAAATTGATTTCCACCAAAATAGTTATTCATGTTCTTCATCATTGGACCATAGGGTAATGATTCGACATTAACGGGGCAGTTTTGAGCACAATCAAACCCCCAAACTCACATTGGTTGTGGGAATGAAGATCATAGTGGTGTTTTGCGAATAGATCATCATAGTCTATATGTGATTGTTTTTAGATCTAGGATCCATTAGCAGTGATGGGTGATGGGGCATGAATGGGAGCACGAAGGATTCATTTGGATGATCAGATTCCATTTTCCAGCAACTTGAGTCCAAGAAACAACTTCTGAAGGTTATCTCGAACTATTTTGGTAGATCAAATAGAAGGAAATGTTAAAAAAAGTGTGCATCTAGAAACTATGTTTGGAATATATGTATTCTATTAAAAAGAACCCACTATACACCATGTATCTAAGAATAATTCACTTTTTGTAGCCCATAGATACAGTAAAATTGTTTTGGAAAAAGTTATAGATCACAGTATTTGTATCCAGACCCACACACCATATGACCCCACCCAAGAATACATGTCATGTGAAAACTTCACATGCGCATGAGCCCATTATGGACGACACAAAATGAAATACTAGTGAAAAAGTTCTTGGGGGTAGCACCTAGGCATGGCCAAGTATACATCAAGGTACACGGGAATGACCAGATGTAAACAAGCATGGCGAGAAGCACACATGAAGGCCCCGAGTGGATGAGCCACTCATTATACTTCTTGTAAATTCCATTAACATGATATGTATTCCAAAGACTAGTCTAGAGGAGGAAATTACTGGGAAAATAGGTGGGTTCAAACACCATGTGGATTACCATACATAGTAATTATTAACTCCTTCAACTTCTTTTGCTCGTTTCTCCTTTGTCTAGACTCATATTTTTACCCACAAGTAGCCTATCCTAAATATTTTTCCACACAAAACATTATGGTGACCTTTTGTGGAATATGAGATATGATACAAGATTTTACATGCATGATTCTTCTTTAAACTATTCTTGAAAATGGTATTGATCAGGGAAGGATCATTGGAGAGAATCCATGGTTCGTGCTCTCCTATCACAGTTGGCAACGGGTCCCACCATAATGATTATACATGTAGAGAAAGTAATCCACAACATTGTAATGGAATAACATCCAGAAACCCATAGTCAAATACTACTTTATTACATATTCATAGACTCATAGAATCAAATACCAAAGGTCATATCATTTTATATGTTTTCGAGAACCAAATACATAAATGATACCCAATTAACATAGGGATATAAAATACAAAGAATATAAATGGAATACATTTAGTATCCTTGAAATCATTAAAAAATGTATTCATCATATCCTAGGTAAATGGGTAAAGATAAGGGTGAGATCAAATTCATTCTAAGGGTTATGTACAGTGGAAGCTATCATGATTCAATAATCATAATCAACATGGAAAGGTAAATAACTAAACACACATTCCATTTAATCAATAACTTGACTATTAAAATTTGATAAGGCCTAATTAATTTATCCATTTAAATACCTAAACACACATTCCATTTAATAAATAACAAAACTATCATAATTTTATAATGAATAATCAATATGGAATGGTAAATAACTTAACACACTTTCCATTTAAATAAAAAACTGGGAATAAAATGCATCGAGAGATAATATCACTATGAAAACTCATGGATAATAATAACTAAATTATTAATGAAGGAAATTATTAATCATTAGAATTCATATTCTCATGAACATGATACCTATATAGTAAAGACCATTCACAAGACAGTTCAAAACTACAAGTAGAAAACCTTTTAATTTGGACTATTGATTTGTCTCATGAGACCTGCTGATGCATCGAAGGGATATATAAATATCAAAACCATCCATAATTAATGGTCAAAATAATTCCTCACATATCAAATTATTAATCTTATTTTCGAATTAATATGCCTTATTATCAAATATTTGTATTGAGTAAAAGATATATATTTATCAATATTTCCCTATTTAATCTAATAACATTCAACTTAAGAATCGTATTTAAAAATTGTATATAGTTTAGGAAATAATCATATTAATCATACAATAAAATTTATATTTATGAAATATTTAATTTTTCAATGAAAATTTATCACATGAATGTGATTTTTTCAAGACAATGTCAATAATCACAAATTAAAGTGAGATTGAACATTGAATTTTACCACACTGTAATTTTAATAAAAAAATCCTCATGGATTCAATAATTAAATTTGAATAATAAAATACTATTAATTATTAATTAATAAAGTTATTACATTTCAATTGGGTGATATAAACAACATATTTACGAAATTAGGTGCATAATAATACAATGTTCCTCAATGAAGTGAAATTAAGATGAAGTCTATTAAATCAAAATTTACATTAGTTGAACATGCTTTAAACACCAATACAATGGTTTTATGAATGCTATTAATTTATTCCAAAACCATATTAATATTTTTAATATCATATATGATCCTCTTATGACATTTTACCACCATTTTGTTAATAACATTTCATTATGTTCATTATTTTGAGTGTTAATTGTCATGTTTTTTCATGTGTGTTTTGTAATGAATGTTAATGTTCTTGTATATAAGATATAATTAAATTATATATAGAATGATAATAATGATATAAATGTAATAATTACTCTTTATATACATTATTATAACTAATAAAAAATCATGGTAAAGTAATCTCATCGCTTCATGGATATGGTAGGTTGTGAATACGCATGAGCGATGATATCATTCCCTTAATAGGTGTAAGGGTAAAGAAGTGGGTGATATATTAAATTTAAATAATAAATTTAATCTCATATATATTCGTCAAATATTAATTAATTTTATCCTCATTATATTTTATGTATGGTGTAAGTGAAAAATGGTTCACAATGCTTTATGGGGTGGTTGTCCACTGTACGCACAAGCGACATTATTGTATTTTTAACAGAATGTAATATATGAAGTAATATGTGATATTTTAATTCAATAATCATATTTATATCATTAATATTATATTGAAAAATTAATTAAATTACTTTATCCAACAATTATTTGTTTTCATTGAAAAAGTATTAAATTGATTTGTAAGGTGGTAGCGCTACGTACACATGATTAGAAATTGTGTTTACCATTTGATAGAAGTAGAGATGGATAAATATTATTCCAAAAACATAATGACATATAAGTATATGTGATAAGGTTTTTTATTATATATTATGTTTTAATAATTCATTCAATGATGAAAAAGAATAGTTAAAATAAAATATCGTTGTTATGAAAATTACATTCTCTAAGAGAAACCTCCTTTGGATATCTTCTTAAGAACCCTAGGGATGGTAATTTGGGAATAATAGTAGATCCATATATGTATAATGATTATGGGGAGATATTTTGGAAGTTTTTTGTTGATAAAAATGTGTCTGGGTGGTTTGATTATGTGAGGGGAGGGAGTTCCCTTATATAAGTGGTGAAAAGGGACATCCTATGAATGTATTGGAAAATTTCCCAAATTAATTGAAAATGATAAAGAATTTTATAAAATAAATTAATCAAAATGAACCTATATTATATCTTGGTAAGGATAAGGTGGTTATATTGACATGAAAAATAATTTTTACAAGTTTATATCTCATTTTTAACCCTTATCTTATTATCATAACCCCACAATAAACCCATTTTTACCTTAACCACAGTATTTAATTATTACTAGTTTCACTATTCATATTGTTAAAAAATTAGTTTAACTAGTTAGATAATATAAATCTTTCTGATTTCAAAAATGGAATAATATTTTCCAATTTCCATACACATAAGTTACAATATTAAATTCAGTGTTAGTCATGAAGAAGGGATGAAAAAGAGGTGATTCATGAATAAATTTCTCATAAATATTGAATGTTTTTCATATGAAAATTCAATATAAAATTGAATCCAATAGACTAAATTGTAATGATTATAATATATTTGATTAAATTTTAATTTATAATCAATTTAAATTATTTTTTATCCTTTTAGATAATTTATAAAAAAATGAAGTTTTCAAATGAAAATTAGTAGTTTTCATTATTCCTTAAAAAATGAAACTATTAATAAAATATGACAAAATTCACCCTAATTTTTTTTACCAGTTTAATTTCCAAAATGAATTTCCTTTTATCAATGAAATTTTGTAAAGTTTTCAAGAAATAACATTATTATAAGTTCACAAGAAGTGACGAAACCATTTTCTTTAAATAAATAGTTTTTCAGAAACATTTCCTTTCCTGTAAAAAGATTCATGTTTTATTTCTAATCAATATATATCCATTTAATTTATTTTATACATGTATAAACCATATAACACTAAATATTTATTTATTACTATTCATAACCTCCAACTTAATGGTTGATTTATAGTGGCCAGCTTTAAATAATTTTTTAATAAAGTATTTTTTTAACTGATGTTGTGTGCATCGTAACCTATAAAAGATAATGAATTCATTAAAGATAAATATATTTGAAAATAATTGGGTCTTATATTCTTCCCTATTAAAAAATATTAGTTGAATTTTTTTTGATATTTCCTTTAAAACAAATGAGGGTAGTTCTTCTTCATAACATCATCTGATTCCCACATTTCTTCCTCTATTTTTTTCTTTCTCCAAACTACCTTAACCAGTCGAGTTATTCGATCCCTCAATACATTCTCTATAGTATCAACAATCTTGGTGGGTTTTTCATATTATGATAGATCAGGTTCCAATTATACTTCATCAATGGTGAGAACATTTATTGGGTTTTTCATATACTTCCTTAACAATGATATTTTAAATGCATCATATAATTTTGAGTGAAATGGTAGTATTTACAAATGGTAAAAAAATTTCTAATTATTTCAATAATTTCTAAGGATCTGATGTACATTGGGATCAACTTTACCTTCTTATACATCCATATAACACGCTTCCATGGAGATAATTTCAAGAAAAAATTCTCTTACACTTGGAATTCCAAATTATTCCTCTAATTATTAAAATATATATTTTGATTAATTTAAGCTTATTAAATTTTATCCTGGATATAATTTAACTATTTTTGTCTCTTGATCATATTTTGGCCCTATTATTTTCATTTTTCCAAATTTATCCCAGAAATTTAGAGTACGATTTCCCTTTCAATATAATGCTTAATATGTCACTATTTAAATAATTGAATATAAAATATTGTTATAGGAAAACACTACCAAAGGTTAATAATGATCCCACATTCAATGATATTTAAGTGATAATGTCTTAATTATTTCTTTCATTGTTTGAATATTCCTTTCATACATTCCCTCATGTTTGGGATGGTGTGAAGTTCTTAAATGAAGACTCTTCCATAATATTTATGTAAAATGGGAATCATGATTAGATGTGATCAAAATAGGTGAACTAATATGACTTACAACTTCTTAAACATAGATCCTTGAGAATAACTGAAGAGTTATATCTTCATGCATATCATGTAAATGTGTAGATTTTGTTAGCTAATCAATAATAACTCATATTGCATCAATCATTATAGGTTTCTTTGGTAGTCATGTGAAAAAATCCGTAGTAATGTAATTCCATTTCAACACATGAAGATGAATAGGTTTCATGACTCCTCTTGAATGATATCTTTTAAATTTAACTTATTTACAAACCAAACATCTTGACACATAATAATAAATTTCCCACTTCATGTTATCCCAACAAAAATATTATCTCAAATCCATATAATTTATTATGATACCGGTGTATATTCAGAAATTTTAGCAATGAGAATCTTCCAAAAATTAACATTTCTATCTCAGGTCGACATGGAACTCATAATCTCAATCCATATTTCAAAACACCATCTTCACAAAGTCTATTAATTTCTCATAATTTATAGGATTAATTTTCTTATGAATGTTATCACCATCATGTCAATAAATTTTTATATTTCCTATTAAATATGGTTTCATAATAATTTTAAAATTGAGTGATGTATCTTTTCCATTAATAATACAATTATCCATATTTATTATCAATGATCATTCTTCATCAATGAATTCACTACCTTGATTTCATTCACTAGGTGGGAGTGTATTGATAAATCATAATATCGAGCCATCTCATTTGTCTCACATTGAGATCTTTATGTAAAAAGTAATATTTTAGGCTTTTATTATCTATTCATATCTCAAATATTTCACTATAGTGACAATGTCTCTATATAATCAAAGAAATGATTTCATTTTCCGGCACATGGTCATTGGTTGGATAGTTCAGTTCATGAGTTTTCAATTTCCTTTATGTATATTCAATTACATTATCATTTTGAATTAGGACACAACCAATTCCCTTCTTTGATACAATACAATATATCAAAAAACCATAATTTCCATATTATAGAGTCAAAATCAATGAATTGACTAATCTCATATTATGTTCATCAAAACATTCAATTTCCTTAATTCTAAAAATCTTAACACCATTATGTGTATAAATTTTTAATGGGTTTTCCAATCTGTAAAATTATGACTGAATCACTACTATTAACCTTTAAATCGAATGAAACTTCATACCTTAGTTATTTTCATTGGTATAGTCCATTATCTGACAACATTTTTCTTCACATGATGAAATGAGATTCCATCATTGGGGAAAGTAAGGACAAGAAATGAAACTTCATGTGGCTATAAATAAAACTTTCTATATTTCCAATATAAATATTTCCTTCTAGGAGTCTCATGAATAACCCCTTATGATTATCAAGGGCCTCTTAGCTTTTAGAATATCATCAATGAATACTATGAAAAAATCATAAATATATTCCACGAATAATCTATTTATTAAATCCATATTAATAGTGATTTCATTAATAAATCCAAATAGAATTAGTGTGAACTCTTAATGTACATACCTTATTCGGAAATATATCTTCGAAATTTCTTCCTTATTTTCTCAATATTGATGATACCTGGAATGTAAATAAATCATTCAAGAATATTTTAATCTTTTAAGTTGATTGAATAAGTCATCAATACGAGTTATATGATACATTCATTATCGTAATACCATTTCTTTCACTATAATCAATGCACAATCTCATATATCCATATTTATTCTTAATGAAGATATTATGGGCTCCAAATGGTGAAATACTAGGGAGATAAAATAAATTATCACACAACTCCTTAATTTGTTTCTTCAGATCTACTAATTACATATGGTCCATTCTTTATGTAGTCATTGAAATTGGTCTAGAAATTGAGACTAAATAAATGGAATTCTTAACTACATCCTCTAGGGTATGTCTTGTTAACTCCTAATAAAATACATCAATGTCTTCATGTAAAATATGTACATTCTATATTTTAGGATTACCTTGTCCACCCATAAATTTTTCATTATAATCATCCAAAATAATCTCATTCAAAAGATCTACTGAGGGTGGATCTAGATATGTTATAGATGAATTTTTTTATTCTCCAAAAATATGTAATTCTACATATTCATCAGGAATCATAATTTACTCCTTGTAAAAAACTTATCTTATTTTTAATTCTAGTCCATAACATGTATTATATAAAATTCAACTATATGTATGATAATAAGGTCAGAAAATAACTAATGTTTATGTGTCATAATGGGGATTTCTTGAAACAGCCTCATTATAGTGAGACATTCACTATATGTTTTTTCTAACAATGACTTCTTAAATTAAAAGGGAAATGTCTAATAATCATGAAAAAATAAGTAGATATAAAAGTGTGAGGATCTAAAATCAAATAAATCATTAGCTAAATTTTAATACATGATAAATTTACCTACCACCACATCATTATTTACTTCATCCTCATCTATAGTGATTATATAAGCTTGGCCTTCTCCCCGAGACAATTCATTGTTCAATTCCATTAATTCTTGGGACATTGGTCTTAATAATTCTCCATTTCTTTAAACCTAATTAACTTGGAAGAATTGGTCTAATTATTCCCCTTAAATTCATGATCTAGATGACACATATCTCGACGCTTATTAAAATATCCAATTCCCTTAGGCATTTCCCAAGATGATTCATACAACAGCTTTCACAAGTTGGAAATTGCTTCATTCTCTTATTCTTCTTCGAAGCATTCCATTTTTATGGTTCTTATTATACCTCCGGATTAATTCATTTCCATTTGTAATATAGGATCTAGAGTATTCATTCTTTATTCCAATATCATGTAAAAATATTTCATCATATGATGAAAAATATTTAGAGACAAGTGTCTTTAAATTACATGGATAAATCTCATCAAATAAATAGTCAATATTGTACTTCGTGTTTTTCATGTAATCTATAGAATACCAAGTTAACCTTATAAAGGTAGCCTCACACCCAATAACTCATTGTACATTTTTTTCATTATTATGTGGAACTTTATCTTCATTTTATTTGTTTTATCATGATGGAAATATTTGTCATATAATGTCTCAAAAAAATATTTCCATTCTAGGATTTCTATTTCCTATTCCTCCCTAGTATTCTAGATCAACGAAAACCATTAATAAATATATTTTTGGAGACAATACACATAAATTTTAACATTTTCATTTTCATATCATACTAATTCCATCAATATATTATCTAGATACTTAATCCATCAATAGATTACCATTGGATTATTAGTCCCACAAAATTATGGGGGATTCTGTCACATGAACCAACTGAACATATGTGAATCTCATTATGGAACAATAGGTTTCTCTATCCAATAAATGTTATTTATCATTACCAGATTAAGATTCCTTAATATATGAATATTTTTCTTTGTTCTAATACCATCTCTATTGGCTTCATCAGCTTCTAAATCTCTACATTTCAAATATGTATTGATACCCTTCATCCTTTTGGATCTATTTCTAAACAATGTCATATACTATATTATCTCATAAAATTATGAAATTTAAATCATAATTCTTTATTATAAAAATGGTGTAACACTTATCATTAATTAAATTTTATTCATTATTAATATCAGAAAAATAATTATTATTTTCTTTGGGATATATTTATTTTAGAATCCTTTATAATGTTTCTTAAAGAAAATGTGAATTATCCTAAGAATATCCTCGAGGAGTGTCAAACTAGGGTCATAGTAAGTCCCATTATAATGTACCAGGTGATGATTGGGTCAATCCCAATGCACCCTTCTGGATTTATTAACCATTGGTAAATATATTCTAGAACCATGTAAACTTTTAGTACCCATACATGGATGTTATTTATAGAAAAAAACACATTATCATATACTTTCAAAAACCTTATGATTTTATTCAATACTTATCCTCAAAATATATGGTAGAGTTATGTTCCTTAATAGATGTTTTCTATAATATAGTTTCCAAGATTTCTACTTAAATTCCATTGATACCAGTTATAATGACTCTGACTCTAACAGACTAGTTTTGATTCCTACTTTATTAAAATGGCAATGATACATGGAATCAAATCCCATAGAACTGATGAATGTAGTAGTTTCGGGAAAAGAATACATACCTGCTACCCATTTTACTTAGGGATATAAAATAAAAATCATATAAATGAAAAAAAATTCATCCTTGACCACATTAAATAAGTACATCATCATATACTGGGAAAAGGATATAAAATAATGGTGAACTGAAATTCTCAACAAGGGTTCAATATAATGTACACTATCCACAACCAATAATCATAATCTACATGGAAATGTAAATCACTTAAAAAACATTGCATTTAATCAATAAGATTACTATCATAATTAGAAAATTCATAATCAATATGGTATTATAAATAACTAAACATGCATACCATTTAATCTATAACTTCACTATAATAATTAAATATGGTATAATCAATATAGAAAGCTCAATAACTAAACATACATTCCATTTAAATAACAAAATGAGAATTAAAGGAATCTAGAAATAATATAATTGAGAGAATTTCATGGATAATAATAACTAATTCCTTAATATATTAAATGGTTAGTAATTATATTTCATGTTCTTAAGCACATGATACATCTACTTTCATGAACTTTCACAAGACAATTTAATACTGCAGTTAGAAACCTATTTAATTTGACCAAATTATTTATCTCATGAGACCTAACTATTCATCAAGGGGATATATAATTATGGAATACACCCATCACTATAGGTAAAAGTAATTCATCACATATTGAATTATTGACTTAAATCATGAATAAATGTACCTTATCATCAAATATCAGTATTTGGTAAAGGACACAAATTTTTCAACATTTCTCCAGTTCATGAAATTATATTCGAAGTAAACATCGTGTGAAAAAAATTTATATGGTTTAGGATATGATCATATACATCATATAAAAATAGATATTTTAAGATAAATTTAATTTACCAATGAAAATTTATCAAAATAAAGTGATTTCTTCAATAGGATGTTAACAGTCACAAAAGAGAGTGAGATTTTACAATGTCTTTTTCCACATTTTAATCTTCATTCCAAATCCACATAGATGAAATAATTAAAATTTGAATATAAAATTTCATGAATTTTTCATCAATCATGATATTAAATTTCTATGTGTAAGTATATACACTATATAAAATTAATTAGGTTCCTAACATTATAATATGCCTTAATGAAGAGAAATTGAGATAAAGTCCCTTACCCCATAATTTCCTTTAGTTGTACATTCTATAAACTTATTTATATTGTTTTCAATAATATTATAATTTAATTATAGATCCATAATAATATTTATAATATCATATATTATCCTCTTATAAAACTTTACCATCCATTTTTTGTTAATATTTAATTTTTTTTATTTTTTGGGTTTTAATTACATTGTTTTCTCAAGCCTATTTTTTAATGAATGTTTCATTTAATGTACATATTATATAACTAAATCATATCCATATTGATAATACTTTTATAAATATAATTAGATACATTTTCACAACAACTCTTAATTATTCGACATGGGAAATGAATCACATCCCTTCATGGAAATGGTAGGTCGTACATACAAATGAGTGAAAATATCATTCCCCGAACAGGTGAAAAGGAATGGAAGTGGGTGATATATTAAATTTTAATAATCAATATATTATCATATATATAACATATATTCATTAATTTTATCATTATTACATTCCATGTAAATCATATGTGAAAATATGATTCACATCGCTTCATGTGGCTATAATTTTCCTTACACAAGATCGACGTAATCATATTTTAAATGCAATGGAACGTAGGAAGGTATATGTGATATTATAATTCCACAAGAATATTTATATCATAAATATTTTATATAAATCTTATTTCCATCATTATATCCAACTATGATTGGTGTTGATTTAAAATTATTTGCATTGGTTCATGAGGCGGTAGTCCCCCATACATGCGATCGACAATTTCATTAACATTTGAAGAAAATTGAGATGGATAAATATTATTCCCTAAGAATAATAACATATTAGTATATGGTATATAATTTTTTCATTTTATTGGATGTGTTAATACGTAATTTATTGTTCAAAATAAATAAAGATAACAAACGATCAATATAAAGGCAATTACCTTCTCAAAGAGAAAACTCCATTGGTTATCCTGATAAGGACCCTAGGGATGTACATTTTGGAATAAAAGTAGCTATAAATTGTCCCTTAATATTTTGGGTAGTGATTTTAGTATTTTTTTTAATCCAAATAGTCTTTTTATGTGTGAATAAGTGAGGGGAGTGACTTCCCTTTTTATGTGGGGAAAGGGGACCTCCTTTGAAATTACACGGAAATTTCTCAAATGAATCCAAAATGATAAATTCATTCACATGAAAAAACCAAATCATTGCCCTAGATTTTAACTTTTGAAGGATAATATTGAATTAGTTCAATATATTATGATCTTAATTGGTTGGAAGGTAATTTATGACCCTTATCCTCATAAATAAATCCCATCGCAAAACCAAATTTACCTTAATTGCGGTAAATAATTTTTACTATTTTACTATTAATTTAGGTAAAAACTTATGTTGACTATATTAAATATTAAAAATAATTCTATTTAACAAAATTGAATTCATTTTATAAAATTCCATAAAAATATGCTGGAAAATTTCTTTTAAAATTAATCCTATAGAAATGACGAAGAGGGGGATTTTAATGATGAAAATTCTAATAATATAGAAGGTTTTAAAATCAATGTTAAATATGAAATTATTTCTTATTACCTAAATTGTATTGATTTTATTATAAATGAAATAATTTTATATTAAATCCAATTTTTAATATAATTTAAAATTTTTAAATAATTTAAATAGAATAGTAGTTTTTAAATAAAAATAACTATTTTTCATTTTCATTGAAAATTTGATATTTTTAGAAAAATACAAAAAAATCCTAAGACAATCCTTATATTTTTATTTCATAAAATTAAGTTAGTTTTATCATGTATGTTTTATAAATTATTGAATAATTTATTTTATCATAAGTACATAATAAGCTATTAATCTTTGTTTTTGAACAAATAGTTTCTCTAGAAAAAATGTTTTTTCAATCAAATGATTCCTATTTTATTTATAATAAATTTATATATCCATTGAATATATCTATACATGTATAAGAGATATTTTTTCATAATATTTTCTATTTCTATTCATGCCCACAAACTTAATTTTTGGGTTATAGTGGTCTAGTTTAAATAATATATTAATAGAGTCTTTTTGTTTTAACATAGTGTTGAGATCATCACGAGCTATCAATGTTATTTATTTTTTTTAACGAATTATATTGTAATATATTTTTGTGTTACATAAAAAATGAAAAGTTTTAATATATATATATATATATATTTCTACTCCCCCGTATTAAAGTTGTGGCGGTAAGTTCATCCTCCATGGGATTTATAGCTCACTAAACTATAGAGCACAGTGAAAAGGGGAGCACCCCTCCACACATATACTAGTGAGGTTTCATTAGATATTGGGCATCAATGATGGACTTTCATATTCGTATTCATACTCATCAACATTGAATGGAATGTGAGGTTGAGATCCCATTTAAATCTCATCTAGGTTCTTTTATGAGCATATATATCTGTTGGGATTAGATTCCCTCTTTCTTTGGGATGAGATGAACTCTAGTTTCATCAATACATTTACCCCTCTTCATTTTATGGTTTTCCGAACGGATATGTACATACTAACACCTAGACGTTAATTTCCATAATGTCTCATTTCATATGAAAATTACGGATAGATTGGTGGGGTCATTATTAGAGCATAGGGACACATGGGTGCATTGACCACATATGGTGGTCATGTCTTAGATATCTGGATTCATGATCTGTCAGCTTTCTCTTATTCTAGTTTTTTTTTGAAACATAATTTCTTGATGGGCATTTATTTTTTCTATTTCACTTTGGTTTTATTTTATTGTACTCGGATGTATTCCCTACAGGTAATGCATGCATGGTTTACTGAAGATGTTACTGTAATTTATTATTATTCATCTCAATTGATTTGAGGATATAGTTGGGTGAGTTCATACATGTACATTAGGAAAAGTCCACCCAATTTATATTATTCATTCTCAGTGATTATTACTAGACCCTAGCCTAATGGAGGTGGTCTTAGGATTGTGGTGGCTTTTCCTTTTTCTTCCCAAGTGAAGCCCATTGGGTTAGGTAGTAAAAAAAACCCTTGAATACCTTTTTACATTATTACTTCACCAAATAACAATTAAAAATTGTGGGTCATGGATGTGACCTAGAATAGTCAAAGATAGTGGATGGTTTTATTTCAAGACAATAAAAATGGGTTATGTTATGTTTATAAATGAAAAAATAGGAAATATAGAGAGACAATTACTTATATATTGATAAATTAGTTATTCTTAAACAATAATTAATTTTAATAATAACTCATCACCCTTTATTCTGTGATGGTAACAATACCTTAAATAAAAAAACAACATCAATAACAATGTTGTTATTAAAAAATTATTATTTAAAAAAAAATTAACATCGATGATCTAAATATGTCTAGTAAATGTCAATAATTTTATCCTCATTATAAATAATTTACTAAAATCATTTCCTTATCTCTGATAAACCTATCGATTATCATTTTAAATAATTCAATCGCATTAGACAAGGTAATACATTTCACAATGTTTTATATAATAAAAGTAAATTGAAAACATAGAATTATGTATATAACATATTCAACTACTAATTCATTATATAATAAAACTTTTTTATAACATTAATATTTAATATCATATGGAGGAATTTCATAGAATTTTCTTTTATCATTTTCATAATATTGGGGTAATGGTTATTTCCACCAAAACCGTTATCATTGTTTACAACAAAAAGAATATTAATCTAGTAATATTTAATGATAAATAAAAATTATCACTAGAGTTCTCAAAGTAAGGGATGACTAATCTTACAAAAAAAAGTTATAAAAACTAAATTTATATATTATTTGTTTTTTAAAGACCCACGATAGAAATGATACATACTACATTGCGAAAAAACATCAAAAATATTACTATAATAATCCTAACAATTTTATTTTTGGAATCTAGGTTTCTACATTATACTAAATTTTAATGATATTCAACTCATAAATAAAATCTCACATAATGTGGTGATATTAATATGGTGTTATAGAATTTTCATGTCCCATGATTTCCCTTAATAAATTCCATGCTTCCAGTATTATTCATGATAAACGAATCACTAACTTGGAAGGACATCATCCTATAAATCCTTGGTAGACACCTTGTATTTGATAATCGAAGTGACATTCCTAGTGTACAATAATCATTGATTAATAATATGTGTTGGGTTGTTCACATATATCCAACCATGACTTATGGATCATTTTATACACCAACTATATTTTTATGGATGGTAATTCTAGGTGATATGAAACCTCTCCTAGAATTATTAGAATATTAAATGGTTCATAAACATAAATAAAGATGATCTATAAGAAAAATATTTTCTAACTGCACTAAGGAGATACCTTAAGGAATACATGGGCTTCCCCCTCTAAATATAAGGTTTTATATCATATACCCATGTTGTAAATTGATTTTATATTGGTAATACTTATACTATTTTCAATCACATGTTCCTTATTAAATGATAAAATCGCCATATTATTCCCTATGAGTGATGAATCGCCAAAAATAAATTTCTATAAAATGGTTAGAATGTGAGGTCTCCCATACATGGCCTCAAAAGGTGAAATACTAATTGAATATTTGTAGAAATTTTCATTTTAAAACACAGATATGTATGGGTGATCATTCCATATCCAACTAAAATATTTTATAATTTCAGTGATATATCTTTATAAACCTAATTACTACTCTTATTCGAACAATCTTTCTAGTTGTTTGATCGCGTGTTCTAATGATTATAGGTCCTAATTTACCCCATTATACTTCTTCCAAAATGATATATATTATGAGAATCATTGATAAAGATAATAATCATTGATAACTAATGAAAATACAAGATCTAAACTTTGTATTGATATACCATAATCTACACTACAAATTTCATCTCAATTTCTTGGAAATGAACTGACTTATCCAGATGAATAATGACCATGTAGTAAATGTTATGACCCTTCTATGAAAATGGATATAAAATATTTAAATCCATCAAAATATTTTCTATATCATCTCTAGAAGCTTTAATGGTCGACTAAAACAACAAAGAAAAGAATTCTTGTCCTTCAGTGGCATAAAGGTGGAACAATGTGAGACCAACTCTAAAATGTTCCACATGCTCCACCATAACTAGAATTGGAGAGTGTAACATCTCATTAGCCTCCAAAAAAACTGAATAAGGGAAATCCTATAATTAGAATATTCTATAACATTTATGTTTCCTATATTATAAATCATATTTAAGACATATTCATTTATAAACTCTATTAATATAATATCCCTTAAAAAATGTCTATATATGAGAATATATACTTTAGAGTACTATAATAACAATGTAATAATTAATAAATTTTAAAATAATTAGAAAATAACCACCAATGATTAAAAAAAATCATCAACTAAGAACCATATTTAATAATCATGCTAAATAATTTATTAAAATTGTATTTATTATAAATAACATTATATAATAAATCAATTAAATTTAATAAATTTCATTGTACATTGAATAAAAACTCTCCTTCTTTTATATCGATTAAAATATCATAAAATATAAATAATTTAACTGATAGATAATTTATTATATAATTAGATGAATTCGATATGACATCAAGAATTAAAGTCTTGGTTAGGATATTGAATGAATTTAAATAACCCATTGGAGTAATTTTGATACATAAATGATCACGACATGAAATATAATAAACATTGATTCATCCATGATGAAAAATATACTAACACATAGATATTGAGACAAACCATCTCTTTAGTTATGATTATATGTGATTAAAACCCCATTGGAAAAATTTTATAGCCTTGTTTTTATGGATATACATTTAGTTAATAATGTGATCAATAAAGTATTTCACATAAAACTCAGAAGATAGTGAGGCCCATCCCTAATTCCTAAATACAAAGGATTTAACACATTAGGAAGACATTGTAGTTTAAAACATAACCACATTATCAATATTTACAATGAAGACTCCATTTATGATATGTTATTTATTTCATGGGAATGAAAAAAATAAATTTTAAAAATATTTATTAATTTTCAGTGACTGTCATTGTAATTAAATATAGAATGACTTCATGAACACCATTATAATTATAAATTAAATTACTCCAATAAATTTTCTAAAAAATGGAATTTAACCCATAATCCAATAGGAAGATAAAGAGTTACCTATGAAACCTTAATATAAGATGACATTGCGCCGAAACTGGAACTAGTGGTATAGAATTTTAATTATGTAAGGAATTACCCTTATTTATTTTATCTATTAATAATAAACTACGTAAACCAATAAAAATTAAAGTAAACTCAAATAAAAAATAAATTATTATTCCTCCAAAAGGAAAAGAATAATATCCTCTATTAAAAGTAGAAACACTGAAACAAAACCCTTATTCTAATATAAATATTACATTATTATACTAAAAGTTCTTAATTCCACCCTTAAAACATTCCTAGACATCTTTATGATCATATATTATAGTAAGGTGAGTACTAAAGAATACAATATGTGTTTCTCCTCCTTTCTATCATTTTTTGAGTCAATTTTCATAATAATTACATAGTGAATTAATTAAAATGTATTAATACATTATCTATATTAATTATTTGAATCATTTTGTATATAGAGAATTTAACATTATATTATTAACCACATATTTTGCATCTATACACCAGTGCCACCATAAACAAAACCATATACTAACCACCGTACCTTAACCACCACATCATGATATCTAAACCAATATTTGTAGTATAAAACCAATTAAAAATACAATCCACTAGAATTTAAAATTCCTAAAAAAATTTAATATGAGGACCATATAACCACCACCACAAGAACAAAAAAAATATAATACAACAAAAAAACAACAATATCATTGGATGAATTTTATATCTTAGAGAAAAACATATCTCTTACAACGCATACACATTAAGGAATACCATGTCCTTCATCCACACTATAATTATGGAATTGAACATCCCTCTAGACCAGTATAAAATCATGTCAAATTATAAAATCAAAACTTATATCATAAATATTATCCTCATATAAATTTATACATATGTTAAACCAATAAATGTAGAGATATATATAACCAAAATTCATTTCATAATATAACAACAACTATACACACATCTATTATAAAAAAACATATTCCTATAAAATCAAAATAATATTCCAATAGTAAAACCATATTACATATCTCATATAACACCACCGAAAAACAATTCAACCCCTTATATAGAGGATGATATTCTACCACAAAATTAATCCCTATAATAAAATGATTTTAATGACATAACATTATAACAAAATTATATTTATGTTCATAATCTCATCATTATTTTATTACCATTATATGATCATGATTAGCACACATATATAGTCATTCATTATACCATTGTTACATTATAAAATCTCTTTTCAATATTCCATTAATTTAATTCGATTAATAATTTTTTATGCTTTTAATTATAGGTCTACCATATATGTTTTCCAAAACTAAAATAATTAAATTATGAAAATATAAAATAAAATTTAGAATACCCTACCAAGTATGTATTTAAATGTTTTAATGACTAACAATATAATAATAATAAAAATACATAATTCATGACAAATAAAAATAAATATTATAATACATCTATCAAAAAATTACTTTTTTAATAGAAAAATAGATAAGTAAGGTATATTTAATCCAAAATAAAATTAAGGTTAATAAATACACATATAATTTATCCAAACATCAAATTTTTAATCCATAATGTGAAATACATCAATATATGTTTCGGATTATAATAAATACACACCTTGTATGACAAATTCCATCAGAAAGGTCATAGAGAAGTAAAAAATTTATACATGTAGGTTCTGGTTAGATTCAATTATTTCTATTAATGCTTATTAAGATGAATATAGCTTTAATACTAAATATTAAATTATTTCACATGTTATTTCCAAATAAAAAAATATTCATATATTTCCCCGTGATAATATCCATAATCATTTAAATTATTTATTTTAATATATTTGGGCACAAAAATATAGTGTTCTTATAAATAATGACATAATTCATAATTCATACATGAACTAAAACATGTTATCTTAACATGTACCTTTCCTTATGGTGAACATTTAAAAAATACCTCTATATAAAAAACAAAAATCTTTTTTGAATAAAATATCAAGTTTTTCGTCATATGAAACTTTTAGTTGTTGAATTGATATCTGCATTAAATAGAGTACATGTAGTAAAAAAATGTCTATAAAATCCTTGTTAATTACTCTATAACCCTTCTATATTTCCTAAGTTGTGAAATCAAAAAACTATATCAGTTTCCATTTCATGTATTCCACAATACCATTACTATAGTAATATTTTTTCCGAAATAACCATAATGAATAATATTACCAATACGACCTCAGAATTGATTTATGTTGAAAATAATTAAAAATAAAACATTTTATATCCCAAATTCTAATTTTAAATCACCAAAAAAAAGTAATTTATAAATCCATTATTTAAATGGTTATCCAATCATTTCAATTATATCATACGTAAGTCATAGTTATATAAGGGGAAAATATATTTTCTAAATTTAAAAAACATTAATTCTTAATCCATTCCACTTGTTGTGTAATCATATTATGGTTAACCAATATAGTGGAACTGAAAAAATAATAATTGAATATTGGATAATAATCTTTTTAGGTGCAATCGTATACATTATTCATTATATGTGATTTTATAGGTCCCCCATCATTAATATGACATAAAAATTTTAATTATTAAGATGTTCACATGTGTTTTCATTAAAAGTAATATGAAATCTAGTGTGGTGAAGGATTTTAAATATTATAAAACTTATAATATTCATATAATTGATTTCTAATATGTATAAATTCCTTTACTTATTTTATAAATATATCTCATGCCTTCTCCAAAACTAGTTTGTTTTAGTCGCATTAATTTTTAATTCATATATAACTAATAATCTATATTATTTATTCACTATTTTAATTTAATTATATTATTTAATAAATATAAATATTAAATCGGTATATAAAAAACATTAAAGCCTTTCTAAATAGATGAAATATTAAGAAATAATAATTTTACATGAAAATTTGTAACATACCACAATATATATAAAATAGTGTAGAAGTAGGTGGACTATATCAAAGTCTAATCAAAGTCACTACTGTTGAATGATCATTTTTAATGATGGATCTCAAATTAATAAAAAAAATTAATCATAACTGTATATGAATAGTTATAAAATACTTTTAACATTGGAATTTTAACTAATAAATGGTTTTCTTGTTAAACATAAATATATATTTAATTATGAATATGTGGAACCCTATTTATTTATAAAAAATATAAATTAATACATATATATATATTAGTAATATCAATATTTATATGTTATATAAACTTTTTTGTTAATGTATACTATATCATTGGTGGTAGGTGTACTTCCATAATGGTTCATGTGTAGGTGTGTGTTATCTTCTATGATTTGTTCCCTTAATTATTTTTTTTTAAATAATTCATCATAAAAAATTTATATCCCAAATGAATTTTGGGATATCAATCATGTTTTCAATTATTCCTGTAAGATAATATGTTATTCTTACATCTTGTGGTATCTACCATTGTTTCTCCCATCATATAGTGATAGTCATTATATAAATCATTGACATTACCACATACCAATACGTGCATATTGGGGTGTCCCATGAATTTTGTTCATAATTATTATTTTAAAATAATAAAAAGATTTAGTTATTTATGGGATGATGAACACAAGATATGAAGAGGGAGATGTAACTCGGTGAGTTTGAGAAATCTAATGTGATGGGAATTTTTTAAGTTACACACCTAAAACATATCTGATGATTCTTTAGATAGACCTAGTTTAAATAAATTATAGGTTCTGATTAATGAAGACATGGATATCTAAAAAAATTGTCCTAATGATATTTATAGATCCATAATAATGATTAATTAGTGTAATGAAAAATGAATTAATTTAAATAATCAATTGGATAATAGTTAAAACAAATTTGGAGATAAGGTTTTTGTTATATTTTTTTATGATTAATTAATTAAAAATTATTGAGAATATTTGGTGTATCCATTTTTCATAATATCTTATTTAGTATAGAATCTTTATAATAATCTATTAAGTAATTTTGTGTTGTATAATCCATCAGAAATATTTTGAATTAATTTTATAATGATTTAAAAATTTTAAATTTCGTTTGGAAAATTGGAAGAAGTTTTTAAGACACTAAATATTCTTGAAGGGAGTTAGGGTTAGTTGGTAAAATATTTTATATGGGGAGTTTTCAAAATTATTTTCAAATATGATCAATATATTGTTAAATTTTATTTTAGAATTCAATTTATGATTATATGGGGTGAAAACTATCCCTCATAGGATTAATAATATCTCTCATTTGATTAAGAAGGATCTGGAGGACTCATTAATTTTTAAAATCATGGGAACATCTTCTATATAAAAATATCATGGAATTGTATCTATTTATGTCAAATTATGTTGATTATTTATCAGAATAAATAAGTGGAATAAAAGGATAACTAATAATGAATCGACACTGCATAATAATAACTTTGTTTTTTCAAAATATATTTTCTAATTGAAAAGAAGATATACCAGTAAATGTTCTAGAATAAACAGACATACATGAGATTATCTGAATACTGAATAAAACTATGTAATAATAATAGAAGATGATTGAACAACTATGTGAGATTAACTTCTTAAAAAATATAATTTAGTTCAAAGAAAAGAGATTATTGTAAAGGCTTTGTCGGTGTTACCACAATCAATAAAATAATGAATAAAAATATTCCAAAGAAACATCACATTTCAATGAACATAAGAAATATTAACTAAGAGAATATATATGAATATTAAAGATATCAAGAAGTGGGTTTAAATAGGTTTCATAAAAGTATATGATTCCATGTTTTACATCAAATGATTTAAATATTATGAAGGTGGATTGTTATTTTAGCTGAATTTTGGAAATATTTTTTTGTGTCATGAAGATGAATCTTTACAAATAATAACTACTATGGATGAATAATATCTCATAATATTGTTAAATATTTTTGTATAAATATAAGGATTTTCAGTTACAATGATTAATGTGACAAAAAATACAATATGGAGTAATACTTTTGTACCATTGTTATATTATAATGAGAATCCATGAAGTCTGGAATTTATAATATTTTTATTTGACAAAGTTTATTGCACTAAAATAGAGTTTTTTGTGTTTAATTCATAGGATACCATATAGAATTCATTAAAATTCATTCTATTAGTTAAATATTTTTACTATAATTTTTTGAATATGTGTATATAGATATGATATGACGATTATGTTGATTTTATGGAAATTAAGTGACAAAGGAAATATATGAAATGAAATATGGAGAGATAAATAAATGAATAATTCACTAGTCTTGAGGATGAATAAAATACAATCCCTAGGCATGATTTTAATGATAATATCATTCTTATATTTTTTATAAGTTTAATATATAAAATAATATATTAATTTTTTGAGAAATAGATGGTGAATATTTTATGTATTGAGGTTCATGGGTAATATAAAGACTTTTTTTATTGAAAACCCATTATTGATTGTTAAGATCTATTGAAAATATTATAAAATAATTTGAAAATAGTTTTGAAGAAAAATATTAAAATTATATTTTTAGAATACCTTATTTAAAAATATAAAAAATTAACTAGATAATTCTGGTTATTAAATATATGAGAAGAGGAGTATATAATATTAGAGAATTGATATTTATACTGGAAAAAAACAAATTGAAAATTTAATATGACAATGAATGAAATAATGAATGAAATTTTTTAACGAATTATATTAAGTTGTTTAAAATTATGTGAATCATATAAAGATCATTTAGAAAAAAAATGAATTAATAAGTGGAGGCAGCAGTGAAGGTCTTCCCTAAAATACTCTGCTTTCATAGAAGCTAAATAATAATTTAAGAAGAGGGGTTTTTTAGGCTAAAACCTCTATCGATCTTATATATATATATATATATATAAAAATATATATATATATATATATATATATATTATGTGTTGATACTCTTTAATAAGAATACTTATATACAGTGAGTAAAATTAATTTTCTATTATTTCTATAATTTTTAATATCTACTAATGTTTCATCTACAGAGCACAAAATTCACAAAATGAAAATATTGGTTTTATTCAGTATTTTATCTTGGGAAATTGAGATGAAGTGTAAAAGAAATAAATTAATTATATAGTTTTATAATATATAATGGTTTTAGAAGGACTATATTGAAATTTATAATATTAACATCATTATAGAGTGACATCATGGAATAGATTGATGATATTGTTAAATAGGACAGTTGAGGGAGCACATTCTGTACAATATAGAGGAATGTAATGACTATCCATGAGACTATATAGGTCTCAAGATATTTCCCTCTGGTAAATGATATTACCTCCCCATCCAATTTCAATTTTTTGTTTTAATGGTTTTTATTATCCAAATGAATTAGTCAGGACCCACACTCCTGGCTCTGGCGATAAAAACAAAATATTTGTTCACTGTGTTTGATAAAATATTAGGCCATCCAAGATAAATATAGAATTATTTTTTCATCATTTAAAAAATATAAAAATTATGAATTATAAATAATATCATACTCTCAATAACAAAAATTCTATTTTCACTAAGGATTAGCTGCATAAGAAACATTTTTACTTTTTTGGAACATTTCTCTATAATCGAACCCCACTAGACTTTGTTGTAGACTTCTCATAAGTTATACACATATTCATATCATTGGTAATAGAAAAAACATAAAATAGGTGATCATAGTTTCTCGTTAATGGAATGTAAAGGAGTTATAAATTGATGATCATAAATGAAAATAAGATAAACATGTAGGAATATGTGTATAGAGAAGGTTCTTGAATATAAAATTAAGAAATTGTACCCATATAAACACAGGCCACCAATCATAAACTAGTTCATAAATATCTATTAGTAACATTATACAAGATCAGGAACAACATGAGAAAATTTCAAAACATTATAGCATGTTGAAACCATAAATATATAAATATGAAAATAGTACAATATGATTCATGGTTGTTCCTTCCATAACATAGAAAATTAGGAATCATATCCATTATTTTCAAAACAAGGTTCATAAAAAATCATGTTACCTCATACCAAAACTTTATCCATGAGGTATCATGTTTATTATTTTCCAAAACATAGTGAATTAGGAAACATATCCTTGTATACTATGAACTAACTGATTTAGGAACAATATTCATTCCTGAAAAATAATTTTTCAATAGTAATCCCTTCCAGGCCTACCATACCATAGGGAATCATGAATCATGTTCATTCCTTCTTTAACATTTTGAATCATGAGTCCTTCTATGACTACCATAACATAGGGAATAGTGAATCTTGTTTATTCGTTTTTTAAAATTGTGAATCATGAGTTTGGTACCTCCCTTCCATTATTATCTCATGTGGAACCATACATTAACCATTATATTAGATGTCTATATATTTAAGGTCCAATATTTAATCTAATTAAAACTATAAATATGTTCCATAAGGGAACATATAAATATTCTTAATTGAATCAATACTTAATTAATAAGTGGAAATTATATGTAATTCATGAAATCATCCTTATAATATATACTAATCCATATTTTGAAATATGGTGGCTAGTAATATAATTATGTATCCTTGGAAATTAAATTAAAACGTTCAAGGATGTAGACATAGATGAATCATACATTAATGAAATCCCCTCCCTTTACTTAGAGAAAAGGGAATAAAATCCCCTCCCTTTTTTGAAACAATTTTATTATTACATTTTATAATGAAAATGGTATATAAGACTCATTGAAAAAAATGAAATCATGGATGATGATTATTAATGAAAACTAATTAAGGCAGTGAAAAAAATTATTGCAAAAAAATGTATAAAAAATATTCAATTCACATACTATAAAGAAGGTCTATATTGGTCAAATGACCACGCAGAAAGCAATAAAATAATATTACATTTGATAATAAAGGAAAATACATAGAAATTTTTACAATAAATCACTAATGTAAGGATAATTAAATCTATAAAATAAAACATATAATATAATCTTGGAAGAAATGGATTTTTAGAAGAACTATTTAACAATTTCATAAAAGAGGATATTATAAGTCACATTCAAAAATCCCTTTATAAAATTTTTATGTAAATAAGAATGAAATTTATTTATTTAGAAATAATTCTTAAGAATATATCCCTTAAAACTATATAATGTTTTTCTAGACCATATTTGGAGTGTAATATAAAAAACAAATCATATTAATATTATATATTCCAATGTTTTAACCCATATCATGAAAAGGGATAATAATACATCATTTTGAAATGAGGGAATGGAAAATATGAAGGAAAAAAGAGGTAATATATAATTGGGATTCAGAATATAAAATAGAACCATAAAATTAATAGAATATGTGGTGTCAGAATAAATGATCATTACGGGGAGAATGGGACTTAATCATAACATCATAAATTAGTAAAAAAAATAATTAAATCCATTAATGAAGTTGTAATTGATGTGAAAATATAAATCATAGTTAAAATATTTAAATTTAATATTATATCATTATATTATATAAAATAATAAATATTTTTGAAAAATATTTAAAAAATAATAATTGTTACTTATGTAAATAAGTTGAATTAGGGGAATAAATTACAAATTTGGTAACAACTGAATGAAGAGAAATTGTAAAATGGATTCAAGAAAATAATTTGTAATTCCAATTAAAGAAACATTACTTATAAGGTAATAATCTAATTGTGTTTTAATTACTCTATAAAAACAATAAAAGGGTAATAACATGAAACCCATCCTTAAAGACTATAAATTCAAATGAGATCGCATATTGAAATTTTAATTCATAAAGTATGAAACTTCTTAAAGGGGGTCTATGTGATTGAAAACTAAATCCCCAGTATAAGGGGAAATTTAACATAATACAAACATAGGAAATAATATAACGAAAATATATGAATAAATAAAAATAATAACAATAATAACTAATAGAATAATTATTATGTCAAATAAAAATCCATTACCATTATGATTGACATCCGCAAAAGTGTGTAACCTCATTAATAACTAAATCTTCTACTTGGGGTAATCCTTGGTTGTTTAATACATAGGAAAATTTAGTGTAAAAAAGGGATTAAATTTATTGAATGGGACTTTACTAGAAGTAAAGTTGTAAGTATTTGAAGTTCAATTTGAATGTTTATAGTGACCATGAAGGCGTGTTCGGATTCCCCTTTTATAAGTGGTGGTAATGGAATTTTTGTTAATATAGAATCTTGATATATAAATAGAACACGTTTTACCTGGAATGTTGAATTCAAGGTTAAAAATAATAAAAATAGGATATGTTATTTGTGAGAAACAACTCAAGAACTTATTTTTAAACATTTTTGAATCATGTTTTATATATTTTACCCTTATATTTTATAGTTTTACAAATTTTTGTGTTTACTATTATAACCAATTTTTAAAATTAATATATATATATATATTGTTACAATAAATAAAATGAACATCATAAAATTATTTTGAAGTATTGATTCAGAATATTTAATTGATTTTATAAATTAAAAGTTAAATAGTTTACATTTCGTAATTTAGATTTTATCGCACAAAATGGAAAAAAATTACAGACTAGAATATTTTTAAAAATATATAATATTATTATTATAAAATTATAAAATATCAATTATTTTTATTGAATTATATGGTTAATTAATAATAAAATATTATTTATATAGATTTCAATGAAATTAAAAACCTAATTCCACCTTGTGGACACAAAATTAAAATAAATAAGCCAATTTTATAAAAGTAAATATTACATTTATTAAAATTTGATAATCAATTGTTTTCTATTTTCCACATATTATTTATAAATGCATAATTTTCAACATAAATATTTATTTATTTATTGAAATGTTTTTGTTAGTTTAACATTTATACTTATTTTATGTTAATATCATAAAATATTCGGTAGAGTTATAAATTCTATTTCTCATTATTTACTCTAAAATTCATTGTTTCCTATAAAATCCCAAAATTCATATTCCTCTAACTATGATATGTTAAATTCAAAAAATAAATTTCATTTACACAAATTTTTGTTCTAAATTTTGTTAATCTAACCTTTATATACATAAAAATATATAATGAAAACTATTTTTATATAAAATTATCATTTTTAAAAATTTATTATTCTTATGTTATGTCATACAAATAAATAATTAGATTGGTGTTAATATATTATTCATATTAACAATATATTTTCTCTATAAAATAGTTATTTTCTTAAAATGTAGTTTATAAAATTTTAATTTTATTAAAAATAATTTATTACAAAGTTATATTACTAGTTATTTTGCTATATTAATAATATTTTTGAAATTAATTAATAATAAAAATGACATGAATCTCATAAATTAGTTACCACTAATTTTTTAAAATATATTTTTACAATTATATTATTTCTTAAAATATTCTACAATTTGTTTTCAATAGGTTTTTCATGTTAAAAAAGATTTTAATCATAATATTTATTATAATGGGAAATTAATACTAAAGTCATGGGGCTTTGAATTCCCCTCATTTAATAAATTTCTTCCCCAATGTTTTAATTATTACAAACATAAAAAATATATAAATATATCAAAATTAAATACTTGACTGGTGATGTAATATCATGGAAGATATCAAACTTAAAAACTATATATATATATACATTCACCTCAGAATAGTCCAATACTAATATTTATTTTCCCCCAATACATTGAGATTTTCATCCCTCATTATTGGTTATCATACCACATATAATATAATTATTTATTTAAGTGATATGATTTTCATCTTTACAATGATAGTTAATAATATTTTGATATTGAATATAAATTACTATTTTTGTATTTTTTTAGATTAATATTTCTTCAGTTTGGAGATAAATAATACCGTTCTAATAATCACATTATTTTATTCAATTATATAATAAGAAATTGATGAATCTAAGTATTATAAATATTACAGGGGATTCATATACCATAAATTCAACAAATTATTCTAATATTTTTTATTTATAATTAAATGTTGGTTATTGGTGAATATTAAAAGTATATAAGACATCAAAAAAATAGAGTGAATAATATGTGTACTTATAACAACTTAATTTTCCTTATCCATTCTAATAGTATTCATTTCATAGGGTTTTCCTTATTCCCATTTTCTAAGATGTTGATGACGTCAATTTTCATCCTAAATCAATTGATTATTTTTATTGATTGTTGAGTGACATATTTCCTTACATGTAAAAAATATAATTTATATTTGATTAATATGAAGAACATTATTTTACATTAATGAGGTAACTGAAATATTCCTTTTTTCTTGGATATTATTTTGCTCAATTTCCTCTTTTACAATATATAAAACAATATATACTTCCTTTTATACATTACTTTGGGTGCCTATCCTAACATTAATTACATATGGGAAATTGAATCATATCTCCTTGAATATATTTATCTCCTAGGATCCCACTAAATTATTTTAATATATTTATTGGGTGTGCTCAGATTCTTTATATGACTCATTTTATTAATCTTAAGTTGAGATTTTTAGGTGAGACTAACCTCATTATTTTCAATGCCAAAAAAATTCACATTCAGTTTCTCATTAGATTACCCAATGCATAATTCACCATATCCATTTTTAACATGATTACATTAGGCTCTAGCCATTATGAAAACTAAAATGGGTAAACCTGGGTGATGGAAAATTTCCATTATAAACGAATTATTAAAAATGATCATGTGAAAAACTCATCCTAAAAATTTTTTACCCCTCAAAACTAATTCATTAGCTTCCATCATAACATAAATCATTCTCAGGTCAATCCAATATTGATTAGGTTGGGTTCTATTATACTCCTTAACCTAATTACACAACAAAAAACCTTCATAATGGTAGATGAAGAGAATATTTTTAAATAAAGAATATCCCATGGGATTTTGAAACTAGGTGCACATTTAATACATTTTTCTCTAATCCAGTCAATGATCAAGTTAATACCCCCTCCATATAATTGAGGGTTATTACAATAGTTTCACTTGGGATAGATCCTAAATCCCTTTTTATATGTATATTGGGATTTCATTATTATGGGAACCACATAAAATGTATTATATTAAATCATTTTTATATTTTCCTGAACATAGGCTCATACTTTAGGTTTTAACAAATATTTAATCATAACGTCTCCTTAAAATACCAAAACTAGTACCCATAAATAACTAGTCCTTTATTTGATAAAAAATTATGTACCTCATACCAACATCACAAAATATGGTTCTAAAAACATTCAGTAAACACTATCATTGATAAAAACATTGGTGATACATGATAATAATATAATAAAATTATATCATTTTAGAAATGTATACCTTGAATCTCATATATAATCTCACAATCCTAAAAAAATACTTTATAGTAATTTAGGACTAAATAGTTAAGAAACATTTATTAATGTTTTATGTATATTTATCCATAGTAAAACCCATCTAGAATTCATTCTAGACATCTCATATGTTATATTCAGCACCATAGCCTAGAGAATAGAAACATAAGTAATGATTGGGTTGAGATACTATGTATGGGAAAAAATAAGAGATAGTAATTAATAATAATAAATGAGAAAATGATATGAATGTATATATAAGTGTATATTCATGTTTCATGAACAGGATATTATAAAATTATAAAAAACTATACATGTATCATCAATAAAAAATAAAATTATAAGTGTATGTGAAGAACCTATGACATGAGCTTTCATTACATGATAATATTTCAAGACATAGTATAGTTTCATAACTATAATCCTAGAAATCAAAATATAGTGTATCAAGATTCATGTTCCTACCAAAAAAATTATAGTGAAGTAGAAATAAAGTTACTAATATCCAAATAATAGTGCATCGTGAATCATGATCATGTCTAAAAAACATTTTACACATTGATTTACATTTTTTCTATCCAAAAATGGTGGATCATTAAATGTGTTCCCTCATAGATAAAAATTAGGGATTATCAAAAACAAGATTTCCTAACAACCTTTAATTGGAAATAGTTTTACACGTAGAATATTCATTACATTCATACTATCATAAATTATTTCATAGTAATTCTATTATTTGGTGTTTTATTTGATAAAATTAATTTTTAGAGGTTATTTTTGTCCTTAAAGGGTAATAATGGGTTTTAACACCACAAAATTCTAAAATAAGGATATTGTATTTTATATTATGTATTACACACAATAGCAAGAATATAACATAATATAATATCCATATAATATAAAATATATTTACTATTTTAAATCGATTTAATATATTCCTTATATTTCAATGCATACAATTTTATTTTTATCTTGCATTGCACGTAATGAGTTATTTCAATGGCATGGTCTATACACAAGACTGAGTTTTACTGAACAACAATATATTATTGAAATATTATTATTTACTATAATAATATATAAAAAAATCCATTAAGGTGGTATTTATGAATAGTATTAACTAAATTAGGAAAATAAATGGAATTTTTTAATTCATTAGTTACAAATTAATTAGAAATAAATATAATAAAAAATTGAATATAAATGGAATGTTTTTATAAAGAGTATTTTTATGCTCACAAAGGTGTTTTATCCTAATAAATTAAATTAATTACTATTTTTGAATGATATTAATTAAATATATATTATTATTATTATTATTATTAAATAAAATATTTTTTAAATTCAACTATTATATTTATAAGGCGTAATATAAAAACAAAACCAATATTACACATAAGAAGCTATGTTTTTATAAAAGCATATTTTCCACCTTTTAATGGTGAACCTATATTAATATTTAATTTTTATATATATAAAAATTATATATGTAAATATAAACTAATTTTTTTAAAGATAAACATCAAAATTATTTTAGGGTGGTTTTTTTGTATTTCTCTAAAAAGTTTCATTTTTTAATATTTAGTGGAAAATACTGAATTTTAATTGAAGACTACTTTTTATCTGATTTTTTTATATAGTGAAATTATATTTTAATTTGGGTTTTAAGTATATTTAGTTCAATTAAACAAAATTTATTCCAATTTAGTTCATTGGTAACAATTTCAATTTAAAATTGGATAGAAAAACAATTCAAACATTTTGACATTTTTACTTTAAAACCCGCTTTGTCGTCCCATCTGTTGGATTAATTTTAAATTAATTTCTACCAATTATGTGATTTAAATTTATAAAAAATAATTAAATATTTTAATCATAATAATTTTTAATTTTTAATAATTTAAACTTATTTTTTGACCAAAAATATTAGTTAAAGTGATTAAAATTAATTACAGCTATTGAGAGAAAAATTAGCTTAACAAGGGACTAAACCTTAAACATAAAGGAAAAAATGAATAAGACTCTTGTAAAAAGTACATTTTTTACATATTTATACCATATAATAAATTTTATAAATTTGGGTTCATTATTGGTGCCACATTACCTGGAAGAACATGGGTTTAATTCCATCTTTGTAAAATATACAAAAATGACACTCCTCCTCCACTATAAAAAAGAACCAAACCCTCCCAATTATTCAAAAATAAAAATACCTCTTATCACTAAACATATTCCCAAATAATATACCAAAATCCATCCCCTCATCTTAAATTCATCACATTGGAAAAAATGAAAACTAAGGAAGTTTTTTTCTATAAAAAAGGAGTTTCATGAATAAGAGATAACGTTCTTCAATGATCCCTATTGTTTATTTTACTTATGCGCCCATTTAATTTTTTTATATCATAATTATATAATAAATTATGTATCATAAATATAATTATATGTTATTATGCAAAGTATACAACCTAATCTCAAACAGACTTCCATAAAATGGGATACACAATCATCATTTGTGTGTATGTCGGACTACCGCCTCGCGAATAGATGTTGTTAATTCTTACATTACCACATCTCAAGGTGTTTAATAATGATGAAATTTATATTTTTATATTTTATATATAATATTTATGATTTCTTTAGGCTTCAATAATTTTTATATATCATGTACTTTCGTGCTATTTTTTTGAAATATGATAACATCATTTGTGGACGTGTGGACTACCACCTCCTCAAAGCGGTGTGATTTGTTCACACTATAAATGGAATGTATTTAGGATAATTTTAATAAAAAAATTTTAGATATATGACATGAATATGATACTAAAATTATAATATATATATATATATAATTTAAATTACATTCTTATATTAGGGAAATAAAATAGAAACAACGTTCATGCATACGTAAAGCCTACCATATCCATGAACGGTGTATTCCATTTCCTATATCTAAATTTTATGGATTATTATAAATAGATATATATTGAATCTATATGATATTTACATCATTATTTAGATTATAGATATAAATAAATCACGATCTATGTAAAATAAAAAAAATCAAAAATCAAAACATACTCTAAAATCTATAAAATTATCACTAAAATAGAGAAAATAATGGAAGATTAGTAAAATAGATAATAATATTTTATTAGAAGATATTATATGATATTATAAATGTTATTATGATTCAATTTTAAGTTAAAAACATTCTTAAAACTATTATATAGGAGTATAAATCATGTTCAAGCCAAATTAAGTTTAAGGTAAGGTAATCTCTAGTCTCACTATTATTTTTTTGAGACTTATGTCTTATTCACCACTTGGTTATTTTGTGTGGTGTACATAATTCACTATTAAAATTTAATATCATGAATAATTAATTATTTTTTTTATTTTATGTTTCAATTTAAATTAACACATCAAAGAGGATTTTATTTGAAAATTAAAAATTTTTAATAGTTATTTTAAAATCTCATTATCTTTTTTTATTCTTAACTTTATCTTGAAATAATCACAGAGGAATGCTAATTTTTAATTGGACATTATATTTCACATAAATATCAACATATTTTAATGATTTATGTGATTATTTTTTAAACTTTATACCATTTTTACATACGGTGATTACATTGATAGTTGTTTGATTGACTAAGGAAATATTTTTAAATTTGAATCATTTATACAGTATAGATATTTGATAAGTCATGTTGATTATTAATTAAATTCATTACTCGATATGAGGAATAATTTGAACTAGGAGTGACGAGTTGGGACCATAATTCTTATAGCTCATTGATTCATTGATAGGTTCTCATGAGAAAAATCAGTTGGCCAAGTTAAATGGGTTTTTACCTTTAGTTTTAAAAAACGTGGTGGATAGATCTTGACATTAGAGTTTTTTATGTACCTGAGTCATGACATAAAATAATTAATAATTTCCTTCATTTTAGTTATGATTTTATCCATGATATTTTCATATGATAAAATATATAGATTCACCTCATTCTCAGTTTCTTGATCAAACTGAATATATTTTCAATTATTTACCAGGCTATATTGACTATGTGTTATCCAATTATTTGAGTGGAATGTATTCTCAGTTATTTACCTTTCCATTTTTATTATGCTTATTGATTCGTTATTATTTCCTATATACATAACCCTTACTAAGAATTTGATCTGAACCATATTTTGTTTCATTTCCCCATATTATGAGGATGAAATATTTGAATAATATTTCAAGGTTGTTGTTCATCTCATTTTTTTATGTATCATGTTTTATTTTCTATTTCACAATGTAATATGGGTATTATTTTTTAATTTGGTTTTAGAAAACTACTAAATTGATCGGTCCATCGGGATTAGATTCCTTGTAATCCTTCCAACGTGATGGTAGTAGACATCAACTCTGGGTTGACTAGAGTCAAGGTGTTATTGTTGGTATCAAAGTAATTTTAATAGAAACCTTGGAAACTAGATTTAGGAAAATATATATTATGGAACCTAACCCTTTCATAGAAATTAGGGGCAAGTGTAGAAGAAAATAATTGAATTTTGGTAAGTTAGAGATTATGTTGTAATTACTAGAAATACAAACCCATTTGGATAATACAAGTAAAGGTGGTTCTATCAAAGATTTAAAGAGGGGTACCAACTCTAAAAAGTTTCATTGGGCCTAACTTGAGCGTATCTTAGTACACAAAAACGGGCCTTACCATACACCTGATTTGAAAATCTCAAGGGATACACATAGGAAAATTCATCTTTTTATTTAGAATCCATTACGAAAGATTTATAAGTAATAATGTCCCCATAAAAACCAAATTATATGATTATAATATTTAAATTGGAAAAAATTTTAATTTATGATGAGTGTTATACCATATTTGGAATTATGCATTATGATTTAAAATTCATAATTTTATGGGATAATCCAGTATTTTACATTGTTTAGAAATTTATCCTTAAAGGAATGATGGTATGGATACTCATGGAAAATGTAGATATTTCCCTACTAAAGAAACCAATAATGTTGATATTATAATTTAAAAAATTGTGGTTATATTATGAAACCTTAATCAGGTTATGTTGAATGACCTTTCTTAAATGTAGTAACCTATTCCACAAAGATATTATCCATTTTTGTATTTCTTTATACTACAGAGGTCCCTATCATTTAGTGGTACTACTGACCCAATGAAGGTTAAGCAATGTATTAAGTATTCTAAGAATATATTCATGGCATTGAGATGTGGTTAAAAGGAAAAGGATACACTAGAAGTTTATTTTATCAATAGAGATGGAGATCAATGGTGTTAGTTGGTCTATAATAGTATGGAGGAAGATGAAATATAACTCATGTATTGAGAATATTTTAAGGAAACGTTTTTTGAAAAATATTTCCTGCATGAGAAAAAAATTGAGATGAAGATAAAGTTCCTTAGTTTAAATAAAAAGGATGAAGAATTTTTTGTAGAGTATGAAGATAAATTTACAAGGATATCAAGGTATGATATGGATTCCATATGAAACACTAAGTGTAAGGTTAACCACAACTTTTAATGGATTAAGCCATGTCCCTAAAGGGAGATGGTGTCTCCAAATGTTTATTCATAAGATGAAATAGTTTTATATACTATCAATAAGGATAAATAATTCTCAATTTCATATGGCTTCCAAGGGAAGCAAGATAAGAATAGGAAAGAATAGAAAATAAAAAAAAATGGGAAGAAGGAAAAGTTGGATTTTCTTGCATGTTATAACTGTGGAATGAATCACCCTAGGAAATACTTTAATGGATTGGGTATTTTGTTATAAGTGCAAAGAAAAAGATCACCAGAAAAAAAGAATACAAAGGAATGAAGGAAAACACTAATATTTAGTGTTGAAGCTGAAAAGAGATGGGTAACTATTAAAATTAATTATTCAATCATCAGGATAATATATATAAAAAGAATCGATGGGATCAAAGTGAATCTTATGTTATTGAAACAACCAAAGTGGAATGATTAATCATCTTCTATATTTGAATCCAAGTAATATATTATAAGAGTATTTTATTGATGATGTCTTCATCATATGATATATGAAATATATGAGTATTGTACTACAGTACTTATTCATTAGAGATTTGATATCATATGTTAAATGGTACCAAGAAATGTTATTCAATTGAAAGTTGATTATTTAGAAAACACATGGTTTAGGGAATGATATCCCTTAATATATTCCTGATATTGAGAAAATGATGTTGGAAAAAGAGATGATTGATATGGATAATGAAAATTGGGTACTACAAACTATGTTGTAAATGATTATGAAGTGTTGGAACATAATCTTATAGAAATTTTAACAATTTATAAAATGGTTTATGTTGATCAATGGATGATGTAATAGATATTAATGTATTACATCACGTTATGATTCAACATGTGCTAATAAATGAAGTAGAAATAGTTCAAGTCATAACCAAAGGATAATATTTTGAAATAGGAATGCATATTTATATTCTTAGATAGTGAAGAAATTCCTCAACTCTAGAAAAAATAGTTTTGAAACAAAAATGTTGTCATATTATAATATTTTTTTATGATATCAATGACCTTTTCCATAACCATAGATTTTTTACTTGGGGAAATAAAAATTCATATGAACATGTTTTCTATCACTCTCCATTAGAACTTGACAATTGGATTTTCATACATGTACATGTTCTCATTAATGATATCCTATTCAGAATCCATGTTTTGTGGTAACCATCACATTTTAGTTTCTCTCTTATTAAGTGGATAATTTTATAAACCCTTTTATGATATGTGATTTTCAAAATTAGTTTATTTTCAAATATAAAACCCATGATTACTAAGATCGTGTTTAAATTTCGGGGAAGAAATTTAATTACGGGGGGGATGTAACACCTAGAAATTAGAAAATAATGATTGTATTTGATACTGTGTATGAAACGAAACACAAAACACATAAGGAAATATAATTTATCATGACATTGTAGTATATATACTATATTAAATATATTCAATCTATTATATATATTTTAATTAAAGCAGCATTATTTTTATCTTTCATTTAATGGAATAGGCTTCCTCAATGGCTTGTGTTGCATGAAAAACAAAGCTTTATCAAACCAAAATATATTATTAAAATATTATTATTCAATATAGTAAGATATGACCTAGATGTTAATTTTGTGGTTAATAATAGGATTTTATAACTAATGAAAATATATTTTTGAATTAATGGGTTACAAGTTAATTATTAATGACTTTAAAAAACAATTGAATTTAAAGATAATGTTTTTATAAAAACTATTTTTATGCTCACAAAGGCATTTTATCCAAATAAATTAAATTAATTACTATAGGTGAATAATATTAATGAAATATATATTTTATATACACAATAAAATATTTTTTAAATTCTTATAGTATATTTAATAAGCCTAAGACAATAACAAACACAATATTACGTATAAAAAGCTATATCATTATAAAGGCAGGTTTTCCACATTTTAATGATAAACCTAATTTAAAACTGATTTTTGAAAAATTTTGAGATTATATATGTCAAAATAAATTAATTTTTGAATTTGAAATGTCAATACTATGTTATGGTGAATATTTTGTATTTTTATCCAATGTTTCATTGTTTGATGAATAGTGCAAAATACTGAATTTTAATTTAAAACTTATTTTTTATATTAATTATTTATATAGTTAAATTATATTTTAATTTTTTTTAAGTATATTTAGTTGTATTATAAATAAATTAATCCAATTTAGTTGATCATAACCAATTTCACATTGCAATTGAATATAAAAACATTTCAAACATTTGGACATTTTTACTTTAAAAAATTGTTTTGTCGTCCCATCTGTGGGATTAATTTTAAATTAATTTCTGATACTTTAGTGATTTAAAGTTTGAAAAATGTATTCCATATTTTTAATCAAAATAATTTATAATTTATAATAAGTTCAACTTAGTTTTTAACAAAATATATTAGTGAAGTAATTAAAATTAATTACAGCAATTAAGAGAAAAATTAGCATAATAAGGGACTAAAACGAAATCATAAGGGGAAAATGACTTATAAAATTTTTCAAATGCCATTTTATGGTCATATTGGGACCATATGATCCATTTTATCTAATTTTTATCATTATTGGATTCACATTACATTTAAAAATATTGGTGGAATTCCCTCTTTCAAAAATTTAAAAGAATGTCACTCCTCATCCACTATAAAAATGCACTCACCCCTAAAACATATTCACCAATATCAACCCCATTGGCTTGAAAAAACTTTATAAAACTAAGATCCAAACATCCATACCATCATCCTATAATCCTCACATTGGAATGAAATCAAACTAATGAGTTCTTTCTGTAAAAACCAAAAAGAGTTCCCTAAATAAGATATATTTCTCTTCAACGATCACTTTTGTTTCATTTACTTCCCCTCCCTAAAATTTTTTTATGTCATGGTTATATAATAAATTTAGTATCCTCAGTATACTGAAATTTTTTTATGAAAATTATATGACCTAAACTAACATACTCTTCCATAAAATAGGATATGAAACATCATTCGTGTCTACGGCGGACTACCGCCTCACGAACTGATGTTGTTCATTATTCCATTAACACCTATCAATGCATTGAATAATGATGTATTTACTATTTTTATATGATATATATTATATATTATGTCTTTATGATTTTATAATTTTAATATAATATATACGATCAGGATTTCCATTTTTGGGAATACTATAACATCTTTCAAGGATGTGTAGACTACCGCCTGATCAAAGCGATGTGATTTATTCAAGTTATACATGGAATGTATTAAGGATGATTTTAATAAACATATGTGAAATATATGAAATAAATATGAAAATATAATTATAATATAAATATATATCAATTACGTTCCATTATTTTATTATGATAATAAAATAGAAACTGCATTTATGTGTACGTATGGCCTATCGTCACCATTAATAGTATATTTAATTTACTATATCCAAATTTTATGGATTATTATAAATAAATATATAATTAATATATATGATATTTAAAATATTCGTTACATTATGGATATTATCTAATTAAGATCAATGTGAGAGGAAAAAAATTAGAACATACTCGAAAAACTAAACAATTATCACCTGAAACAGTGAAAATGATGAATGATTATTAAAAAACAGGTAGAAATGTATTATAATAAGATCAGATATGAAATTATAAATACAATTATGGTTTATTTATAAGTTAATAACATTATTAAAATCATTATATAGAAATTTAAATAATGTTTAACAAAAAATAAGTGAAAGGTACGGGGATTTTTAGTGTCGCTTTTAATTCTGTGAGACTCATGCCTTATTCACCACTCCGTTATTATGTGTGGTGTAAATACTTCCCCCATTAACATTTAATATCATGAATAAATCATTATTCATATTATTTTTAGGTTTAATTTTAATTATCTCATCCAAGGGGATTTTATTTGAAAATTACCATGAGGTAAAATTTATTTTCAAATTTCATTATCTTTTGTGATTGTTAACCTTCTTTGGAAACAGTCACATTAAAAATATAATTTTTCATTGTTCATTACATTTCAATTAAATATCTACATATTTTAATTATTGATATTATTATTTACAATATTTTATACCATTTTTACATATGGTTATTACTTTGAATGTTATTTGATTAATTGGGGAAATATTGTTAAATTCATAACCTTTATGAAATGCAGAAATTGGATAAGTCATCTTGTTATTAATGAAAACTATTACATGATATGAGTAAAGCATTAGAATATAAGGGATGTTTCATACCTACAATTTATATATCCCTTTCATGCATCGACAGTTTCTCATGATACAAATAAATTGGACAAACAAAATAGTTTTTTACATGTGGTTTTCAACAGTATGGAAGAAAGATCTTGATAGTAGAGGTTTTCATGTGCGTGATACATGGATCCCAATAATTAATCATTTTATTCATTTTAGTTATCTTTTTATCCATGATACTTTCATATGATAATATATATGGATTCACATCATTCTTAGTTTATTGAAAAATAGTGCGTGTTTTCAGTTATTTACCTTTCCATATTGATTATACCTTATCCAGTTATTTGAGTTCCATGTGTTCTCAGTTATTAAACATTTTGTGTTTATTATACCTATTGATTCATTATTTTTTCTAATGTACTAATCCCTCTCTGATCATTTCATCTAACCCTTATTTTTTTACCATTTACCAGGTTATGAGGAATAAATCATTGAATATGATTTCAAGGATGTTGTTCGTCTCATTTTATTATGTATAATTTTTTATTTTTTATTTACAAATATAATAGGGGTATCATGTTTGTAATCTATTTTTCCAAAACATATAAAATTATCATTCCTTTGGGATTGTATTCCTTGTAATCATACTAATGTGATTTTAGTTGACGTCATCCTTAGGCTTACTAGGGTTGGGGTGTTACACCGTTGGAACACTATTAAGGGAAACCATGTGACTATCTAGAAGAAGTAATGCATCTTGATTATATATGTATTGTAGGAAAATTATGGTTTGAACACAATTAGGGAAAAATATTTGACTTTCTATAGAAAATCATGTTATCTAGAAAGATTTGAAAGCAATATTGGTATATAGTTTCCAAAATTATTTGGATGAATCATGTGATTAGTATTAATTAGTCTGAAAATTGGATTTTAGACACAAAAAATATTTAACAACACTATTTTTTACTATTATTAATAGAAACCTCTAACCAAAGGAATCTAGTGGTGATTCCGGGTGGTTCCCCTCCCTTCATACTCAAAATCTAATGGATATCGATCATTGAATACTGATGTTTCAAAGTAAAAGGTGTTTCAACTTATGTTCTTAATTTTTAACCAAGATACCCTCTTAATTTGTTTTTATATATCATAGATCTAAGTTATTTTGGATATATATATTTATTAAATAATTTTATAATGAAAAAATCATAGATCATTGATGGATTCGAGAAGGATATATTGAGAATATATTCCTCTCTCTTAAATGGATTTTGATCCAATATTGATGGAAGATCTCTTTTGGTATGTTACTATAGATTCAACCTATTTGCAAGATATCTTCATTGAATACCAATTATATAAACTCCATCACAATGGACTGGGTCTTATACTAGTGAAAATTTGTGTGATTTCAAGATCCCGGTTTCATCTATTGACATGTATCATCCCGATCCAAACCTCCAAGTCCAAGCCAGAATGCCACATGACCTCATGTGCGCCTCCACATATGCAAGAGGCTTCCAAATTGTAGTGGGGGTATAATTCCTTCATTTAGGAGATTATACCCTCAATATCACATCATATGATCAATAATAAATAAATACAATAAAAAAATAATTAGAGTAATTGTACGGAATGTGATTGACATACAATTCATGAAAACAAAAGAAGATACTAGTGTGGAAATCCTATCCAAAATACATAAAAAAAGATGATAAATAAAATAATTACAGGGTCATCTAGTGTCTATCCTGGTCTGAACCTACTCCATGCACAACCTACTCATCCATTCACTATAGGGCCCTTTCCCTTCACTGTGTATTTCATGAAATATACAAGTGCATTGAAATGCCCGAGTAGGGTTTCAGTACAATACTCAGTAGGACACCAGCAATGCATCCTTAACATGATATTCTCAAGTATACAAGTGTCTACCATTGTAATAATAAATACAAGAAGTGCATAAACATGCAATCCAAAACATCATGGTAGTTTTCTAACCAAGATTCAACAACCCTCGATTGTACCTACTTCAGCTTCATACTAAAAGATATATAAATGAATTAGAAGAAACAAACCAGCCCTTATACGACATCCTCATGGTGTCTTGTAAGTGATACTCGACATCATCTATCCCTCAAGTGGATCATGTCACCCATATCCTCTAGATGAGAATAACTAGTAATCACATGAGCTAGGCTTTTGCATAGTGAATGGCACTTGGAAACAAGGCATCCTTGAGAACAACCTCGATAGGATTCCATGGAATCCTCGTACCTCCACCCTATGCTCAGGTCCCTCATCATTATGATTAAATTCAAGTGTTCTCCCACACCAGGGAATAAATATGTCACAATGGTCAAAATATCATAAATACCACTAAAACCCAACAAGGAATGGTAATATATATACAGTTCAAGCACATAAGTAGCCATAGTATATCAACATGAGTATCTAGCAGTATATACAACAACATGTGATCATAATCAAACAAGTTTAATCAAATGATAACAAAAATAATCATCAAGGAAACATTTGTAAATGTGAATTCAAGAAGGTAAAAAACTTCCTACCTCAAAAACTAGGAAGTCCTCTTTTCTATTTATTATCATCAAAGGTGAAACTTCAAAGTTTGAATTCATCAGCATGTCAAAGATTGAGATATATCAAGGGTTTCATAGAACCAAAAAAACTATTTTATTTCAAAAATAAATAAAATATTGTATGCGAAAATACATTCCCTCTCTTGGATAATTTCCAAATTATCATTTTATAATTATATTTTGATAATTTCTCATAAATTATCATTTTGTAATTAAATTTTGATAATTCCTATAAATTATCATTTGATAATCTATAAATTATAAAATAATAATTTTAATAATTATCCTTGAGAATCTCACAATTATCATTTAATAATTTAATAATTATTCATTAAATGTCTATCTATTATCATTTGATAATTTTAAATAAAAAACCTTTTATAATATCATAATTATCATTTTATAATTTTAATAATTATCCTTTGATAACCTCATAATTATAATTTGATGATTTTAATACTTATCCTTTGATAATTTTTAAATTATCTTCGAATAATGTAAATAATTTATCCTTTTATTAATCCATGTGATTATATTTGGATATTTTTTTCATAAATTATCATTTGATAATCTATCAATTATCATTTAATAATTTTAATAATTATCTATTGATAAAACCATGTAGTAACCCATGATAATTTCACACAAAAAAGTAACATAAAAAGAATAACTCATAATTATATTTGATAATATCACACAATCATCTATTGAAAATTGATGGAAATATACATAAATATTCTTTTTAGGCTTTTATTTTTTTATTTCAATACAACATGTTTTTCAAGATTTGAGAATATATGAAAATAATTAATAAATAATTAAAAAAATAAAAAAATAATAATAAACCTGGAATATTGAGGTGTTTCACATTGAAGTAAGTAAAAAAATGGTGTCAATGTGGTGCTTGAAACCATACAAGAGACACATATTGGATCGATGGAGTTTCCTCAGTCGTGTGGAATTGGATTTTTGGTATATTCTACTCTCAATAGAGTCCCAAAAATTAAAAATATGGTTGTCCCATATGGAACCCTCCACATTTCAAAAAAATGCAACTTCAATACCCCATTTTATGTTCTATTTCAACTAAATATTGATTGTAGAATGTTTTAATTCATCTTATTAAGGTGTTTCTTATTAAAATAGGTGAAAAGGGATGATTTTTTAAGAATAAGCTTCTACTCCCCATGAATTAATGTTTAAACCTTCATTGAATATGATGACCCACCCTTTAAAAATTATTTTTAAATTAATTAATTTAATATAATAATATAATTAAATATTAAAAAAATAATTTATCAAGTGACCTAAACAAACACCTACTATGCATAAAAGTTATGCCCCTCTTTGGGTAAACCCCACATTCCGAACCGAACGATGGTATCATATTTTCCATATGATGCACCATTTTAGAGATATTAATTATTTATTAATTAAAAAATAGAATAAATAGTTAATTAAAAATAAAAAAATATATTTTTTTATCATGATATATCCTTCCAAATATTCGACGCATACAAATATTATACCCCATATATGGTAAACCATGAATTCTAGATCTAAAGGTCATATCATATTTCTCATACAACATACTATTTTATATTTATTCAGTTATTTTAAATAAATTTCCCACACTTAACATAATATATATTTAATATTTTTACCCTGGCTTCTCTGAGGCTTTACAGGCCTTGAAATCTCACACTAAATCAATTTCTAACTTTATAAATATTTCATTGAATATTCCAAAGTGTTGACTGGTCTTTTTATTTCATGCATAATCATTAACACATTATTTAGTTATTTCACTGATAACTCATTTTTTCCCACGTAGGATATTAATAATTTATCACAATATGATTTTTATTATCATTATAAAAATCAGGATATTAAAATTCTCCCCCTCTATCTACTTTTATTCTTTGAGAATTAACTCTAGATGTATTTCTCGAATAGCCCAATCCACTGATCATGAACATTAGAGTCATGCTCCCATGTCTCTTTCTGGATCCATCCATGCTTCCACGAAATTAGGACTAGTGGTACCATATTTCCTTGAAACACCTTTTTGCTTCAACCTATCATCCACATCGGACACTCCTCGAAAGATGAATCTATCTCCAACTCAACATCCTCTAAAAAAATAACATGTGTAGGGTAGGGTATGTACCTCTGAAGTTGTGAAATATAGAACACATTGTGCATGCCTCAATATTGATAAAGGAGGTCTATACGCTATGTCACTGCCCCTATCCTCTTAATGATCATAAAGGGTCCAACAAAATGTGGTGGTAACTTTCCCTAATTTCTCATATGTCTATGTGCTAACTGAGGAGTCACCCTCGAGAAAAATTGATCTCCCACATAAAAATCCAAGGTTCTCCTCCTATGGAAAACACATGATCTATTTCTTCTTTGAGAGTTGATCGATATCTTTCGTAACAGCTACACTCTCTCTAAGGTCTCTTGACCCATATTGAGGCCAAAAATCACCACCTCACCCAGCTCATTCCAACATAGTGGTGAGCGACATGGCCTCCCATAAATAGACTCATAAGGTTCCATCTGAATCAAAGCCTAATAACTGTTATTGTATGAAAAATCATCCAAGGCTAGGTGGTCATCCCATGCTCCACCAAAATCAAGCACGCAAGCTCCAATCATATCCCCTAATATGTGTAGAGTATGATCGGACTGTCCATTGGTCTGTGGATGGTATGCCATACTCAATCTCAGTAGATTCCCTATGGATTTTTGAAATCCCTACCAAAATTGGGATGTAAAGAATGAATCTCATTCTATAAAAAAAATCATAAAGAGACTCTATGAATGTGCACAATCTCTCATACATAGAGCTTTCCCAACTCCTCCAATGAATTTATCTCTCTGATTTGTATAAAGTGAGCATACCTAATTAACCAGTCAAAAACTACCCATACTATGTCATGAATCCTTGGGGTATTGGTTAACCCCATCACAAATTCAATCATGATTTCCTACCAATTTGGCATAGGTATCATAAGTGACTGTAATAATCCACCATGATGTTGGTTCTCAGCTTTTACCCTCTTAAAATTATGTCAATGAGAGATGAAACTAGAAATGTATCTCTTCATACCTAGCCTCAAAAACTACCTTTTGAAGTCATGGTATATCTTTGTCGAACCATAATGTACTACCCATCTAGAGGTATAGTAATAACTCATCATCTCATCTCTAATGTAATCTAGTACTACCACTCTCTCATGAAACAAGATTACATAATTTTCACCAAAATTTCATTCAGGTTTTAGGTCACCCCTAGCCAACTACTCCCTCATGAAAACACAATATGGGTCTAACTCATTACCACTCTTCACATGATCCACAAGATAAGACATAATTAGAAAAGTGGAAAAAGTCATAGATCCCTAATCCAATGAATCATCAACCTTCCATTCAACTAATATGCACATCAATCACCATTGTTCCTCTGAAGGCCTCTCACAAATATCCTTCTCATCCTTTGTCTTATATATGAGAGAATCTACAATGACATTACCCTTTCCAAGTGAATATTCCATCTAAATTTTGAACATTTTCATATACTCAACTCAGTAACTATGTCTCAGGTACAGGTACCTCTGTGTGAAGATATAGAGAAGTCTCTTGTGGTCTATGTAAATAATAACTCTCTCGCCGAAGAGACGGTGTCTCCAAAATGTCAGAGCATGGACCATAGCTACCAACTCCAAGTCATGTGTAAGGTTTTTCCCCTCAGGAGGTCATGGATGAAGAGACCCATAGGCTACTATCTTCTCTCATTTTATAATATCTATCCCTAAACCAATGTCTGATAAATCACAATATTCTACATAACCGATCCTAGGATAATGTAGTCTCAATACTGTAGTTGTTGTCAACATTCTCTTTAGCTTGAGGAAAACCACTTCATACTGGTCTGACCACTATAAATTAACTACCTTTTTGGTCTGTGTTGTCATGGGTGCTGAATATCGAGAGAATTCCTGGATAAACAAGTTGCACCTTTCTTTTCAGAATCCTACCTAATATGAAGTCCACAGTTAAGCGTTCTTCACCTGGAGTAGTGATCAGGACAGGTGACCTTATGGGATGTTTCCTAAGGTGTGTGAGAGTGAGTACAAAACACACTTAAAGAACATGTGTTGGCCTATTGGGACGGTCATTAGTTTGATAAGAGACCTCAGTGAGTAATATCTTGTGGTGTTTTTTGGAAGGAAACCAAGGTATTATAAGATACCCATGGGGTTATATGACTAGGTTCATGGCCTGAGGAGGCGGGTTGTGAGAAATGGTATCAAAGCCAATACATATCCATAAGTTCTTAGGAATGCATGGGTTTGAGGCTTGGGGTACAAAACAAGGGAGTTTTTCTTTAAATGGGTGGAGAGTGTAACACCCCTATAAAATTGAGTCTTAAAAGTTTAAATGTTACTACCAATGTCAACAAGATGGACCTTTCTTCTCAGGATCCTAACTGATTAAAACACCATTATTAAGCATGATTGGCCTAAAGTAGTGATTAGGATGGGTGACCTTCAGGGATGTTTCCCAAGGTCTGTGTGAGTGAGGACAAAACACAATGAAGGAAAATGTGTTGGAATGTGGGGATAGTAATTAGTCTGATAAGTGACCCCAATGAATAATATATTATGGTATTCTAGGAAGGAAACCAAGGAATTACAAGACTCCCATGGGGTCATATGATTAGGTTCATATCCTGAAGAGGTGGGTTGTGATAGAAATACATTGGATTTTGGATTCAAATCAATAAATTTATAATTTTCATTCAATCCACAGCCATTTTATATAATTTTGTGGCATATTTTTTGTCGTTATATTTATAGTGTAGAGAAACATTCATGATTTAATTATTTTTTGTATGTAGGGTGTCCCATGAGACCCTTTTTTATCCATGTCATCTATGTACCTTACTATGTTGTGCCTTGTGTGTGTGGTTAATTCATAAAAATCGGAATGTTTGATATTCCATTTTGTACCTTCAAAAATAATTTTTATATTCTATAATATTTCATAGTATGTGGAATAATTTTTTTTATATGTTTATCCTTATAATTTTTTCCCATACATGTGGATTTTCACATAGATGGTAGAATCTCTATTTCGGAGTTCTGATTGATAAGTGGAAATTATTTAAAAAGTCGACACCATAGAGGAGGGTGGTGATGACATGACACATTTGTGACATATCTATATAGGATTGTTAGTTCCTAATCATGGCATGTGATTAGCCTATAGTAAATTTTGCATGAAATTGGTAAATATTTTATACATTCTACTAGGGAATATCAATGGTGAACGACCATGCATATGAGAGTGAGTCATTTTATTTAAGTTTTCCAAGTGTATGTACCATCATAGATGATTAATTAACCATGAATTTTGAGTTTTAAATACCTTTAATGGAAGAGGTGAAGTAATTCCTTAAAATTGTAATGTTCATTTTCATTAAAGGTTGACAGAGTAACATAATAATATCTATTACATGTGGTATAATACATATGATATTCTTCTGGAGTGGCACAAATGTTGGTATGGTAAGTGTTTGTGGCACCATGGTTAGAATATGATCACTCAATATATGATTGGTTGTATTTTTTGGTGCACATTTACCTTTAAATTATGATATACACACCAATATACATGTGAATATATATTCTTGACTCATTGGTGGGGTCCTACGTTGTTTATATACACACCCTAGAAATGCATCTTGGTGAATATAAAGACTCCATTATCATGGATCACATGAATGAAAAAGGTCCCTTTGGTGGGATTAAAAGGATTTTATTATTATATAATGGAAATTTTATAGGGATAGACTCCATAGAGTTTCCATAATAATTATATTCATTATATTTTCTTATTTTAAAGATAACACCTATTTACCTTCCACATTGGGGGACCATTTGATTGTGCTTTCTTGACTAGATATGACATCAATTATAGAATCATGACTATGTTTTCTTCTACTGTATTGTAAATTTTTATTTTATATCTGTTGTTATTTTTCTAGTTATTTCTATGATTATGTTGGGTATAATCAACCAATGACACATTAGATGCACAATTATGGTTGGAAGGATCTTGAGTATGGATATTAATTCATGAGGTTATTTGTAACATTAGTTTAGACCCTATGATTTGGGTTGCAGTGATAAAAATGGTATCAATGGAATGATGTTTCCTTTCATCTCTATTAGGGTAATGTTATAAATGATATACCATGTGTAAAAATCATGTTTGGGAGATTCCATATTCAAGTATGGATTATTTGTAACAGACATCTTAGTTACTAGATATTGTATCATTATTAAAATTATATGGGGTTTGAGTGCATTCAGGAATCATGAATAGGTATTTTGGATCATATTCCATTTTAGTGCATTCATGCATCAGGAAAAGGAATATAGGATCAAAATTCATATATATATTAAGCGTTTTGTCCAATATTAGCTGTTTAATTAAATTCCATGATTTTTGTTAATATGTTATGTTATATATAAGGTCTCTTTGAATTTTTTAGATATTTGTGATGAATTACATGAAAATGGGCAATCTTGTAACACCCTAAAATTCTAAAAGACAGAAATTGTATTTGATGGCATGTATGAAATGTAACACCAAACATATAAGGGAATATAACACCCCTATAAATTATCATATATTTATTTTTAATTAAATTCAATCTCTAAAATATATTTCATTACATGTAAAACTGAGTTTATCTTCTATTGCACACAAAAATTAGTGTCCTTAATAGCTTGCATTACTTGCAAGACCATGTTTCATCGAACAAAAATATATTATTAATATTATTTTTATTACGTACCCATTTTAATTGATGGTGGTTTCACCCAAATTTACACTATAGGTATAAGAAGTCATTGTAGTACATGTAGGGGTCAAATCCATAGAGACCGAAGAAGAAACCTTGAGACACTCGAGTTTTGGAGGTTTTAGATATGGAGTGTCTAACTATTTGGATTTATTTGATTTTAAGAAATGGTGATTTGATTTAAATAACAAACAAAAAACACAAAATTACATGGTCTAAAACAATTAAATAAGATGATTTGATCCTAGGTTTTAGCTCACGGTGGAATGGATGAATTTCTTTTCTGAAAAAATTTCATATCATTTATTCAAGATGTTCCCAAAACATGAGATAGTTCTCAAAAATCATTCACTAATTTAATCCATACACAATTCCAAGTCTAATCTCCAATGCACTTAAAGGATCACTTTTATGATAACTACAAAGAATTGGAATATACTATCACTAATAATGTGTCATCGTTAAAGTGGTTGAAGATAAAGAAGAATGTAACTCATCAAATGGAAATATTAAAATAAAAAATATATTAAAATATTAAGTACATGAAATAAAATTAAATACATAACCTTGGTACTCCCTTGTATAAACCCATAATACTTTATCCCTCCACTGATGTTATTCTATCAATGGAAGCAGATAGTAGACTCGTGATGGAGGAAATGAAGAAGTAGAAAAAAAACTGAATTATAATCACTCAACCATTGTGTGATAAAATTCACAAGTGCTGGTGTGAATAAATTCACACCTTAATTAAATTGTATCAATGTGATATTAAAAATAATTAACAAAAAATAAGATATTTTAATAAGAAACAAATGTGATATAAAAAACTTACATTAGAGAAATTGAAGAAGCAATTGCAAAATAAAAGCAGTAAATTACAATTGAAAGAAAAAATTGTAACCCCAAATACCTTCACCACCAGATCCTTATATTGGCATGTTAGGAGCCTTATTTCAACCCCCAATAATCAATTCCCCTCCCCATTAATTACGGGAGTCCAAAGGTGGGTGAAAATAAAAGAAATTGGACGTTATAATGTTGACCACAAAAATAGGACCAGATTCATCCCCTTTGTTGATGTGTGAATTTGTAACTAAATATGCCAAAATACAAAGGGTTAGTAGAAGTAAAATATCTTATCCAATGTGTCCTATAACTATTGTAAAAATTTATAGACAATTGGACTATCCTTTTGGATGTTATGTTCAATCAAGTGGGGTGACTTTATGGTCATTCAAATCTGGCCCGCCATTTAAATATCAACTTGGGATCCCTTTATCTCCATGAAAACTTCATAATTAGCTCTATAAAAAGATTAATTAAATTATCCACATATTTTCATATTTAAATAGTTAAAATTTTAGATTCATTGGTCTTGGATTGTGGGACCCAATTTTGTTTGATGGGCCTTAGGCCCATTATGCTTTGTCCATAAAATTTATGCATTCATGCCCAAAAATCATTATCTTTTCTTGGGATTCATCCATCAATCCTAAAAGATAAAATATTATATACAAAGTTATCAATCATAAACCAAAATATCAAATTCCAATAATTAATATAATTAATTATAAAATAAGATGATTGATTGGGCCCAAAAATACATTTTAAACATGATTTGCACTTGTGATGAGAAATGAAGTTCAATTTATATAATGCACTAAAACTAATGTTTATGGAATTTGGACCACATGAATATTAACATATAATCAATTAATATTAGCCTATTTTAGTGGATAATCACACCCCCAACTTGATTTTTTCTAGTCCCGAGCAAAAAGTGTCTCAAAAATATAAAATTGAATTCCATTTTTCAAAAACATTTTAACATACATTGCTCATAAAAACTGAAGGTTCCGAGCGCAGTGGAAGCATGGTTGGGAAGATAACCAAATTTGATTTTTACCATGATCAATTATTATTCCGGGATCAATATGACGATGAACACCAGTCTCTATAGAATGTAATCAAATATTTAGATAAAGAAGAAAGAGGCCCAAAACCTTTAGAGAGGATCTTGCACATCATGTTTATAATTAATTTAATTAATTTCATAAAGAAAAATAATACATGGATCTTTGGTATTTTTCTTCATTGATGATGTTGATCATCCGGAATAACCCTTCTGTATTATCTCATTGCACTTGCAAGGATCCAAACTAGAATCCCTCTAGAAGTGATCCATACGTGCTCCGATGGCATCCGATCGACACCGCTTGTTCTCCGAATGCTAGTACGACGAAGTGAGTGTCTTGTGTCGGTCGTTCTTCATTGTTTGTTCTTCAGCCTTGAAGAACATATCTCTTTCTTGAGAGGGGAGAGAATAGGATTCGAGAGAGAAATTTTTTGGCTCAAAAATTCTCAATTCCCCAGGCGTGTGGTGTGGTGTATGACACAATTGGCGTACTTTTCAATTTATATACATGGAATTTCAGTTAAAATATTTAATTGCATAGTAACAATTAAATATATTCATGAACTTAGATAAAATCCATTCTTTTAATAATAATATTGTGTCATTATTTATGGTTCACCAACTTGCACAAAACAGAATTATAAATAAAATTCCATGTCACAAAATTATAGCAGCATTATTTTAATTTGTACCAACTAGTTAAATAGTTATTTACCGTCATGAAAATAATTATTTTACTATCAGACCGATCTTGGTCTGCTCGAACTCCACTTCCATTTATTGAATACCCAAATAAATAAATAAATAAATTATTCTCTTAAATAACTATTTTATTTACAAACTAGTAAAAAATATTTATTAAATGTTAAAAAATATATATATTTTTTATTTAATTTATGCGATAATTTTAACTTGAATAAAATTATTCCATGGTCTTCAGAATAATATCTATTTAATTAATTAAATTCAAATAGGATTTAACCGAGACCACCAAAAACACTTAGTGTGTGACCCTCTAGGATTCTTTCTCGTTGGCATTGGTCGGGCTTTCCTAAAATTCAAGAGTATTGTCTAGAAACGGGTCAAGGCACCCAAGAAAAAGAACATAAAGTTGCAACAACTACATACAAAAACAAAGTCTCACTGTGTAATATAATCCCTTTGTTGAAATATCTAATCAATAAGGTTTCATGATTATGTCATCAACTTTTATGCTTGATATGTAGTTCTATAACTACCTGAATTAAACTCATCATTACACAATGGCAATGTAATTTTTCATGACGGTACTATTTCAATCAAAAGGATGAGATATAAACTTCCATAAATGGAAGGAAAAAATCCTTCCTCGACTTATCCATTAATATCATGCCACTCGTGATGCACCCAACGTACCCTACTTCCCGCCAACTACCTGTGTGACGGTTTTCTTCAGTAAATCAAAGTGCGCGAGTCATGACACGTATTAATGATAATCTTAAAGTCTAAGGATAATTACACACGCTTGTAGATAGAAATATTCAATGACACTAAAACATGCGGAATTCCTAATAGTGGGTCTGTTCTCATAATCTACTATCTTGGAGATTACCAAGTGTGAACTTCATGAGAGAAAGTCTCATCTTCTTATGAGTACGCACACATGACGGCCTTCATGATATGTGTCCCATCATAGTATGTAATCCAACTGCAGAACTATATTTAAGAATATTGTTATGGCATTTCAAGGTTCTCATCTTAGCAGGGAACCACCATTACCTTATCAATGCAACAAATACTCTAGGGCATTATTAAATCATAGTCATGCAGAATAATGAACAATATGTAATAATACATTAAATATCCATGTAATCAAAGTAAAACCAGTTAGTTTTAGGACACCATCTCTTAAAAAATACCACTTGGACTAGAGCTAACTACCTATGACTTTCAGTCCGCTAGACTTCACATGATGATCATGCTTATGCTGAGTCAAGGCTTTAGTAAAGGGGTCTGCCACATTGTCTTCCGTATAAAAACTTCACACTGAAACTTCACCTCTCTAATAAAAATCCCTCAAGAGATGATACTTATGAAGTATGTTCTTCGTCCTCTGATGTGACCTTGTCTCTTTTGCAAGAGCCACCGCTGTAGTATTATCACAGTATAGTGTGATGGGATCTTTACTTCTAGGCATCACATCTAGCTCCTGGATGAATATTTTCATCCAAACTGCTTCTTTAGCTGCCTCAGAATCTATGATATACTCGGACTCTGCTGTAGAATCTGTGACCACACTATGCTTTGAGCTCTTCCAGCTCATTGCACCTCTATTAAAATTGAAGATGTATCCTATTTATGACTTCATGTCATCTTGATCAGTCTAGAAAATATAATCTTTATATACTCTTATGACCATTTCCTCATCTCCTCCATAAAGTAGGAACATATCCTTAGTACATCTCAAATACGTTAAGATAGACTTGACTACCATCCAATGGCAGTCACCTAGGTCATCTTGATATTTTCATACTTCACTCAATGCGTAGGTGACATCCATGCTAGTACATACCATGGCATACATGACTGACCCAATCACTGATTCATATGTAGCCCTTTCCATTATCTTTCTTTCATCATGTGTCTGAGGACACATTTTCTTGGAAAGATGAATTCCATGTGATACTGGCAACAATCCCCTCTTTAATTTTTCCATATTGAATCTCTTTAGTATCTTATCAATGTATGTACTTTGACTTAGGCCCAGAAATCTCTTGGATTTATCACGATGGATCTTGATACCAAGAATATACACTGCCTCTCCCAAGTCCTTCATGGAGAAGCATTGATTGAACCATGCCTTAACAGACTGTAATACTGGTATCTCGTTTCCAATAAGTAATATGTCATCAAAATATACTTTTAGAAAAATGACTGCACTCCCACTAAACCGTTTTTAGACACAAGGCTTGCATTAATTCTTGATAAAACCAAATTCATTTATGGATTCATCAAAACGAATGTTCCATGACCTGGATGCTTTCTTTAATCCATAAATGGATCTATACAACTTGCATACCTTATTGGAATCATTTGGAGTCACAAGCCCTTCAGGTTGTGTCATATAGACATCTTCCTGAAGGTTCCCATTAAGGAATGCTATTTTTACATCCATTTTCCAAATCTCATAGTCATGGTAATCCTCAATGGCAAGTAGAATCCTGATGTATTTCTTCATTGCAACTGGTGACAAGGTTTCATCGTAGTCAATTCCATAACGTTGTTTTAACCATTTTGCAACCAGTCATGCCTTATAGGTACCGACTTGTACTTCCATGTCCATTTTCATCTTGAATACCCATTTTCAACCAGCATTCTTTACATCAACTAGAGGATATACCAAAATCTAGACATGGTTTTGGTACATGGAATCCATTTCATAATTCATGGCTTCTTGCCATTTGGAAATGTTTGTGCCACTTACTAGTTCCTTTTAGGTTAGAGGATCATTATTATCAACTAATAATGAGTCACCATCCTCAGTAATTATAAAATTGTATTGTTCCGGTTCTCTAACCTCTCTTGTACACCTATCCAGTACATGTGTCTCGGGAACATATTCTTCTTCCACGGGGCTTTGTGGAATCTGTTCCTTCACTAACTCTTGTGTATCTTGAGCCTCGAATTCATCTATGTATATCTTTCTCCCACTATCTATTTTGTAGATGTGCTCCCTCTCAAGGAATATGGCATGTCTTTCCACTATAACTTTTTTTCTGAGGGATTTTATAGGTAATATCCCCTTGTTTCCTTGGGTTATCCTATAAAGGTACACTTTGTGCCTCAGGGTTCAAATTTTCTACCTAAATATGCCTTAACAAATGCTTCGCTACCCCAAACATGTAAATTCGATAACATGGATTTTCTTCCACTCCAGAACTCATATGGAATACCATTTATCAATTTAGTTGGCACTTGGTTTAGTATGTGTGTTGTTAATTAAAATGAATACCACAAAAAGGATAGTGTAAGACTTGCATGACTCATCATTGATCTCACCATATCCAACAAAGTGCAGTTCCTCCTTTCTCTTACACCATTACATTGAGGTGTGTAAGGAGGAGTGAGTTGGGATAAGATCCCAAACTCTCCTAAGTAATCAATGAAGTACTAATTAAGATATTCCCCACTTCGGTTCGAGAGGAGTTTCTTAATGTTCTTACCAAGATAGTTCTCAAATTCATTCTTGTATTCCTTGAACATATCAAAGGAATCCAACTTATACCTTAATAACTAGATATATCCATATCTACTAAAATCATCAGTAAAAGTAATGAAGTATGAGTACCCACCCCTTGATTCAACTAGAAATGGTCCACAAACATCGGTGTGAACCAATTCAAGAATCTCTTTATCCCTTTCACCTTTCCCACCAAATAGGGATTTGGTCATTTTTCCTTGTAAACATGCATGACATACACCAAGTGGTTTTAGTTCAAAAGAATCTAAATATCCATCTTGATGTAACTTTGTCAATAATTTATCATTTACATGACATAACCGGTGATTCCAAATTTGGGTGTGGTATGAGTCATGTGATGTATCTTTGTCATCGATTTCAATTACTTGGTTTGTGTAATCCAACACATAAAGACCGTTGTATAAATGGTACCTACCAAAACAAATTCTATATTTATAAAATAAGCAACATTCATTTCCAAACATGAAAAAAAATCCATCTATATCTAGTCTGGATACAGAAATTATGTTTTTGGTTACAGAAGAAACATAAAAACAACCCTTTAACACCAAGATTATCCCAGTTGGCAACGTGAGGTGGTAGTCCCCAATAGCTACAGTAGCCAGTCTGGATCCTTTGTCTTCTCATAGATCTACCTCCCCTCGATCAATCTTCTTGAATATACTTGGTTCCTATATTTGGATGCATATTTGAGCACCAAAATCTGTATCTAATACCCAATTTGTAGAAACAAACAGATTTCATTTGATAACAAATTCACATAAATTTTCTGTTTGCTTATTAGGATGGATGTAGTTCTTCTTCCAATGGCCCTTCTTGCCACATGTGAAACAAACAGCCTTATATTCCCTTGCCTCCCCTTTGATCTTCCTTTTCTTGGAAGTTCGTGAAGAATATTTGGGCTTAAAGCTCTTCTCCTTCCCTTTCCTCTTATTCATCATAAGGATAGAAGGGTTTTTGTGCTTTATATCTTTGTCCAATTGGTGAATGAGGATAAGAAGATCAAATAGAGACTTCTCAATGTTTTTCATATTGAAATTGACAAAAAAGTTAGAGAATCTATGAGGGAGTGATGCGAGAATGAGATCGGTGCCCAGTCTTTGGGGAGTTTAAACCCAAGAACCTCCAGGTGCTCAATGTATCCAATGAGCTTGACTACATGAGGCCCAGCTGGGGAACTTTCTCCAAGCTTACTATAAAAGAGTGACTTAGAGATATCAAACCTTTCATGTCTTTCCCTCTCCTGGAAAAGACCATGGAGGTGTTCGAGCATGCTATAAGCATCCATGTTTTCATGAGACTTCATGATCTCACTAGAAATTGATGATAACATCAAACATTGAACATCGACCGCGTCGTTGATACGTTTCTCATATACTAATAAATTCTCATCACTCGCCTCCTTGGTAGGCGGATCAAGTAATGATGACTCCAGCACGTAAGACTTTTGGTCATGGCGTAGGATAACCTGAAGGCGTCTAAACCATTCTTGGAAGTTACTGTCGGTGAGGATGTTGTATATATCCAGAATTGATCATAGGGATAGTGTGGTTGATGAGCTTGTCATTTTTATTCTATAATTAAAAGAGCAGATCATTAGTACTTTATTGATTACATTTTATGAGAAATAATAAATTTTATTAAGTCTCCCACTATTTTATCAAGTCCCAATGGACCTCACCATTGAACTCAGAATTTCTATTTTCCATGAAATTCTAGTGAAAAGGATCCATATTCCCCTTCGCATAACCCCAAAAAGGGTTGGTCAAGCTATTAGAAGGTATTTAGGTCGGCAGGTCTTGTCCAACTGTGGGCTTGCAGTTCCTTCATCTGTTGAGTGGACTCCCCAATCCTGAAATCATGACTTTGGATTTCCTCAACTCTTGCCTCCAATATTACAAAAATTATATAAAAGGTTACTCATATTGATGTAATATGGTTAAGTCGACTTGAAACATTTCATAAGGGCTTCCTATATAAAATTAAGTTTCCCAACAAGGGTTTGTCAAACACATAGTTTTATTGAGTTTTTCCCTTAATCAAGTAACATAAGGCTTGGTCTGACTTAATATTTTATTTGAGGGATTTTTATCTCTTATGAATGAATTTCTTATTATCACATGCTTGTTAATATTTAGTGGAACTTACTTAAGTGATTAACAATGTCTTGATAATATTAACGCATAAGTATGGTTTATTTTAGTTCCATCTTGAATGATTGTTTAATTATTTAATTATGTGATCATAACAACACATCCATAATGTTAAACCATGAAAATGACAGAAATAAAATAAATTAAATGACATGATCATGAGATTTTATAATGGTTAGTTTATCTAGTGGTTGATAAACTAACCCTGGCCTAGGGGAGAAACATCTTGAACCATTTGGGTTCGTGTTTAAATATTCCACTTGTCCACCTATATATCTCTTAGGATAGGTTTTGTCTCGGCTCCAGCTTGAACTGCCTCCACTATATTTAGTGTTACATCCATTACATATGCCCTTTTTTTAACTCACATGTAGGTGAGGCGTAAAAGGGAGTTTTACATAAATTAAACCTTGGGCATGCAGGCCCTACATATTAATGAGGATAAGGATTGCAGGCCAACAAATTGAATTCAAATAAATAAATTAAAAGAAACCATCCACATATAAAGGTCTTGGTCTAGCTCATGATCATACATACATTCAACGATATTTACATATAAATAAAACTAGAAATCAATTATTTAATCGCTCTTGTTTAAGATAAATCATGCTTGAATCAATTAATTATCATCTTTAACTCATCAATCTTTTTATCTTAAACCCTTTTTTGAATTCCCTTGAGATTATCATCCATCATAATTTTAAACAAATAAAATAATTTTAAATTATATTTTTACGTAACATGTACCTTGGAGGCAACCTGGTGAATTCCTATTCATAACTACCCAATGAGTATAAATGAACATTACACAGATGTTAAATTAAAAACATATATATATAACACCTATCATGTGTTGTGCCTCATCTTTACACCAACAAGATGGTACATGTCTCAAGGGTTTGTATAATATAATAATAAATTTTAATAAATCTGCGTAATTTGGATGAGTACACGACGTGTAGTTATAACTACACGGCGTGTACTATTTTTCACCATCTATCCGAAGTACATGCTTAGAAAAACTGTGTTTGAGTGTATTTTGGAAATCTTCAGAGTACACGACGTGTCCAGAAGGCCACACTCCATGTAATTCCTTGTCACATGGTCTCCATCCAGAAAATTCGTGTATGGGGTACACGGTCCAACCCTAACTCGAAGGGACTACACGTTGTTTCCATTGGGCCACACGGCATGTAATCTGGAAACCATGTGCCACCTGTTCCTGGTCAACACGCGGAGTTATTTAAAACTTAGAAAGACTCCAACACACATCTTGGTTTGGTGGATCGGTCTGATGCATTGAATCATGACTAAACAGTGTGTATTGCCGAATACACATTGTTTGTCCTAGTGTTGTATCTCCAGGAATCTTTGTCATCTCCGGAAGAGAACCTCTATTTAATTTTAATCAAAATTAAACGAAAAGATCATTTTTGTAAGGTGAAATAGAAACGAAATAAGAGGAAAATATCTCGAGATTCCGATTTTCAGAATGATTAATTTGAATTGAAACAACTAAATTATTAAATGCGTAACTCATCAAAGAAATATTTAAATAAATATAAACTATGATGTAACCCCTCTGATACCACTTGAAGGTTCCGATCACAGCGGAAATGTGGTTGGGACGACACCCAACTTTGATTTTTACCATGATCAATGATTGTTCTGGGATCAATACGATAATGAACGCCAGTCTCCATGGAATATAATCAAATATTTATATAAAGAATAAAGAGGCCTAAACCCTTTGGAGAGGATCTTGCACATCATGTTTATAATTAATTTAATTAATTTCAAAAATAAAAATAATACATGGATCTTCGGTATTTTACTTCGTCGATGATGTTGATTGTCCGAAATGACCCTTCCATATTAGTTAGTTGTGATTATAAGGATCCAAAATAGAATCCCTCTAGCGGTGATCCATATGTGCTCTGATGGCCTCCGATCGACACCGCTCATTCTCCGGGTGCTAGCGCGGTGAAGCGAGTGTCTTGTGTCAGACGTTCTTGATCACTTGTTCTTCGAACTTGAAGAACTTCCCTTGTTCTTGAGAGGGGAGATAAGAGGATTCGATAGAGAAATTATTTGTCTCAACAATTCTCAATTCACCAGGCGTGTGGTGTGGTGTATAGAACAATAGGCGTACTTGCCTATTTATATACATAGAATTTTAGTTACAATATTTAATTTCATATCAACAATTAAATACATTCATGAACTTAAATAAAACTCATGAATTTAATAATAATACTGTGTCATTTTTTATGGTGTGCCAACTTGTGCAAAACGGAATTATATATAAAATTCCATGTTACAAAATAATAGCAGCGTTATTTTAATTTGTGCCAACTAGTTAAATAATTATTTACCGTCTTGCAAATAATTATTTTACTACCGGACTGAACTTGGTCCGCTCGAACTCCACTTCCATTTATTGAACACCTGAATAAATAAATAAATAATTTATTCTCTTAAATAAATATTTTATTTACAAACTAGTAAATAAATATTTATTAAATGTTCAATAAAATAAATAAATATATTTTGTTTATTTTATGCGATCGTTTTAAATTGAATAAAATTATTCCACAGTCATGAGAATAATATTTATTTCATTAATTAAATTCAAATAGAATTTAACTGAGACCACCAAAAACACTTAGTGTGTGACCGTCTAGATTTATTTCTCATTGGTATTAGGTGGTCATGCCTAAAATCTAAGATTAATGTGTAGAAACGGGTCAAGGCACCCAATATAAATAACGTAAAGTCGCAAAAATGACATCCACATACAAATTCTCACTGTGTAATATAATCCCTTTGTCACAATATCTCATCAAGAAGGTTTCATGATTGTGTCATCAACTTTTATGCTTGAGATGTCATTCTTTGACTACCTGAAATAAAATCATCATTACACCATGGCCATGGAATTTCACACGATGATTCTATTTCAATCAAAGGACTGAGATATCAACTTTTATAAATAAAAGGGATAAGTCATTCCTAAACTTATCCATTAATAACATTCCACTCGTGATGCACCAAACGTACCCTACTTTCCGCCAACTACCTGTGTGACGGTTTTCGTCAGTAAATCAAAGTGCACGAGTCGTGACATGTATTAATGATAATATTAAAGTCTACGGATAATTACAAATGCTCACAGATATAAATATACAATGACACAAAAACATGCGGAATTCCTACTAGCATGTCTGTTCTCATAATCTCCTATCTTGGAGATTACCAAGTGAGAACTTCGTGAGAGGAAGTCTTATCTGCTTACGAGTACTCACACCTCACGGTCTACATGCTACGTGTCCCATCATAGTATGTCATCCAATTGCATAACTATATTTAATAATATTTTTATAGCATTTCAAGGTTCTAAACATAGTGGGGAACTACCAAGACCTTATCAATGCAACAAATACTCTAGGACATTATTACATCATAGTCATGCAGAATAAAGAACAATATGTAATAATACATTAAATATCCATATAATCAAAGTAAAACCAGTTGGTTCTAGGACACCAACTCTTACAAAAACATCTTTCCAAACAATCATGATTCCTTTCAAAATCATTTCACACAATATATTTCCACAAGCATATCCCAAGCCCAAACCCATTCCTTTATTAAAATTCATCATCACATTTCATCCAATTCCAATTAATCATGATGATGTGTTGTGTATCTCAAAAGGCATGGGGACTATTTTCTTTTTCAATGGGAAACAAATGGAAGTGTTAGGTTGGAATCACATTAAACCTTAAGATGAGTATCCAATATTTTTTTATTTTTTTATTTTTTGAACACAACTGATATGAATGGACCAACTTCGAGCATGAAAACTATGGAGTCACTAACCCCAAGTGTCATATTCCACACATTTTTCTAATTTCATGATATATAATAAAGATATAAATCCTAACTATGGGCAAGATAGCTATAGAGTTGTGATCCCCAAGTGCAGGATACCGCACATTTGGACAAAACATTGCTCTTTGTGGTATTTTGTTCAAAAAAATTATATTTTATTTTTTGGATACTAAAATTAAACTAAAAGTGACCCCAAACCCTATGCTTTGATTAAAGGTACCCAAGAACTCAAATTTACACCCAATATCCAATGGATGTGCATTGTGGCATTTTGATTAATAAGATGAAAATATTCAATTTGAAAAATCACATCAGACAATCACACTTTCCAAAAACTATTCTCATGAACTTAAACATGAATTCAAATCATAATCAATGCATTCAAAATCATTTAAAATTCAGTTTTCATGTTTCACAATGTACATTAAGGAATTAAAGGGTAATGAATTTAGTTTTTTTATTTTAATTCTTTTCATAAAAGGGATTTTTTTGAAATCCTAGATTTTCACTCCCCCCAACTTATAATGAAAGTATCCACAGTTTTTAAATATAAAAATAATAGAGAGTTCAGAATTGGGATGAAAAGGGGGAAAGTGATTTGAAGTGAAATTATGGAATAAAATAACCTGGTTTTTTGTTGATTTCCCATCAATATTAAGTTGATCTATTTGGCTTCATGTCACAAGTGGACTCCTTGGGGAAGATTGGTGGATGGGTTTGAAATTTAGAAGGAAAGGGTTTTATTTTGAAATACTAAAATGTTTCAACACCAAAATATCACACACAAGAGAAATTATATCATATAGGAAACCCCAAGTTTTTCCATTGAAAAAAACACCAAAACAAAAAAAATATGTAGACGTCGGTTTGCCTCTCGAAAAGTGATTTATTTAATGTTGTTAACTCAACTTGGAGCCCCCAACTTATCCAATATAAACTTTCATCATTTTTAGGATCTCATTATTCTAAAATTATACATGATTGAGTTTGATTATTTTTTTTATAAATTTTTTCATGTGTAATACCATGTTCAATAATGAGTGTGAATGTCCAAGTAATTTCAAAAATGTTTGACCTGGTAACTTCTGTTGTATTACCTAAGACATAAAGAACAACTTTTACTATATTAGCTTCAAGAGATGATGAAATTATGACAAAATGCTTTATTATTCCCTATGACATAAGAGTTTAGAGATGATGTATGGACCTTGAATTCAACCTCGTTTTAGCTAACACATTTAGAAAGAGGTGGGGAATTTGAAGGGAAACTAGTTTCATTTTCAAAATTGCTTAGCAAAATTAGTTCCTTATGATTAGAAGATTTGACCTAAAAGTTGGATAGATTAGTTTCAAGAATGGGTATAGACTAAATATTTTTTATTTCTCCCAATGGATTGGTGATTGGTGTTTCTAAAAAATCATCATTGGAGAAATATAGAGGACACTCAATCTACGATGCTAAGTTTCCCTCTTGTGAATGTATAAAATCATTTTCCTATTGATTTAATGACTCTTAATCAATTAATTGATCCTGTTAAACTACCCAAAATCCTAAGGTTGGTTTTTCAGTAAATTCCTGAGAGGTTTGTGGGAAACTAGAAACGTCACATAAAATTATGGAAGTGATATTCAATGTTGATATGGGTTCCTCACATGTTTTAATGTTTATTAATTATAACCTCAAAGATGAAACCTCAGAATTAATTATCTTCATTTGATCACACAATTATTCAAGAAGATGTTGGGGATAATTTTGTATAGGATTTTGGACATCATGGACTTCCCTAAGATTGATCTATTCTACCATCCTATAGAGGACTAGAAATGTTTCCATTAAATGTTCATCATCCCAAACATTGTACATGTTATCGGGTGTGGGGTAATCGTTCAAGTTTTGATCAATGAAATTATCTATGTGAGGGGATTCCCAATGTAGATTTAATATTTGATTTCATCCAAATTTTATAAAGGGATATTGTTGATGATACTCCATTGAATGTATTTGGAAATTTGGATTTAAGATTTTTGGGACCTAAAAAGACAAAAAGGGGAAAAGATAAGAGAAAAGGGATGAGAAAAGAGAAATGGGGAAGAATATAAAGGGGTTATAAGGTTACTTACATGCTCCCCAGAAATGGTAGAAATATTTGGTTGCACTGAAATTTACCCATATGTATGGTGTAAGTGGTAGCATGTTGTATGGCTTGGGTTATCGATCCTCAAACACCTAAGATGAAACCTAAGAAACATACACACTAAGAAGGTTATTTTATGGTGTTTATTTGATTTAAATAAAAAACAAAAAACACACAATTAATTGGTCTAAAATAATTAAATAAGATGAGTTGGTCTTAGCTTTTTTCTTGGGGTGGATTGGATGAATTTCTTTTCCTAGAAATTTCATATTGTTTATTCAAGATGTACCCAAACAATGAGATAATTATCAAAAATAATTGACCAATTTAATTCCTATATAATTCAAATTCTAATCACTAATGCACTTATAGGATAACTTTCATGAAAACCCCAAGAATTTCAATCGTACTATCACTCATAATGTTTCTTCATTAAAGTGGTTGAAGATAAAGAAGAATGTAACTCATCAAATGGAAATCATAAAAAAAACAAAAAGATTTAAATATTAAGTACATGAAATAAAATTCAATCCATAAACATGATCCCCCCATGGATAAACCCATAAGATTTTATCCCTTCATTGATGTTATTATATCAATGGAGGCGGGTAGTAGACTCATGAGAGTGGAAATGAAGAAGAAAAATAAATAAATTTCAATCACTCCACCGTTGTGTGATAAAATTCACAAGTTTTGGTGGGAATAAGTTAACACATTAATTTAATAGTATCAATGTGATATTGAAAATAATAAAAAATAATTTTTAGTAATAAGATAATGTGATATGAAAAACTTACATTAGATAAATTGAATAAGCAATTACAAAATAAAAGCGATAAATTAAAATTGAAATAAAAAAATTCACCCCCAAATACCTTCACCAAAATATCCTTATATATTCATATTAGGAGCCTTATGTATAACCCCAAAAATATATTCCCCTCTATATTAATTAGGAGAGTCAAAATGTGGGTGAAAATAAAAGAAATTAGATGTTACAATGTTGACCAAAAAAATAAGACCAGATTCATTCCCCTTATTAACGTATAAATTTTTAACTTAATATGGAAAAATATGATGGGGTAGTGGAAGTAAAATATCTTCTTAAATTTTTAATATAACAGATTTCAAAATTTCAAGACAATTTCACTAGCCTTCTGGATGTTATGCTCGATCAAGTGGGATGACTTTATGGGCGTTCAAATCTGGCCCACCATTTAAATGTCAACTTCTAATCCCTTTATCTCCAGAAAAAAATCAGAATTAGATCTGTAAAAAGTTGAATGAAATGATCCTCATATGTTTATATTTATGTGGTTAAAATTTTAGCTTAATTGGGAATATATTGTGGGGCCCAATTTTGTTTCATGGGCCTTAGGCCCATTATGCTTTTTCCAGAAAATTTCTGCATTCATACCAAAAAGTCATCATTTTCCCTTGGGATTAATCCATCGATCCTAAAAGATAAAATATTACATAAAAAGTGATCAATAATATCCCAAAACATAAAATTCAAATAATTATGTTTAAACATTAATTTCACTTGTGATGAGATTTGAAGTTCAATTTCTATAATGCACTAAAATTGATGTTTATGGACTTTGGAACACATGAATATTAATATATAATCAATGAATATTAGACTCTTTTAGTGGTTAATCATATGGTATTAATAATATTAACTTACTTATGAAAATATATATTCTACACACATTTATTATTTATCCTTTGTTTAGTAATAAAATATGAATCACATAAAAGATAGGGAACTATTTTATGAAAAATATCGTCCTTCTCAAAGAAAGTTTAAACATTCTTTGTGCACATAATATAAAATTAAATTTTCCCAAATTTAGAATATTTATTATAAAAAATAATTTCATTTTTTGAATTCAGAATAACATGATTATCTTAGGGTTATTTTTTGGGATCTTTCTGATTTTTTTCAATTTTTGGTGAATTTTGAAAAATAATAAATATTAATTGATTCCTAGCATTTAATTTAAATAATTTAAAATGTTAAATTTTAATTTTAATTTCATTAATTTATAATTAAATACATTTTATATAAATTAATTATATTTTGGTAATTTTAATAATTTTAATTTTGAAATTTGATATTAAAACATCGTAAACCTTTAGACATTTTCACTGTAAACCCCTGATTTCTTGTCACATCTATGGGATTAATTTTTTTATTAATTTATTGTTTTTACTTATATGAATATATTTTTGAAAAAAAGGTTTCTATATTTGGGATCATAATAATTTATAATTAGGTAAACTTAATTTTTTACCTAAATAAATAGTGAATACAATAAAATTTTATTATTGTGGTTATGGTAAAAATGGGTTTACCGGGGGTAAACTAAAAATATAAGGGTATAAATGAAAAATAAACTTGTCTAAAAACTATTTTATGGAAATATTTATACCATTAAAAATGTATGGTTATATAATAGAACATTTTAGAACCTTATTGCATATGAAAAAACATATGAGAACTTATTTCTTTTTAAATATACCATGTGTTTCCACTCCCCTACTTATAAAAGGCCACCCCCTATCTTACATTCATCACACATCACACATATTTGGTTCATACAATAACTTAAAAAATAACTTCACAACATCCCTCACCCCATTCTAGAATCTTTATTTTGGGTATAAATCTATCATAGGAATGTTTTGGCACAAACCTAATGAAGATACCATAAGGAGAGGTAGTATTTTTCAATGAGCATTTTTACATATTTTCCTTCTTCATATCCTTTAATTATTATTAAAACCCAATGATAAAATAAAATAAGATTAAATAATATAATAGGATGTTATTATTGAATTTAATGTCCTATATCCCTCCTCTCTTACATAAAATGGGTTATGAAATTATTGTTTGTGTGTACGGCGGAGTATCACCTCTCGAACCGATGTCATTTCTTTTTTTCCATTACCACCTTTATGGTTTGTTATGGTGATGTATATAAAGTATATATATGATATTTATAATATAATTATACCTTATGAGTCATTATAACTCATATAAAATTTCAATTTTATTCTATAGTATATATGATAACATCGCTCATGTGTACAGTGGAGTATCGTCTCATTAAGTGATGTGAATCATCTTTCACGGAAGCTTTACATGGAAGTTTGTAAGGATAAGGTTAATTATGATATGTTATATACATGAAATAATTATTATATTAATTACATATTTAACAATATGAAAATGTAATAAAGATTATTCTATTTCATTCCTTTTCACTCATGTAATGATGATATCATCGTTCGTGTACGTGTGGATTGTCGCCTTCATGAAGCGATGTGACCCTCTTTCATCACCAAACCAAATGAATGATATATATAATTATATTTAAATAAATAATATTATTATAATGAAATTTTTGATATTATTATTATTATTTAACTATATAATATGAGCATGAATTGGAACATTCATGGAACAGAATGAATGAGAAAACAAGGAAACAAACACCCAGGACAATGATAATTATGAAATATTATAAACAGATTTTGATAAGATATTATAAAAGGATAATATATGATATTATAAAAAATAATTTGTTTCTATTTTATGTTAATTATTTATTTAAAACTTCTATACTATGGTATAAATCACGTCCAACCAAAAGGAAGCATGGGGTAATAGATTTAGTCTCAATTTAATTTCATTAAGGAAAATTGCATTATTATAAACTTAATGTATTTAATATGGTCTATATACTTCCCATTTTAAATTTAATATCATTATTTATTATTAATTAATGGTTCATTTTTTCAATTTGATTTATTACATCAATGGGGATTTGACATAAGAGTTACCAAGTAGTAAATAATTTCATAACTCAATTTTGTTCATTGGGTAATATTATTTCTTGTTTGCCGTTAATATTCAAAGATTATGTGTGTAACTAATTTTCATTATCATATATATTATTTACACTTTTTTATTGGGATTTATATTTCATGTAATTAATCTATTCATTTCTTAATTATCAGATCAACCTTATAATCTTTAAAAGGGTTTACTTTATAATATCTTTTTAATTAATATTTTTTACATGTGAATTTCCATTGAAAGATATTATTTGATAATTGTTTAATAAAAAATTGAATTATCATCTCCTATGGTTATAAATGAATAATTTCATGTAATAGTACCATTTTTCTAAACTTTTGTACTTAAAATAATTGATAAAATGTTTATAAGAAAATATGACTTCATTTCTATGTTCAGTCGGAATTCTATTTTCTTCCAAAACCATGTTTTCTAAAAAAATATTCAAAAATGTTTTTATCCTTTTTAAAATAAATTTTTAATGAATTTATTTATAAATTTTTTTTTGAAGTAATATTTATTTAATTTTAGAAACAAATCCCATTTTTTTACTTATATTCATAAATGAAACCAACCCTTCAGTCTTACTCAACATGGGGTATGGTTTATTTATACGAACCTTGTTATTCATCTGGATGGTTTATTATTATTTTTACCAGGGATAGTATTTCAATTCACTTACTTGATTCATTTTTTGTATTCAATAACATCCTCTTGAAGTATTAACATTCTTATGATCATTGAAATTTAAATTTCCCCTAATTATCTATATCATTTATCATGGATATCATTATTTCTTAAACCATATAACATTTCTTCAAATGGTGTTTTATATTGAAAGTTATTTTATTGAATGGAGAAAAATTTATAATTCTTTATTCTTTACTCAATATAGAAATTTTTTGATAAGGAACATTATTTATGAATTATATAGATTATTTGATATGTGAGGAATGATTTGGATATCCAAGACATGGGTGTGTCCCAATTATAGATAACCCCCCGATGCATCAGTAGTATCATGGGACAAGTTAGTTTCTAAGACTTAGTTATGTTGGTTTTTACACGTTATGTTTTAAACTATCTTCTGAAATGTCTTGATGGTAAAGGTATCATTTACCTACGAAACATGATTTCAAATAATTAATCATTGTCTTCGTTTAGAATTTAGGTATTAATATCCATGATATTTTGATTGAAAATTAACTTTTTTATTATCAAACACTTTTGAGGAAAAAGTGATAAAACCAATGTCCAGCCACAAAAGGATGTAACAATTCCATTAAAGTACAAATTAAGCCTATCGGATTTAGGATCCCTAAATAATTTCCAAGAGATAATGTTTACCTGCATATCTGGTTCATCCATTAGAAGGTCTTCAAACTGGAAATCCAGCTTGTCCCATGACTGCATATACTTCTCAATATTGATCTTCCCCTCATTGAACCCCATTATCAATATCAGTTCTTGCTTATCGATCCAAGAACACAGCTTCTCATTTGTGGAGACCTTCAATATCCTGATCAACAGCATATTGGCATCTTCATATGTGGCTTTAATCATCAAAAAAGAATCCAAAATTTTCTATCTTGAGTGCATGAGATATTCCAAAAGATTTCTCAAGCATTACACTAGATTCCACCTACTGTAAGATGGCCTTGAGGGCTTAATTGTCCACCAATTTAGCTTTCAACTTCATCACAGATCTAGTATCCATAGGAAGTGTAAAATAAGAGTAGTATTTTCTTTCTTTATAGATTCCCCTACACCTTTCTTTTATCCTAGGGCTTGCATCTAAATTTCTAGCTAAATGGATGGAATACTTATCACTGGACTCTCTCCCATGGTCCTTTTTCAGATATAAAGAGAACCTGACCAGATCATTTCCAAGATCTTTCACCCGATCATCATTATCCAATCCATAAAAATGATTACCTAGCTCAATCTAAACTACCTCCCTTTAGGGTATTAACTTGATTGGTTCCTTATAACCCTTTGACTGACCTCTATCCATGGTACCTTTCCCTAACCAGACTGCCTCATCATAAGAATAATTTTTAGAAGACTTGGGAACTTCCTAATCCTCCTTTTGAGGTTCCATAACTAAGTTATGATTTCAATTAGGTTGGACATCCCCACCTTGATAAGGAGACTGAGAGTCAAAACTCACCACACTTGTATTAAGATCAGCACCTTGAGCACTGCCATTACCTAATCCATTATATTTTCGTAATTAAATTATCTATTGATTCATTACATTCTCAATTTATTGATTAAATTTATTTTGTATTCAATTATTTAACATGACATTTTGACTCTTCCTTATCTAATTATGGTATACATTTTTTGTTTAAATGGAATGTAAACTCAGTTATTTACCTTTCCATATTTATTATATTAATGAACTTAACCCCTGTATTCTAGAGCTAGTGACTTACTTTATTACATTGGTACTATGAATAAGATATAACATTTCAAATGACTAAATAGTTTAATAGATTTTGAAAACTAGATACAAACATAACTATTACCTTACAACTTGAAAATAAAAACAACATAGTAACTCAAATTGAAACTCTCTTAATCTCCTATATTATCACTACAAGTCATTCATAATATACATCTTTATATCCTGGAGGAAAAAACATAATAAGGGGTGAGATCAGATGCTCAATAAGGGTAAGAAATTTATTTAAAGCTATCATAAATAATCATTACAATAATTCATGATGAATAACTAAAAACACATTCCCTTAAAACATAATCATGATCATAATAAGGAAGGAATAAAAGATGATTAAATAATACCATAAATATAAAGAAGATATTGAGCAATGGATATTATACTAGTCAAATAATCTCATGCACTATCAATTACTAGTATCATAATGAGGTAACACATGATGTCATACATCTAAAACATACCATCGAGGCCTCATCCAAGACATCTGAAAATAAATAGTCAAGGCCTCGGCCAAATCAATATATGTTCTGTCTCATGAGACCTAATGATGAATCAAGGGTCTATAGATGGACCCACCCATTACTTAATAAGTCCAATTTATTCCCCATATGAAATAAGTGAAACATAATAAAAATATAGATTCATATTGAAACTAGAATATGAAATGTAAATAACTTTCCCTAGATAATAAACATAATCATAAACCATCCATAGTAATATAGGTAATGGTCTCAGGATAGTACATCCCCAGATAAAATAATAATAAACCATTCAATAAAATATGGTTAATGATATCATAAATTATTTATCCCAATTAACCATAATAATCAACAAAGGGTGTTCAAATAGATGAAATTACACTAATAAAACCATCGAGGAATTCTTGAAAGAAATACCCTTTTTACTTTGCAAAGAATAGTTCTTTTGGAAAAATATTTACATAAAACTAGAAATTAAAAAAGAGAGTTTTTCAAGATAAAAATTTTGATTTCTGTAAAATTATTGGTGTCTTAAAACATATAATGTTGTCTACTTAAAATGGGTAAGAAATCGGGAAGCTTCCTATAATCAGGTTTTCTTATCAGGAAGAATGGAGAACGAACTCATTTAAAACATGTATTTCCCCATAAAAGAAAGATGAACTGATCAGAATATATGATTTTGGAACATTTATACATAATGTATAAGATTTATATAAAAATAATGAATAATTATATTGGGGTAAAGAGATAGAAAGTGTAACCCAAATGAAAAATGGAGGTTCGGGGAGAAACCCATACTTTATGTTTGAAAGTGTTCTATATTTGAGCTTAATTTCCTACATAATGAAATTATATGAATTAATAATTAAATTTAGAACCTAGTAAAAAATTATTTGATTTAGAATAATATTATTAATTTCATTTATGGTATTTTTTATGTGTTATAAGATTAAATTTATTCATTTGGTAGTGTTATTTTCCTTGGTTTTCTTGATCAGTTTACTTGTATACGCATATGGAAGATCATGTAAACTGAAAATAGTTTCCCAGAATTGAAATTTATATTCTATTAATAATATTATAGAAAATTAAATGGTTATATTATTCTTTTTGTTATTTTTGGTAAGGATTAATCATTATACAATACGTTAGAGATAATTATTTAGATTATTTTGGTGGTTTTATGATCATCATAAATTAGTTTTGTTTCATTAATTAATATCAAGTATATATACTAGTTCTGGAATATTAGATAAGATGTAATACATATATTATAATCATTTTTAACCATAAAAATGGTTTTATGACCAGCCTTTAAGGAATAATTGGAAAATGAAAACACATCATCCACAAAGGCGGTAAATCTACACCTCACAGACGATGTTTTCATTTATAATAAAAGGATAAGGATAAGAGACATGATGGTGGATTTTCCATTAAAATAATAAAATTATAGTGTATATAAGTTATTAGAGTTATTATTCATTTTTTGAAAGAGGATGTGAGGATATTATAAGAAAGTAAAGGAAACTGAAATGAAACTGAAAGAAAACGAAAGAGGATTTTATCTCTTGTGTCGTTCTCCTTGAGAACCTCCTTAAGGAAGTTGGGTTTTGTCTTTTGTTAAGACCAATGGCTCCTAGATGTGGTGTAGTGGTTGGGGAAGTGTATTGTGAAAATATTGGTAAATATTCAATCATTAATAGTTGTGAGGAGAAGAGGTAGTGAGGGTGGTATTTATAGTAGAGGAGAGGGGTGTTCTTTGACTATTTTATTCATTTGATTATTATATTCACTCCAGACTATGAATAGTTTTAATATTGTCATAAAATATATTAAATTAATTAACCGAAGTTAGATATTATGGTGCTTACATAATTCAGGACTCAATAAATAGTGTATTTATCTTCTAGTGTATTTATACCGTAAATTACAATATTTCACTATTCACCAAAATCTCAACTATTTCAAACAATTCCCAAAAAATAAGAATAGCTGTTTTTTGATGTGTAGAATTCAAAAATGAACTCTATTTTTTGAAAATAATTTTCTAAATATGAATAATTTAATTTTTAATCATAATTTATTCGAAATACTAATTTTAAAATTATAAATGATGTTATAACACATTGAAAAATTTATTAAGGTCTCATAAAATTAAATTATAATCATAAGACACTAAAATATTAATTTAGGAATACATTTTGTGAGAATAAATTTTCATTTAAATTATTATATTAATTAAAAAATTGTAATAAAATTTTTATGAATCACAAAAATACCAACAATTAATTTAACATTTTTGAATCATTTATTTACTTAATCCAATATATAAATATATCATATTTTCATTTAAGAGATACCAAAATTTTATTTATACTTTTATAGGTGATGTTACTATTCAATTGGAAGGTTTACTATTCCTAAGGGACGTATTACTATTCCAAAGGTCGCGTTACTATTCCATTGGTTTTGGTTCCTTATTTATAAAGATTATATTTTTTTTCTTTGAGTAATTTTATGTGATTTATACTATATGACATGATTATAAGAAGGTAGATTTCATTGATAATGTTTTACTTGTTACATTCTCCCCTCCTACAAAAATTTCATCCTCAAAATTTCCAGAATGCTACCTCATGAAAATAGTTGGGAAGTTCTTCATCATAATTTCCTCTGGCACCCATCTTGCCTCTTAAAATTTATTATTTTTTTCAAAGTAAATTTACCAGCTGAGTCATCTGATTCCTCAACACCTATTCTCTAGTGTCAAGAATCTAGATAGAATCTTCATAGTAAGATAAACCATGTTCCAATTCTATTCATTCAAAAGTGAGGACATGCATTGGGTCTAGCATGTACTTCCTTAACAAATAGATGTGGAACACATTGTATTCTTTATAAAGGATAATTGTTATTTCCAAGTTATAATCCTCAGCTCCAATTCTCTCTAGGATTTGAAATGGTCCAGTGTACATGGGGCTCAGTTTTCCTTTATTTCTAAATCATCTAACACCCTTCCATGGAGATACCTTTAAGAAGACATGATCTCAAACTTGAAACTCAAAATATTTTCTCTAGTTTTCGGTGTAACTCTTTTGCCTACTTGGAGCTATTTTGATGTGGGATTGAACAGTTTTTACTTTTGACGTTGTTTCCTCCACAAGTTTTGGGCCTACAATATTCTTTTCACCAACTTCATCCAATAAAGTTGGAGTAAAAAATCTCTTCCCATAAAATTCTTCATATAGTGACATTTTAATACTTGAGTGGAAACTATTATTGCAGGAAAACTCTACCAAAGGTAATTATTGATCCCACATTCCATGAAAGTCAAGTGAGCATGATCTCAACATTTATTATAAAGTGTGGATTGTCCTTTATTAATTCCCTTCAATTTGAGGGTGATAATAAGTACACCAATAAATCTCAGTATCTAAATATTTCTAAAGGATTTTCCATAATTTTTATGTAAATCATGGATCATGATCAGAATAAATTGAGATAGGTACTCCATAAAGTCTTAAAAATTTATTAATATAGATTTGTTCCAGTCATTATAGTGGAAAATACTTCCTTATAGATAGAAAATGTGTAGATTTGGTATGTTGTTCAAGAATTTCCCATATTGAATCATTCTTTCGTGGAGTCTTTGGTAATCTAGTGAAAAAATACATAGTATTTTCATCTGATTTCAATATAGGAATAGGCAGTTGTTTCATGGCTCCTCTAGGATGTTTTCTTTCAGCCTTAACATGTATAATGACTAAAAATATTGATACATGGTCAAAAATTTCACGCTTCATATTATACCACTATAAATGTTCCTTAAAATCTCCATAAATCTTAGTTCTACTAGAGTTTATAGAGAAATTAGAGTTATGGGCATCATCCAATAACTCCATTTTAATCTTGGGTATAGAGGGGACGCACATCCACTTCAAAAAATTTAAAATTCCATCCTCATAAACAAAGGCTTCCAACTTCAGATCATTCACAACTTTAATTTTCCTTTTAAAATTATCATCATCAAACTGATAAATTTTAATCCTTTCAAACAAATATTATTGGGAAACCAATTGAAAAAGTATTGATGTTTAACCTTTCTTGATAATTACCATGTTCATCTTTGATAGATCCATGAACATAAGATCCTTTTCAACATTCATTTTATTCATAACTCCATGATCCTTCCTACTCAATGCAATATCTACCTTATTCATATTCCCTAGGTAGTAGTTTATTGAACAATCATAATCATTCAGTAGCTTGATCCATCACCTTTTCTTCATGTTAATTTCTTTTTATGAGAAGATATATTTCAATCTCTTGTCATCTATATATATCTCACATATTTCACCATAGAAATAGTTTCTCCATATCTTTAAATAAAATATTACTGTTTCTAAATCAAAATCATGAGTTGGATAGTTCTATTCATGATTTTTTAACTACCTTACTGCATAGGCAATAACTCTATCATTATACATAAGGAAACAACCAAGTCTTTCCTTTGATGCACCACTATAGATCACAAATCCTCCATGATGACTGATCGTAGAAATCACTAATCTCTTATTCAATTCTTCAAAAAATTATTCACATTCTTTTTCCCATATGAATTTTAACCCTTTAAGAGTAATCTTGGTTAACAGGTTAGCTAGTCGGGAAAAATTATGAACAAAACGCCAATAGTAAACTGCTAAACCAATGATACTATGTACCTCAGTAATGTTATTTGGTGTAGGTCATTCCTTGACTACCTTTGTCTTCACAGTATCAATTGAGATTCCATATTTAGAGACAATATGACCAAGGAAAGTAACTATTTGAAGCAAGAATTCACACTTGCTAAATTTCCCATATAACTCATTTCTTCAAAGACTCTTAAAAACAATCCATAAGTGGTTCTCATGATCCTCATAGATTTTAGAATATACCAAGATATCATCAATAAATAACCTAAAAAAATCATCAAGATATTCCTTGAACACTGTTTTCAATAGATCTTTGAAAATAGAGGGTAAATTAGTCAGTCCAAATGGCATTACTATAAACTCATAATCTAAGAACCCAGGTTTTCATATGAGTTATAGATCCCTTTATTTTCAGTTTAAATAATTTCTTATGGCCTTATGTGTGTACCCCATTTTAAACACGGGTGGTTTGGAGATGTTTGGGGCTCGTTCGGAGTCTAGAACCCGGTTTTGGGATGGTTTTTGTTTGGCGCACAGTTAGTAGAAAACATGTGGGGTAGGTCACACGGTTAAAAAACTATGTGATGACGGGAAGTAGGGTCTCTTTGGTTGTATGGTTAGATTATATCTTGTGGTAGAAGCCGAAAGGCCATCCTTTAGGTCTTTTCAAATTTCATACCTTTGAAAGAGACTTATTTCATGGTTACCTCACTGTTATGACATGGTTAGATAGACCGTACAGGGTAACCATGTGAGTTCCCCTTGGTACTTACAACAACCATGCGAAACAGTGCACGGTTAAAAAAATGTGCCCCTAAACCATGCACCCAAGTTTGTTTGGGTGAAATGAAAGTTTCACCACTGAAATGTTTTAATCCTAAGCTTTAATTCTCCCTTTAATTGTTGCATAGTAGGGTAGGGGTACATTGGGAGCTTCCTCTTGAGCCTAATCTAGTCTCTGATCTCGTTCTTTCGTCTGATCTCTGATTCGAACACAGTTTGTATCCTTGGATCTGCAATCGTAATACCTTGAGTCCTTTTTATCCATTCTCGATTCTTTTGGAAATCAATTGCGCTATTTTATTTTAGGATCATATTCCCTAATATCCCGATCATTGTCAGTTATTAATATTTCTCATAAACCTAGAGGAATCAGGACTTGATACTGGATGATCTCTCCACTACCGAGATAAGGTAGGTGGTCTATACATTTCTTTTAGCATTTGGAGCTTTTAGAGTGATTGTTTGATATGCCACCCATTGGACATTTCGACGCGGCCCTGTTTTGGAGTGAGTTACTTGAATTAAATGTAATCGGACCTATTGAGGATTCACATAGGCTCTATTGTGGTGCATTGGCACCCGTTACCCAAATTAAGGTCACCCATGGGGTATGCCTATCGAAAATGCCTTAGATATTCCATGTCTAATTGAATGAATGTATTAATAGAATTTTTTACATGAGTTGTTATACTCTTTTGTTGTACTAAATTGCTTAATGGGAATTGTTAGCAATTGTGATCATTGGGTGGGTAGACCCAAGTGATGTGATAAATGGTAATGGTGATAATATGGGTAGGTATACCTATATGAATTGATTAAAATGTTGTGGAATCCATGAGTGGGTATAATCATGTTGTGTGTGACTATTTGAATGGTTATACTCACTAAATGAATTATTATGGTTATAGGGGTGGGTATACCCTTATGCTTGTGTTTAAAGCCTTGTTTAAACTTATGATCATCGGGTGGGTAAAACCATTGTGTATGATTAAATGGATGATATGAGTGGGTATACTCATATGGAATGGAATTTTAAAATGGTTTATATGAGTAGGTATACTCATATGGAAATGAAATCGTTTATATGAGTGGGTATACTCATAAGGAAATGAAATGGTTTATATGAGTGGGTATACTCAATGGAAATGAAATGGTTTATATGAGAGTGTATACTCATCTGGTTTAAATTGAATGAATGAATGATAGATGTCATGGACTACTCTCTATGTATCTGGAATGCGGTAGTTGACGCCTTGGGTTGGTTATGCCCCTTGGGTCTTGATTCCATGGGATGCCTCCGGCCTTGCAACCCCGTAGATCTATCTTGCTTGGACTCACCTAGGACATGTCGGTACACATGGTCCTAGGACTCTAACCAGTGCCTAGACCGAGTTTCCCCTAGGATGCCCTTGGGAATCAATGTGGATTCCTTGGTCTTATACACCTTGGATCCATCCCTTCATGGTCTACAGTTTATTATACAATGTGGTTGTGGGATATATGAATTCTTATTACGACAAGGTCATTCCTTTGTGATACACTTCATTATACTACTAGTCCATGGGTTACTTGAGGAGAATGATTGTACAGCAAGTCCATGTGGCTTGTTTACTTGTTTATAGCTACCTTGTTAGGAGATAAAATTTATTGCAGGGAGACCTGAGAGGCTATTGGTATTACTTGACCGCAGTTTTTATATGACATGGGAAATTACACTTACTTTATTGTTTAGTTATACTGGTTTAGCATGTTTCACAATGCAACTTAGAATTGTATAGACTTATGGGTGGTTACCTACTGGGCTATTTATCTCACATCCTGTTTGGCCCTCCTTGGGGACCCAAATAGATCATATGGTTGTAGGTTATGGTAGGGGTAAGCACCCTAGTTCAGGTTGTGGGTAGTTCCTTTGGATCAGGAGAGCATGGGACTAAGGTGAGGCTTGAGATGCTACTGGGATACCTTTTTGGTCTTTTTTGTATTTTTTTGAGAGACTCGTATTGTATTGTATTGATATGTACTGATATGGATGATTTATAGAAATATGTATCATCTGTATCATTATATATGTGATGTTTCTATATTTTGTATGTATTCCCACCTTGTCTTTATTTTTAGTTGACTACTTATTTATTCATTTCTGTTATAGGTTGGGTTTTAATTCCACTATGATACTCTGGTAATGATGGAATAGTCTCCCCAAATACTTACATAGGCCCCGTTGTTAGTCGGCAGCCTCTGGTGTTTGGGGATATGTGCTTGAGTCCATGTAGCAAATCAGGTTCAGGGTACTATTGAGTGGCATCCGGGTCTGGGACATTGCAAAGTGGTATCATATGGGATCTCTTCTAGTTTGACTTACTATTTGGAATCAATAGATAGGGATAAGAAGGAAATGGGATTTGTTAATAATTTTTTCCTGGGAGTAGCTACCCTTCGTACAGAGAAAATCTAAATTGACTCAAATTGAATTGTCATTTCCTAGATTTTGACTATTACAGTTGATTTGATTTCACCGTTGGGTGATGCACTTGAGTTATGTTATTATATTTGATGCAATTATGGGTTCTATTTCTATTGAAACCTGATTATATGAGGGTATTCCATCTGAAGCATAATATAGGTACATTTTATAAATCGCATTCCATGAATTATGAAATGATATTTTGGATGCATTACTTATTTCATGTTGTTGTGATAGATGTTGTGATATTTTTACCTGCTATTGTGATAGTTTCGGTGCAGTGAATATAAGAGTATTGTCCTCTTTCAATTCATAAAGATTGTGGGAACTTATGGATTGGTAAATTATGTAACTATTAAATGGATGTGCTAAGTATAATTGATATGTGTGAAATGAATGGGAACCATGTTTTGGGTTCATGAGGTGTTATGGGACCTCATGGATTCGGAATTGGTAAACCCTTGGTTAAATTTTCAGAACAATTGAAATGTGAAAATTAAATGGGAACTTGAAATGATGGATAGAGACTTGAACTAGACTCTACTTTTGAGTGTGAAAGAGGTATATTTTCTATTAGTTTGAGGGTTGTTCCTTATACAGTCTTGGATTTAGGAGGAGGTTGTGGGATGAATTGATTTTTAAGAGGGTTTTGACCTATCCTACATTTTTGAGCTGCGAGCTTTGATGTTGTACTTTTGCGAGGTGTGTTCTTGGAATTGTAGAGAGATTACACCATGATGACATCAATTATTATGTCGTGAGGGAGGTGATGACCACTCTCCAGAGGTAGTGGACCATGGGATACTGATTGATTCTCCCTTAGTTCCAGTTGTTGCACTAGGGGTTGTTCTGGACATAGGTGTTGAGGCATAGTTCTGAGATGGGTTATTTCGATATATGCATAATTTCTAGGGAACACCATAGCCTGCCTTGACTATGACTGAGCTGACGCGGGTGTTCTAGAAGCAGTATCCTCCCATGTTTTTTGGGGATGGTGTTCCATAGGCTGTAGAGTTGTTTCTTGATACCACGTTAGTGATTTTTGAGCATCAGGAGACGCCTCCTAAGAGGAGGTTCAAGCTTGCTACTTACATGCTACATGGAGAAGTAAAGAATTGGTGTCATGTGTTGAACTAGGTTGATGGACTGTGATATATGGTTTGGGATAACATACAAACCTAATTTTTTTACTACTTTTACCCCGCAACTCTATGAGCAGATCAGGCTAGTGATTTCATGCATCTGGAGCAGGATGTGATGACGGTTATGGAATAATAAGAATGCTTTATATATTTGCATCATTTTGCACCAATATAACTTATTGATGAGTAGTCGAGGGTGATACTCTTCATGGAAGGTCTTATACATGCTATCAAATCTCAGTTCAACGTGTTTAGATTGACTTATTTCACTGAGATTGTGAATCAGACATTGATTACAAAGTGGAACCTGAGGAAAGTTGGGGATGAAGAATAGGGGACTGTAGTTCCTTGACCTAGTGGATCTATGTCTTCAGGAAGGAAGCATCATTTTGAGGATTCCTGTGAGGTGAGATCCTGTCAGGCTGTGAGCACTGGCATCGTGGTGTTTTTTCATCAGTATGGTAGGTGAGGCCACATGAAGAATCAGTGCGACCATGACCCAGTCGAGTGTTGATCTTGGGATAGGATGGGGAACATATAGTGGTTTTTCATTACCATCCCTCCAGATATGAGTGGTAGGGGGTCAGCTCCAATATCAGGTTCAAAAGCATGTTCCTCGTCTCCACATGAGGTAGGGAGCTGGATCAGTGTTGTTTAGTCAGGCTGAATCAGTGGTGGTTGTGGTAGAGGCAGCCAGACACCAGTCACACCTAGACATTAGAGTGGGCCTAACCTGGGTAGTGAGGTTGTGTCATAGGGATTTGGTGTGGGTTTGTTCTAGTATGTGCAGCCTACCCCCAAGGAGTAGGGTGTCGTATCGTCTACTATGAGAGGTATGATTTTAGTAGCATCAACTATTGCATCTTCTCTTTTTGATACAGTTGTATCACATTGTTTTATATCTTCACCTATGGTGAAAATCCTTGGGCTTGTTGATTTTTCTTCTGAGGGAGTTATGACGATAGACACATAATTGGGGATCAGAATTCATGATGTGCACAAGTGTAAGGATTTCCCCCCTTGAGGTTGGTGGGTATCACGTTTTATAGAGTTTGTATGTCCTTGAGGTGACATTTTTTGACGTCATTCTCTAGATGGACTATCTAGTAGCTTATCGGGATTACATTGACTGTCATCGCCATAGGGTTTCTTTTACGTCACCATAGGGTGACTTTTAAATCACCAGAGGGTGAGGTTTATACTCACATGGGTGAATGGTATGTCCAGGAAAGTCAAGCTGGACCTGAGCATCATGGGCTAGGTGGAGTGACATCTCAGATCACTGGTTTTTACCTGGATGATCAGGGAGTGGTTCATTCAAACTTTCCTACAATGGTTAAGAGCTTCAAGGATGTGTTTCTTGATGACTTTTTTGGTTTACATCTAGAGAGAGGGTTGAGTTCTCCATCTATCTAGTGTCAGGATCATCATAGATATCCATTCCCCCTTACAAGATAGCAACAATGGAGTTACAGGAGCTTAATAGGCATCTAGAGGATTTGGAGACGAAGTTGTTTATTCAACCCAGTACTTCTCTGTGGGGTTCACCGGTCCTTTTAAGAAAAAGGTGTATGAAACTGTTAGGATATGCATGGATTATTGTAAATTGAACCGTATGATGGTTAAAAACTGATTTCCCTTGCCATGGATATATGATATGTTCGATCAGCTTTGAGAAGAACAAGTGTTATTGAGAATTGATCTGAGTTCAGGGTATCATCGGTTCATTTTTGAGCTATAGACATACCTCTTATAGCCATTCTTAGCAGTTATGGTCTATACGAGTATCTGGTTATTCCTTTCGTTCTCAAAAACGTACCAGCGGTTTTCATGTCTTTAATGAACTGATTGTTCCATCCTTATCTGGATTATTTTGTGGTGGTTTTTATGGACGATATCTTGGTGTATTATCACAATCAAAACAACCATGACAACTATCTTGAGATCATTTTGAATACACTAAGAGATCATAATTTATATGATAATCCCATAAAGTGCCTCTTTTGGATGGATCAGATTAACTTCCGAGGTCACATAATCTCAGATACAAGAGTATTAGTGGGCCGAAAGAAGGTGAGAGCTATATTTTTCTGAGAACATCCCAAGAATATTTTTGACAAATGATGTTTCGTGGGGAAATCTGGTTACTAATTTCATTTTATATAGGACTTATCATGCTTAGCGGTGCCATTGATGGTCCTGACTAAGAAGTGTGTGAATTTTTTGTGATCAGATTCTTGTGAGACATCATTTCAGAAGCTGAAAGGAAGGTTGACATTAGCACCAGTACTGATACTTCCAAAGAAGGGTAATAACTACACAGTGTATTGTGATACTTCAGGTTTTGGGCTAGGGATAGTGCTGATGCAGGGGGATAGAGTCATGATGTATGGATTTCAGCATTTGAGGCCTCATGAGATGAATTACCTAACGCAAGATCTTGAGTTAGCTATAGTTGAGAATGTTTTATTCTGCTGAAGACACTATTTATTGGGAGGGTGTTTTGTGGTACACACAGACCAAAAAACCCTCAAGTATATATTTACACTATGAGATCTAAATTTGGGGAAGTGAAGGTGAGTATAGTACCTTCAGTCATTTGACTTCGAGATTTCCCATATTCCTGGTAAGGGAAATGCTTTGAATGATGCACTGAGTAGGAGAACTTAGATACAGGCAGTGAAAAGGTCCAGTATTGAGTGGAAACTTATGGTATTGTTCTCTAAGATGCATTTTTAGGTGCATGATAGTCACGGTCAGACTTTTCTATCTTCTTTAGTTGTGACCTCTACCCTCCTAGACAGAGTGAGGAGGAGGCAGATCTCATATTCTGAGGGCCTAGTCCTATGAGAGAGTGTGACAGGTGAGTATCCACCTCTAGGTTGGACAGTAGGTGAGGATGAGATCCTGTATATCCATGGACATTTTTGGGTTCCAGGTGATATATGTGAGGAGTTGTTGTGGGAGTTTTAGGATTCATCTTGGGCGGTGTATCTCAGGGTCACCAAGATGTATCCTGACTTGCAACGTCAGTACTGGTGGCCAAGTATGAAGTGGGAGGTAGCTAGTTTTGTTATGAGGTGTTCCACCTATCAACAGGTGAAGGTAGAACAACAGTGACCAGCTGGTATTTTACAAAATTTTATTATTTCGAAGTGTAAATGGGATGATTTTGTGATGGATTTCATGAATATTTTACCAAGGTCACTTCAATGTAATGATTTAGTGTGGGTTGTTGTTGAAAGGCTTATGAAGGTCACTCATTTCTTGTGGATCAAGGATACCTTCAGTTTTGATGATCACTAAAGGTTGTATATCCAAGAGGTAGTTTAACTACATGGGGTCCATCATTATATCGTTCCAGATAGGGACACTCACTTTACATATCATTTTTGGCATAGTTTTCAAAGGGTGCTGGGTGCAAAAGTTCTCCTGAGCACATCATACCACCCTCAGACTGATGGCTAGTCAGAGTGTACGATACAAGTACTAGAGGACATGCTGCGATCATGCTTCCTAGATTTTGGGGGCTCTTGGGAGAGGCACATTCCCCTAGTCAAGTTCAACTATAATAACAGTTATCATGTAATGATACATGTGGAACCTTATGATTCTTTATATAGTAGGCCATGTTGATCACCACTGTGCTGGTTAGAGGCGCGTGTGGTAGATTTACTAGGACTACATCTCGGGCAAGAGACTTTAGAGCAGTTCTATTTTATTCAGAATAGGATGGCTACAACATAGTATCATTATAAATTTTATGCCTATTACCATAGATGGCCTCTAGAGATTGAGGTTGGGGATCAGGTTTTATTGCATGTTTCACCGAGGTTGGGACATAAGTAGATCTAGAGACTGGGTAATATTTCATCGTGTTATGTTGAGCAATTCAAGATTATAGAGAGAGTCAGGTTGGTAGAATATCGATTTCAGTTACCTCAAAGGTACCAAGCCATGAACGGAGTCTTACATGTATCTTAGTTGCGCCGCTATCACTCAGACCTATCTCGCACTTTTCATTTCTAGGAGATTGAGTTACATGAAGATTCATCCTTAGAGGAACATATAATTTGTATCATTGACATGAGAACGAAGGTTCTTCGAGGCCAGTCAGTTTCTCTTTTATAGGTGCTATAGCAGCACGGTCGTTTATAGAATGGGACTTGGGAGCAGGAGGCTGACGTATGTGCTCAGTGGCTAGAGTGTTTCTCAGAAAAATCTTAACCAACCTTTAGAGATAAATTCAGGGATGAATTTATATAATGGGGAAGATTGTAGGAACCTAAGTTTTTGTATGAGTTATAGATCCCCAAATTTTTAGTTTAAATGTTGTGTTATGGCCTTACATGTATACACCTTTTTAATCACAGGTGTTTTGGAGGTATTTGGGGCTCATTCTGAGTCTGGAACCTAGTTTTTGGCTGGTTTTGTCCTGGCACACTTTTTGTAGAAACCATGTGGGGTAGGCCGTATGGTTAAAAATCCATGCAATGTCAGTCATTAGGGTCTCTATGGCCGCACAGTTATAGTATAGCATGTCGTAGAAGCCTCACGGCCGTGTGGTAGGTCTTCTAAAATTGCAGACCTTTTATAGAGACTTACCACATGCTTAATGCATAGTTAGATAGACCATGTAAGGTAATCATGCGAGTGCCCCTGGGTACTTACAGTGACCATCCAAATGGTGTACGGTTTGACAAACCATGCACCTAAACTGTGCAACCTAGTTTGTTTGGGTGAAATGATGATTTCACCCCTAAATTCTTTTAAGCCTAAGTTTTCCTTCTCCCTTGAATCATTGCATAGTAGGGGAGGGGTAACATTGGTAGCTTCCTCTTAATCCTAATCTAGTATTTGAGCCTAATCTTCCATTTGATCTGTGATTCGAACACAGTTCATCTCCTTGGATCTACAACGGTAAGACCTTGATTCCTTTTCATCCATTCTTGATTCTTATGGAAATCAATTATGATATATTATTTTAGGCTCATATGATCTAATATACCATTCTTCATCTATTCAATAGATTTATAAAAAACCTAGAAAAATTAGGACTTGATACTTGATGATCTCTCCACTACCGAGTCGAGGTAGTTGGTCTATACTTTTTTTGGGAATTTGGTGCTTTTTTGGAAAAATTGGACGATATTCCTCCCATTGGACTTTCCACCGTGGCCCTATTTTTGAGCAGGTTACTTGTAGTAGATGTAATCAAACCTAGTGAGGATTCCCATAGTTTCCATTTTTGTGTGTTATAACCCATTACCTGAATTAAGGTCACCCAATGGTGCACCTATCGAAAATTCCTTAGATATGCCATGTCTGATTGAATGAATGGCTTAACTGGAATTGTCTACATGACTGGGTAAACTCATTGGTTGTACTAAATTTCTTAATGGGAATTGTCAGAAATTTTGATAATTTGGTGGGTAGACCCAAGTGATGTGATAAAGGGTAATTGTGATAATATGGGTAAGTATACCTATATGAATTGATTAAAAGGTACAGGAATCCATGAGTGGGTATAATAATGTTGTGTGTGACTATGTGAATTTTTATACTCACTAAATGAATTTCAATGGTTATATGGGTGTGTATACCATTATGCTTATGTTTAAAGAATTTTTTAAACTTGTGATCATTGGGTTGGAAAACCTATGGTGTATGATTAAATGGATGATATGAGTGGGTTTACTCATATGGAATGGAATTGTAAAATGTTTTACAGTAGGGGGTATACTCATATGAAAATTAAATGGTTTATATGAGTGGGTATTCTCATATGGAAATGAAATGGTTATATGAGTGGGCGTACTCATATAGAAATGAAATGGGCTATATGAGTGGGTATACTCATATAGTTTAAATTAAATGAATAAATAATAGATGACATGGACTGCTCTCCATGGATCTGGAATGCAGTAGTGGATGCCTTGGGTTGATTATTCCACTTGGGTCTTGATTATGTGGGATGCCTCGGGCCTTACTACCCTGTGGATTCGGATTTCTTAGACTCTCATAGGACATGTTGGTACACATGCTCCTAGGACTCCACCCAGTGCCTAGATTGAGTTTCCACTGGGATGCCCATGGGACTAAATAAGGATGCCTTGGTATTTTACACCTTGGTTTCAGCCCTTATTGGTATACACTTTATTATACAGCGAGGTTGTGGGATACCTAACTTGTTATTATGGAATGGTTGTGGCTTTTTGATACACTTAATTATACACCTAGGATGTGGGTTACTTGAGATGGATGATTGTATGGAAAGGCCTTGTGAAATGTTTACTTCTTTATAGATTCCTTGTTTGGAGCTAACATTTGATGCAGGGAGCATTGAGAGGTTGTTGGTATTACTTGACTGTAGTAGTTATATTTCATGGGAATTTAAACTTACAGTACTATTTACTTACACTAGTTTAGCATGTTGCACATTTCTGCTTAGAATTGTATAGAATTCTGGGTGGTTACCTACTAGGATGTTTATATCACACCCTATTTGAGCCTCCTTGATGACCCAAACAAATTATTTGGTTGCAGGTGATGGTGGGGAAAGCACCCCAGTTCAGGTTGTGGATAGTTGCTTTGGAGTAGGAGAGTATGGGACCAAGTTGAGGCTTGTGATGCTATTGTGAGACATTTTTGGTCTTTTTTTCTTTTTTTTGAGAGATAATTGTATTTTATTATACTAATATGTACTATTCTAGATGATTTCTAGAAACATGTATCATCTTCATCATTATATATGTGACATTTTTAGATTTTGTATGTATTCCTACCTTGTGTTGCTTTTTAGTGTACTTATTTATTCACTTTAGCTATTGATTGTGTTTGAATTTAGCTATGATACTTTGGGAATGTGGGCATAGTCTCCATAAATACTCACCTAGACCCTCACTACTAATCAAAAACCTCTGGAGTTTGGGGATATGCATTGGACGCCATGTAGCCAACCGGGTTTGGGGCACTATTGAGTGGAATCTGGGTCTGAGACGTTACACATAATGTACATACCTGGTCTGAAATTATTTCTTTCGAATATCTTCCTTACTCACATGAAATTTATTATATCTATATTGAAGGTCAATTTTTGAAAAAAAATTAACTCCGTGAATTTGATCGAATAAATCATTAATGTGAGGAAGACGATACTTTTTATTTATTGTAATCACATTGATTTATCTATAGTCAATGAATTGCTTTATCGATCTATCTTTCTTATTGATAAAGAGAACATGGGCTCCCCATAGAGAAATACTAGGGAGTATAAATCCTTTATTACTCAACTCGTCTAGTTGTTTTTTAAGCTCTATTAATTTTATAGTGTCCATTATATAAGGAGTATTTCATATTGTCCTTACATCAGGGATTAAATCAATATAAAACAGATCTTCCCACTCTAGAATATGTCTAGGTAAATCATTGGGAAATACATTAATGTATTCATTTATAATTGGTACATCCAAAATTTGAAGATTTATTCCCTTATTCATAGATGATGTTTTCTATTCTTCCCTAGGAATTTAATTGTGTAAGGCTACTGGGGGTGGATTTAGATAAGGATTAGATGATGAGGTATCTTCTCTAAAGATAGGGGATTCTACATCTTTATCACAAATTTTATTTTTCGTTTTCTTGTAATAAATTCTTGTATCATATTTTTAAATCCAATATATACTGAGAATTATATCAAATTAAACCTTAGATATGATGAAAAAATTAGTAGATAAATCATGTTTATATTCTATAATGGGGACTTCCTAACACATATTTGTTGTAATGAGACTTTCCTTAGGGGTTTTTACTGAAAACTCCATTATTAAGGATAAATGGAAACATCTAATTTTTAAAGAAAACTAATAAGATATAAAGGATTTCGATGATCCAGAATCAACTAAATATTTTTTTAAATTTTAAGAGATGATTAAAGTACCTACAACCAAATTATTAGAGACTTCAACCTCGGCTTTTATGATCACATAACCTTATCCTTACTCACATGTACTTTTAGAGGCAAGATTCCTTGACGCTTGGGACAATCATTTGCATTGTGTCCCATATCCCTAAGATTTTAGCATTGAACATTGGTAGATTTTTTTTCTTTCGCATTAAATCATGAGAATAATGGATTTTATCACCAAAATTTTAGAAAAATCCTTTTCCTTTTATGTAGGAACTGGGGTTCTTTCTTCCACAAGTATCGCATGTTAGAAAATTCCCTTTTTTATTCTTCCCTTTATCTATTCTTTGCTCTTCCAACCACTTCTTCGCTTGTCTTCCCTTAAAGTCATAAGACATTGATAATTATTTATCTATCTTGATATCAAATGAAGATATATCTTATTATGATGAGATAGTTTGAGAGACCATTTCCCTTCAGATTAATGGTTTAAACCCATCAATGAATCTGTCAATATTTCTCTTTGTATTACGTATGTAGTCTACATCATACCTTGAAAACCCTGTAAATTTGGATTTATACTTAGAAACATTCTCATCCTCCTTTTTCCTTATATATAATGATTTTTTCTCCATATCCCCTCTTTATTCATGAGGGAAATATTTTTCCTAGAAAAGTTCCTTAAAATCCTTTCATTCCATGTTTGTTATTTCATCCTCTTACTACATGTTTTGATTCAAAGACCACCACTGATCTGAATCTCATGAGAGATAATAAATTTCCATGATAACCTTCCCCCTTTTATTACTTCCCAATGTGAAAAATATCTCTTCTAAGGAACTTATCCAGTACTCAGCTAAAAATGGGTTTATAGTCCCATTGAATGACAAAGGTTGTTGTCTCATAAATTGGTATAACATTGTTCCTCCATATTATGGATCAGGATTCTCCATAAGAGTATGGTTATTGTCCATAACCTAATTCATCTATCTCAATATACTTATAATTATTGGATCGAAATGTATATACATAAGGAAAAATACAATAGGGGGTGAATTTTATGTCTAAAACTTTTGGTTTTATCCCTAAAATAATTTAGTTTAAAATAATTTAAACTAATTAAATTCACAAAAACTCTTTTATATTAAAATAGCAATTAGATTGGGACCATGATTCTGATTATAAAGATATCATAATCAAGTTGATTCCAATATTATTATAGTCACGGGTTATAATATGATTCTACCTTACAGCATATAGAATCATAATCATAGTATTAGATTTAATCATAATCACAAAAATCATAATCATAGAGTAATAAAAAAATATAATAATCAGAGTAATTATGATAAAAAGAATAAAAATATAATAATGAATATATATAAGAATTCACTTTCTATTACAATAGCAACATAAATGAAAATACAAGTAAATGAATATTGAATTCTTTTAACCGAAAGATAAGGGTATCCAATAACCTATGATAAAAGTCCCTGGATTTATACATTCAAGAAATTATATCTTACCCACACTAGGGTAATCCCTTGATATGATGATTGGATTTTGTCTTTTTATCCCCACATTCCCCCGATCAAGAAGGTGATCGGATCCTCTTTCTTACTAGCCTCAGATTCCCTCAATCATAATCACAACAATCAGAGTCACACAAAGAAAGTATTAACTCTAAGATTACAAGGAAAAGGAACAAGTAGTTCACTTGTGTAAACTTCAAAGTTCTCACAAACACAAGAAAAATATTAGCAGAGATTTCGCATGGTGTCTCTCTTCGTTTGTTTCGTTTTTAAATGATCAAATTGTATGGTATTTATAGGAATTCATCCCAATAGTCATCTTGATCTCCAATGGTTAGATTTTCTCTAGAATTATCAAAGGGACTTGGACACCTGGAACTTAAATAGTAATCTTGTAACTGAAAGCATGACATAATTTTGTTACATACATATTACAATGTTAGGGGTAAAAAGTTTCAATATGATGAAATAGTTTTTTGTATCTAGAAATAAAACAGAAGTCAATCTGATGAATTTACTTGTATAAATTCATTATGATTTTATTTATGAGTGTGGATATGATGATATCAGTTCTGATGTCGAATCCGATAAATACTTTTGTTGGTACGAAAACAAAATAGAAATTCTTTAACATGATTTGATAAGGTGACTCTGGTCATAATCAGATTCATGATCATTACGATAATTGAAATGTAAAATAATGAAAACAATAAAACTATATCAAAGTAAGAATATGTTTTATATAAAAACATTGCAAAAATACTTTGGATGTAAAATTATTATATATTATGTGTTTAAGAATTAGTTTTTGATTTCCAAAATAAAGGGTCAAAAGGAATGGAAAAGTCAAAAAGAAACTTTTGACTCAAAAATCTCTTCATTTTTTGAAAGCACAACCCACACGGATTAAATATAAAATAACATTGAAAAACATTAGTCCAAAATTATTTTTTATAACTATTTTATTCAGAAATAATTTTTTTTACTTAACTCCCTAAGTTTATAAACTCTTCGGAATATGATATTGAATATGACTAACTCCACCTTATGATGGGAAACCCCTAAGGATCATATTCTGTTATTTTGAAAGAAATTCCCCTCCTTTCCATGGGATTCTCCCTATTTAAAAAATTTCTCTCATTATATAATTCTTCTAAAGCATTCCATCCTTGTCAAAATCACTCTCCCCCTTTATCTATCATTCTCCCACTTTTTGATTTTCAAAATGGAACTAGAATAGTCTTTGAGGTACCTAAAAGGGTTAGGGAAACAATCTATTTGAAACAATTTTAAGTACTTTATCATCTAGGATTAAATGAAAGAACATTCAACAAAGAAAAATTAGAATACATTTCATCAAAAAATATTATGGATGAAAAAGTGTTTCATTGATAGTTCAAACAAAATACAATATTAAAAAAAATATTTTTTAAGAATGTAAGTCTCTCTTCATAGGCATGAGGTATCTGATAATTGTTTTCAATTTCTTGAATTCATTTCTATTCTCTTTTACCTTGGACAAAAGCTCCTCTTGAGACTTGTTTTTTCCTTTTTAGTTCTTGGATCCTTCTATCTTGAATCCAAAATCATTAATTATGTTCTTTATTTTCTTCTTCTTGAGTATAATGTTTTTATTCCAAAAGTATGATGTGATTTTCTTGGTCTTTGAATCTTTCTGAGAAATCATAAAAACACTTCTTCAAAGCAAGGATATTTCTAAAAAACATTTTGATGTCTTTTGAAAATCTTAAACTTATTTACTCTTCTTTTCTGAGTCAATTTTGAAAGTTTCAAGAAACTTTAATTTTCTAGATACATCCCTATTAAGACTATTGAAATCAACCTCAGTTTCATAAAAATATTTTTTGAAACTTCCATGGTTTTCATCACAAATCTTCATGTCCTTATCAAAACTTCGAGACCACATCAGAATTTTACTATAACTTTTTATATGGGTTTCACCATTTTCTTTTTAAATATTGAATTATGATTCCAAATGAATTAACCTATTTGTAAATGATTTTACTAAATTTAGATCATTGTATTGGTTCTCCATAACCATATTAACTTTTGTTTCCAACCTTGGAAAAAATGTAATCATCTTCATCAAACTACATAAAAAATGATAAATGTAATCGATTCCTTAATTTTAGATCATTATCTGAGAGTCTTACTCTGATTTATTTCTTTTTCTTATTCCTATCTCTTCTTTCACTAATTTAATTTTCTTTGAAACTAGATTGTAATATTTATCAAAAAAAATAATTTTCTTTTCAAGAATTTTCTTACCTTTTTCAACCTTTTGAATTTGATTTTATTAATCCCTTTTGGATGAAGATTGAACTTCCTGATCAAATGGAATATTTTTTATTTATTGACTGATTGTTTTCTAAATATGATTTTCTAAGGAATATACCATTATTTATGAGGTCTTATAAGTCCTTAAATAAATATTTTCTGAATAATTCTCTTTTTCCTTATCTTCAGAGATTTATTTCTGTTGGTTTTCATTATCTTCTTCTTAATATATTTCTTATTATTCTTTTTTTCTTCCTCATTACTTTATTATTATTCTCCTTTATCACCTTCTTCTTCTTATCATTTTTTTCCTTCGTATTCTTCTATTTATCTATAGATTATTTTTTCTTTAAAAAATTTATCTATTACTTATGTATTTGAGACTCTGTTCTCAAATCATCTTTTTCCCCTAAAATTATTTCTTAAGGAACAACAATTTATTTTCCTTGTCCTTTTTCATATGATGCATCTACATGAACTACATCTATTTTTTTCAAAAAAATACTTGCATCGATCTCGGGTAGATCAATTTTGTATGAGACCAATTCTACATCCTTCTGTAACGTTTGACAAAACTCTGCTTCTAAAAACATTTTCTTCTATTTCTTTTAATTATCTTGTTTTTACAATAATTAGTTTCCATAAATTCTTATAGAAAACGATTATGTAGTGTTAATATTGAATTTAGGTTCTCCCTCTTATCTTTCTTCCTTTATTTTTCTTTATGCATCAACAAATTCCTTAGAATACTTATTTTGTTTCTTTTCATTCCTTATAGGAAGAGAGTTGGATTTTATTTTCTTCTCTTATTTATCAACTTTATTTGTAGAGAAAGTTTCTTCCTCCAATGCAGATACCTTGGTATTCTTCACAAACATTATTGAATTGAAGTCAAAAAAAATGGCATCATTTTTATTGTGTCTTCACTAATAAAACTAATATTCTCTATGATCGGATCATACATGATAGAAATTTTGAAATGCTTGAGACTATTTTCAATCATCTTGCATATCAGACAAGGAAAAATAATTATCTAAGACTTTATAGACATTGAGTTTATATTCAAAACTATCAAAAGAATAAATCCTATTAGATTTATCTTTCTCATATTGACAAGATAGTCTAAAAAAATATATAAAACTTTTAGGGTATCTCAATCTCCTCTCCTTGTAATGAGGAACCCTTGCATCCAGGTTTCTAAAAATCTATGATTAAGAGTAATATGTGTAACTTTTCTTAGATCCTCGTCTATTTTGAACAAATATTGTTCATTTATTTATTTCAAAATTAAACCCTTAAACTCTAGTAATTTTTGAGATGGACATAATGCATTCCACTCATCAGATACACTAAGGGATCTGAAAGCATCTTTATATGACATATCTGAAGTTTTTTCGTAAATACTAAAATAAAATATCTCTTTCCCATTATCCTTGTAAAACATAACTTAATCTTAGAAATCATGAACTATATCCAGATAAAAAAATAAAAATTTGGATCTTGTTGTTCTATTGAAAGTAATTACCATCCTTGAAATTGAATCATTATTTCCAATGATGAATCATAATTTTCATAAAAGGATCTTGAGACTAACCTTTCTTTAAATACAAACCACTTATTGTTATCCTTTTATTGATTCACCATATTTGGGATACAAATCGATGAATCTAACAAGAATAATTCGAGCCTGAGAATTAAAGTTGGCATCGCTTTGCGAAGAATTATAGAGAATAATCGATGTAGGATAGGGGTGGTCCCCTATTTATAGGCAAAATCATGTGATGATTCAAATTCCAAATTGATCTAATGGTTGGAAATCAAGATCTCTGATCTAATGGTTGATGTTGAATCCAAATAAATATGTTCTTAAAATATAAACTCCTGATGTTTTATACAAAAATTATCATATTGGATGAATATGATTAGAAAAGTAAAATAATTTTGAAAACCCACATTAAGTATAACAAAAAATAAGAAAAAAACTAATTATAATGGAATAGTTTAATGTATTAAAGTAAGGGAAAATACCTTTCAGATTATAAGTATCAATATGATAATTTTTTCTTCTTTTTTAGAAAACAAAAATATTGAATACGATAGTTTTGGAAAACCTACGAAAACATTTAATATTTTATTTCAATCATGAATATGAGAACTAATTGAAAAAATAAAATCCAATTATAATTTGAATCTGATTTTCCTAGATCAGACTAGAAATTGAAATTTTATTTCTTTTCTAAATCCAATTAAAAAATTTTAAATAAAAAAATTTTAAATCTGAAAAATTTTGAATATTATTTTAGAATAAAAACAAGTCCAAAAGACTTGTTTTGAAATACTAAAATTTTGAAATAATAAAAGTTTTATTGAAAGAAATCATGTGTACTCCCCCTATGAAAACGAGTATCTTAATGTAAGGAGATGGTTTAAAAAATAAGTAGACATGAATTATTAATTTATAGTGATCATTCCTAGATTCTGTTTAATGTATTCAAATCTATCAAAATGTAAAGGTTTTGTAAAAATATCAACAAGTTGCTCTTGCATTCTGATGAATTGTAAAATGATATCGCCTTTTAGTGTGTGATCCCTAAGAAAGTGATTCCTAATATCTATGTTTTTTTATGAGATTGATGTGTAGGGTTTTTACTTAGAGAAATGGAACTTGTATTTTCACAAAGTATTTTGTGTTTTAGTAAAACTCATTCCATACTTAGTGAGTGTGTGTTTCATCCACAATACTTGATCACAACAACTTCCAGCTACCACATATTTGGCTTCAGTAGTGGAAAGTGATACAGAGTGTTGTTTATTTCAAGACTAGGAAACTAATGAATCTCCTAAGAAATGACATGTTCTGAAAGTTCTTTTAAAACCACCAAAGTTAGTATCTAAAAAACTTTTGAATTGAAAATAATTTCTATAAGAATAAAAAAGTCCAAAATCCATGGTTCCCTTTAAGTAATGAATGATTTTTTAACTACTTTAAAATGGGATTCATTAAGATTTTTTTGATATAATGGACATAAGAAAACTGAAAACATTAAGTCCGTTTGACTAGATATTAAGTATGGTAGGCTTCCTATCATACCTCTAAAAGTTGTTTCATCAACTGGTTTCTCATATTCATCAAGATCAAGTGTATTTGAGGTACTGATTAGAGTACTAATATTTTCAGTGCTTTCATATCCATGCTTTTTTAGAATATCTTTTATATACTTATGTTGAGATATATAGGTTCCTTCTAGTGTTTGAGAAATTTTAAAACCAATAATAAATGTCAAATCACCCATAAAACTCATTTTAAACTTATATTTCATAATATTCATAAAGGAATCTACTAAATATTGTTGATTAGATCTGACTATAATTACATCAACATATATTTGACTAATTAAAACATTTTCTGACTTTATTTATAAAAAAAATTGGATTAGCATTTCCCTTAATATAATTATTTTGTAACAAGAATCCTATTAATATATCATACCAGTCTCTAGGGTCTTGTTTAAGTCCATATAAAGATTTATAAAGTTTGTAAACATATTCTAGATATTTTTAATCTTCAAAACTAGGATGTTGTTCAAAAAATATTCATCTTGAACATATATATTAAGGAAAGAACTCTTCACATCTATCTGAAAAAATTTTACATTAAAGAATGCTACAAAAGCCAATAGAATATGAATAGATTTAATTCTATCTACCATAGCATAGGTTTGTTCATAATATATTACCTGTTACTAATTATAAGCATTAGAAACAAGTATTTCTTTGTTTCTAATAATTATTCCATTTTCTTCACATTTGTTTCTGAAAACCCATTTTACTCCAAATACTGATGTTTCCTTAGGTATTTCAACCAAGGTCCAGACTTTGTTCCTTTCGAATTCATTTAGTTTATCTTGTATAACCTTAATCCAATATTCTTCACCTAAATCCTCATCAGGATGTTTCCGTTCAAATTGAGAAAGTAAATAAAAATTTTATACATCATTTCTCAAGGAACTTATATTCCTTACAGGTTGATTTACATCACCAATGATACTATCACTAGGATGATTCTAAATAAACAACTAACTTGGGTTTTGTAAAATATGTTCATCAACATAAGGTAGAAAGTATGCATGAGTAAATACTTATGAAATAATTTCTTGAGTATCTTTATTATTAGAAGATTATTCTATTAAAGGTTGATAACCAATTTTGTAAAACACATAAGAAGATGTAGGTTGGGTTTTCTTAAAAACAAAGGGATCAATTTCATCAAATTTAACATTTATTATTTCCTCAAAGGTACAAGTATTTTTATTGAAAACTCTATAAGACTTAAAGGTAGTGTAATATCCTAAAAATGTAACTTCATCAGATTTGGGTGAGAATTTATGTAAATTATCTTTAGTATTCAAGATGAATACTTTTCATTCAAATACTCTGAAGTAAGAAACTTTTGGTTTTCAGCTTGTCCATAACTCATAAGTGGTTTTATTAATAAAAGGTCTAATTAAAACTCAGTTTATAGTATAACAAGCAATACAAATAGCTTCAAACCAAAATAGTTTATAAAATTATTATTCACTCAAAGTGGTTCATGTAATTTCTTGAAAAATATGACTTCAACTTTCAACAACAGCATTTTACGGGGAGTTATAAGAGCTAAAATGTTATGGGTAATTCCTTTCTTATTAAAAAAAGGTTTTAAAATTGGAATTTTCAAATTCTCTACCATGATCACTATGAATAGTTATCAAGGAAAGGATTTTCTCATTTTTTAACTTTTGCTGCAAAATTTTTAAAATAAAAAAATGATTCAAGTTTCTTTGCTAGAAAATAGACCCAAGTATATCTAGTGTAATCATCAACTAAAATAAATACATATTATTTTCCTCTAATATTTTCCAGTTTGTGTAGGACCGGATTAATACAGGTGCACTAACTATAAACCATTAGTAGTTAAGACATCACTAATATATTTAAAGCATGAATTATGTTGCTTTCTATATTAAAAAGGTTCACAGAATTTTGAAGAATCAAATATAAGTTCTTGTAGATCTTTAACAAGGCTTTTTTGAGCCAATTTGCATAAGTTTCTAAGGTTATAGTGTCTTGATATTTTATTCCATAACCAATATTGACCTTCTATTACACTGAGACAAATTAATTCTGGGCTCCTAAGGTCTTCTAAGTTAAGTGTGTAAACATTCTCATGCTAATGATCGGAATGAATAAATTCATCCTTGGAATTTTGTAATAAACATTTATCATTCCTAAAATTCACTAAGTAACCTTTATCACATAACTGAATTATTCTTATAAGTTTGTGCTTAAGACCTTTAACAAATAAAACATTTGAAATTAAATATTTTCAAAGAAAAAAATATTACATATACCAACAATCATTCCTTGAGAATTATCTTCAAAAGTAACTCTTCCTCCTTTAATTTTGTAAAGACCCAGAAATTTTTTGAAAAATTTTTTCTTAAATACATGGGAATTTTACGAGTCCGTGAAAATTCACGGCAATTAATTCTGAGGCCCGGTGTTCCCGGAATCAATTTCTGAAGTTTTTTTCGGGTATGTTCAGTAAACGTACGAGTGGGATTTTATATCTTTTGAACCGATGCTCGGAATTGAAATCTGAGGGAACCGTTGAACTTGCAGCGTCGGTGATTTCTTAGTGAGACCTTCACCGTAGTTGCATTCTAACAAGAGTGGAAGTTAGATTTCAGGGTTTTTAATAAAGTTAAATAAAAATAATGCGTTAGCTTTATTTTTATTTTTTGGTGGTTAAAACCTCCAAGAAGAGATCAGTGGTGGGGGCCACCACACCCTAACCTCCAATGGGAGGTTATAGTTGTGGGGACCACCCACACATAACCTCCCTTGGGAGGATAAATTTCGGTGGGGACCACCCGAGTTTTTAACCCCCCTTAACACCGCATTTAAGTGAAGAAGACACTTGACCTTCTCAACTAATTTATTGAACCAACACCACCCTCGTTAATTAAATGGGTTGTCTCATTTAATTTATAAACAATTTTAATTGTTTATGCCTACAATTTAATAATATGTGATATTTTATTATTCTTGGTGTTGGCATAATTCTTTTTGTTGGGAGAATTAGGGAGAGGAAAGAACTTGGAGGAGCTATTTCTCTCCAACGAAGAATGACAGACATCTTCCACCTTCTTCCTTCTTCAACCAGGACAAAGGAGGGAGCGATGTCCTTGAAGAACACCGAAGATGTTGCCCTAAACTTCTTCATCTTCTTTTCGACGTCAACAGAACGACGTTCTCTTTTCTTCCTTCATCAGTGATCATCGTCATATGAGGTAGGGGTTTGAGTTGATTTTATTCTTGTTCTACATCATTCAATTCTTGGATTATGTTATGCTGATTGATATCAATGTAACGTGGAGGGATCGGACCGCACAAACATGGCCTGACCCTCCCTCTTGATTGTTCTCATTTTTTGATGAAGGTGGTGGCGCAACGGACCGCCGGAAGAGAGGGTGGCGGCGGGACATGCGGCGACCGGCAACGAGCCGGCCGCAGTAGAAGCCAGTGGCGCAAGGGCCATCGGGCCGCCGGAGGGGCATGGCGCCGTCGCGTCACGCGGAGAATCAGGCTGTGGAATTTCCATCGCACTGCACTGAAAGAAGGATTCTCGGCCATAGTCAGCGGCAATCGGATGATGGGCATGGTGACGTCGCGCCGCATGGAGCAGTAGGGAGCCGCGACCAGGACGGGCCGCGGCGGAGCAGGTGGAGCAGCTCGTCGCTCGACCAGCCGGGAGGAGCGGGACCCTCTGGGTCCCACGTCTACTGGATCAGCACCACCTGGCTCCTCTTTTAGTTCACACCTGAACAACAAATCCATTCGGGTGCTAGGGGCACGCGGTTCCCCCCTGTCTGCGGCTAAGGCGGACCCCCGCCGGGCCGCCGGGTCCCCAGGCCGACCGGGCCGCCTCCTCGGGTTGGGCCGCCTTTGGGTCAGGCCTCCCCCTCCAGTCACGCCACCCTCTCGGGTTGGGTCACCCCTCGGGTTGGTCCACTTCCTTCAGGGCTGGGTCGGACCCGTGGACTGGGTCTGACCCCTGTCCGGACCCGAATAGCCCGAATACACCTTGTCGCCCATAACTTGGGCTACGAGTGTCCGATTGACGAACCGCCTGTGGAGATGGAAATATTAGATATAGATGGTTCTTTTGGTATACCCCACATAAGGTTTTGATACAGTCGGGGTGTGGTCGGGTTGGTTTGAACCTAAAAACTAACCGGGCCCCTGAAACGAAAATGCCAATAATTCAAAGATCAGGCGTCCGATTGACGCGCCGTCAGTTGCATTGAGACCCCTATGACGAGGAAGATCTTTGAGATACTTCTACTTGAGACCTCGTGAAAGGTTTAGTATCAACCAGTAGATCGTGGAGCGGATCCTCCTGGAGACGAGTGAGCGAAGTACGAAGACCTAGTAGATGGCTGATACCTGACGACTGCTGACCTTTCGACTCAGAGTGTTTCGACTAGTCTAGTGGGGAGCGCCTCTGTGACGCAGCAGACCCACAGTGGGGAGTGCCTCTATGTGAGCTTGGCAGACCCACAGTGGGGAGTGCCTTGGTGTGAGCACAGCAGATACACGGTACTCGACAGGAGGAGTACCACAACAGTCCATGATAGTGGGAAGCACCTCTATGTGACGCGGCAGGCCCACAGTACTCGATAGAGGAGGAGTACACCATCATCCAAGGTTCTGACAGATTGACTGGGAATGTTACATGTTACCACCCCTAGAATAAAATCCTGGTTTTGAGCTGAGTCAATGACATTAGTGTTTTCCTCATAATTGAGATGGGTTACTAGATAACTTCGGTATATGTATGGGCATATACCTAAGTAATGGATATCTGTTGATTTCATACTTTGTGGTTTATCCTTGCTGGATTTTGTGAGACCTTGAGTTTCTTGGGGTCCCTACTGAGTATCGTTATACACACCCCTTTACGGGCTATGCCTGCACCTCGTTGTATTGGTTGCCGATGACGGACAGTGCTGACTGAGGCAGAGAGTAGCAGGACTGAACGGTACCCGGAGGTAGACCACTCGGCATGACGGTACACGGTGCGGACGGATGGACTTGGAATACTGAGGAGGCCATCTGTACCAACCCTTCAGGTAGGAACCCTGGAGGACGACCCAGTAGCTACTTTAATTTTCTTCAGCTTTACTTGCTTTCAGTTGTACTTATACTATCCAGTTGGTCTTTTATTTCCGGCCCCTTTACTTTTCAGCACTCTTTTTTATATATCATTGCTTAGTGTTTTACTTCCAGTTTTGTACTCTATTGTGTGGGTTCAGTTTATAAAGGCAATGCCTTCCCAGTTTAGGGATTTACGCCTTTGGTGCTAGTCACCAGCCCCTGGCCTATGGAAGGTGTGCTTGGCGTAGTCGCGATACGGGCCCTGGGGGACGGGTCGTGACAAATTGGTATCAAAGGTGTCGGTTCTACCTCAGAACATAGGACTCTGATCTTTATTTTTCTATGAAGAAATAGTGTTAAGGTTACTAAGTGTGGTTTTAAGTTTAGGGAGTCCAGTGTTGGTGTGGGAGGCCGACGTATCCATACACCAGGACCCTTACTTCTGATTTTTGACTCAGTGCACAAAAACACTGATTGTGTGTGTGTCTTTAAAAGTTTTTGTTTAAGTCAGCTCAACCAGGTCAGCTCACCAGGTATAAACTTTTGACCTTGTCGCAACTTTTTCTTTCAGGATCCTCCCCACCAATCCCCGAGATTCATACACTCTAAATCCTTCCGAGTGACAAGGCCTCAGTGTAGGGCCCCTTTCCAGTTGAGGCACCAGCGATACTACTTCCCATTGGGCCACTGATGCCACCAGCCCCAGTAGTAGACGATGCACACCATTTGAGTTCATTACATGAGTTCCAGCGCCAGAGGCCAACCAGGTTCCAGGGAGAGATGGACCCACAGGTGGCTGAGGATTGGCTGGAGGCTATGGTGAGAGTCTTTAGGCTAGTAGGGACACCAGCAGACTACATGGTGATCCTTGCTTCCAGTCTTCTTTAGGCAGCAGCAGGCAGATGGTGGAGCCTGGTGCTCTAGGTGCATGTCAAGGTGACACTTCATTGGATAGACTTCGAGAGCATGTTCTGGGCGGAGTTTGTACCAGACACCCTTCGAGCGGTGTGGATAATGGAGCTATTGTATCTACAGCAAGGTAGCATGACTGTAGCTCAGTACTCGGTGAGGTTCACTGACCTCTCGCGCTACTCCACGGATATGGTACGGGACCCATTCTTCAGGGCCCAGACCTTCGATCAGGTACTTAGGAAAGATATTAGGGAATCGATGATCTCCCTCAGCATCCTGACACAGGCGGGGGTGTGAGAGAGAGCCCTCCTAGTAGAGAGTTTTCTTGCTGAGTAGACACCAGCAGCGAGACCCACTACTAGTCGACATGCAGCGGAATCTTCTGTAGCTAGAAATAGACAGATGATATAGAGGTCCAAGAGGACCAGATGCACGGGTGGATGACCACAGGACTCAGGATCTATTGTGCATGGAACCCGGGGCAGTGACTTACCTGCCAGGAGCAGGTAGTGTTATTCATGCGGCGGGTATGGTCACATGGCTCGTGACTGTCTGACCATCCATTCAGATGATCAGCAGACAGTTGAGGGACCTCCCAAGTAGAGGTAGATGTTCCATCGAGGTGGTTCGCAGGGTGCAAGCAGACGTGGTATAGGATCTGGTCGAGCATATGGTTGTGGACGACATTATGAGGTGTTACCACCACCACCACCAGGAGGTCCACCCCGACCGCAGGGAGTAGGTGGACAGGGGAGAGATCAGCTTCAGGTAGCTTAGGCATACGACCACGGCACTCTGGAGATGATTCGGGGTACTATCTATGTCTACTCCACCTTAGCTGCAGTTCTTATAGACACAAGTTCCAATCATTATTTCATAGCCATTGCCCTCGTTTGAATCTTGGAGATTTCAATGGAGCCGTTGGCTCGATCCTTACAGCTAGAGACTCCTACGGGAGTAGAATCGATGATTATGCACTGGTGCCGGTAGTGTGAGCTTACTCTAGGAGGCGAGAGCTTCAACTGGGATCTCCTTGTAGAGGCTTTGAGGCCTTACGACGTCATATTGGGTATGGACTGGTTATCAACAGTCCATGCTCAGATTGACTGTATTAGGCGAAAAGTGCAGTGAGTCTGTATGGATGGGACCAGGTTTACCTTCATCGGTGAGAAGGGAACCTTTGCAGCACAGGATGGACTTACTCGGAGGAGGGTACAACTGACCACTCACCATTTGGATTTCCTTACCCTCGGAGCAGTTGATGTGGAGAGTCTGACATATCCTGTAGTGGTGGACCAATACGCGGATGTTTTCCCTAATGATTTTCCAGGACTACCTCCTTGTAGAGAGGTGGATTTCTACATTGACATGTACCCAGGGATGACCCTGATATCTACACCAGCATATCGGATGGCTCTTGCTGAGCTTCGCGAGTTGCGGGTATAGCTAGAGGACTTGCAGGGAAAGGGATTCATTTGACCCAGTGTTTCTCCCTGGGCAGCCCCGATTATGTTCGCCAAGAAGGTGGATGGGAGCTTACGGATTTTTTTTGACTACCGTCGCCTGAACCAGGTGACTGTGAATAACAAGTTCCCACTCTTATGGATTGACGACCTCTTTGATCAGCTCAAGGTAGCACGGTGGTTCTCTAAGATAGACCTCAGATCAGGCTATCACCAGCTCAGAGTTTGAGACAAGGATGTGCCGAAAATGGCCTTTAGGTGTCAGTACAGCCACTACGAGTTCTTGGTTATTCCCTTCGACGTAACCAATGCTCTAGAAGTGTTCCTGTGTCTCATGAATTGGATCTTCCAGCCATACCTCGATCGCTTTGTCGTAGTCTTCATTGTCGACATTTTGATCTATTCGACTACTGAGGAGGAGCATGCCTACCATTTGCGGGTAGTACTGGACACACTCCGAGAGCACCAGCTTTATGGTAAGCTCTCGAAGTTCCGGTTCTAGATTCTAGAGGTTCACTTCTTGGTACACGTCATCTGGGAGTCTGGAGTTGCATTAGATCCAGTGAAGATTGAGGCAGTACTTTCTTGGGAGCCACCCAAGAGTGTGACGGAGGTACGGAGTTTCTTGGGCTTGGATGGGTACTACCGTAGATTTGTTCCAGACTTCTCTAGAGTTGCAGCACCACTATCAGCCTTGACAAAGAATGGGAAACCCTTCGTGTGGTCGGAGAGATGCCAACAGAGCTTTTAGGAGATGAGGCAGAGGCTGACTAGTGCCCCCATCTTGAGGCTTCCAGAGGAGGGAATAGGGTACGTAGTTTACTGCGATGCATCAGGGACCGGACTTGGGTGTGTCCTAATATAGGAGAGAGCAGTGATCACATATGGTTCTCGGTAGTTGAAAAATCATGAGCAGAACTATGCTACCCATGACCTGGAGTTAGCAGCAGTGGTCTTCACCTTTAAGATGTGTCGGCACTATCTTATGGGCAAACGTTTTACCGTGTACTCTGATCAAAAGAGTCTCAGGTATATCTTCTCTCAAAAGGACATGAACCTGAGACAGCGGTGATGGATTGAGTTCCTCCAGGACAATGACTTTGAGATAGTCTATACTCCTGGGAAGGGGAACGTTGTTGCGGATTCACTTAGTAGGAGGACTGGTATACAGCTACTAGGAGAGGCAACAGAGTAGTTGGATACGTTGCCGATATCCTTTGTGGATAGGGATGGAGAAGCCTATCTACAGTATCTCACAATCACTCCTCCACTTCTTCAGAAAGTCAAGAAGGCAAAGCATGAAGATGCTAACTGTGAGATGCGACATGCTCAGATAACCATAGGGCAGGCACCTGATGTATTTTCTGAAGGTGGGGAGCACGTCATTATTTTTAGAGGATGTACCATGGTACCAGTTTCACTTCAGGAGTAAGTGTTGAGGGATTTCCACACTTCCCCTCTAGCGGTACATCCAAGAGTGGTGAAGATGTATCAGGACCATCCATGACAGCACTGGTGGATAGGTATGATGAAGGAAGTAGATTAGTTTGTCTCTCGATGCCTCACTTGTCATCAAGTGAAGGTGGAGCACCTGGTACCAGCAGGCTTGGTTCATCCCTTAGAGGTCCCAGAGTGGAAATGGTATGGGATATCCATGGACTTCGTGAATGGTCTTCCACGTACATCCAACAGTCATGATTCGATATGGGTGATCGTTGACCGACTCACCAAGTCGGCCCACTTCCTACCGATTAGAGAGCAAGGATCAGTAGAGAGCTTGGGATGCCTCTATGTGGAGGAGATAGTGTGTTTACATTGAGTACCTTCTACTATTGTCTCTGACTGTGACGCACGATTTAATTCCAGACTATGGAAGGGGTTTCAGGAGACTTTCGAGACGCAGCTACATTTGAGCACAGCCTTCCATCCTTAGACATATGGCCAGACTGAGCAGACCATTCATACCCTCAAGGACGTGCTCCATGCATGTGTCCTCGACTTCGGTCGCAGTTGGGAGGATCACTTACTGTTGGTAGAGATTGACTACAACAATAGTTATCACTTCACCATCAGTATGGCACCTTTTGAGGCCTTGTATGGTCGACCTTGAAGATTGCCACTGTGATGGATAGACCCAGGGGAGTCAGCACTAGTGGGTCTAGAGATGGTACGGGCTACCACAGAGAAGGTGCAGATTATCCAAGAGTGGATGAAGATTGCACAGAGCAGGCAGAAGTCTTATGCTGACAGGAGATAGAGACCTCTGGAGTTCAGGGATGGAGACCACATCTTTCTGCAGGTCTCATCTCGACAAGGTCTACGGAGATTCGGCCGAGGCGGAAAGTTATCTCTGAGATTCATCAGACCCTTATAGGTCCTCAGCAGAGTAGTCAAGGTGGCTTACTGCTTAGATATTCCACCTCAGTTGCACAGGGTGCATGACGTCTTCCACGTATCTCAACTAAGGAGATACATGCATGACCCATCTCACATCATCAACCACAGGGAGCTGGACATCGAGGATGGGGAAACTTTCACGGAGGTTCCAATGGAGATTGTGGATCGATAGGAGTGCTTCCTACACAGATGGTCGATACCTCTGGTGCGCATTCGCTGGCAGCACGAGAACCTCCAGGAGAGCACATGGGAGCGGGAGGCTCATATGCGTGCTTAGTACCCCCATTTGTTCCCTTATTTCAAGTTGTAGCTTATGGGGACGTAAAGCCCTGAGGTGGGGAGAATGTAAAGACCCATAAATTCCATGGAAATTTTTTTCTTAAATACATGGGAATTTTACGAGTCCATGAAAATTTACGGCGCTTGAATCCAAGGCCCGGTGTGCCCAGAATCAATTTCTGACGTTTTTTTTTTGGGTACATTTAGTAAACCTATGAGTGGGATTTTATATATTTTGAACCGGTTCTCAGAATTGAAATCTGAGGGAACTATTGAACTCGCAGCGTTGGTGATTTCTTAGTGAGACCTTCACTATAGTTGCGTTCTAATGAGTGTAGAAGTTAGATTTTGGTGGTTTTAATAAAGTTAAATAAAAATAATGTGTTATCTTTATTTTTATTTTGTGGTGGCTAAAACCTCCAAGAGGAGGTTAGTTGTGGGGGCCACCACACCCTAACCACCCTTGGGAGGTTATGGTGGTGGGGCCCACCCACACATAACCTCCCTTGGGAGGATAAATTTCGGTGGGGACCACCCGAGTTTTTAACCCCTCTTAACACCCCATTTAAGTGAAGAAGACTCTTGACCTTCTCCACTAATTTATTAAACCAACCCCACTCTCATTAATTAAATGGGTTGTCTCATTTAATTAATCAAAAATTTGAATTCTTTATGCCAAAAATTTAATAAGATTTGATATTTTATTATTTTTGGGGTTCTCATAATTCTTTTTGTTGGGAGAATTATGGAGAGTAAAGAACATGGAGGAGCTATTTCTCTCCAATGAAGAATGACGGACATCTTCCACCTTCTTCCTTCTTCAACTGGGACAAAGGAGGGAGCGTTTTCCTTGAAGAATGTTGACGACGTCGTCCTCTAATTCTTCATCTTCTTTTCGACGTCAATGGAATGACGTTCATTTTCTTCCTTTGTCATAAATCATCCTCATACGAGGTTGGGGTTTGAGTTGATTTTATTCTTGTTTAACGTCGTTCAATTCTCGGATTATGTTATGCCGATTGATATCAACGTAACGTGGAGGTCTTGGACTACACGAACATGGACCGACCCTCTCCCTTGATTGTTCTAGTTTGTTGAAGACGACGGTAGCACAATGGGCCACCGAAAGAGAGGACCATGGCGGTACATGCGGCAACCGGTAACTAGCCGGCCGTGGAAGAAGCTAGCGGTGCATGGGCCGCCGAGCCGCCGAAGGGGCACAGTGCCATCACGCCATGCGGAGAATTAGGTCATGGAGGTGCTGGAGGGGCGTGGTGTCATCGCACAGCACTGGAAGAAGGAGCCACAGATATAGGTTGCAGCGGTCGGATGGTGGGCACGGCGTCGTCTCGCCGCGCGGAGGAGCCAGAGGCCACTGCCAGGCCGGGCCGCGGCGGAGGTGGTGCGGCGCTGTCGTGCTGCGTGGAGCAGCAGGGAGCCGCGACCAGGGTAGGTCATGGTGGAGCAGGTGGAGCAGCTAGCTACTCGACCAGCCAGGAGGAGCGGGACCCTTTGGGTCCCGCGTGTACTAGACCGGCACCACCTGCCACCAGTTTCGGTTCACACCTAAACGGAAAAGTCGTTCAGGTACCAGGGGGCGTGCGGTTCCTACCCTGGTTGCGGCTAAGGCGGACCCCCTCCAGGCCGCTGGGTCACCAGGCCGACCGGGCTGCCAACGGGCTGGGCCACCCCCTCGGGCCAGGCCACACCCTCGGGTCGGGATGCCTTCAGGCCTGGCCGACCCCTTGGTTCGGGCCACCATCTCTGGTTAGGTCACCCCTCAAGCCTGGCCACTTCCTTCAGGGTCGGGCCGGACCAGCGCACAGGGTCTGACCCCAGTCCTGACCCGAATAGCCCGAATACACCTTGTCACCCATGACTTGGGCTATGGGTGTCAGATCGACGAACTGCCTGAGGCGACGGAAATCTTAGAGGGAGAAGGTTCTTTTGGAATACCCCACTTGAGGTCTGGATATATTTGGGGTATGGTCGGGTTGGTTTGAACCTAAAAACTAATCAGGGCCCTCGAATAGAAATGACAATAACTCACAGACCAGGCGTCTGATTGATGCGTTGTCTGTTGCGTTGAGACCCCTATGATGAGGCAGATCTTTGAGATACTTCTACTTGATATCTCGTGACATTTTTATTATCAACCAGTAACTCATGGAGTGGATCCTCCTGGAGAGGAGCGAGCGGAATACGGAGACCTGGTAGATGGCTGAGACCTGACGACTATTGACCTTTCGACTCAGAGTGTTTCGACTAGTCCAGTGGGGAGTGCCTCTGTGTGACACAGCAGACCCACAGTGGGGAGAACCTCTGTGTAACACAGCAGACCCACGGTACTCAATAGGAGGAGTACCTTAGTAGGCTTCGAGGGGGAGTGCCTCTGTGTGAGCACAACAGACCCACAGTGGGGAGCACCTCTGTGTGAGCGCAGCAGATCAATAGTACTCGATAGGAGGAGTACCACAGCAGTCCAGGATGGTGGGAAGTTCCTCTGTGTGATGTGGTAGGACCACAGTACTCGATAGAGGAGGATTACACCATCATCTGTGGTTCCAACAGATTGAATGGGAGTGTTATATGTTACCACCCCTAGAATAAAATCCCGGTTTTGAGCTGAGTCAATGACATTATTGTTTTCCTCATGATTGAGATGGGTTACTAGATAACTTAGGTATATGTATGGGAATATACCTAATTAATGGATATCTGTTGATTTCAGACTTTTTGGTTTTTCCTTGTTGGATTTTGTGAAACCATGAGGGTCTCAGGGTCCCTACAGAGTATCATTAAACTCACCCCTGCGCGGGCTATGCCCACACCTTGTTGTGTTGGTTGAAAATGACAGACAGCACTGACTGAGGTAGAGAGTAGCAGGACTGGATGGTACATGGAGGTGGACCACTCGGTGTGATGGTACATGGAGTGGACAGACGGACATGGAGTACTGAGGAGGCCATCTATACCAAAACTTCAGGTAGGAACCCCGGAGGATGACCCAGTAGCTTCTTTACTTTTCTTCAGTTGTACTTGCTTTCAGTTATACTTATACTATCCAGTTGGGCTTGTATTTCCAACCCCTTTACATTTCAGCACTCTTTTGTATACATCTTTGCTTAGTGTTTTACTTCTAGTTGTGTACTCTGTTGTGTGTGTTCTGTTTATAAAGTTAATTCCTTCGCTGTTTAGGGATTTACGCCTTTGGTGCTAGTCGCCATCCCCAGGCCTATGGAAGGCGGGCTTGGGGTAGTCACGATACGGGCCCTGGGGGACGGTTCGTGACAAATTTTGATAATATTTTCAAAAAAAATTATTTCCAATCATATGCTAGGAAAACCCACTATCCATGTACCATATATTCTTATTTTTTGTACTTTGTTTTCTTGAAAATAAAACAATTAGGTTTTCATAACCTAGCATTTATTGGATTCGAAAATATTATAAAGAAAAATTTTAGGAATCCACATTTATTTTGAAAAATGGGATTTGTGAAGTCCAAAGGATTGAACTTTTTATAAAGAACAATTGTTATTCCAATGTCCACATTAAAATTTCGTAAAAAATGGTTCACTTTTAGGAACAAAATATTTTTTTATAAAAATAGGTTTTGAATGAGAGTAACCCACTCCCAAACTATTACTCTGAGGATAAATTTTCTTATACATCTTACCAAAATTTTATTTCCCAAAAGTAAACATTGATAAAAGTTTCATTAAAGAAAAAAATTTAGATTTTAGTTTGATAACTAAATACTTATCCTTATAATTGTTAGTTTCAAAAGTGAGTTTTGTTTCTAAAAAATTTCTCTCAGAAAAAACTTTTTCAAAATCCTTAGAATGATTATCCTTATAAGAGTTAGATTCTTTATGGTTTTTAGAAATGGAATCAATTTCAAAAGATTTTTTATCATGATCTTTAAAAAGATCTAATACTTCTTTTGTTAAAACATTTATCCAAGTATTTTCCTTTTCAAGTTTCTTGCTAACTTTCTAATTTTAATTTTCAAGATATTTGAAAAATCTAGAAACCTCTTCATAAGAAGGTAAAGTATTATTATCATTGACTGAGGATAATTCTTCATCCAAAGATATATAATTCTTCTCATTATTATAATTTTCATTTAAAGACATATTTTTTAAAGAATCACAAGTGCATACTTTATCCATAATACATTTACTTTCCAAAGTTATTTTAGAAAAGAGACCAATATTCTTGTGAATTGAATTCTAATTATATGAAGAATCATCATAAGATTGTCCAATACTAGCACTCCATGATTCATTGGCTTTCAATACTTTCATTCCTTTTGACTTTTAATATGTTTTTTTATTTCTTTAAGAATTCCTCTATATTCTTTCTTTTATTTTAACATTTGGAAAATCTAGTCTTATATGTTTGGCTTTCTTACATTCATAACATGTAACTTCATTAAACTTCTTACCTTTCTTATCATTATTTATTTTCTTATATTTATACTAAAAATACTTTTTTCCAACAATCTTATTCATCTTTCAAGAAATATTGGAAAACTCATTATCTAGATGTTCTGATTTAGTTGAATCTGATTGAACAACTTCCTTTTTCTTTGTTGATTTAACAACCTTCTCAAGAGTTTGAGCTTTTGAATTATTTGAAGTATATCGTAGAAAAACTCCACCATTATTCTTTTTTTTCTTTCTCAGCATCTCTTTTCAATCTATTCTTGTATTGAATAAGAGTTCCAAATATATCATCAAGAGTAACATTGGTAATATTTATTGATTCCTCAATAATAGTTCTCTTTGATTCCCACTCATTGGGAAAAATGTCGATAATATTTTCAACAATTATTTCATATTCTAATACTTTTTCACCCATATATTGTAAGATATTTACAACTTTCATAAACTTTTGTTGTACCTTAACAACTGGTTATCTATAAGGAAATTCAAAATCTTGATAATAATTTCTTATCATAGCTCTTCTGGTCTCAAAAACTTTAGAGGTTCGAAAATGAGTAAACTCTAATTTATTCCATATACTATTGGAGGCTTCCCATGAAGAAATTTTGTTGTATATATTTCTGGTCATATAAAACAATAATGTATTACTTACCTTGTAGTTCAATTGATATTATTGCCTTTCCTAATTTGAAAAGGTTTTCAATTCCTTATCAGGAATTTTGTAATCTCCAGTAAGCATAACAAAATTTTCAACTCGAATGTTGATCACAAAGGCCTTCATTAATTCTCTCCAATACTCATAGTCATTACCATCAAAAATTGGTTGTTTGGATGGATTCAGATTATCTAAAGATTCAATATTAAGTCGTTCCATCTTTAATAAAATAATATTTTTCCGTAATACATGTTAGTGTAAAAAGTATTAATAAAAAAGTATATTAAAATAAAGATAACTTGTAAAAGATAGAGAATTAGCATCTATTTGAGCAGTTTAATCTAGATCTCATACCAATTGTAGGATAAAAATGTATGTACAAATGAAAAAAAACAAGAGGGGGTAAATTTTAAGTTTAAAAACATTTGTTTTTATCCATAAAAGAATTTGGTTTAAAAGAATTTAAAGTAATTCAATTCTCAAAAAATCTTCTATATTAAAACATTAATTGGACTGGGACCTTGGTTATAATTATAAAGATATCATAATCTATTTGATTTTAATTATATAATAAAGTCATGGGTCAAAAATATGATTATACCTTACAGCGTATAGAATCATAATCAGAGTAATTGATTTAATCATAATCACAAAAATCATAATCAAAGAGTAATACAAGAATATCATAATCAGAGAAATTATGATAAACAAAATACAAATAGAAAATGAATATATATAAGAATTAACATTCTATTACAATAGTAGTGGAAATGAAAATACAATTAAATGAATATTTAGTTCTTTTAACCCAAAGATAAGGGTATCCAATAACCTAAGAAAAAGGTCCCTTGATTTATAATTTCAAGAAAGTTTATCTTACACACACCAGGGTATGTCCTTGATGTGATGATCATCTTTTGTCTTGATAGCCCCGCAAGCCCTCGATCAATAAGGTGATTGAATCCTCTATATTCCTAGCATCAGAAACCCTTGAAGTTAATCATAACAATCAGTGTCACACAAATGAAGTATGAAATATAATATTACAAGGACAAGGAACAATTAGTTCAGTTGTGTAAACTTCAGAGTTATCACAAATAGAATCAAAATTTTAGTAGGGCTTTCGCACAGTTCCTCTTGTCATTTGTGTCTTTTTTAAATGATCAAATAGTCTTGTATTTATATGCATTCGTCCCAATAGTCATCTTGATCTCCAATGGTCGGATTTTATTTCGAATTCTTAGAGGGACTTGGGCACTTGGAACTTCAAAAATCATCTTGTAACTAAAACAACAACACCATTTTGTTACATACATATTACAATGTTTGGGGTAAATACTTTCAATATGATGAAACATTTTTTTATATTCAAAAATAAAATAGATGTCAATCTGATTGATTTACTTATAGAAATTCATTACAATTTTCTTTATGAGTGTGGATCTGGTGATATTGATTCTAATGTATAATCTAATAAATAATTTTTTCATTATGAATGAAAAATAATATTTTTTTAACATGATTTTATAAGGTGAATCTTATCATAATCGTATTCATGCTCATTACAATAATTGTAATGTAAATTCATGAAAACTTTAAAACTATATCAAAGTAATAATATTTTTTCTATAAAAAACAATGGAAAAATAATTTGATTGTAAAATTATTAGATATTATTTATTTAATAATGAGTTTTTTATTTCTAAAACAAAAAGGACAAAAGGAATGTAAAATCCAAAAAGAAACTTTTGAATCAACAATAAGATGCTCAACTCAAGTTCCAGTTCATGTTCTAATGTCATTATCTTGAATAGGGTGGAAATCCCTACATGGGATACATGCCTTGAAATGGTTTCCATTCCTTCCATGAGGAACCATTTCTAAATAATTCATTACACTAAATTAGGTTATGAATCATAGTGCATAATTTTGATGTAGAAAAACACTTAAGATTAATTGAAAATTTTATGCATATCTAGTATCATAATAATAAACACGGTTTCTTCAGGTACATATTTACTTTTCAGTCCATCATAATGGTTTGTAAATAAAAATGAGAATTATCCTAAGTATATCCCCTAGGTGTTTCAAACTAGTTGCACTGTAAGGCCTATTTTCATATACCAGGTTATGTTGAGTCAGGCTTGATGCACCTTTTCTAAGTTGTCACTCTAAGGGATATCTACACAAGAACCACATCCACATGTATTATCTAGATAAAGATGTATTTCTAGTAAGAATCACATAATATCTACCTTACTAGAATTCTTGGATTTTCTTATATTCTTATATTCAACATCTATATTAGGGTTATGTTCCCTAATCTATGTTTTCTAAATTTATTTTCCAATGATTAAACTAAACTTGAGATGATTCTAACTGTAAATACCACGACTCTAGTAGCCTGGAGCTAGTGCATTGCTTTATTAAATTGGTACTATAAACAAGATATCGCATCCCAAAGGACTGAATAGTTTTATATCTTTGGAAAACAAGATACAAACATATTTATTAAATTACTAATTGAATAGAAAAACAACATAGTAACTCTAATTGAATCTCTTGTAATCTCCTAGATTATCCCTGCAAGTCATTCATAGTATACATTTTTTGTATCCTGGGAAAAAACATAAGAAGTAGGGATCTTAGATTCTTAGTAAGGGTAATAAATACATTAGAAACAGTCATAAATAATCATTACAATAAGGCATGGTGAATAAAAAAATGCATGCCATTAAAACACAATCTTGAGCATAATAAGGGAGGAGTAAAATATTATTATATAATGCCATAAATATGAGGAAGAAAATAAACCATTGATATTATACTAGTTGAATAATCACATGGACTATCAATTACTCATATCATAAAAATATAATGCATAATGTTGGACATATGAAATATATTATCAAGGCCTCGGGCAAGACATCTGAAAATAAATGGTTAAGGCCTTGACCAAATCCATATATGTTTTTCCTCATGAGACCTACCGACGTATTGAGGTGATATGGAGGTCCCCACCCATCACTTAGTAATTCCAATTCATTCCTCATATAAATTGATTGAATTATAATCAACATATAAATTCATATTGATGCTTTTATATGAAATGTAAATAACATTCCCCAAATAAGAAATATAATTATAAACCATCCAGAGTAATATAGAGAATGGTATCAAGAGAGTACATCCCCATTAAAAAAATCATAAACCATTCAATAAAATCTGGTAGATGATATCATAAATTATTAATCCCAATTAATCATAAAACTCAACAAATGGTGTTGAAATAGATGAAAATACTCTAATAAAATCATCAAGGAATTCTTGAGAGAAATACCCTTTTTACTTTGCTAAGAAGAGTTTGTTTGGAACAATATTTTACTAAAACCATAAATAAACTAAGACAGTTTTACATGATAAAAAATATGATTTTTGGAAAAAATATTGGTGTCGTGAAACGGATTATGGAGTGTACCTAAAATGGGTAAGAAATCTAGGTGTTCTCCTTAATGGGGTTTTCTTATCGGAATGAATTGATAAGGGAACCTTGTAAAACATGTATTTCCACATAAAATAAAGATTAATTGGTCTATATATATGATTCTAGAACATATATAAATAATTTATAATGTGTATATACAAATTATAAAGAATTATATTAGTGTAAGGAGATAGAATGTGTAACCCGAATGAAAAATGGAGGTTCGGGGAGAAACTCGTACCTTATGTCTGAAAGTGTTCTTCACTTGCACATAATGTCCTAGATAATGAAATTATATTAATTATTAATTTAATTTAGAACCTATAAAACATGTATTTGATTTATTATAATTTTATTAAGTTCATTTATGGTCTTTTTGATGAGTTATAAGATTAAATTTTATCATTCAGGAGTGTTTTTTTCCTTGGTTGTCATGATCGATTTACTTTAATACGCATATGAAAGATCATGTAAAATGAATATAATTGTTAAAAATTGAAATTTATATGATTTTAATTATATTAAAAAATATTAAATGGTTATATAAGTCATGTGGTTATTTTTTGTGAGGATGAATCATTAGATAATACATTAGTGGTAATCGTTTAAATTATTTTGGCAGTTTTTCGATCATCACAATGTAGTTTTGTTTCATTAATTAATATTATGTATATATACTAGTTATATAATATTAGATAAGTTGTAATAAATATATTATATTGTTTTTTAACCATATAAATTGTTTTATGACCAGCCTTGATGGCGAAATTGAAAAATGAAAACACGTTTTCCATGAAGGTAGTAAATCAGCACCTCATGGATAATGTTTTCATTTAGAATAAAAGGAAGGGTAGAATATACATGATGGAATATTTTCCATTAAAATAATAATATTTTAGTATATATAATATAATAGATTTATAATTCAAGTTTTTATAGAGTAGGTGAGTAGATTATAAGAAAATAAAGGAAATGGAAATGAAACTAAAAGAAAAAAAGAAAGAGGATTTTACCTCCTGATTCCTTCCCCTTGAGAACCTCCTTAGGGAAGTTGGGTTTGGTCTTTTGTTGAAACAAAAGGCTCTTAGACATGGGGTAGAGGATAGGATAGATTATTGGTCCAAAATTGGGAAATATTCATGGCTTAAGAGGTTTTAAGATAAGAGGTGGTGAGGGGTGGTGTTTATAGTGGAGGAGAAGGGTGTTTTTAAATATTTTATTAATTTGTTTATTATTTTGGATCAAGAATATAAATTGTTTAATAATTATCATCAAACATATTAAAAAAATAAAGGGAATTTCTGAATTTTTTTTTCATCATTTATGACTCAAGGAATAGTGTATTTATCTTATAATGTAAATATACCATAAATTACAATATTCCACTATTCACCAAAAAATCAACTATTTTATAAAATTCCCAAAAATTAACCATAAAAATTTATTGATGTGTAGAATTCAAAAATGAAATACATTTTTTAAAAATAATTTTCTAAATATGAGAAATTTAATTTTTTATAATATATTCAAAAAATATTGATTTTAAAATTATAATTGATTTTATAGCACTTTGAAAAATTAATTAATGTCTCATAAAATTATATTATAATCATAAGAAAATAAAATATTAATTTATTAAAACATTTTATGAAAATAAATTTTCATTTATGTTATTCTATTAATTATAAAATTTTATTTAAATATATACGATTGATAAAAAATCAATAATTAATTTAACATTTTTGAAAAATTTATTTACTTAATCCAGCAAATAAATATATCATATTTTCATTTATGTGATACCCAAATTTTATTTATACTTTCATAGTTTATTTTTCTATTCTATTGGATTTTTTACTATTCCTAAGGTACATATTACTATTCTGAAGGTCACATTACTATTCCATTGGTGTGGGTTCCTTAATTTTTATAAATACTTATTATTTAATCCTTTCGTTATTTATAAAGCATTAATTGTGTTCCCTAAGTGATTTGATGTGATTTATACTATATGACATTATTATAAGAAGGTAAATTTAATTGATAAAGTTTTGGGTTGTTACAATTCTTATCCATGAGATTTTCATATTGATATTATCTCTTGATGAACTTCCTTCTAAGATTATTGATTACATGGAATATGTGTTCAATTATTTACCTTTACATATTGATTATTCTTATTGATTCATGACAGATTCTACTGTACATATCCATTACTGATAATTTTAGATCAGCCATATTTTTTCTTTTCTCAAGAATCCAACAAGTTTAATATGATTGATATGAAAGTATATGGTAGATGGAATAAAGGTATTATCAAAACAAATGTGTTTTAATTAGTATATTCAGTTTTAATATGGATAATATTGTATTTATCTTTTTTACCAAGACTAATAAATTCTTTGGTCCATTGGTATGTGATTCCTTGTATCTTATACCAATTTAATAATCAAGAAAACATCTTAGGGATACTGTGGTCAAGGTCACTAAAATGATGTTATGATATTTATATGCTTGTGTCTAATGTGTAGTTACATGGTACTAGGGGTGTGAATTTGGTTGAACTATAAGGGTTATACCTTATTTGTGGGTATCCCTTATGATAAAACTTCCCATAGAAATCTCAAATTTTTTCCTTTATAACAATTTATTTTTTATCATAAGAAAATTGTTGTAGTAATTCTATGTGGCATTTTATAATTTCATAAAAACCCTCCTAGAAAACTCCATAATTATCTTATTAATGAGTGTATTCCATTTCCAACACATTTTATTCTAGGGGATTCACATGTGCATTCTCTTGTAGCTAAATTAGTGTTATTGATAGTAAACCCACCCCAACCAATAGTTTTATAGACTATGATTTCTGATGGTGAAGGGGAATAAAGTACCACGGTGGACTATTCCAAATACTTTCATCTCTGGCATCAACAATAATTATAGGGAAATGGTGGTCCACAGATTTTTTATTGAATTGATTGGCATTATTAGGAGCATCTTTATCTAGGAAGATATTATTAATGATAGAATTACGAAGATGGATTCCTTTATGCTTCAAGGACCTTCTAGGCAGTGGTTGGTGTTATAGGTTAGGAAGTAATGTGTGATGGTATTACATGGGATCCATTCAATGATATTTTTTTGAGTTTTTCATTCCTGGCATGTTGAGGTTGGACTGGGAATATGTTTTTATAGAGCTTCATTAGGGGATGATGTTGTTTTTTCTAAATTCATATTGGTTTATGGGGTTTATACACAATTATCCTCTATTGGCTAGGAATGTTGTGTAGAATGATATGGAGATTTGGATTCTTCTTCATCTAGATATTAGACTTCTTATTTGAGGATTTTACATGACAACATATACTAATCTTCTTCACAATTCACTTATTTTTTAGAGTGTTCTTAAAGAGGATATGATTATAGGTTCCCCTCTTTCTTGTTATTCAGTGAAAATTGAACATTCCAATCATATAACTAATACCTATTATTTTAGTAAGAAGTCTACAGATTAGGAGATCCATAATATAGGAATAAGGTAGAGAAATGTTTTGATTCTTTTACACACTCTATGGGGGGTTGTTCTACCAGATGTTACAACTTTGGACATAAATGACATTTTAGTACATCATGAGTGAATCCAAATTATAAATTTCACCGATATGTTGAAGTGATTCATCTTCATTGCATTTTATCTAATATTCCGAAACCAAATTTAAGTATCTAAGGTCAGGGTGTGGGAAGGGATCCTCAAAAGGAGACAAATGAACCACCTACGTTAGTGACTTAGGAGATTCATGCACCATAGAGGTGGGATTATTATCTAGAGAAAGGAATTATGTAGGAAATAGATGAGGATACATCCATTGGAAGAGAGTATATTCTACAGTTAGAGGTATTTTTAGTACCTCTATTCTATCCACTCTATTATTAGATATATGATCTTTACATTATTTTTTACCTTCTCAACTCATTCTTGACATATATTTTCTGATTACATTATCTTCTTATTTTCTCTCACTTGGAATGGGTTTTAGTAATAGACTACACCATCTACAATGATGTCATGAATGTCACATTAGTTTTTATAGAAAAAAAATATATTAAACTTCATGATTATATAGTTTAATTGTTTTGATTTTATATTCATAATATACATTTTGACTATTCATTGATCTGATACTGACTATTATAAAAGACATGAATTTTTTCCCATAACTAGAAGAGTGACAAGCATAATGACTTGTGATTGGTATATCAGAGAATGTACAATTGAATAAGACATATGCTAGGTCTTTTCTTTCATGGTATATGTATTAGTCTTATCTCTTATGGAAGAATTTGTATAATATCCCTCTATCTTCCCTCCAGTAGTGGAACTTTATCAATTTGTCTTCCTAGATGACTTCTCAGGTATTCATCCAGATAGAGGAATTTGTATTAAGACTGAAAAAATACTTGGTATGAAGATAATATCAATTCATCCAAATCATATGGTACCAGATGAGTTTTGAGAGTTAAAGGTGTAGCTATAAAACTTGGAGGCCTAGGGATTTATCTCGTTGAGAACATCTCTATGGGGTGGTCCAATGTTGTCTTCTAAGAAGGTAGACAATAGTATATAACTTCATGTGGACTACAGTAATCTTAATTAGGTGACAGTGATGACCATTTACCCTTTGACCTTGATTTATAATTTGATTGATATGTCTTTGGTATCATGGTGATATTCTAATAATGATATTCATTCAGGAGACTTTCAATTTTGGTTTAGATAAATGGTTGTTCCCAAGACCACATTTAGTAGTTGATATGGTCTACATGAAAACCATACCATTCCTTTTATGGTTAAAAAAACCCTTAGTTGTATTAATGGATATCAAAAACATGATTTTTAATCTATAAATTGACTACTTCATCATTGTATTCATTGAAAATATCATGTTACTTTCTAGGACTTCAAATATCAATTATATGCACCTTGATAATAAATTGAGTACACCCCAAGAGCGTCATATTTATGTAAAACTATTGAATAGTAACATTTTGAGTCATGAGGTTCTTTTCCTTGGGAATATAATATCTAAATATGGAATCTTAGTGGATCAGGATATGGTAGAGGTTGTGATGTCTTGGCCACGTCCCATGAACATGAATGATGTTAGGATATTCCATGGGCATGCATGGTTCTATAAACTATTCATCTAGAAAATTGTATATTTACCGTTAATGATGATAGAGATCACAAAAAATGGGGTGATGTTTTAATTTTTTAATCAATTGTGTGAGGCATTATAGAATTGAAGAATAGATTAACGAGAACTATATTTTTTACTCTTTTAGAGCATGGGATCAGATACATGGTTTATTTTGATGAATGTAGTTTTTGGTTGAGCTATGTTGTTGTGGATATATTTGGTGGTATCTTATGGATCCTGATAGCTATGACCTCACTAGTGGAACAATATGACTCTAGACATATAGATATTAGTTATGGTTTATGCTCTGAATTATTGGAGACATTATATCAGTAATGATATGTTTATCCTCCAGATGAACCATAAAATATTGAGATAAATATTATCTCAAAATGATTTTAATGTGAGGTGGAGTTTTTGGGTTGTGTATCTATATTGTTTTTACATTTACATATCCTATTCTATAGGGAAATGTTAAGTCGTACCAAATTCTCTCATTAAAAAACTCCAAAGACATGGGATATTTAAGAGAGCCCTTCATAGAAGGAATGACTATTAATGAGTTTGATGGTTGAGTTCCATATAGATGAATATGAGGATTATGGAGTTATGACATGTGTTCCTTTAGTTATCATATCATCTTTATTATAGCAGGTAAATGACATCCAGGAGGTGGATCTTGAGTGTGTATTGCTTTAGGAGTGCATGGAAGGGGATGATTAAATACAAGATCAGTCATTAAATAATGATTACATGATCTACATTTATCGGAGGTTAGTAGTAAGAGATGAGATGATGAGAGTCCCTCATGTTCTGAAATGGGTTGTGCATCCCAGACTGACGAAGATGTACCATGAAATGAGACATCAGTTATGTTTGTTAGGTATGAAGTGAGACATTTTGGGTTTTGTTTCATGATTCCTTTCCTATCAGTGGGTAATGTTTATCCATTAAAATCCTAGAGTTTTTCTTCTACAATTTTCTATTCTTATTTGAATGTTGGAAGATGTGATAATGGATGTCATGTAGGGGTTACTCAAGACCCAAAGAAATCATGATGCAGTTTTGGTAATTATTGATTCGATAAACAAATTATCTCATTTTTGGATGATTAGAGAGACTCATTAAATAGATGAGTTAAGAAAGATGTATCTATGTGTGATTATAATCCTTCATAGAGTTCATTTATGTATTGTGTTATTTAGGGATTTCCATTTCATGTTGTAATTTTTTCATGGTTTATTGATGGCATTAGGCACATATTCAAATAAAATTTAAACATATCATATGAAGACTAAGAAAATTTAGAGAGGGAAATATATTTATTTGGGGACATGTTGTGAGAATTTACACTATTCATTAGAGGAACTTGGGATGATCACCTATCATTATTTTATTTTTCATACAATAGTATCTTCTAGTATTCAATTAAGATAAATCCTTTTGAGAATATTTATGGTCATCCATGGTGATCATATCTACATTGGAATGAGGCTAGTGAGGATGAATTTGTGTGTCCAAGGATCGTACACAAGACCTCAGAGTGATTGTTTTGATAAAACAAATAGTTACCCACCACTTAGAGAAAATAGTATTCATTTAATGATAAGAGGAGGAAACCCATGGAGTTTTTTATCTAATATAGTTTTTTACAAGTGAATTATTAAATAAGGTATCAACATTTTTGGATTAATTTGAATCTTGAATCATGATTTATTGGTCCATTTTGAGATTATTTACTGTCCTCGCTGCATGGAATACCATTTGTATTTTCCACTATGATATCGATTTATTCATAATGTGTTCCATGTCTCTATACTTTAGTCGTACATGTCTGATCCAATTCATTTAATTGACTATGAGAACATTGACCCATAGACTAATTCATCAATTATAGAGGTCTTGATGTGGATCATAGATGAGAGAAAGAATGTATTCCAAGGAAATATTATTTAAAAAAAATTATTCCCATAAAATCATTGAAATAATGAATATGATACTTGGGAGATGGAATAAAATGTATGAGCTCAAATTCCATAGTCAATTGAGAAAGAACTCTAGCGACACTTCTCTAGGATGAGAAGTTCATATATGGGTATATTGTAACTACCTATATTTTTTGTTATATTACTCAATACATTAATTCCTTCATTAAGATTTTTTTATTTAGGATTTTCATGGTTGAGGTAATGAGTAGATATTAGTAGGTTATATAGGTTTTTGGAGGTAATAAAGGGGTCACATAGTTGGTGTATGGTTAAGGGTAACCATATGGACCTCACTAGGTAATTGTGTGGATACTTTATAGATGTGATGTGGGAATGAATTATTTGTGAATGATTAGGGATACCGATGTTTGTATTCAAAGAAATACATTTTTTTGTGATATAAAATTAAAAGAATAGTTGATTCACAGTTTAGAAAACCATAAGATATGACCATGTGTAGATTATTAATTATTCATAAAATTATATTTCACATCCAAAACCTCTCTGAAACCTCTCATTCTTCCTCATAAACCAAGGTAAATTTCTCTACGGGTCACTAATTTTTGGTTTATAATGGGTTATCACTCTCTATAATAAAAATACAAATGATCTAAATATTTTCCTCATGTGGATTCTAGATAAGAGGTTGTTTATCCCTCCATTGTTCATGTTTATCATATATCTTCTCTCTCTCTATTGAGATAAATCATTTTTCAGAGATAATTTTTTCATGATATATGGATCCAATCATGATTTAATGATGAAATCTTGTATCATTGATAGATAAAAGATGAATCTATTAACAATTTATTATTATAACATGAATGGATATAGATTCACTATTGGCGACAGATCTATTTTGGTATATTGATTTTGATTAAACCAAATAGAATGATCTATTCATATAATCCCAGTTCTAGAAACTCTATTATGATATAGTGGGTCTTCTTCCATTGATCGTTGGTGTGCGGGCATGATCCAGATTTCATACTTTGACATACCATTGGTTTTGGAAGGAACATGTTATATATAGGAATTCCTTAGCATCATGGTCCATTATATGTATCATTTTTTCATGTTTGGTTCTAGGTATATTCCTGGTGTAGATAATGTGTCATGATATCAACATTTAACATACATATGGTGGCCCATAAGACCTAATGTATGGTTGTGGTTTTCTTGTTCCTTTCCATTTCATACCACATGTGTGTTGTTATTTCATTATCTGGTGAATTTTTTATATCCCTTGTTGTCCTATGATATTTTTTTTATTAAATGTTTAATATTTCATAACCTCTGGAATAATTTAAGTGACATATTATTCCTTATTATTTTATGTATTACTTGTGGATTTGGGAAAAACTTGAGGAATATATGATTCAATGTTTAGGTTGATTTCTTTCCATAATAAAATTGTTAAACCTTTGAGGGAAAGCATAGAAAACATTATTCATTGGTGATGTCTCTTTGTATGATTTCTAGTGACTTATATAATCATGTTTTTATCACATGGAGAGCACTATACACATTTAGAAGTGAGTATATATATGTTACTATGAACAAATGATTGAGAAAATTCATGGGTATGAGGGGGAATCTATTTGATCAGGCATGAAATGTGTGTGTACCATCATAGGAAAACATGAAACCTTGAGTCATGGTTATAAATTACCCTTACTGGTGGGAATGCATCTATTCATTAAAAGTGCAACATGAATTTTCCTCAGAGGAGGATCGAGTTACATGGAATGGTCTAATTCATGTTATTTAAAATATATTATATTCTTATCGTATGGGTCCAAACCAAGTATAACTAGGGTTCATTGTTTTTGGGTTAGTCTATAATCAATCAGTTCATGTTTTGGTGTATGAATGTGTATGTAATTTCGTTTACGTAATTACATAACCATATATATAAATGTAGAAATATGTTAAGTACATATCGGTGATGTTTGACAGGTTTATCCTTATACCGTTCACATGTATCATAGTCCTGGTGTGGACATCATGATCATAGATCTAATTTTGGTCAAGGGGACTACAAGAAGTTTCTAAGGATATTTTATTTGGGAGATGTATGAGGTACTTGGAGAGTTTAAAGACTGTGGTTTCATCCCCCTTGTTATTGAGTTGATTTTTTTTGTTATTTTTATTATTCAAGTGATTTATACAAGTTTTATCCTCATAATATTTACAATCAATCATTTCATGTTTTGAAAAAATATTTATTTATTATATTTTCAAGTTATAAAAAATAATCCTTTTGATTTACCACATTGGGGTCCATTTTATTTTTATTATATGGCCAGAAAGAAAATCTATTATAGCTTTAGGACTGTGGTTTCATCGTCTATGTTATTAAGTTGAATTGTTTTCTTTGGTTTTATTATTCAATTGATTTCTATGAATATTTAAGTTATTTTATCCCCAAATCACTTAAGTACCTCATCTATTTTCGAAAACATCATTTGTATAGGTAGTCCCACATGAGGTTATTTATCACTTTGGATAAGACTAAATGATTTGAGTCGGGTTGTTAAAAAATCTATTGTACATTAGGTATCATGTTTAATACTGTCATAACATTGAAAATTAGGAACTATGTTCTAGACATCTATAAATTTTTTTATCTGGAACCACATTCCTACCTAGTATTATAATATCATGATATTTCATACAATACAAAATACATTGGAGGGATATAGAATTTTTGTCTCAGATGTTACACAATGAGAATAATACATATATCTTCTAAGATAACCTGAAATCTTTCATAATTTAGTCTCCACATAATATAATTTTGGAAAATATATTGTTTCATGATAGCTACCTTAGAACATTTTATTATCCATATAGAGAATGATGTTATAAAATAGCATAATAGACTATCCCTATAAATATATAAGAAAAATTCAAGGATGTTTATATATATATAAAACATTTATTAGATCGTATGAATTTACAAGGGTAAAGAGGAAGAAATACCCTTATATTTTAGGTTAAATTTTTTAGAATATATTTTAGAATATTGTCACACCCCGACCCTGTTAGTCAATAATTTTAAATTATTTTAAGTATTATTTTTTTTTTTGGACCCTTTTTCACTGTTACGTGGTCAGACCGCACGTTCAAGGGTAACTATGTGGTGCCCACGCGGATGCCCAAGTGGGTCCAAGTCAGGGTGCGTGAATTGATCACGGTTTATAAACATTGTGCGATAAGCACACAGCTTGACCCGGTAAGCGAGTAGTGACGAGTGGCATGGGTCGGGCATAGTTTTCTCAACTGTGTGTTTGACTGTAGGTGAACCGCACATCTACCTGGAATTCAGAATTAATAAATTAATTAATTAATTAAATAGAAAGTGGAATAAAATAATAAGAGAATAAAATGAATAAAATGAGATAAAAAATGTTTGATAATAATAATAATAGTATGTTATTATTATTAATTTTATTATTATTATTATTATTATTATTATTATTAAGAATATTATTATTATTATTATTATAAATTGAAAAAAAAAAGTGAAACCCTGAGGGGGTTTCAAACCACCCTCTTCCTCAAGTGTGCTGCTCTCCCGCAGCGGCACCCCTCCTCCATGTCTAGTTCGCGGCGACCCCCCCCCCCCCTATCCCATTTCACCCCCCCCCCCCCCCCACCCCTTCACCGACAGCCAGACCGGCCACCACCTGTGCCGAAAACCCCTCCCCGCGTCGCCCCCCCCCCCCCCCCCGCTGACCGTCGTCTCGTGGCTCCCTCCTCCTCGTCGGAAGGTCTGACCCATCCCAGAAACCCTAACCCCCGATGGTCTCCCTTCCAGGCTGCCCGCCATTGCCGGAAGCACCTTTCACCTGCCGCGAACCTCCCTTGGTCGCACCCTTCTTCATGAACAGACCCTCTGGTGACCTCCCTGGCACACGACACACTTCTAGCAGCCTTCGCACCTACTCAGTCAGCCTCTTGCACCCTCGCCACAGGTGTGTTTATCTTCGTCAAGTTCCTTCTTCATCCGGCAGGTTATCAGGTTAGGGTTTCAAGTTGAGGTTGGTTTTATTTTTTGTGTGAATGGTTGAATATATTGTTTTTAGGATTTATTCATGTTATTTGAGTTGTGTTTGATGTGCGGGGGTGTTTTCACACCAAGTTGCGAAGTCTTCTAGACTGAGGTAGGTGGTTCTATTCTTGAACATTTATTTTGATGAATTTAACATGCTTCTTGAGTGTTTATATGTGCTCCAAAGTTTATGTGTGTGTGGTGAAAAATGTTTTTGAAAGTTTCCAATATACGTATATCTAGAAAAAAAAACTTTTTAATGAAAATTTAGTTTATTTCAAGTGTGTACCCTTATTGCGCATCTTGAAACATTTTATAATTTATTCAAGTGATATACTTTATTGTGAAAGTGGTGCAAAACCAGTTTTGAAATTAAATTGGTGTATATTTGGTATAAAAATTGGTTCCAAATATGAATATGGGTGTATTGTAGCTTTATGTCGTGTTATGCCTTTTTATAATGTTTTATAAATGGTGTAAGTGGTTTATTTATTTTTTATAAATGATACGAATCATGTTTTTTCATGGTTACGACATGCAGATGGTTTTAAAGTGGTGATTTGATATGAAATTGGGTGATTTTTTAGTGTAAATTTTTTGTTTCTAATGTTGAAGTGTTTCATAAATTTTTTTATTGATTTGTTCAATTGCATTTGTGGTGGGAAAGTGGTCTTAAAAAAATTAAGTGTGTGTTTGATTTTTAAAGTGGATTTTCCTACTTTAAATTGAGTGTGTTATTGGTGAAAATCCTTGTCATGTTATTTCGAAATGTTTTATAGTTTTTTTATGTGTTTAATTGTTTTATTAAATTATATGTGTTGTGTGTTTGACCTTACTACGATGGTTTTGGGCTGCAGGTGTCGAGGTTTCCTACATGTACATGCATAGGGTAAGGGATATATATATATATATTCCCTCTTTGTGCATATTCCCTCATGGTGTGGGGAATATGTGCATTATAGTTAGGGATGTACATATATATATGTGTGTATATAAATGCATGTGTGTGTATGCACTAAGTGTCAGTTTGAGTGGTTGTCAGCAAATAGTGTCATGTTTAAGGTAGGTCCCCTATGCTTATTCCTTTAATTTGAATTTCATAATTGCCTACTTGTTTTATATTTTTTTCATTTATGCTATATACACCTGCTATGAAATCTAGTTTCAATTGCTATAAATGATTATGCCTTGTTTTGGAAATTGAAATGTATTTTTAATGATCATTGGTCTTAAGTGACTTTCCTTGAAAATTGATTTTCTAAGTGGTTTTGAATTGGTAATGAGTATTTATAAAATATTTTGGTCTTTTGGCCAATTAGTTATAAAAAGTGTTTCCTGTATGTAATTAAGCCCGGTTGGCACCTTAAGAATGTTTTATTAAGAATAAGAAAAAATCTCTCTTGAGGTATGCCCCCTTGGTTTTAGAAAATGATTTTTATGTTGAATGTGTTATTATGTGCCTAATTTGATGCTTATGCATTGTGTGACGTGAAAGAGGGGGAATGCACTTAAGGAGGGAGAGTGGTGGTGAGAGGTTGAGTGGTTGAGTGGGTTTTAGATGAAGAAATTATTGCGTACATATATGTTTTCTTGATAAAGAAAACTCACCACCACTTGAAATAGAGAACAATGGGAAACTTGGGTATCTAGGTGGGTGACCAGGACTAGTATGCTAAATTACAAGGCAGGGCTTTGTCTCAGTTCGTCTAGCAGAATTGACACAAAAACACTAACTAAACATATGAATTACTGAGGGTCGTGGTTTCTAAGCCACGTTTTCTGAGGGTCGTGGTTTCTAAGCCACTTTTTCTGAGGTCTGTGGTTTCTAAGCTACATTTCACTAAGGTGTGAGGTCTCTAGGGTCACACTTGTGCTAGCTACCTATAGGGATTACCCATGGTGCTCTTTTGTGACATGATGCTTGTAATGAAATTTTCATTTCAGTTGTTTCATACTTAATGTTTTATTTATGAAAACTGTATTTTAATCTAAATTTGTTTCCTTTCATTTTGAAATGTTAATGCATTATTGGAACCTATTTTGAAAATGTAGTGAGGGAAAAATTCTTTACTTTAAAATAAAAACTTGTTACTTAAATTTAAAAAGAATAAAAAAAAAATTATTATGTCCTATTTTCAAACTAGCATGTTTCAGATTACTTATTAAAGGAAAGGGCATAGGGAATTGTTGTATCTTGGATTTCCTATTGAGAATCTCAATGCTCATGCCTACTTTACTTTCCAGTTTTAGGTTCCTTTAGTTTTGGATTGTTTTTGGAGAAAGTGTAGTTTATGTTCCTTAGTGTCCCATGGGGTTACTTGAGGTATGTCTTGTTGCTTCGTTTATTCCTTTTTTTGCCGCTAGTTTGTTTGGTTTATTTTCTTTTATTTATATATCTTTGTTATGGGCCAAATCATTCCCAACTGGTTTATCTTGATGCCCGAAACTAGTTGCCAGCTCATGGGGATCGGGAACGCCCTTCGGGCCATGCTGCGGACCGGCTTAGGTGACTGGTTCATGTTCGTATCGGGTTGGTTCATGGAAAATACAATGGGTATATATGTATATTTGAAAAAAAACATGAAAATACATAGAGGAAGATTCTTAAAGAATACTAATAAAGTAGAAGTAAATTATTTTATATGAAAAAATGTTTAAAAGAATATTATTTTCACATCTTGTATACGATGTCCAATTTGATGAAATGCATCATTTATAAAGAATTAATATAAAATTCACTTTGAATAGAATGTCAATTAAATTGAAAATATTTTCTAATTAAGGATATGTAAAAATATGGTTTTCCATTTTAAATTTGGAGTGAAAAATAAAACAAATGTTTATAGAAGGAAAACAATTTTTATATTTTAATTTTTTTATTCAAACCCATATCATTATTATAGATAATAAATAACCATTTATAATGAGAGAGATAAAAATGTGAATGTAACATGAGATAATACCTATTATTTTCATATATAATGGATAACATCATATTGAAATGAAAATATACGTAAGGAATAAAACAATATATTATTATGGAATTAACGTTATACTTATCATTATAATTTTTTAAAATGAAATAAAATCATGACAGATTATTTATTTTATATGAAAATGTGAATCCTTAAGAATAAATAAGTCAATTAAATATAATATCATATTATAGTAAAATAATAAATCATTTAAAAACCTATTAAATGATGACTAATTATTATATAGGAAATGAATTTGATGACTAAAATACATTATAAATTTCATGATAATCAAAAATAAAGAATTTTTATGAGGGAATATCGAAAATTAATTTAACATCCTCAGAATGATAAATTAATACTATGAATAGATGGTAATTTTTTATTACATCCAACATATAAAATAAAAATGGTTCCATAACATCAAATCATGCTTCACTGAAAAGAAATTCTGACCAAACCCCTTACAATGATACTATTTCATAAAGTTTGTAATTATTGGTTTATGTGATAGAAAATTAAATCCCAATATAATAAAGAAGAAATTAATCATATTATAATAATTGTGAATAACATACCATTCTTATAGAAAAAAATTTTACGATGAACAATAATAACTCAATTAATGAGAATTGAGTTAAAAAACCTTAAAATTACTATCAACATCGATGAAAGTTATTTATCTTCGTTGATAATGCGAGCGTCTCATTGGAGTACTTTTTTAAATAGAGTAAATATGCAAATTTCTTCTAAATAGAGGCTTTTGGTGATGGATGAAGACACTAGGGGAAGTAAAATTGATCTAGTTTGAAGATGTTTTCTTCTATTTTTAATAGAAATCAATGGGAGGGGGAATACCCCTTTTATAATTGGGGGGAATTTAGTTTTCATAAATATTACTTCATAATTAATGGAAGAGAATTTTTTTACAATGAAAGTGGAATCCAATGAATAAAATAATGGAGGGGATAATAGTTCTTGTAAATCTATACCAAAAAATCATACTTCAAAACATTTTTTATCATGTTTTATAATATTAATTATTAGATTTTACACTTTTTTCATTTTTGGTTTTCATCATGGAAATACAATTTTACCTAAGTAATTAATTTTTTATAATTAATACTAATCTTAAACTCATTTAATGATCTTTAACTAATGATTCCAAATATGAAATAAATTTTATATAATTAAATTTATAAGGTTTAGATAAACCAATTTTAATTTTAGTGAAAAAAAATTATAAAAACTACTTTTAGATAAAAGTGTATATTTGGGTGTAAAAATTATATTTAGGATAAAATTATCAATTTTATTGATTTTCATGAAATTAATTTTTTTATTAATAAAGGAATAATTTTATAGCTTTCAATGTAAGTTATAAAATAATCTTAACTCATGGATATTAAATTATAAAAAACATATCAAAAAATTATTTTATTGATATAAATATTACATAAGATTCAAAATGTTAAACATTTGTTTTTATAATTCAAAACATTAATTTTAAATGAATCATTTAAATCCAAAAATAAACATTGGTTCATAAGTTTTTTATATATATTTTAAATTAATACATGATTTATGTTGATGTAATAAATGATATGGTGTAGGTATAAACTGTATTTTTTCACTACACACCTAAAAATTTACTAATTAAAAAAATAAGAATTCATCATAAGTCAAATTTAAAATATGAAATTAATAAATAATTTTTATTTCACTAAATTAAAATTATAATATATGAAATTTTATCATTTAAATAATTAAATAATAATATGATGAAAATGGACTTCATAGGGAAAAATTTTTTAAATATTAATTTTTCTTATTTAAATTATATATCAATTACTAATTAGAATGTTGTTAATATATTTTTTATATTAATGATATATTTTATCTAAAACAATTTTAGATTTTAGAATAAATTTTATATAAAAATATTTTCAAAAAAAATACATTATTAATATAATATTATCTTATTAGTTATTTAGAAACAATAATACAATTTTAAAGGCTCATTAATAGTCAAATTGCCATATATATCATAAGGAGTTTACCACTACATATACCATGCATTATTTTTTTATTTATATTTAATATAAAAAAATTTATATGGTTTTTTCTGTTATTTTGTGTTAAAAATATTATTAATCATAGTATTTATTTTAAATAGATATTAATACTAGAGTCTCATGATGTTACACAAAGTCTCGACTTAAATGCATTAAGGACATGGTAACAAACATTATGGGTGATCCCTATAAAATTAATTTTTTTCTACAATAATTCTTTATTTACTACTTTTCATATGGTGTGGTGTGTGGGGAATTTATAAGCTAGACAATTCACCCAAAATTATGTAGATGATTGAATATTAAGAATGTTTATATAGTGAGAGTATATTTCGGTCTAATTGGTTCACACTGATTCATCCCCTTCTCATGGTTAGTTATTAGATCATTATTTTTTTATGGTTCTTTATGGGAATTCATTATGTATGAGAATTTAGTATTCTTGGAATGGTTAGAATTATTGTGGCCCCACATTTCATAATTCTAATGGTGGGAGGCATTAACCACTATTTATAATGTTGGTGGTTCCTTCATCAGAATTAGATTATGGGATGTAGTCTCTTCATTCAAGGGAATCCAGCATGGAGATCATCACCTAGTCATGGTATTTAATACATATCAAAGAAATGTTTATGAAACATGATCCTAGTGACATATTCTATAGGACACTGGTTAATTATGATACATGATTCCATGGAAGGACATCTACTAATGGTTAGAGTTGTTGATGATGTATTTCATGTTTGGTGTATACAAAATTCTTCCACATTTTTTATTTTAAGGGAATATTATGATCATGAAATAAGGCATAACAAGTAAAAACCCCAAGGAATCACATTATAACCATGAGGAAACTTATACTCAGTGCATAAGTCTTCTAAGTGTAATTTACCCAGGAATATATTTCTCATCGCACATAGGGGGGTATAAAATTATATTAAATGATTATGAATATAGTAAATCTATAAAACATAGGCTCCTAACATAATTTTTCTTAGTCTTGTCACCTAGGTAACCATGTTCTCATCATACTTGGTAATAATAGAGGCTCATTTCCTATGTATATTGAGGAGAGAACCCATTCAGGTCACATCAACTTTTCATATTCATAAAATAAGGCATCTCATATATTCCACATGATACACCATATTAGGCTAATTATCTATGTAGATGGAGAAGAAACACATGCTTGTCACATCATATTTTTAGGCTTTTCAGCTAAAGAAACTTTGGCTCATCACCTAGGGATGTGATTTTGAGGCATCGGGATGGGTTAGAGGTTTAAATATATGTGAGGAAACTCGCAAATTTAATGTATAATGGAGGGATATTTTCTATATATTCTCATAAATTATATGGATCAGAACATGTTCAATATAATTGAGGGTGATCAATGATTTAAATATATGTAGGTATAGGATTCTGATATACACATGTCACATAATGGTCCGTGAATAGGTTAATTTCCTAGAATAATTTTAAAATCTGTTGGAGAGATTTGGGTTTTTTATGGTGGGAGTCTTGGAGTACACACGGGAAATGATAAGGATTTTCATTCATTACCTCCTTTGATAGAGGTGAAATGTAGTTGGGACACTAGTTCTTGAGATAGTGAAGTCACTTTCATAATTCCACCAAAGAATTATAGATACGGTTATTTGGATATTGGGAATGAACCTAAAATAGGCTTCCAATATACCCTTCTAGGATTTATGGATCATAACTTGTGTAATTTAAGTGCACAATTTATGTTTGCGTGATAGGTTCATACCTTTTATTTTAATTTTATGAGTTAAGGAAACATTAACTAAAAATTAAGTAAAAAATGGATGGTAGATTTCATATGGACGTAAGATTCCTAAATAATGGTAGTATCATCTCATACTCACCACATGAGGTATCTCATGTTTGTCACATGAGAAATTTTATGCTCAAAAACATGGAATCCCATGCACATTCCATAGAGTAAGGCTATACATTAATATATATTTCTAAGGATATTTTTTCTAGTTTAATATCTTATGACTAGGACATTGTTCTATGCAGTATAATATCTTACCACACAAACATTTTTGATGCTTACAATAATAGACCAGGACCCACACTCCCAAATCCTATGATGAAATCCATAAAATTATATTTCCAACTATGATTCCAATAATTGTGACCCAATTTTTTTCCATCAGAACCATAAAACATCAAAAGGAAAACCTGGATCACTAACATTCTAGAGAACCTCTTAGGTTTATAGTTTTGTAGAATTAGGAAAAAATCCTATATAAATAATTCACATGAATTTAAATGATCATTTATCCCATTTAACTGAGATTTTCATATTTCAAATTAGGTCATCAACATCATCCTTGTTAAATCCTTTATAAACATATCTTGGTCAACATAATTCATTAAAACCAGGGTAAAAGGATACAAAATAAGGGTGATATCAGATGATTAGTATGGTTAACATAGGAATTAGTAATTTAATGTCGTCAAGGACCATAATAGTGGATAAGGTTATGATGAAAAAAATAAAAGTGCATGGGAAAATCATAAAAGAACTCATATTGATCATTACCTATATTATCAAATATGAAAACATGATAAAGTAAATAGTCATTAAAATCATTAATCGTGATCCATGTGATAATAATCTCTTTCATGGGAAACATTATAAACCTATTACAATTATAGATAAAAAGATTGGTATGTTGGAACATCATCTCATTAAACCCTTATAGAACCCTTAAATAACCCTTGAATAACCCTTACAAATTGGAATAATCATATGTCTATCTTTCAAAATAATTATGTAGATAATATAATAATTACCCAATGTATTGTAGCACCATTTGGGAACACCCATTATTTAAGCTATAATGGGCCCACCTAGCACTATCTATCATTTATAATGTCCCAGAACCAAATAATGAATAAATGAAATAGATAATTAGTTTCATAATAACTCAATAAATCAAGAATTATTCTTCTTAGAAAATTATTAACATGTGGAATGAAAAAAGGTTCCATAAAATTTTCCTTAAAACATAGTTAACTTGTGGAAAAGAAACATGTTTCATTATAATATCATGGAGATGTGGTTAAGTTATGGTAAATAAATGGTTTCCAACAAAATATCTTTGAAACATGATTATCCCCTAAAAAATAAATGGGTTCCATAATAATCACACTGAATATCGGTTAACCAGTGAAAAAGAAATGATTTCCATAACAATCACTTTGAAAAAATATTAACCCATGGAAAAGAAACTGGTTCAATAAAAATATCTTTGAAACATGATTAACATATGGAAAAGAAATTGATTTCATAACAATCTCTTTAAAACAAACATAATCCATCTATATAAATAAAGAGTATTGTAACACCCTAATATCTTAGGGTATGTCTCTTTTAAAATTTATCATCTTCGATAGTTTGTGATTCACACAACACTATGTTTAAAACCATAATATACTATTAATTATGACCTTAGGAATAGTAATGTTACCATTATAAATAGTAATATGACTAATAGAATAGTAACTTCACCGATTAATGTATAAATAAAATTTGGGTAACATATAAACAAAAATATGGTATATTTATATAATGGAATAAGTAAATAATTTTTTAAAAAATGATAAATTATGTGTTGGAATTTTTGTGAAACATAAATTTTTATTACAATTTTATAATTAATATAATGATTTAAAAAAATTAGTTTCATAAAATATATTAAAAATAAATATTTTTTTGACTTATTATTATAAGATAATCTTATGAGGCCTTAATTGATTGTTCAAAGTGTTATAAAATTAGTTATAATTTTAAAATTAGTATTTTTTAATACATGGTGATTTTAATTAAAAATAAAATTTATCATATATGGAAATTTATTTTCATAAAATAAAGTTAATTTTTTAATTCTATACATTGAAAAATGGTTAGGGTAAATTTTTAGGATTTTTCTCAAATAGTTGAATTTTTTGTGAAAAGTAAAATACTGTAATTTATGGTATATATACATTATAAGTTAAATAAACTATTTCTTGAGTAATTTATGATATAAGAACCATAATCTAAAACTATCCTTCTCTATTTACTTTATTTACTCATGGTAATAAAAATTACTCGTAGTTTGAGCCAAAATAATAAAATAATGAGTAAAATATTCAAAAAAACACCCCTCTCCTCCACTATAAATATCATCCCTCACCACCTCTTCTCTTTACACCTCTGAAGCCATTAATGTTGTCCAATTTCTATCCAATACCTCTCCCAAATCTCTCCCCCGTTTTCTGGTCCTTATGGTCTCACCCAAAATACCATATCAAAGTTCCTTAAGAAGGTTCTCAAGGAGATGAATTCGATAGGTAAATCCCATTTTGTTCTTTTAACTTTCCTTATTTTTCTTTCCTTTTCTTATAATTTCCTTACCTCATCTATCCAAACATGGACGATAATGATGGTATCTTATATATACTGGTATTTAATTATTTTAATGTAATATCAATCATCAATTATCTTATCTTCCCCTTTTTATTCTAAAAATGAAAACATTATCTGTGAGGTGCCAATTTATAGTCTTCATGGATGATGAGTTTTCATTTTTCATTTATTTCTTCAAGACTAGTCAAAAAAACCATTTTTTTAGTTTAAATAGAAATTAATATATGTAATACAACTTATTTAATTTTTTTTAAATATTATATATATATAATATTAATACATAAGACAAAACTAGTTCTTTATCATTGAAAAAATCCAATATATTCTAAATGGATATCATTAACAATTTTTCTAATGAATCATCCTCGTATATAGAAAAAATGATATATAAATCCATTAAATCTCCTTGAATTTTATTATTAACATGTAATTTCAATTATGGATAACTATCACCATTTTACATGATCTTTCGGATATGTATACAAGTGAACCAATAATGAAAACCAAGGAAACGAACACTCCCAAACGAGGAAATTGAATCTTATAACTCATCAAAAAGGACACAAATGAACTTAATAAAATTATATTAAAAAAATTCATCTTGAATAGGTTCTTAATTAATTTATTAATGAATTTAATTTCATTATCCAGGACATTAAGTACAAGTGAAGAAAACCTTCAGACATAAGGTAAGGGTTTTCACATCTCACTTTTATTTCTATGAGATATGCCTTATTCACCACTATTTCTTGTGTGTGGTGTATTTATACTACCCATTGATTTATAATACCATGAATCTATTTATCGTCATATTATTCAATGTATTATTTTATGATCATTAATTTTATAGGGAATATGATTTGACTGCTTGCCAAGTGGCAAGGGAATTCTCAAACCCAATTTCCTTTCTTTGGTTTATTCCTCTTTCAAGAAAAATTTCAGTGTGGATGTTATTTTAATATTCCTAAAATATAATTTTTTTATCCTTGAATTTTATTTCTAGGATAATCATGTTATAATCTAATTTTATGACAAATACAAATGATTTTCCAAAATAACTCTTCTTTTGAAATTAAAAAAAGGCATTACTCTCACGAATTTTTTGATGATTTTATTAGATTATTTTCTTCTATTTCAACACCCTATCATTATTCTTATTCTTAATTGAGATTGATCATTTATGGTATAATATACCATATTTTTTTAAATAGTTTATGATCATTTTGATGATGGATGTGCTATATTGATATGATTCACCACATCACTCAGAATAGTTTGTGATTCTGTTTACTGATTGGGGAATGTTATTTACATTTCATATGTATATATTGTTTATGTTTCATGACATCAATATGAGAGATTCATTGGAGTTAGTAACTGGCCATTAGGTCCCACTATATCCCCTCAATGCATCAGTAGGTCTCATGATACAAAATAAATATTAACTGGGCTGAGGCCTAGCCCATTTACTTTCAGATATGGATTTGGCCCATGCCTTAACCATTTATTTTCAGGTGTCATAGCCAATGGTTCAACGGTATATTTTAGATATCCATCATTATGCATTTCATCATTATGATAATAGTATTGGATAATCGATGTGATTATTCAACTAGTATAATATTCATGGTTATGTTTCATTCTCATAAGATTATTCTTATGGAATTATTTAATCAGATTTTATTCTGGCTATATTAAGTACAAGATTATGTTTTAATGGAACATTTTTTTAGTTATTCAAATTTTATTATTGTTTATGTTTATTTATGATAGATTCCACTATATTAATTTCCATTAATTAGAATATGATCTCACCCCTTTCTTATTCTTTCTTTTCCCTAGGATGCGAAGATGTATATTATGAAAGAATTCTAGGGATAATCTAAGAGATTATGAGTGTTCTGATGGAGTTTTTATGCTTTTTTTCCTTTCAATTTGTAATGTAAAACTTATGTATATATTTATTTTTCTGATGCTACTAAAATATTTTGTCCATTGGTATGTGATCACTTGTTCGTAGTACCAATGTAATAATATAAGGCATTGACTCTCGGTTACTAGGGTCGGGGTATTTACAGTTGATATCAAAGAAAGTTTAGTAGAAACCTTGTAAACTATATTTAGAATAAATCAATTTGAGAACATAATTATAAGATATAATTTTATGATAAACATAGAAAAACATCCTAGAATTTGATAAGGTAGCGTTTATGTCGGTCTTCCTAGTAATACATACATGTATGGATACTACAAGTGGATGTTGTTCTGGAACAGATTTACCTAGGGGTAACAATTATGAGAAGGTGTATCAGGCCTACCTTGTTTTAACCTAATACATAGCAATAGGACTTATTGTCCACCTATTTTGATAATCCTATGGGATATGGTTAGGATAATTCACATTTTCCTTAAAAATAATTTTTAAGGATTTTAAAGTAAATATGTCCCCAAAGAAACCATGTTTATGATTATGAGATTATATATGCATTACTTTTTAATTTTTTTTAAAGTTTTTTTCTATTTATAAATTATTAATTATGATTTATAACCTAATTTAGTGTATTACATTGTTTAGAAATGGATCCCAGTGGAATAATGGAAACTGAATCAGTGCATGTATTCCATGTTGGTATTTCCCTCCTATAAAAGATAATGATGTTTGAGGGAGGTCTATAATTGGAGTTGAACACATGAGCCTCAGCCCAGTTGGTGAGGTATCCTTAAGTTCATCCACAAGAACCAGGTTCAAACTAGGTAGAGGCATATTTTCGGGGGTACTGTAGAAGCTACTGTAGCAGGAACTCTAGCAGTACTGTACATTGGGCGGTATTGTAGCAGAACTGTACATGGTACAGGTACTATAGTAGAACGGTACATTGTGCGCTACTGTATCAGGCATTGTAGCCATTATTGTAGCAGGTAATGTTCAGTACAGTTGCAGCTGTAACTATTCACCTTGGGCCACTGGTTTAGGCTTAGAGTCCTTAAGGATTTCGGACCACCCAGGCCTTCGGGTCAGTAGGGATTTTGGGCCACCTTTAAGGCCTTAGAGCCACCTCAAGGCCTTCGGGCCATATGCAGTTTCCCCAGACACACTACCAAAAAAGAGCAGCCCTAGAAGAGGATTCAAAGTAGGTACACTCACCAGAACAGAGCCAAATGGATTTGTCAAAATGAGAGGATATGGATATGCCATCAAGACCAGCCTTTGCTTGCACGGGAAGCCTATCCAGATGGGCATGTGAAGGTGAAGAGCTACTATCATGATGAAGATGCTGGGGAGGGGCAGTTCCTTGTAGATAGTCTGGTTGAATTCCCTAATACCTTTGGGTCATGTAATCTCATAAGCCTATGGGCCATGTAATCTCTGAGCCTATGGTCCTTGTAAGGGTTCCCCCTCATCCCTTGAAATGGGGGTTATCAAAAATCAATAAAAATGAACGCCTTCAGGACATTCCGGTATAATTGGAGATGAGAAACATATAAATATACTGGGACAACTGACTCAGGTTATGAAAAATAAGATTACTTGGATGGAGCAACCCAATCCACATCATGGTGTAACAATGTTATACTTCTTCATGTGAAAAAATCATCCATCATTAAATGGGACTAAAAATACATTTGTAGATGAGAAATGCATAAGTTTCTTAGAGAATATATTTCTTACATTGGGGAGTAATGAAAGAGAGAAGGTTATTATGGCAGTTTATCATATCTCTGGAGATGTTGACCAACGGTTGTCATTAATTCAAAACAAATAGGATGAAGAAATTGAAAATACGGAATGGAATGATTTTAATGAAATTTTCTTGAAAAAATATTTCCCTCATAGATAACGATGGTATATAGAGTGAAAATTTTTCAATGTGAGAAAAAAAGAGAGTGAAAATATTTCCATGTTTGAAGAAAACATTACAAAGTTTTCAAGGAATTTTATTGATTACATACATAATCCAAAGATCAATATTGAAGGATTCTTTGTTGGGTTAAAATAATTTCTACAAAGAGAACTAGTCTCCCAAACACTCTCACAATATGAAGATGTAGTCTCATTCTTTATCAAGACAGAGAAAGAATTCACTTCATCTTATGAATTTATGTAAAAATAAGAGAAGAAGATGGTGGTAGGGAAAAGAATGGATAAAGGGAAGAATAAAAAAGGAAATTTTACAACCTGAGATAATTGTGCAAGGAAACACCCTGGTTCCTATGTAAAAAGAAAATTAGTTTTTTAAAATTGTGGTGAGAAATTCCATCATTCTCACGATTACAAGGTAAATAAATAAGCAATCAATGTTCAATGCTATAATTGTAGGGAGATGGGACACTATGAAAATTATTTTTCAAAGCATGAAATAAACTTTTCATAGAAATGGACACAGGATCAAGGGAAATCTTATGAAATCACAACATATGAGGTTGAAGTTCATAATGAGGTAGTGGTAGGTACTTTAATCTTCTCCTAAAATTTATCTAAAGCTTCATTTTATTCCATATCATCACATTCCTTTTTATCTTCCTCGATTTCTTTAAAAATTAGATTTTTATAATTCACCTTAACATGGTTGTTTTCAGTAAATACACCTTGTGTAAACATTTTTACAAAAAATATGTGTCAATAAGTTCTTATTATGACACATAAAAATTATCTAATTACTGATTTTATCATCATAACTATGGTTTATTTTGATATAATCCTTGGTATGAATTGGATTTCATAATATAATAAAAAAATTATTACAAATATAAAGAAATTATAATTTTTTATGAAGGTATGGAATTTCTCATTTTATAAGGAAGACATCATCATCTAATTCATATCTTGATCCCCCTCTAATAGCTATTCTGAATGAAATTCTTGGGGAATAAGAGAAAAAATCGTCAAAGGGTGAGGGAAAATATTCAAATTGATGACATACCTATTTTATAAGAATACATTGATGTATTTCCATAGGATTTTCTTAGACATCCCCTAGAGAAAAAAAGATGATTTTTTTATTGATTTAATCCCTAATTCAAGGACAATGTCAAAGCCTCCTTATTGAATGGACATTGTTGAATTAGTCGAGTTGAATAAACTACAAGAGGACTTGAGTAATAAGGGACTTATTCGCCTTTGTGTTTCTCCATGGGGATCCCCAGTTCTCTTTTTCATGAAGAAATATAGATCAATGATGATGTGCATCGACTATAGAGTGATCAATGTTATTATAATAAATAACAAGTATCCTCTACCTCGCATTGATTATTTATTTGATCAACATCACAGAGCTTAGTATTTATTAAATGTTTTCCTTCAATTTGGATATCATAAATTGTGTGTGAGGAAGGAAGATATTCCAAATATATCATTCCGAACTTGGTATGTACATTACTAGTTTATATTAATTCCATTTGAACTAACAAATGAACCCTCTTTTTTTATGGATCTAATGAATAGAGTGTTAAAGTAATATCTTGATGATTTTTTGTGGTGTTTTTTGATGATATATTAATATATTCCAAAACTTATGAGAACCATGATAACCACATGTGGATTGTTCTGGAGACTCTTATAAGAAAAGAGTTATATGGGATGTTTAGAATGTGTGAAATTTGGCTTCCCATATTTTCTTTTCTTGGCCATCTTGACTCTAAGGATGGAATATCAGTTGATCCTACGAGGAAAAAGGTAGTTCGGGAATGGCCTACACCAATGAATGTAAACAAGGTATGTAGTTTCATTGGTTTTTCAGGTTATTATTTGTGTTTCATTCAGAATATTACATGATTAACTCACCCATCAACCATGGTTACTCGTAAAGGGTATAAGGTTATTTGGAAAAAGGAATGTGAAAAATGATTTGATGAATTAAATATGAGACTAGTTAATTATCTGATCTTGACTCTACCATCGAGAAATAGTGGACTTGTGATTTATATTGATGCATCAAAGAAAGGAAATGGTTGTGACCTTATGTATAATGATTGAGTTATTTTCCATGGATCAAGGCAGTTAAAAACTCTATACCAAAACTATCCAACTCATGATCTTGAGTTATCATCTATAATATTTTCTCTAAAGATATGGAGTCACTATCTCTATTGTGAAATATGTGAGATATATACATATCACAAGAGTTTTAAAAATATCTTCTCACAGATAGAACTCAATATGAGAAAAAAGGTGATGGATTGAGCTACTTAAGGATTTTTATTTTTCAATACACTATTATCCATGTAAGGTGAATAAGGTATATATTCATTTAGCATGAAGGATCATGGAGTTCTGAATAAAATGAGGATTTAAAAGGATCTTATGTACATAGATCTAGGAAATATGGATATGGAAATTATCAAGGAAGGTGAAACATCACTACTTTTTTCAAATGGTTTCCAAATAATATTTATTGGAAATGATTAGAAATTATCAGCATGATAATGAGAATTTTTAAAAGAAAATTAAATTTATGAATGATGGTAAATTTGTAGAATTATTATTTGAATATGGAAATTTGAAATTTGGTAAGGGGAATCGAGTTCCCTCATTACCCAAGCTAAAAAAGGGAGACATTGTATGATTCCCATAGCTCTAACTTCTCTATAAACCTCGGTAGCACTAATATGTATAAAGATTTCAAGGAAAATTTTTGGTGGGTTAATAGGATGTGGTAAATTTCTTATTAGGTATCAAGATGTTTAGTTTTTCAATAGGTGAAGGCAAAAATAAAACATTCTAGAGAACTCATGAAACCTATTCCTATTCCAACATGGAAGTGGGATAATATTAATATGATTTTTTCACCATATTACCAAGGACTCCAAGAAATAATGATGCAATATGGGTAATTTTTTATCAACATACCAACTCTCAATGTTTCCTTGCTATAAGGGAGGATTTTACATTGGATAACCTTGAGATAATCTATATTAAATATGTTATAAGACATCATGGTGGTACACTTTCAATTGTGTCTGACCATGATCCATGATTTACATCAAAATTCTAGAAAATTATTCAAAAATCTTTGGATACTGAGCTTCATTTGAGCACTTTTTATCACCCTAAAACCGATGGGCATTCTAAAAGGACAATTAAAACATTAGAAGACATAATGATATCATGACCACCTAACTTTCAAGGAATGTGGGATCAGTATTTACCTTTGGTAGAGTTTTCATATAATAATATTTTCCATTCAAGTATTCATATGGCATCATATGAAGAATTATATGGAAAGAGATGTCATACTACAACTTGTTGGAATGAAGTGGGTGAGAGGAAGTTCATAGGCCCATAATTGTGAAGGATACAATATCAAAGGTAAATACTATCCAATCACATATCAAAGTATCTCAAATTAGGAAGAAGAGATCTGTCTATAATCACATGAAGTATTTGGTGTTTTAAGTGGGAAATCATGTCTTCTTGAAAGTATCTCTATGGAAGGGTGTTATATGATTTCGAAGGAAAGGGAAACTGAGACCTAGGTACATTGGACCTTTTCAAATCTTGGAGATAATTGGATCTATGGATTATTGTTTGGAAATTACTCCTAACCATTATAAAGTACATAATGTGTTCCATATCTCTTTGTTAAGGAAGTACATTCTAGATACAATGCATGTCCTCACTTCTGAAGGAATAAAATTAGATCATGATTTATCTTATTGTGAAGATCCCATCCAGATTCTAGACACTAAAGAATATGTGTTGAGGAATCGGATGACTCGTATGGTAAAGGTACTTTGGAAAAAACATAAAATAGAAGAGGTTTTATGGGAACCATACCAAATTATGATGAAGAACTACCCAAATATTTTTTTAGGTGACACTATAGAAATTACATGGATAAAATTTTTATAGGATGGTATAATGTTACACCCCAATATCTTATGGAATGTCTCTTTTAAAATTTAGCATCGTCGACGGTTTATTCTTCCTATATCACTGAGTTTAAAACTGAATTATACTATTAAATATGACCGTTAGAATAGTTATGTGACCATTATGAATAGTAATATGACCAATAGAAGAGTAAACTCATCTATAAATGTATAAATAAAATTTTCGTAACTTATAATGTAACATCCCCAAATGATAAAGGGTTAAATTACTAAATGATATGACTCATGTCAACAAGGTGCACCGTCCTTTTCAGGAGCCAGCCTGATTAGAACTCCACAGTTAAGCATTCTTGGCCTGGTGTAGTTATCAGGATGGGTGACCTTCTGAGAAAGTTTCCCAGGGTGTGTGTGAGTGAGGACAAAGCACACTGGAATGGACATGTGTTGGCCTGTGGGGATAATCATTAGTCAGATGACCCATTCGGGCACATGGGTGGGCCCTAGGGTGAGGACCACGTGTCTGCGGGGCAACCGGTGGTACCTGGTGGGCTAGGACCCGATGGTCATGTTAAGGCGGGGTGTCTGTGCTGTCACTGGGACCGAGCTGTCACATTTGGTATTAGAGGAGAAACTCAGCCTTAAGTGTGGTGCACTGCCTGGGTTGAGATGTGGGCCCACAACAAGGATGTTGTGCTCTAAAAGGGGGTGATTGCAACATTCCCAAATGATAAAGGGTTAAATGACTAAATGATATGACTCATGTCAACGTGGTGCACCTTCCTTTTCAGGAGCCTGTCTGATTAGAACTCTACAGTTAAGCGTTCTTGTCCTAAAGTAGTGATCAGGATGGGGCCTGGAGTAGTGATCAGGATGGGTGACCTTCTGGGAAGTTTCCCAGGGTGTGTGTGAGTGAGGACAAAGCACACTAAAAAGGACATGTGTTGGCCTGTGGGGATAGTCATTAGTAAGATGACCCGTTTGGGCACGTGGGTGGGCCCCAGGGTGGGGACCATGTGTCTACGGGGCAACCAGTGGTACCTAGTGGGCCAGGTCCTAATGGCCATGTTAAGGCAGGGTGTATCTGCTGTCACTGGGACGGAGTTGTCACATTAAATGGGCCCTGCACTGAGGCCTCGTCGCTCAGTGGGCTATCCGTATGCACAACTCTCGGAACCCTGGCTGGCTATCTGCATGAACTTAGCCTTAAGTGCGATGCACTGCCTGGGTTGAGATGCGGGCCCACAACAAGGACGTTGTGATCTAAAAGGGGGTGATTGTAACATCCCCAAATGATAAAGGGTTAAATGACTAAATGATATGACTCATGTCAACATGGTGCACCTTCCTTTTTGGGAGCCTGTCTGATTAGAACTCCACAGTTAAGCATTCTTGGCCTAGAGTAGTGATCAGGATGGGTGACCCTCTGGGAAGTTTCTTAGGGTGTGTGTGAGTGAGGACAAAGCACACTAAAAAGGACATGTGTTGGCCTATGGGGATAGTCATTAGTCAGATGACATGTTCGGGCACATGGGTGGGGACCACGTGTCTACGGGGAAACCAGTGGTACCTGGTGGGCCAGGACCTGATGTCCATGTTAAGGCGGGGCGTATGTGATGTCACCGGGACTAAGTTGTCACATTAAATGGGCCCTACACCGAGGCCTCGTCACTCGGTGGGCTATCCGTACGCACAACTCTCAAAACCCTGGATGGCTATCTGCGTGGAGGCATCCTGAAAAGAAATAGGTGTGCCACGATCAATAAGTTATACCTGGTTCGATGACTCATGATATCACAAAGAAAACTCTTGAAAAGACACACGCAATCAGTTTTTTCATGCACTGATTCGGAAATCAGAAGTTAGGGTCCTGGTGTATAGATACGTTTGTGGTTGCACCAACACTGGACTCCTTGAACTGAAAAGCACACTCAGTACCCTTAACACTATCGCTGCACAGAAATGAAAGATCAGAGTCCTAAGTTTTGTGGTAGAACGGACACCTCTGATACCAATTTTTCAGGACCCGTCCTCCGGGGCCCGTGCCGTGACTACCCCAAGCCTGCCTTCTATAGGCCAAGGGCTGGAGACTAGCACCAAAGGCGTAAATCCCTAAAACTGGGAAGGAATTTCCATAATAAACAGTAATAACACACAATCAGAGTACAAACTGGAAGCAAAAACTATGTAAAACTGTATACAAATGGAGTGCTGAAAAGTAAGGGGCCGGAAATAAAATTCCAATTGTAAAGTACAAGGAAACTAAAAAACAAGTATAACTGAAGAAGGGTAAATAGCTTTTGGATCATCCACCGGGAATTCCTATCTGAAGGGTAGGTACAAAAGGTCTCGATAGCACTCCACGTCCGTCTGTCTCCTCCGAGTACCATCACGCCATGTGGTCCACCTCTAGGTACCATCCAGTCCCGTTCACTTAGCCTCGGTCAGCGTTGTCTGTTGTCTGCAACCAACACAATGAGGTGCGGGCAAAACCCGTGCAGGGGTGAGTATAACGATACTCATTAGGGACCCTGAGACCCTCAAAGTCTCACAAAATCCAACAAGGATAAACCACAAAGTGTGAAATTAGTAGATAACCCTACTTAGGTATATGCCCATACATATACCTAAGTTATCTAGTAATCCATCTCAATCATGAGGAAACACAAGAGTTACTAACTCATCTCACACAGGTATACAACTTATGTAGAGAGATAGAGATGATCAGATATAGCCACTGAATCATCTAAGTTGTTGGACCCACATAGGATCCAGGAACAGTAGTTGGAGCTGTTGGACCCACACGGGATCCATGAACAACTATTCTGTCGGACCAACACATGATCTAGGAATAGAATTCAAAAGTATCAGACCCACATAAGATCCAGGAACAGTAGTCAGAGCTGTCGGACCAACACATGATCCAGGACCATCTATTCTTTCAGACCAACACATGATCCAGGAACAGAAGTCAGAACTGTTGGACCAACACATGATCTAGGAACACTCATCAGTACATAGCCAGCCACAGGGTTTCCACAAAGCACGTTTGATTTCGGGAGGGTCCGCTCCTCAAGCCAAGTGTTGACACATAAATTTCCACCAAGTCCCAAAAATAAGTATCTCAAAGGTCCATATCATCATAGGGGTCTCAACGCAATAGATGGTGCATCAATCGGATGCCCGATCTGTGAGTTATTAGCATTTCCGTTCCGAGCACCTGATTGGATTTACATTTGATCCAAACCGGCTGTACCCCAACTATGTCCAAACCTTGAGTGGGGGTTACAAAAATAATCATCTTGCTCCAAGATTTCTATCTCCACAGATGGTTCATCAATCGGACACTCGTAGCCTAAGTTATGGGTGAAAAGGTGAAATCGGTTCAAACAGGTCTGGGTCTGGTCCGGCCCAGTCGGACCGATCCGTCCCGACCCGGGTCCGGACTGGGGTCCGACCCGGTCTTCAGTTCTGACCCAGTCTGCGGGTCCGACACGGTCTGCGGGTCTCACCCGGTCCGCGGGTCCGACCCGGCCCGAGGGGGGGCGGCCCGGCCCGTGCTGGGTACGGTCCGATGGCCCGGCGGCCCACGGGGGTCTGCCATAGCCGCATCTAGGTGGAGGCCACACCCCCTGGCTCCCGAACGGCTTAGCTGTTCAGGCGGGTGGAACCGGCACCAGGCTGGCGCCAGTTTTTCGCGTGGGACCTAGTGGGGTCCCGCTGTTTCCAGCTGGCCGAGTGGCCAGCTGATTCCTCGCACGGTGCCAGTTGTGCCGCACCTCTTCCCGCAACTCAGTGGCCCGGGCCTCCAGACCACTTCGTGGCTGGGCTCAAGCCGACTGCTGCTACACCGCCGCAACCAGGGGCCACGTCCCTCCTTCGATCCACCGTGTGGCGACGGTTGTGCCTCACCTTCCTAGTTGACCTGGCGGCTAGAGCCGCCGGTTTCTTTCGTGCCCGGCCTTGCACCGGCCATTGATGCACCGTCATGGCCAAGGGATGTGGTTTCTCCTTTGGCGGCGCGATTGCACCTCTGCCGCCACATGTTGACGCACATCGGTTGCATCCACCGATGATTTTTCCACGGGTCACCGGATGAGCTCTGGTGGCCCGATTCTTGTTCTAGAAGAAGTCGCACTCTCCTTGGGTTGTTGCCTTCGATCCGCAATCATTGTTCATGAGAGTCTCAAATTTTGTTCTCATGCTGCGATTAGTGTCAAAAATCCATAAATAATGCAGAGGGGTCGGGCCGTTTTTGTTCGGCCCGCGCCCTCCGCGTTAGGGTGATATCAAGCGGCTTCGAATTCTAAACCATGACGGAAAACAAAGAACACGCAACAATTAGCAATCTTGAACCCCTACCTCGGATTCATTGTCGTCGGAAAAGAATATTAAGAAGTCGAGGACAACGTCGTCGGCTTTCTATAAGGACATCTCTTCCTCCCTTGTTCTGGTTGGATATCAAAGGAGAAGTTGTTCGTCGTTGGCGGAAGAAGTCCTTCGTTGGGAGGAGCGTTCTTCGTTGGAGAGAACAAGTTTCTCCCAATTTCTCCCCTCTTCCCAAGATCCACCAAAAATAAAATGAGTCCCTCAAAAAAATAATAGATTTATCATATTATTTAGTTGTTGGCACACATTTCAAAAAGATTAAAATTAAATAATTAATTAGGCTAGCCCCACTTAATCAATGTGGAGGATGGTGGCACCATTAAGTGGGGAGCTCAAGAGGTTTCACCCCACTTAATGGAGAGTTCAAGAGTTTAAGTGGTCTTGGGTGGTCCCCACCACATTAACCCCACATGAAGAGGGGTTTTAGACCTCGGGTGGGCCCCACCACCATAACCTCTCATGGAAGGTTAAGGTGTGGTGGCCCCCACCTCCAACCTCTTCTTGTAGGTTTTAACCAACTAAAAATAAAAATAAATCTACAACTTTATTTTTATTTAATTTATTCATCAAAACCCAAAAACTAACTTTCATTCCCAACCATCTGCTATTGAGGTGAAAGTCTTCTTAAGAGAATACTGACGCAGAGAGTTCAACGGTGCCCTCGGATTTCAGTTCTGAGCACCGGTTCAAAAGTTATAAAATCTCACTCGTACGTCTACTGAACGTACCCGAACAAAACTTCATAAATTGATTCCGGGCACGCCGGGCCTCAGAATCACACGCTGTCAGTTTTCACAGACTCGTAAAATTCCCATGTATTTAAGGAAAAAAATTCCATGAAATTTTTGGGTCTTTACATATAAATTAAAATAAGGTATATTTATATCACGGAATAAGTAAATAAGTGTTTTAAAAATGATAAATTAAGTGTTGGAATTTTTGTGGAACATAAATATTTATTATAATTTAATAATTAATATAATGATTTAAAAGAAAATTTATTTTCATAAAATAGATTCTTAAATTAATATTTTTCTTCCTTGTGATTATAATATAATCTTATGAGAACTTAATTAATTTTTTAAAGTTTCATAAAATCAGTTATAATTTTAAAATCAGTATTTTTCAAAATAAATGATGATTTTAATTAAAAATTAAATTTATCATATTTAGACAATTATTTCCATAAAATGGAGTTACTTTTTAAATTCTACACATCAAAAGGTTTTTAGGGTTAATTTTTAGGATTTTTCTAAAATAGATGATTTTTTTATGAATAATGAAATATGTTAATTTATGTTATATATACATTATAAGTTAAATACACAATGTTTTAATTAATTTATGATGTAATCACCATAATCATGAACTCTCATTATTTATTTATTATATTTATTCATGGGAATCAAAATTATTCATAGTCTTGATCCAAAATAATAAACTAATGAATAAAATATTCAAAAAATACCCCTCACCACATCTTCTCCTCAAAACTCCAAATCCTTGAATATTGTCCAACATCATACCAATATTTCTTCCAAACCTCTCCCACTAGTTATATTAATTATGGTCTCACCCAAAATACTATATTAAAGTTTCTTAAGGAGGTTCTCAAGGATTGGAATTCAAGAGGTAAATCCCCTTTCATTCTCTTATTTTTCTTTCTTTTTATTTTCTATTATTTTCCATTCCTTTCATATATTATCAAAACATGAATTATAATTAAAATATATTATATATACTATAATTTCATTATGTTAATTTAGAATAAATCATCAATTCTCTTCTCTTACCCTTTTTATTCTAAATATGAAAATATCCTCCCTGAGGTGCTGATTTACTGCCTTCGTAGACAATGAATTTTCATTTTTCAAATCAACATTAAAGGATGGTCATAAAACCATTTTTTATGGTTAAAAAAACGTTAGTATAATTAATAAAACTTACATAATTTTCTAGAACCATTATATATATAATATTAATACATAAGGAAAAACTAGATTTTGGTGATCAAAAAACACCAAAATAATCTAAATGGTTATCATTAATACTTTATCTAATGAATCATCCTCATATCTAGAAAAAAGTGATATATAAGACCACTAAATTCCCTATAATTTCAATAATAACATATAATTTAAATTATAGATAACTATTTCTATTTAACATGATCTTCTATACATGTATACAAGTGAACCAATCATGAAAATCAAGGAAAAAAACACTCCCAAACAATGAAATTGAATCTTATAACTCATAAAAAAGTCCATAAATGAACTTAATAAAATTATATTAAATGAAATAAATGTTAAATAGGTTCTTAATTAAATTATTATTTAATCTAATTTCATTATCTAGGACATTATATAGAAGTGCATAAAACTTCCAGACATAAGGTAGGGGTTTTCTCATCTCACTTTTCTTTATGTCATGTATTCCTTATTCATAACTATTTATTATGTTTTATGTATGTAAACTAACAATTTATGTTTAATACCATTGGTATTCTTATATTCATGGTATTAAATTTCTTATTTGATGATCATTAATATTATGGGGTATATGGTTTGACTATTTGGAAAGTGGTAAGGGGATTCTTGAACCCAATTTTATTTCTTTGGGTTATTCATCTTTCATGCCAAATTTCAGTGTGGATGTTCATTTAATATTCCTAAAATATAATTTATTTTTACTTAACTTCTCTTTATATGATATACATGTTACAATATAATTTTACAAAAAATACAAATGATTTTCCAAAAGTACTCTTCTTCCCAAAGTAAAAAAGGGTATTTCTCTCATTAATTCCTCAATTATTATTTTTTTGAGAATTTTCAATTATTTCTACACCCTCTATTGAATATTATTCTTAATTAGAATTTATATTTTATGATATAATCTACCATATTTTAATAAATGGTTTATGTTCTATTTAAATGTGGATGTGCTATCTTGATACCACTCACCATATTACTCAGAATGGTTAGTGATTATGTATACTGATTGGGGAAGGTTATTCACATTTCATTTGTATATATTGTTTATTTTTCAACAAATTTATATGATGAATTAATTGTACTTAGTAAGTGATATTAGGGTTCCACTATATCCCTTTTAAGCATCGATAGGTCTCATGAGACAAAAAAGATATGGACTTGGCTAAGGCCTTACCCATTTATTTTCAGATATGGATTTGGCTAAAACCTTAACCATTTATTTTCAAGTGTCTTGGATGAGGACTCGATGGTATGTTTAATATGTCCATAATTGTGAATTATATAGTTATTATATTATAAATTGATAATCCTTGTGAATATTGGACTAGTAGAATATGGATGGGTATGTTTTATTATCATATGATTATTCATATGGAAATATTTAATCATCTTTTATTTCTACCGTATTATGCTCAAGATTGTGATTTAAAGGAATGTGTGTTTATTTAATAAACTTTAATTATTGTTTATGTTTATTTATGATAGATTTATATGTATTTATTACCCTTATTGATCATCTGATCTCACCCCTTTCTTATATTTTATTTTCCCCAGGATGCGAAGAAAAATATTATGAATGACTTGTAGGGATAATCTAGGAGATTATGTGTGTTTGAATGGAGTTTATATATTGTTCTTACTTTCAAGTTTTAATATAAAAATAATTTATATTTATAGTTTTCCAAATCTAATAAACTACTCAGTCCTTTGGGACATGATCACATGTTCTTAGTACCAATGTAATAAAGTAAGTGTAATGACTCAAGAATTCATTAATGAAAATTCATCTTGATCTAATTAAATGTATTATTATGTAAAATGGTTATATAAAATATGAACTTATTTGATTTTGTGTTTTTGGATTTTAAAATACCATTAAGAATTGTGACGGTTGATAATATAGTTTTTGAATGGTGATCACATGATTAGTATAAATATAGGGCTTTAACAAATCCAATTTACTCAGACAAAGGAAGCGATGGCCATATCCAGTAGAATTTCCCCGTACGAAGCCCATTTGTCAGACCTTGGAAAGGAGGTGGAATATTTGGGCTTCTCTCTTGACCAATCCCAAGCTGAGCTTGAATATGTTAATCTCGAGTGGAACCGCCTATGAGAGAAGTGGAAGTTGATGGATATTACCACTCGAGCGATGTTATTCCAGCCACCCCAAGAGTATGTCACCATCGTGCACCTTACCCTAAGGTATTATGCAGGTGTTTTAAGGGGTTATGTAACAATAACCTAGCACTATGATTATGTAAATTATTTTTGTATATAATAAATAATATACTTTCATTTTATTATTGTTACTTTTTTAACAGTTTTTAAAGCACAAATAGTGTTTTTAGTCAATATTCAACTAAGAAATATATTTTGATGAATTAATGGATTTTTGAATTCAATAATATTTTAATAAAATATTATTATTATTAAATTAATTTTTATTACATTTAAATTATCATATAATTTTATGAATGCAATTGTAATTTTTATTAAGGTTTGGAATCCATTTTTGTCAAAACCCATGAATTTTCGATAAATGTCAGTTTTTATTTTAAAATTGAAAATTAAAATATTTATAAAATTATTTAGATAAAATGAATTTTTTTTGGAATCATGATGTCAAAATTATCCAACGGTTAATTTTTCATAATTTCCTGAGACATACAAATTTTTGGGTAAAAATTAAATACTGTTTAAATATATAATGTGTTTTATGACATCATAATGACCCAATAGTGATGTAATAAAATACTATAAACATTATGTTAAGACAATATATGTTTTACCATTAAAATAATGTGATTTTGGGTTTGTTTTATTTATTTTACAAAGCATTAGTGGACCCTTCAAGACTTATAAAACATTTTAGCTTTTTAAATTGTTTTCCTTGAGAGGGTGACTCGCCTCCACATAAGCAACCCTATTATTTTAAGAATTTCGGACATTGGACTTATAAAATATTGTTTTACACTCCCCTTTGTGAGAAACCATGGGCAAAAACCATGGGCTGGTTTGTGGTTTTGATTAGCTTAATGTGAGGTGTCCCAAACCTAAATAATAAAGAATTCCTTCTCCTTTCCTATATAAACTCACCCAAGCTCCCACTTCCTCTACACTCAAATCCCTTGGAGTTTGTCCAAACTCTTCCCTCATCTATCTAGAATCATCCCAAGGCACCCAAAGCTCCCAAGAATCATCTCTTAAGCCCCTCCCAAGCCTTTGGGATCACACTTCCAAGTAAGGGATTCCTTCCTTTCTCATTTTATCCAAGTTTCTTAATATTATTATTCCCTATTATTTTAAATTATAAATTTTGGGGTATGATTTCTCACCTCCCCTATACTGTAATCCTTATGTTTTAATGATGGTATACATTTTTCTCTCTCATTAAATGCCTCCCATGTACACATGTTACTATACTGAAATTCTGAAAGGAATTTCTCTCTCCTCATTTACATTCAAACAATTATTTTCTATCATGAATCTAAATTCCATTACAATTTTTGGGAAATGTATATATATGACCCCATTAATTTCCATTTCATTTATATATGATGAGACACCCCTTTCTCTCTCATCAACCTTTCTTATTAATTCTTATGTCACGCCATTTTTCTTCTGAAATTGCACCACGTTTTTCCAAGCCAAAGTCATTGTGTAGTGAATACCATGCCCATTTCTCTATTAAGGGTATTCACCTTTATGAAAATTTAATTATTGATTATAGAGTTTCATGTATGAATTACACATTCCTTTATCATGTAATAAATGATGATTTTTAATGAATCCATGTTTTATGATCCATGTGGCACACTTATGCATGAAATGAAGTGTTTAAGAAGGGTGTGACCTAATAGCACTCTAATGCATTGGGTAAAGTATAGTATCATGATATGTCATGTGAAATGAGTGTTGACTCATGATAATTCATATGCAATTAGGGTTTACTTGTTCTTCATGTGCAATTAGGTTTTACTCATGCTCCATGTGCAATGAGCCTTGGCTCATGCTAATTCCATGTTAAGTGTTGTTTCCACATGTCCATGTTATGATTATCATGCTTTATCATGCCTTTATGTTCATGTTTATCTTTTTCTCCATTTATGTTCCTATTTAATAAAATTTATTGCATTACTCATGTTATTCCATTTTTATTCCCTTACTGGGCTTTATATCTCACCCTTTTCTTATGCATGTCCTTAGGTTATCCCATGCAATGCTAAGTACAAGGGAATGTAGTGGTCATATAAAGGAATTTTTCAATAAAGATGTTGTGTGTTTTATGTTCTAAGTTGTTATGTAATGTTCCTAATCCCCAAAGACACTATACCTCTTGATATTCTATGTTTTATCAAGTGAATATTTTATATAATAAATCATTTTTAAGTGTGTAATAAAGATCAGGGTTGTTATAGTTGGTATCAGAGGGTAGGTTTTGTTATTTTTGGGATTAGGATTAGAAAACCCTAGTGAATCCTTAGATACAAGACTAAGTATAATAAAAACATACCTAAGTTTTGGTGAGTATTGAGTAAGTGGTTTATCAAGCAAATACATCCATGTCTAGATACAATTAGGAAGAGGAGGATCTGGCGTAGATGTATCCTAGGGGTAAAACCCGAAAACACTACTTTGAGCTAGACTCGAACGGGAACTAGTGCACGACAGCGGGCCTTGCTTCACTCTTGGTTATGACAATCCCGAGGGATATGCTTTGGTAAAATTGCATACTTATTATGAACCATTATTAAGGGACTTAAAAAATTCCCTAAGAATATATGTTAGAAAGTAGATCATGGATAGCATAGACTGAAGCCAATAGATTCGTAAGTTAAGGAAATAAAATATATTTATAAGTCATCCATTTTTTTGTCTTTGGATTACCCTTTATGCGTTACCCCTAATATTCCTTTTATTCCAACCAATGGCCGGTAATAGGAGGACTTGGGCTAACAACCGATGTGAAGATCAATGCGATGATTGTTCTAATGAGATCCCCATTCCAATGGGAGAGGGAATCACGAACTTTGTCATGATACTCTCTCAGTTAACTCAAGATTTTAATAGAAACATGGGTCAATAGGAACATTCAAACCCCCTAAGAAAGAACAAGTTTCTATCAAGAGATTCATGAGACAAAGGCCTCCTACTTTTAATGGATCATATGATCCCTCAATCTCTGAATAATGGATCAACTCCATTGAAAAGATATTCTCCATCATTCAATGTTCTGAGCAAGAGAAGTTTCTCCTGGCTACTTATCGTATGGTGGGTGAAGCTGATCAATGGTGGACATTGATCAAAAATACAAAGCCTGAGGAGGATATCGATGAGTTGGAATGGAAGGATTTCCAGAAGATGTTTTTCGATAAATATTTTCTATGCACCCTCTGACTTAAGATGGAAGGGACTTCCTTGCCCTCAAGAAAAAATATGACGAATCCGTCAGAGAATACGAGGAAAACTTCAAAAGGATTATGTGATATGCCTATGGCTTTTTTGTTACCCCTGAATGCAAGGTTGACAGTTTCTTTGGTGTGCTGAAACCTAGCCTGCAGAAAGCCCTGGCGATCCGTGACTTTGATAGCTATGAGAAAATTGTCTAATGTACCCTCAAGGTCAAAATGGAGATTGAAGAACCTCAGGGGTATCATGGGGATAAGAATCATAAGGTGTACTTCAATTCTAGCGGTCTGATGGATAAATCCAACAGTTCTAAGAAGATCCAGCACCCCACTTTCCAAAGGTGTGGAAAGAAGCACCCCAAAAAATTTCCTGAAGGGGACGAGTAAATACTTTAGTTGTGGAAGAGAAAGGCACCTAGCAGTTAACTGCTGACAAGAGAAACCCATGGCTATGACAGAGAAGAGGAACGCTCTGTTCAACTCTCAATGCATTGTTTATTTCTTCAACTACAAAGAACCAGGTCATCTTGCAAATCAGTTCCCTAAGCCAAGGGTTTTCGGAGGCAACCAACAACCTCCAAGGCAGTAAGGGTGAGCTTTTTCCATCACTACCGCCGAAGTGAACCCCGACAATGAAGTGGTGACAGGTACACTAGTTATTCATTAAAGAATAGAAATATTACTTTTTGATTTTGGTTCTAATCATTCTTTTATATCCCAAAAGTTTAGTAGAACCATCCCAACACCACCACAAATCATGTACGTAAAGATGTCAGTGAGTACGGTAATTGTGGAAATCATTGCATCCCATGAATATAACTCCTCCCCTGTCGTAAGTTTTGGATTTAACTTCTCGTAAAACCTCATCATAGTCCCTCTGGTGGAATTTAATGCAATTCTTGTCATAGATTTTATTTCCTTATATAGATCCAATATAAATTATAATGAGAGGGAAATCACTCTCCATGTGGGGAATCGACCCCCGATTCTATACAAGTGCAAAGAGGAGGATGAATCTTCTTTAACTCCATCATCTCAAGTATGGATATTAATGCCCTATGAGAACACGTATCTGGCTCAGATGATTGAGTCCAAGAAGCAACCATCCTTGAAGACATGCCTGTTGTGAGGGAATTCGCTGAATTTTTTCCTGAGGAATTTTCTGGTCTTCCTCCTAGAAGAGATGTTGAATACTCAATTTACCTTATACCTAGGGCATTTCCAATATCCAAGACTCCATATAGAATGGCTATTGTGGAGCTTGAGGAGATGAAGAAACAACTACAGGATAATTTTTATAAAGATTTTATACGCCCAAGTGCTTCACCATGGGGTGCACCAATCCTCTTTGTTGAGAAGAAGGATGGGTCAATGCGCCTTTTCATTGATTATCGTGAGTTTAACAAAATCACAATGAAAAACAAGTATCATCTACCAAAAATGATTACTTTTTGATTAGTTGCGTGGGGCACAATACTTCTCCAAGGTGGATTTGTGGCCGGGATATTATCAAGTAAGAGTAAAGAAGGAAGATATCCCCAAGACTGATTTTCGTATAAGATACAGGCACTATGAATTCATATTAATGCCTTTTGGACTCACTAATGCTCCATCAATCATCATAGAATTGATGAATAGAGTCTTTAGATATTACCTCAACAAATATTTGGTAGCCTTTATAGATGATATTATAATATACTCCAAAACCAAGTAGGATCATGAGGAGCATCTAAGAATTATAATAGAGATCATGAGAAAGGAGAAGCTCTATGAAAAGTACAGAAAGTGTGAGTTCTGGTTAAAGAAGGTATCATTATTGGTTCATATCATCACAAGAAATGGGATATCTTTGGATCCCTCCAAGACAGTCACAATAGAGGGATGGTTGAGGCCAACATCGGTAACGGATATCCGTAGCTTCTTGGGGTTAGCTGGATATTATCGACGATTTGTAAGAAATTTATAATGATTTTCCAACCCTATTACTAAGCTAACTCGGAAGGGAGTAAAGTTTTCTTGGATTTATGAATGCGAAGAAAGCTTTAAGGAATTGAAAAATAGGCTTATCACTGCGCCCGTGCTCACACTACCCACAAGTGGAGAACTTTTGTGGTATTTAGTGATGCTTCGAAGAAGGGATTGGGATGTGTGTTGATGAAAAATGACAAATTCATTTCCTATGCTTCAAGGCAATTGAAATTTCATGAGCAGAACTATCCAACACATAACCTATAGTTGGTTGCAGTGATATTCGCTTTGAAAATTTGGCGGCATTATCTCTTTGGGGAGAAGTGTGAAATATATAAGGACCAAAAAATCCTCAAGTATATATTCACACAGAAAGAGTTGAACATGATCCAATGAAGATGGTTAGAAATGATAAAAGACTATGACTTCTCAATCCATTACTACACTAGGAAAGTGAACAAGGTGGTGGATGCTCTAAGTAGAAAGGACCCAGCTATTCTATCATTAATGGGAATTGAGAAGGATCCAATATTCTTATATTTGATTAGGTTGGACATGGGAATCATAAATAAGGGAACATCATCAATCCTTTCACAAATGATTGCTCAACTGTCTCTTTTGGAAAGGTTAAAGGATTCTCAAAAAGATGATGTGGGAATTCAAAAGAAAGTGGAAGCTATCAGAAAATGTAAATCCTCAGAGTTCAATGTTAATAAAGAAGGAATTGTGAGATTTGGAAAAATACTATGTGTTCCATCAAGTCTAGAAACGCAGAAGAAACTTTTAGATGATGCACATAGTTCAAATTTCTCTATTCACCCAGGAAAAACAAATATGTATTGAGATCTTCGAGAGAATTATTGGTGAGATAATATGAAGAAGAAGATTGTTGAGCATACATCAAAGTGCCTTGTGTGTCAGCAAGTGAAGGAAGAGAGGTAGAAGTCTAAGGGGATGATGCAACCATTTCCCATACCATCATGGAAATGGGAGAACATCACCATGGACTTTGTCACCAGACTTCTAATGAAATCCAAAGGCAACAATGCAATCTGGGTTGTTGTGGATCGTCTTACAAAGGTTGCACACTTCATTCCTATTCGGGAGGATTTCGCATTGGATCAACTATAATGGATATATATTAGGGATGCGGTAAGGCTACATGGAGTACCACTATCTATTATATCCGATCAAGAACCAAGATTCACCTCTATGTTTTGGAAGAGTCTTCAACATGCTTTGGATACTGAGCTGAACTTCAGTACGGCTTATCATCCTCAAACGAATGGCCAATCCGAGCGGACTATCCAAACACTTGAGGACATATTGAGAGCGTGCTCAATGGACTTCAATGGAGGATGGGATCAACATCTTCCACTTGTTGAGTTCTCTTGCAATAACAGTTTCCAATCGAGCATCTGAATGTCATTATATGAAGCCATGTATGGGAAGAGGTGCAGAACACCGGCATGTTGGGATGAAGTCGGTGAGCATAAGCTCCTAGGACCAGAAATGGTCAATGAAATAGTAGAGAAGGTGAAAACCATTCAGTAGTATATTAGGGTAACCCAGAGTTCACAGAAGAGTTATGCAGATAACCATTGATGAGACCTTGAGTTTAAAGTTGGAGAAATATTATTTCTATGCATATCTCCGTGGAAGAAGGTCATGAGTTTTAAAAATAAAGGGAAGTTAAGTCCTAGGTACATCATCCCCTTCGAGATTCTTGATCGTGTTGGGGTCATGGCCTATCGACTAGCACTTACACCTACCATAGAAAAATTACATGATGCCTTTCATGTATCCCTCTTAAGTAAGTACATACCAGACCCTTCACATGTACTCTCTTAAGAGGTAGTACAATTAGAGGATGATATTTCTTACAAGGTACAACCAGTGAAGATCATAGATCGTAGAGAAAAAGTTCTACAAAATAATAAAATTCCCCTCGTCAAGGTGTTGTGGAGAAACCACAAGTTTGAATAAGCAATGTGGTAATCTGAGGAAGTGATGAAGCAGAGTTACCCACATTTGTTTTAATATGGGAAAAGGAAATTTCTAGAGCAAAATTTCTTAAGGGGGGAATATTGTAACGACCCAAAAATTCATTAATGAAAATTTATATTGATCTAATTAAATGTATTATTATGTAAAATAGTTATATAAAATATGAACTTCTTTGATTTTATGTTTTTGGATTTTAAAATACTGTTAATAATTGTGACCATTTCTAATATAGTCGTTGAACTATGATCACATGATTAGTATAAATATAGTGCTTTAATAAATCTAATTTACTAAAAAAAAGGAATCGATGGCCTCATCCAGTAGGTGTTCCCTGTATGAAGCCCATTTTTCGGAGCTTGGAAAGCAGGTGGCATCTTTGGGCTTCTCTCTTAACCAATCCCAAGCCGAGCTTGAATATTTTAAGCTTGAGTGGAACTGCCTGCGAGAGAAGTGAAAGTTGATAGAGATTACCACCCGAGCGATGTTATCCAAGCCACCCCAAGAGTCTATCACCATCGTGCACCTTAACCTAAGGTCTTATGCGGGTGTTTTAAGGGGTTATGTAACAAGACCCTAGCACTATGATTATGTACATTATTCTTGTATATAATAAATAATATACTTTTATTTTATTATTATTACTTTGTAAATAGTTTTTAAATCACAAGTAGTGTTTTTAGTCAATATTCAACTAAGAAATATATTTTGTTGAATTAATGGATTTTTGAATTGAATAATATTTTCATAAAATATTATTATTATTATATTACTTGTTATTAAATATAAATGATCGTATAATTTTATGAATGCAATTGTAATTTTTATTATGGTTTGAAATCCATTTTTTTTCAAAACCCATGAATTTTTTATAAATGCTGGTTTCTATTTTAAAATTTAATATTAAAATATTTAGAAAATTATTTAGATAAAATGAATATATATTTTTGGAATCATGCCGTCTAAATTATCCAACGGTGAATTTTTCATAATTTCCTGAGACAGTCGAATTTTTGGGTAAAAATTAAATACCGTTTAAATATATAATGTGTTTTATGACATCATAATGACCCAATAGTGATGTAATAAAATACTATAAACATTATTTTTGGAAAATATATGTTTTACCATTAAAATAATGTGATTTTTTGTTTGTTTGATTTATTTTACAAAGCCTTAGTAGACCCTTCAAGACTTATAAAACATTTAAATTTTTAAATTGTTTTCCTTGAGAGGGTGACTCCCCTCCACATAAGCAACCCTATTATTTTAATAAGTTCGGCCATTGGCCTTATAAAATATCTTTTTTCACTCCCCTTTTGAAAAAACCATGGGAAAAACCATGGTTTGGTTTGTGGTTTTGATTAGTTTAATGTGAGGTGTCCCAAACCTAAATAATAAAGAATTCCTTCTCCTTTCCTATATAAACTCACCCAAGATCCCACTTCCTCTTCACTCAAAGCCCTTGTATTTCGTCCAACCTCTTCCATCATCTCTCTAGAATCCTCCCAAGGCACCCCAATCTCCTAATAAGCCACTCTAAAGCCCCTCCCAAGCCTTTGGGATCACACTTCCAAGTAAGGGATTCCTTCCTTTCTCATTTTATCCAAGTTTCTTAATATTGTCATTCCCTTTTATTTTAAATTATAAATGTTGGGGTATGATTTCAAACCTCCCATATACTGTCATCCTTATGTTTTAATTATTAAAGACACCTTTCTCTCTCATTAAATTCCTCCCATGTACACCCGTTACTATGCCGAAATTCCAAAAGGAATTTCTCTCTCTTCATTTGCATTCAATCAATTCTTTTGTATCATGAATCTAAATTACATTACAATTGTTGGGACATATATCTATATGACCCCCTTAATTTCCATTTAATTTAAATATTATGAGATTCCCTTTCACTCTCATCAACCTTTCTTATGAATTATTATGTCACGTCGTTATGCTGCCGAAATTGCACCACGTTTTTCCAAGCCAAAGTCATTGTGTAGTGAATACCATGCCCATTTCTCTATCAAGGGTATTCACCTTTATGCACATTTACTTATTGATTATATAGTTTCATGTATTAATTCCACATTCCTTTATCGTGTAATAAATGATTATGTTTAATGAATCCATGTTTTATGATCCATGTGGCACACTTATGCATGAAATGAGATGTTTAAGAAGGGTACGCCCTAATAGAGCTCCAATGCAATGGGTAAATTATAGTATCATGATACGTCATGTGAAATGAGTGTTGAATCATAATAATTCAAGTGAAATGAGGTTTTAATCGTGCTTCATGTGCAATTAGTGTTTACTCATGCTCCATTTGCAATGATCCTTGGCTCATGCTAATTCCATGTTAAATGTTGTTGCCACATTTCCATGTTATGATTATCATGCTTTATCATGCCTTTATGTTCATGTTTCTATTTTTCTCCATTGATATGCCTATTTAATAACATTTATTTAATTCCACATGTTATTTCATGTTTATTCCCTTACTGGGATTTATAGATCACCCTTTTTTTAGGCATGTCCTCAGGTTATCTCATGCAATGCTAAGTACGAGGGAATGTGGTGGTCATGTAAAGGAGGTTTTCAATAAATATGTTGTGTGTTTTATGTTCTAAGTTGTTATGTAATGTTCCTAAGCCCCAAATACACTATACCTCTTGATCTTCTATATTGTATCAAGTGAATATTTTATGTAATAAATCATTTTTAAGTGTGTATTAAAGATCAGGCTTGTTATAGTAAGGCATCGGCTCTATGTTACTCAAGTTAGGGTCTTTACAAGGATGGTGTTAATAAGAAATAACCCCAATGGAGGATATATAAAAACAAATTATATTGAATTTTATGAATTTAAATCTAGTTAAATTATCATTAAAAAAAATTATGTAAATACACATTTCATTTTGAAAATGACTTTTAAAACATTAAAAATTTTGAAAAAAATATTTGAAAATAACCATAAAAACATGTAAAGGATGGTTTTAAAAACCATTGAAATTTTTTTGATAAAAATATCCTTTATCCTTTGAAAAAAAAATGTTTAAAATATTTTTGAATATTTTTTTAAAAATGAGGGTTATGGAAGAGAAAGAGTTTCTAATAAAAAATAAAAAAAATCAAAAAAACATTCCTTCAAAATCGTGATTACATAAAAAGAGGAAAATTAACGAAACACATGTATTATCATGACACTAAAATTGGATAATAAAAGTAAAAATAATTATTTATATGCAGATCATAATATTTCATAATTGGATCCATAATCATAAACAATCCCGATAATCGATCAGATTGTAATATCAAACTCTTACCACTTTGGTAAATTTGAATCATAATCCCCATGAATGGATTACATTAAATATAAAATTTAAAGTCATTAAAAAAATTATACTCTTGATATAACATGTAAAATTGGTATTATATAAACCTTATTCAATAATATTGGTGTATAATATAATAAACTCCACAAAGAAGGATGATTGTGACAAAAAGCCATTACCGCTTTGATAATTTTGAAACTGTAAACCCCATGAAAGATAGATCATAAAATGGATATGAAAAACCAAAAAAATTAAATTATAATAAACATAATATACATTCATGTGTAGTATATAAACCAAATTATAATAATATGTTTTCAAAATGTCATGTATCTCAAAGAAATAAATGTGATACTAGAAAATCCCTTACTAATTGAGTAACTATTTACTCATGAGAACTATGAAATAATAACATTGATTGAAACTTTTAATATCATGTAACCAATGAAATTATTGATATAACATGTCATAGTGTAGTATATAAACCATATAAAATTAATTATGTGCATAATAATAAATAAGTCTTAATGGATTGTAAATTCAGACAAAACCCCTTACCTTGAGTTTGATGTGTCACGCATGTTAATTATCTTCCTGAATAAAAAAATTGTGTTAATTATTTACTTTATTGAGAACCATTTCCATTTTATTATTAATTTTATTAAAATTATAAACATATTATATATAATTACATAATCATTTATTTTTAAGCTGAATGCTTTGACCATATTTGGTTTATGTGTCAAAAATAACTCTGGTAGATCGATTGAGGTCAATATGGTCATTATTTAAACATATCAATAATAATAATCATGAAAAATAATCATATTTATACCTAATTAATTCTTTTAAAACTGATCACTAGAGATGGTTGTGACAAATGAACTAATTTTACAATCATGGAAATGATAGGTAGTACGTACTCATGAGTAACGATCGAATTTTTCAATGAAATTTATTGAAAGAAGGTGAGTAAAATTTATCTTTATATAATGAAAATTATATCATAAATTATATGTTATTTAATTATACATACTTACTTATATAATTATTAGGATATAAAAGGAATCACATTACTTCGAGGAGGTGGTATTCCACACATCCACAGATGACATTATAAATTTTTTCAGTGTGTTAAAATATAATAATGAGAATTTATATTATGTTTATTGAAATTTAATTATATAATTAATATAATTATTATTTCATTTATATAATATATATTCATTATATTTAACCTTTTTACCTTCCATGTAAAGTGTTTATGAAAAATGTTGCATGTCGCTTCGTGTAGTCTGTCATACACTTGAGTGATGTTATTGTATCCCCTATGATATGAAATTTAAAAATGGTGTATATGATATAATGCATATAGAGGAATTATTATGTTATATATATCATAAATATCATGTATAAACTATAAATAAATCATTATTTACACCCTTTAGAGGTGGTAATGGAAGAACTAATGACATCGGTTTGTGAGGCGGTAGTCCACCATACACACGAATGATGATTTCATATCCCATTTGATAGAATTTTTTTGGGTTTAGGTCATAACCATAACATAAAATAATTTTATTTTATTTATAATACTTATTTTATTATATAATAATGATATAAATATAAAATAAATTGTGGATAATGAAATAAAAAAAGTGCTCGTTGAATAATAATACCTCTTTTTTAGGTAACTCCTTTTGGTTTGCAACAAAGGACTTACTTGGTTTTATTTCTTCACAAAATTGAAGATTATAGGATGATATGAGGGATTTTTTAAGTTTATTTAATCATGTTTTGGAAGATACAAAAGTTCATTATTGGTGTGAATAGAGGGGGAGAGTGAATTCACTCATATAGTGGAGGAGGAGTGACATTCTTGTAAATACCAAATTGTAAAAACTATTAGGGAATATCCCTTATATAATGGTCCTAAAATAAGGGAAAATTTTATAAAATAGGTTTTATGATCTATATATTTCCATCCAATGGGTTTGGGACAAGTTTCTAGGTCAATTGGACCGTTAAAATTAATGATTAACCACTAAGTAAACACATTTTTTACTTTTATCGTTGTAATTAATTTTAATTTTATTCAATAATATTTTATATAAAAACACATGTTAACCATATAATAAATATTAGATTATATTTATTCCAAATATGGAAACCATTTTTCTAAATTCAAACCATAGAAGTGTCTGGATTTTATTAAAAATTAACCTCGTAGACGTGACGGGAAAGTGTGTTTTTTAAAAGTGAATATGTCCAAACTTTTACTATGTTTTAATATGAAAATTCATTTTAAAAATCATTCTAATGGAATAAATTTTATTATTATATTAATTATTAATATATTTTGTCTTAATAAAAAATTAACAATATGATTCCTCAATATAAATTATTTAGAAGAAAAGTCGTTTTTTAATTAAAATTCAGTATTTTTCACTAGTCATCAAACATGAATCTTCTCAGAAAAATCCCAATAATTCACCCAAAGTAAATTTTTTTTTTCCACTTTAAGAAATGATGTTTATTTTATCAAATAAAATTTATAAAAGTGTCAAAATTTAATTTTAAAACATGGATTCTAATGAAAGGTTGAAAAAATCATCTTAGAAAAAAAATAAAGCTTTTTTAGTAAAATTGGATTTTTATATATTTTATTCCTATGAAAATGTTGTAAAAATTTAAAAAAACAAATGAATATATAACATATAAATTTAATTGATATAATTTAATAATAGTGATTAATTTAATTTATTATGATAGAACACCTTTGTGGGCATAAAAACACATTCATTATATTCAATTGGTTTTAGTTATCATTTCTAATTAATTGGTCACTAAAGAAATCATTATATATACATTTTCATATCATATTTTCATAATTAAGTTAATTTTATTCATTCCCACTTTTTTAAAGGCTAGTTCATAACTATCAAGTGAAATAATAACATTAAAAGTATATTTTTGTTCCATAGTACTCGATCTTACATATAAAAGACGTTATTAAAAAAACTCGATGGTGCATGCAATGTAAGATAAACTAGCTGATGTATATATAACACTTGATAAATTTTGTATAACATGTAATGTAAGCTATAAAATAATTTAAATTGATTTAAAAATATATATTTCATTAAATGTAAGGAAGTTACATCCCCCTCCCCATTTAAATGAATTTCAACATCGAAATTTATATTGGTTATCAAAGGATTAACGTTTTTTGAATTACTTTATTAAAACTCACAACGTATAAAGGGTTTTAAAAAATCTATTAAAAATGAAAATATAGAAACAAAATTTTCACTTGAGGATATGCATAACAAGGATTAAACATAAGGAGAACATTGGTGGGAAATTAAAAGATGTATTTGGTAGGGAAAACTAATTATAAGTGAATAATAGAGAGTGATAGAGAACATGGTCAATAGGAAGTCAATGAAAACAAAACCACAACTGAAATAGGTGTGTAAAAGTTCATTTATATCATCATAATAGATGGTAATAGGATGAAATTTTATTTCAAGATCCTTTTACTAAAGTTTAAGGATTTTATTCTCCATATATAAAGAAAACATAATAAAATATACTTACATGAGAAGTGAATTTTATCCTTTAACCAATTACCATAAAAATCATATCTTTATCTCTATGTGATGAGTATTTGAGAATAATTTTGATATTTCTAAATCATAAAAATCAACTTTTAAAAAACACATAACCATAAAAGGGATCGTCAAGCTATTTAACTTGTATTTAGACATTAACAAAATCCCAAATGGTTATCACATGGTACGATAATTCCCAAATTGAGTAAACCTTAATATGATACTGTAATCATCAAAATTATATTGTAATAACCAAGTTTAAAACTAAATTATTCCACAAATAAATATCCTTAAAATTCATGAAACATTTCTTAACTATGTTCGAAACCCGATGATTAGAAGGATTTGATCATATATCCATTTAAGATAAACCATCCATTCTTATTCAAATAAAATCCCATATGCTTCTATAATAACATTATATTTACCTAAAAAAATCATGCTAGCTATAACACCATGTTATACATTGGTAGTGCACAAAACCCTTATTGTCCTTCGATCATGGGTTAATTCCCCACCGCCTAGTCGGATGTGATGAGTTTTCACTCAGAATATGGGCTTTACTCGTTTTTTCTTTAATCATGAAAAATTAATCCTCCATAAAAACAATTCATGTTAATACAAGGGGTTAAAAATACCTCAACCAAAAAAACGTCTCCAAAAACATCATTGATAACCTAAAAAAATTTACTAATTAAAATCCCCAAGTGGGGTGTCTTAAGGATTTGAAATTATGGTCAAACTTAAGCATATATTCCTATGAAGGTATCCATAAATCTTAATATAACATCATAGGAAAACCTAATAATCCCCAATGTTGTGTAAACTGACCTTTGATACCAACTACAAAATGCCCAAGACTATCACTCTTGGATCCTATGCAGAAATCCAAATCTTTACATGTCAGGCTACGATGCTGATAATTTCTACCATATTTTCAGTATCAAAGACATACAACATCATAAGGAAAATTTGGATCACATACCTTATGGAGAAAATTTTTAGTTTTAGAGTTTTAGGGAACCATGAAAAACCCCTACGTAAATAATTCACATGACATTAAATGAAAATTTCTATGATTTAACCCATATTTTCATATTTCACATTAGGTCATCAACATCACCCTTTTGAAATACTCTATACACATAAATAGTTCAACATCATTCATTAAAACCTTAGGAAAATGATACATAATAAGGGAGAGATCAGATTCCCAACAAGGGTAAACATAATAATTAGCAATTTAATTTCGTCAATGAGCATAAATGTGCATAAGGGTATAGAGAAAAAATTATAGTGCATGACCAAATCATAAAATAACTCATACCCACAAATAAATGGATCATAAAATATGAAAACATGGAAATATAAATAGTCATATAAATTACTAATCATGGGCCATGGGATATCAATATTGATTGTGAGAATCAATAATACCCCACAGAAAGCACAAAAAAATACTAGTATCTTGGAACATAATCTCATTGAACCCTTACAGAATCCTTGAATAACCCGTAAAAAGTGGAATAACCATATTAATATATTCCAACATAATTCTCCAGAGAATATAATCATTACTCAATTTATTGGAGTGATATTTGGGAACACCCATCATTTAAGATATAACGGGCTCACCTAGTGCTATTTGGGTGCACCCATCATTTATAATGTCTAAGAACTGTATATTAATAAAGATCATAGATAATTCATTTCATCATAACTCATTGAAAAAAAATCCTTATTATTTTTATAACATGATTATCTTCGAAATGAAATAGGTTTCATAAAAATCTATTTGAAACATGGTTAACCTGTGAAAAGAAATGGGTTCCATAATAATCTCTTTGAAATAAGGTTAACTTGTGGAAAAGAAATGGGTTCCATAACAATCTATTTTAAACATGACTAACACATGGAAAAATTGGGTTCCATACTAACCTATTTGAAACATGTAAAATCCATGGAAAATAAAGGGGTTCTGTAAAAATCTATTTGAAAAATGATTAATCCATGGAAAAGAAACCGGTTCTATAACAATCTCTTTGAGACATTATTAACCTATTAAAAAAGAAACGAGTTTTATAACAATCTCTTTGAAAAAAACATAATCCATACATATAAAGAAAGGTTGTGGTATCAATATGAAATATCACCAATGTAGGATAAGAAAAAATAAATTTTTTTGACGTTGATGAATATAAATACAATTAAAATATATAAAAAACATTTTTAGTAGAATACCCTTTTCATTTTGAAAATCAAATTGAAAACATAAATTTTTTAAAAAAAATTTCTTTGAAAATAACCATAAAAATATATAAAATGGTATTTTAAAAATAATTGAAAGAGTTTATTGAGGAATATATCCTTTCATAATTGAAAAATAATTTTGAAAACATTTATTAATTTTTTTTATAAAACTTGGTTTTGTAAGAAAAAGAGTTTTCAATCCAAAGGGAAAATTTTTCATTAAAACATTATATTGAACTCATGATTACATAAAAAGAGGAAAATATAGGGAAAACATGTATTATCATGATACAACCAAAGGATAATTAATGTCAAAATAATTATTTAGAGGTATATCATTAGATTTCAATATTTAATACTTAATCAAAAACAATCCCAATAATCAATGGGATTTTAATATCAAACTCTTACCACTTTGGTAACTATGAATCATAAGCAACATCAAAAGATTACATTGAGTGAAAAATTTAATATCATTAAAATAAGGATACTTATGATATAAAATTTCAATGGATAAGTATATACACATTAAAAAAAGTGTGTATAACATAAAAAATTATGCAATGAAGGCAATTCGTGACAAAAATCCATTATTGATTTAATAACATTGAAATTGCAAACTCCATGAAAGAGATATAATAAAATGGATATTTAAATCCACTTCAATTCAATTATAATAATCATAAAATACATTCATGGAAATTATATACACCACACAATAATAATAAGTAGTGAATATTGAATGTATCTCACAAAAATAAAAGTGATATGAGAAAACCCCTTACTAGTAGAGTAACATTTTAATCAAGAGATCTGTATAAGATTAACATCTATTGAAACAATTAAAATAGTAAAATAAATAACATTAATGAAACAACATTTCATAGTGAAGTATATATATTATATAAAATTAATTAGGTGCATAATAACAAATAAGTCTCAATGGATTGTAAATTGAGATGAAACCCTTTACCTTGAGTCTGATGCGTCAAAATTGTTCATTATATTCTAGAATAATAAATATATTTTAATTATTTACTTTATTGAGAACCATTTACATGTTTATTATTACTTTTATTTCACTTATAAATAATTTATATATAATTACTAAATCAAATAGTTTAAATATGGGTGTTTTGACCATATTCATCTTATATGTAAAAATTGACTTTGGTATGTCAACTAAGGTCAATTATATCATTATTTAAAAATATATATAATAATAGTCATGAAATAATCATCATATTTATACATAAATTGTTATTTTAGAACCAATCAAGGAATATGGTTATGAAAAATGAATTATTGCTACAATTATAGAGACGGTAGGTCATACGTACACATGGGTAATGTTTCGATTTTTCAATTCTCATTATGGAAAGAAGTTATATAACATTTATATTTCTAGAATGACCATTATATCATTAATAACATGTTACTTTGTTGTAAATTCTTATATATAATCCTTATTATGTAAAAGGAATCGCATCACTTCAAATAGGTGGTATTCCACACGTCAACGAATGACATTATTAGTTTTTCAGTGTGAGAAATGGTAGTAATGAAAATTATATATTATATTTATAGAAATTTAATTATTTATTTTATATCACAATTATGTAATTTATAACATATATATTCATTATAGATTCCCTTATTACCTTTCATGTAACACATTAGTGAAAAACAATTCACATCACTTTATGAGGCAGTAGTCCGTCGTCCACAAAAGTGACATTATCATGTATCCTTCGGTGTGAAATGTAAAAAAATTGTGTAACACCCCAGGATTTTATGGTATGTTTCTTTTAAAATTTAACTTCTTTGATAGCTTACGTTACACACAATATTGAGCTTAAACAAACCATGATATAATATTATTTGAAATGACAATTATCTCCTAGCCATTAAATTGGTGGTTAGGAATAGGATTAACTAACTTATAAAAATATATGATTGAATTTATTGGTTACCAACTAATTTGAAATAAATATAAAAAATAATTTAATAGAAAGTAAATTTTTTTATAAAACTTTTATTATGAGCCAAATGTGTATTATCCTAATAAATTAAATTAATTACTATCAATGAATGATATTAGTAAAATTTATATATAATATATTTAACCCAATGTTTAACATTTATCCTGTTTGTTTTATATACATGATTGAAAATGAAATCTAATTTTATGCATTAAAATGGTATTTTTTTTTAAACGAAGTTTTACCACCTTTTGATGATGCACTTGTTTTAAATATATTTTTTGACACATTTATAAATTCTATTTGTAAAAATATAATTATCCTTTGAATTAATATTAACAAAATTTACTTTGACAGAGTTTTTGGTATTTTTCTGAAATGTTTCATGTTTGATGAATAGTTAAAAAAAATACTGAATTTTAATTGAAAACATCTTTTTCATCTAAATAATGTATAGTGTTAAATTTTATTTTTTTATTGTTTTTAAAGTATAATTAGATAATATCTTATAATTTAATATAATTTATGACATTGGAATCAATTTCACATTGAATTTTGATAAAAAAACATTTCAATCTTTTGAACTTTTTCACTTTAAAGACCAGTTCTCGTGTTCTGTCAACGAGAATAATTTTAAATTAATTTTACCCAATAATGTGACTTGAATTTTGAAAAAATGGATTCCATATTTTGGATAATATGGTCCAAATTTATTAAATAGGTCCTTTTTATTTTTGGATAATATGAATAGTATATTTAGTATTTTTTTTAAATTACCTCAGTTAAGGGTAAATCTTGTAATTAAGGTTAAAAATAATATTATAAGTATTATAAAATCACCCAAACACATTTCATAATTTTATTTTATGAGTTATTATCCACAAAAACCATAATAGGGCCAATTTTATGGCCTCTTAGAGCCACTTTTATGACTTTATTCTTTTTTTAGTATTTTATTCTAAGGAAATCCCAATATGTCATACTCATGTTTTTAATAAGTATTACATTTTTTATATATGGTTATCTAGAATATATCATCATCTATAAATAGTAATTTGAAATCTAAAATGTTTATATTCATCATAATAATTTATTTTTAATTTTTTTGTGAATAATTAATTATATTAATGGCTTGCACAATGATGATGCGGTAATTGATTAATTAAAGGACATGTCAAATAAATGTTATTAAAAATATAAAAATAAATATAATTTTATATAATTAATGTTATCAAAAAAAATTATAGATGACCTAGACATTTTATAGATATATTAGAGGTTTTGGTTTGAAGTTATCTTTTGTGATGTAATTTTATTTAAAGTTAAAAAATGAATAGTGTCAAAATTGTCATTAATGATATCTTAAAATAAATAATAATTTATTAAATGATATAAAGTTAATATAAATATAAAATTCACCAAAATTATTGGTATAAGTTTAAATATGACATAAATTATCCATTTATGGTTTGTTTGGAATTGTAGAGTAACTATATTAACCCTTAAAAAGTAAAAAAGTCAAGTTGTCATGGTAAGAGTAAAAGAGTTTAACTAAGGGTTAATGCTAACAGATAAGGGTATGAATATGACATAAACCTAGCTAAAAATTATTTTTTTGAGATGATTTATACTCATACTCATCTTATATTTGAAATAACTCACTTTCTATCCATTTTAAATTGAATATTAATATATATTAATTTAATATTTTTGATTTTCCAAAAGTGCACCTCGCTTCAATTATAAAAGGGCACATCCTACCTCACTTATTCATTCCACATTGTACCTTATAGATCAACCAAAACCTGAAAATTTATCCTCCCAAATTTTCTCCCTTCATCATAGATTCCATTCATTGGACAGAAATCCAACTAATGAAGTCCTTTTGTGAAAATCAAAAGGAGAAACCCAACGAAGTTGTAACGTTCATCAACAGATGTTTTTTTATTTCATCCTTAATCCCATTCAATTATTTTTATTTCATATTTATATAATAACCATGGTATTCGAAATATAATTATTTTTAGTTATATTATATTTCCCACCTACACTCACACACACTTCCATCAAATGGGATACACAATCTCGTTCATGTGCAAGGCGGACTACCGCCTCGCGAACCGATGTAGTTCGTTCATCGATTTACCACATTTCAAGGTCAGAAATAATGATTTATTTATAGTTTTTATATGATTAATGTGATATTTATAAGGTATTTATTCTTATTTAATTCTTTTATAACTCATACCATCATGATTTTTATTTTGTATAAATACGATAACTTCATTTGTGGATGTGTGGACTACCGCCTCCTTAAAATGATGTGATTCATTCACATATTACATGAAATGTTTTAAGGATGGTTTTAGTGAACTTATATTATATATATGTCATAATAATTTTACTTTAATTATATGAATTACTTTATTTTTTTCAATACAACAAAAAAATGGTAACAGCGTCCATACATACGTACAACCTACTGTCTCCATGAATAGTGTATTTCTTTTTCTATCATTTAAAGATTATTATAAATATATATATACTGAATAAATATGATATTTATTTCATGTTTATCAATATTTAGATGATTAAATCATGATATAACTATGGGGATAAAAAATATAAAAAAACAAAATACGTGTGAAATATAAAGCGGTTATTACCGAAAACGTAACATTAACATTAAATTGATAATAAATGGGTAATATAAAGTCATAATTAAATTATATATTGTATTATAGAAATTAATATGTTTTTGTGATATATGTATAATAAAACTATATTTATTATACATGAGGTTTTAATGAGTATAATGGGAGTCAAGACATAAGGTAATGGATTTTTTTCTCACCTTTATTTCTGTGAGACACATACCTTATATACTATTTGATTATTTTGTGTGGTTTATAAACTACCCAAGAATGTATTATATGAGTATTAGTCTTAAGATTATGGTATTTTCATATCCATATAATTTTCTTTCATTCTTGGGGTGTATAATTCTACTAATTATATAGTGGTAAGGGGTTATTTCACAATCTCATAATTATTCGGGATTGTTTTTGTTTAAGTCTATATTGGGGAATATTTATCTTCCATGTTATTTTTTTCTATAAAAAATCAAAAATGTTTTCAAAAATCTCCAATGACAGTTTGAAGTCATTTTTACCAGTTTTTGACTCTCTAAAAAATCCTTTAAATGGAATATTCCTGTCCTTTTTCAAAACAAGGTACTTTATGACTTTTCTTACAAAAATAAAAGGAATTTTTCTTTACTTATATGAAATAAATGGAATTTTCCACCTCCATGAAGCTCAAATTTTTTGAATCTTCCTTTACAATTTTATAAGATTATTTTCAACAAGAATATTTTCTTTTATAAATGAATGGACTTTTAAATAAATGATTAAAATGTGGTGAGGGATTTCATCTCAATATACATTTCATTGATAGTTATTCGTTTTTATCCACCAATTAAATTTAATGTGGTGTATATACATACCCATTGTAATTTAATATCATGATTAACTGATGAATCTTATATTATTTTTACATAAGTTTTTTACTCTGATGGTTATTTCATTATTTGGGGAAATATTAATTGGTTAGATTTCTTCATTCAATACAAATATTTTATTGGGAACATTATTTATCAATTAAATTGATTATTTGATATATAAAGAATTATTTAGACTGGTACAAAATGGGTTGGGTACTGTGCAAAGTAATCCCATCGATTCATCGGTAGTCTCATAAGACGAATCAGTTGGCCAAATCTGATGGGTTTCTACCCGATATGCTAAACCATCTTTTGAAAGGTCTTGACGGTAAATGTACCATGTACCTAATAAACATGGTATATAATAATTAAGAATTTTTCCTATTTAGAAATCATTTATTATTATTATTATTATCCATGAGATTATTTCTTTGACATTATCTATGGATTCATTTCATTCTCATATTATTGATTAAATGGAATGTGTTTTATTTTTTTAACTTTCCATATTGATTATTCCTTATCTGGTTATTTGAATGGAATGTGTTTTCAGTTATTGACATGATTGTATAGATTTATTCTCAATGATTCATTATTTATTCTATTGTACTTACCCTTGTTGAGCATTTGATTTCACCCTTATTATGTTTCCTTTCTCGAGGTTATGAAGAGGAATATTTTGAATGAGTTTCAAGGATTTTAAGGTTTCCTTTTTAGTATGCTTTATTTTCTTTTACCAATGTAATATGGGTATGATTTATGTAATCAGGTCTTCTAAAGAGCAGCCCGAACAAGGTGTGAGGTACACTCAATTTTTCAGGGATGATTCCCCACTCTCTAGAAGTGCTCTCAGGCTCCTGTTTTGGCTCAGATTCCTCCTCCTCCTAGGGTTCCTCCACGCTGGAGTTGCAATCTCTCCAGGTCCACTCTTCTTTCTTTTTCTATGTTTCTTGGTTTTCTTTCTGTGCTCTAGGTCTCTCGTCTTGGCTCGCCTTATTATGCCCTGGCCTCAAATCCGACCGCTCTCATCCAGGTCGGATCTCGAGTGGAGGGTACACCGGGGTTTTGGGATTTTGGTTTGGAGTTTGAGGTTCCTCTGGGCATCTCTGGTCTTCTTCTTTCAGGGTTTTAGTCCCTGGTTCTCTCTACGGTTTTATCCCCTCGAATCTCTTTTACTTTTAAGGATTTCTCTCTGTTTCCTCCAAGGGTTCCAATACCTCTATTTCTTTCTTGCTCTCGGTGATTTTGGGTGTTTTTCTATTGGTGGTTTCGTATCTCTGTTGTTAGTTCAATGTTGGAGTGTTGGCGGTGTGGTATCAGCATAGGGAGGTTTTGTGGTGTGACGTGGATGGAATCCCTGGTTCGTGGTCCCGAAGTGATGGTCTTGTCGCTGTTTTGTCCTGCAAAGCCCATTTTTTCTCTGCTCTGGATCTAAGCTTCCACCCTTCTCTTCGAGGTGGAGCTTGTGGTGGTCTCCAAGGTTCTTTGGGAAGTGAGGTTGAGCAAGCGGATTCGGGATGTAGATGGTAACGACAGTTGATCGGCAACGGTGAGGTATGGATCCATTCTGGTGATGATGATGATGGGTTCGGTGATGAGGTTTGCAGACAATGCACTATGGTTTATGACGGATCAATGTGACGAGGGTTATTTGATGACAGTGCGGGTGTGCAGTGGTGGGAGGTGGTCTGATGGTATGTTCTCGCCAGCGATGAGGTGACTCGGGATATGATGGTTCGACATTAGGCAGGGATGACGATGGTGTGTTGTTGACAATTGGTTGTGGTGATGGTGATGTCAGCATGCTATTCGATGGTGCGTGATTTTCGGGATTTGATTTTTATGGCGGTGGCCTTCATTTTGAATTTTGATTTAGGCCCATTTTGAATTTTGAATATATATGGTGCAATCAGACTGGCACGGTTCCCACTTTTCCCTTAAAGTGGACTTTTATGAAATAAGGAAAAAAATTGATTCGGAGAGAGAGAGGTATTCTAAAACTACTCAAATGTTCAGTCCTTTGGTATTTGATTTAACTATATATATTCCAATATGATAAATTAAGACAACGACTTCGAGTTACTGGGGTCGGGGCACTATAGTTGGTATCATAGAAAGTTTAATAGTAATCTTGGAAACAATATTCAAGAAAACATAGATTGTAGAACATATCCATAAGGTAGAATTTGAGGATATGTATAGAAGAAAATCCTAAATTTTTAGTCAGATAGAGATTATATAGTTTTCCAAGAAATACATCCATGTCTGGATACTACAAGTGGATTTGGTTCTGGCACAGATGTACATTGGGGTAACAACTCTGAAAAGATTTGTCGAGCCTGAATCAAGCATAACCTGGTACATGACAACGGGTCTTACTACGCACCTGGTTTGACACTTCCATAGGATATGCTTAGGATAATTGATATTTTATTTACAAACCAATCTGAAATATTTGAATATATGTTGAAAATGAATAACATAGGGTACACTGGTGCGTAAGTCATTGATTACCAAAAAATTTATACTTAAAAAGTACTAGATAGTAGCAAGAAGGATATCGAATCCACAAGGAAGGAAAAAGAAAATCATTCAAATAAATAAAATCAAAAAATAAATAAAAACACAATTAATAGAAAACAACACTTGTGAAAATATTTTTTTAAGAAACAAAATGAAAAGATCATGATTAAAGCAAGAAAACCAATTGTGCAAGTAGTTTAAATAAAAGTAAATCATATGATAACAAGATCAGAACGTGAGTGAAATTTAAATTATCTTGTTCAATAATTTCTTTTTTGTGTAAATTTTATTGAAATAAAAAAACAAACAAATAGTCAAAATATCGGTCTTTCATATTGACTAAAAATCTAACAATTTTACAGTTTTTCATGAACAAAACTCTTTATATTGAAAAAGAAAAAATTTCAAAAAACATTATAAAATATTTCACAAAAAAGATTTAAAAAGATAAACCAATACAACCTAATTTCTCTACTCAATGTTTAGATAAAAATAATCTTTTAATCAAGCAGTTGAAAGCTACAATTCAGTAATAAGAACGAAATAAGAAGAATAGAAATATGCCCTTGATCTTCCGCTCCAGATTGAGCTTCTATATACTTGTTGCACCTACCTTCGCTCCGTTCCAGAAGTTTATCCCCGAATTTGAGCATCCACTCTAGTCCAGAAAAAATGTGTGTTATCTTGAAAATATGGAATTATTTTTTATGTATATATCCCTCAAAATAGTCACCCAATTTTTACTGACTTAAATAAGTGACAGTTAAAAGACAATGCAAACTTCCGGTCCTTATTTCATTACATTGTGACTTTAATAAAGCTCTCCAATCATCTCTACCACCAACACAAGCATTAAATAATCCTTCTGACAACTCATGATTCCAGCATCTCCCCATCAGCCTCCTTTGGCGCTTGTCCAATTTATTCAATGTGGCCCCATCATTTCATAATAGAGAGCCTCATCAAACCTGGACCAAACATGTAAAAAAAATAAAAACTAGTGCACACAATCTTCATCTCTTTACTCACAAGTGAATCTTCAACCAAAATTGCAATCAATTCTCAGCATTCAAACTGTCACCAGACTAGAAACAAATATTCAACAATGGAACCAATCTTCATCTCATCCTCATTTTCTAGTAATTAACGCCTCCCATTAATGAGGACCTCAATCCCTTGGTTTGGAAATCCTCGAACTCCATTAAACTTCCAAACCCATATTGTGTTTTGGTTTCCCATAAACCGATCTTAGCCAGCAAATTTGGTTAAAAGGGTGTTTTTATTTTATTTTTTAATTTAAAGGGTTTAGTATTTTTTATTTAGTAATATGGATTTGTTGAGCGCCAATTCAATTGGTGCTCAACCATTTTCCCTAGAGCGCCAATTGAATTGGCGCTCAACAATTTTTTTTCTAAATGCCCATACCGCCCCTCCCCAACCCCCCCCCATATATATATTATATATATTTATATAATTATAATTATAATAAATATAACTATAATAAATATAATCACTAAAAAAATATAATAAATATATAATAAGAATAAATATAATTATTATAATCATATAAATACAATAAATATATAACTACAATAATTATTTAATTATAAATATAATAAATATATAATTATAATAATTGTATATTTATAACAAATATATAATAATAAATATAATAATAATAATAAATATAAAAATAATAATAAATATATAATTATGATCAATATAGAATTATAAATATAATAATTATATAATTATAATAAATATACAATTATAATTACAATAATTATATAATGTTAAATATAATAAATATATAATTACAACAATTATATAATTATAATAAATATATAATTATAAATATAATAATTATATAATTATAATAAATATACAATTACCATAAATATATAACTATAATAATTATATAATAATAATTATAATAAATATATAATTATAATAAATATACAATTATAATAAATATATAATTATAATAATTATAATTACAATAATTATATAATTATATATATTATAATTATGTAATTATAACAATTATATTATTATAATAAATATTTAATTATAAATATAATAATTATAAATATATAATTATAATAATAAATATAATAAATATATAATTATAATATATATATAATTATAAATATAATAATTATATAATTATAATAAATATACAATTACAATAATTATATAATTATTATAATTATTATAATTATATATATATATATATATATATTATATTTATAATTATTATAATTATTATAATTATTATAATTCTAATAAATATATAATTCTAATAACTATATAATTAAAATAATTTTATAATTATATATATATATTCACCCGATTTGGGCCTTCGGGCCACCGGTTTTGGCCTACAGGTCTCCATGGCCTTCAGGTCATCTAAGGCTTTCGGGCCACAAGGCCTTCGGGTCACGTAAACCATGGAGTAGCCCAGTTCACACAAAACAGGCCCCAGAAGAGGATCAGAGAAACAGGAGTATCAGCCACCAGATACAAAGCTAACCGGATTGGAAGAATAAGAGGGTATGGCAGCCGCCATCGGGACCAGGCACCGTGCAGCTTTGTACGGGGCAATGCTAGCCGATCCGCAATGCAAGGTGGGGAGCTAGGTGATCAATGATGCAAAAAAGCTGGGGAGGGGCAGTTCAAGTGGGTTGGGCTTGCGGGTCATGTATTGGGCATGGTATGCCTCTGGGCCTTCGGGTCATGTATTGCGGGTTGGTCGGGCCTTATGCCTTGGGCCTACGGGTCATGTACGGGTTCCCCTCTAACCCTTAAAAGGGGGATTATCCATAATAAAAATAAAAAAGGCCTTCGGGCTATTCGGGCTATAGTTATATATTTCTTATAATTATAAAAAATATATAAATATATATTTATTATAATTATAATTATATAATTATTATAGTTATATATTTATTATAATTATTGTAATTTTATATTTATTATAATTATATAATTATTATATTTATAATTATATATTTATAATAATTATATAATTGTTTTAATTATAAATTTATTATACTTACAATAATTGTTGTAATTATAGTTGTATATTTATTATAATTAAAGAATTATTATATTTATTATTATAATTATATATTTTTAATTATTATATTAATAATTATATATTTATTATAATTATATAATTTTTATAATTATATTTGTAATTATATATTTATTATAAATATACAATTATTATAATCATATATTTATTATAATTTTATATTTATCATATTTATAATTATGTATTTATTATATTTATAATTATATATTTATTATAAATATATAATTATTTTAATTATATATTTGTTATAATTGTATATTTATTATAATTATTATTATATAATTATTATAGTTATATATTTATGGTAATTGTATATTCATTATAAATATATATTTATTATAATTATATAATTATTGTAATTATATAATTATTATATTTAACATTATATAATTATTTTAATTATAATTGTATATTTATTATAATTATATAATTATTATATTTATGATTCTATATTGATTATAATTATATATTTATTATTATTATTGTATTTATTATTATATATTTATTATATTTATAATTAAATAATTATTGTAATTATATATTTATTGTATTTATATAATTATAATAATTATATTTATTATTATATATTTATTATAATTATATAATTGTTATAAATATAATAAATATAATTATAAATTTATTATATTTTTAATGATTATATTGATTATAAATATATTTATTATGATTATAATTCTATTTATATAAATATATATATATAAGATATATATATATATATATAAGGGGGGTTGGGGAGGGGCGGTATGGGCATTTAGAAAAAAATTGTTGAGCGCCAATTCAATTGGCGCTCTGGGGTGAATGGTTGAGCACCAATTGGCGCTCAACAAACCCATTTTTCTAAATAAAAAAACTAAACCCTTTAAATTAAAATGAAAATAAAAACACCCTTTTAACCAAATTTTTCAATCTTAGCCCGATTCATCTTCAACAATAAGCAGCAACTCTGCTAGGGTTCGTCTGCAATGCGCAACCATGAAAACACACAAGCTTGGAGAGAACCCGAATGAGCACCTGCTTAACATTAGGTGGTGGAATATGCAAAAGAAATTGAACTCAGTTGATGATTTTGGTCGGATACATGCTTAGATCTGGAAGCTATGCTCCTCATTCAACTTTGGTTCAAGCTCCTAAAATCCGTCTTCTTCAACTCGGCGACCGCATCATTCGGCTCTTTGGCGCAAAACTATATCTAATGTCAGTAGCTTCACATTCTCGATAAAGGGTTCGAATTCCTTCTCCTTCCTCACACTGACGCTTGGCTTGGGTATCCAAACAGCATCCAGCAAAATTAGGACTGGGGGTCTTTTTGTTTGTTTTTTTAATTTAAAGGGTCTTTTATTTTGAAAAATGGGTGTGTCGAGCGCCAAATGAATTGGCGCTCCTGTGATTTTTTTTCAAACCCCACACCACACCTCCCCAACCCCTTTATATATATATATATTATATATATTTATATAATTATAATTATAATTATAATAAAATATAATAACTAAAATAAATACAATAAATTTATTATAATTATAACAATTATATAATTATTATAAATAAATAATTATAATAATTATATAATTACAATAATTATATAATTACAACAATTAAATAACTATAAATATAATAAAATATATAATTATAATAATTTTATATTTATAATAAATATATAATTATAAATATAATAATTATATAATTACAATAATTGTAATAATTATATAATTATAAATATAATAATTATATAATTATAATAAATATACAATTATAATTACAATAATTATATAATTATAAATATAATAAAGATATAATTATAACAATTATATAATTATTATAAATATATAATTATAAATATAATAATTATATAATCATAATAAAGATACAATTACAATAAATATTTTTCTACAATAATTATATAATTATAAATACAATAAAAATATAACTATAATAAATATACAATTATAATAATTATATAATTACACTAATTATAAAATTATATAATTATTAATAATTACAATAATTATATAATTATAAATATAATAAATATACACTTATAATTAATATATAATTATAATAAATATATAATTATAAATATAATAAATATAGAATTATTCTAACTACATAATTATTATAAATATATAATTATTGTAATTATATAATTATTGTAATTATATAATTATTGAAATTATATAATTATTGTAAATATATAATTATTGTAAATATACAATTATTGTAAATATATAATTATTATAAATATATAATTAATAAAGATTATTTATATAAAGATATGATTATAATAATTATATCATTATAATAATTATATAATTATAAATATAATAAATATATAATTAAAAATATAATAAATATAGAGTTATAAATATAATAAATATATGATTATAATAATTACATAATTATAATAATTATATAATTATAATAATTATATAAGATTTAACAAGGTTTATTTATATAAAGATAAATAATTTTAATAATGTATATTTAAATATAAATTTATAAATTTTAAATATAAGGTTTATTTATATATAATTATTTATAAATTTATAAATTTATATATATTTATTTAAATACATAAATAAACCATATTAAATTTATTTATAAATATATATATATATATATAAACATTATTAAAATTATTTATATTTATTATATTTATTATAATATATTATAATTATGTATTTATTAAATTTATAATTATGTATTTATTATAATATTATTTTATGTATTAAATTTATAATTATGTTTTTATATTTAATAAGGTTTATTTATAATAAATATATAATTATAAATATATAATATAATAATTATTATAATAAACCTTATTAAATATAAATAATTATATATATATTATTATAATTATTATAATAATTATTTATATAATTATTTATATTTACATTTATAATTATAAATTAATATTATAATAAATACATAATTATAATATATTATAATATAAATACATATTTATAATATATTATAGTATATTATAATAAATACATAATTATAAATTTAATAAATACATAATTATAATATATTATAATAAATATAATAAATAAAAATAATGTTAATAATGTTTATTTATATTTATTTATTTATTTATTTGTAAATAAATTTAATATGGTTTATTTATTTATTTAAATAATTATATATAAATTTATAAATAATTTATAAATAAATTTAATATGGTTTATTTATGTATTATAATAAACAATTATAAATTTAATACATAATTATAATATTATAATAAATACATAATTATAAATTTAATAAATACATAATTATAATATATTATAATGAATATAATAAATATAAATAATTTTAATAATGTTTATTTATATATATATAAATTTATAAATAAATTTAATATGGTTTATTTATGTATTTAAATAATTATATATAAATTTATAAATAATTATATATAAATAAACCTTATATTTAAAATTTATAAATTTATATTTAAATAAACATCATTAAAATTATTTATCTTTATATAAATAAACCTTATTAAATATTATATAATTATTGTAATTACATGTTTATTATAATTATGTAATTATTATAATAATATATTTATTATATTTATAACTATATATTTATTATATTTTTAATTATATATTTATTATTTTTATAATTAAATAATTATTATAGTGATATAATTTTTATAATCATATATTTATTATAATCATATATTTATTATAATTACATATTTGTTATAATTACATATTTATTACAGTTATATATTAAATATATAATTATAATATATAGATATATATATAATTATATTAAATATATATTTATAATAAATATATTATAATAATAATTATGTATACATTATAATTATATATATATTATTATTATATAGTACTTATAATTATATATTTATTGTAATTATATAATTATTATATTTATAATTATATATTTATTATATTTATATATTTATATATTTATATATTTATAATAATTATATATTTATTATAATTATATATTAATTATAATTATGGATTTGTTATATTTATAATTATATAAATTATTGTAATTTTCTATTTATTATATTTATATATTCATTTTATTATACAGTTATTATAATTAAATATTTATTATAATTAAATATTCCTTACAATTATATAATTATTATATTTATTTATTTATTATATTTATAATTATATAATTACTATAATTGCATAATTAGTATATTTATATAGTTATTATTATTATATATTTATCATAATTATAGACTTATTATAATTATTATATTTATAATTATAAATTTATTATAATTATATAATTCTGATTATAATAATTATATGATTATAATAAATATATCACTTTAAATATAATAAATATATAATTATAAAAATATATATAATTATGATAAATGTATAATTATAAATATAATAAATATAAATATAAAAAATATATTATAATTATGTATTTATTATATTTATAATTTTATATTTATTATACTCAAATATTTATTATAATTACATATTTTTTATAATTACATATTTATTATAATTACATATTTATTATAATTACATATTTATGAATATAGTAAATATCATTACTAAAATAAATATAATAAATATATAATTATAAAGATAATTAATATATAATTTTAAATATAATAAACATTAATATAATAAATATAATTATATATTTATTGTATTTATTTTAGTAATTATATTTATTATAATAAATAAATTTATTATAAATATTATATATATATATATGTGGGGGGTGGGGGAGCCGAAGGGGTCAGCGCCACTTGAAGTGGCGCTGTCCCACCAATTTGTCCTACGCCACTTGAAGTGACGCTGGACAAACCCATTTCCCCAAATAAATTTAACCCTACCCCATAAACTAAAAAACCCCTTCTAGCCAAATTAGCCACAACATCCCCTTGGTCATCGGTTTCGACCAACTCAACAGCGTAGAAGAACTCCAGTTCGAGCATCATCTCTTCAAGGGGAATCCATCTTCAACTAGGCCATGGCCAGATTTGTTCTTCTCCATCGGGATGGGTTTGAGTGAATAAGGTCAGTGTGATCTCCATTCAGATTCTTCCAGTTTGGATGGCTTCATATTTTCTTCATCGACTACGAAGGGAGATCCATGAAATCATAGGTCGATTCCCTTTAGATCCGATTTTATCACTGGATATGATAAATTATCCTACGGAGGATAAATCTTTTTGAAGTCATAAAATCTCTTTCCCAACATCTCAAACTTGGATATGATAATTATCTTACATGAAATACGATTTCCAATTTACTGATATTATCTTACACTTAACCATACAGTGCTGCTTCTAAAAAAATCTATGATGCCAATCAAATTTTCTTATGCTACCTGCATTGCACTGTTAGAAACAAAATATACTAAGTAATGTACTGTAAATAAAAAATGAAAAAATAGATTAACAACATATCATAAAAAATTCATTATAAATATTTAAAATTTAAAATACAATATAAATGAATAATAAAAAATTATTTAAATAATAAATTGTTTTAATTTATAAACAAAAGAAAAAAATTATGAAATAAATAGTTATAAATAAATGTTACCAATATTAAATAATTTATTAAAAGAAAATTAATTCAGAATTAAAACAAAAATTGATTAATTAATTAAAACTAAAAACACAATAGAGAATAAAAATTAAATACACATAATAGAAAATTAGACATAGTTTTCTCTAAAGATCATCCTTTTCTTGAATTAAAAATAGTTTTCTCTAAAATTTATTTTATCTCCCTATTTAAAATTTCAACATGTCCACTAGACTGTGGATGGTAAGGAGTCTGAGTTTTCTGTATAAATTCATATTTCTCCATCAAATATTTGAACATGTAATTTTTAAAGTGATTTCCATTATCAGTTATAAATGTTTTTGGCACCCTGAATCTTGAAAAGATGTTTTTCTTAATGAATTTGATCACACTATTCGCTTGATTATTTGGGAGTGTCACTACTTCAACCCACTTAGAGACATAATCTACAACAACAAAGATGTATTCATTCCAATGAGATGATGGAAATGATCCCATAAAATCCAATCCCCAAACAAAAAAAATCTCAACCTATAAAATCTCTTTCTGTGGTAACTCCTGTTTTCTTCCAACATTCCCTAACCTATGACATGTGTCACAACCAACAAATAAGCTCCTAGCATCCTTGAATAAATATAGCCAATAAAATCCACCTTTAAAGACTTTTTATGTTGTTCTTTCTTCTCCATGATGGCCAACCCAAGGTGATAAATGGCACCTTTCACGAATGGGTAACATATCCTCTTCGGGAACACACCTCCGAAGAATTCCATCAGCACATCTTCTAAACAAGAGTGGATCATCCCAAATGTAGTACATAAGCTCAAAAATCAATTTTTTTCTTTGATAATGGGTAAAATATTTAGGAATAACTCCAGCAGCTAAAATGTTCGCAAAATATTCACACCAAGCAAATTGTTTAACTGAAATAGTTAGCATATTTTCATCAAGAAAATTTGAGTTAATCTCTCTAGGATATTAACTTTGGGTAATAGACATCCTTGATAAATGATTTTCCACCAAATTTTCATCACCTTACTTGTCTTCAATTTCAAAATCAAATTGATGCGGTAAAATAATCCACCTAATAAGTCTGGGTTTTTCCTCTTTATTGGATAACAAGTATTTCAAGTAATAATGGTATGTGAAAACTATAACTTGGGATCCAATTAGGTACTTCCTAAATTTTTTCAGGGCAAACACAATAGCCAATAAATCCTTCTTAGTTCTAGTGTAATTCCTTTGAGCAGAATCTAGCAACCAACTAGCATAGTACACCACATGTAATTTCTCATATTTTCAATGGCCTAAAACTACTCCTACAACCACATCACTCATGTCACACATAATTTTAAAAGGAAACTTCCAATCTGGTGTAATGATTATGGGTGAGGAAGTGAGTTTCCACTTATGAAGATTAAAAGATTCTAGACATTTTTCATCAAACAAGAAGGGTGAATCTTTCTCTAACAATGAACAAAGCGGCCTAATGATTTTAGAAAATTCTTTTATAAATATTTCATAAAACACGATATGGACTAGAAAACTTCATATACTATCACACCCAGATTTTCAACTTCCATCCTTTTTTTTCAAAACTACTTTTGATTCTTGGTTTTCTCTTGGTTTTCGGGTGTTTCAGGTTTAAAATTTTGGTGTCTCTTGTGATCTTGACCTATGACTTTGGTATTAGGGGTATTGTATGGTACTTGGACTCCTCTTCTGTCAAAGGGATGGTGTAAGGTTGTGGTGTTTTGGAGTTGGATTTGTGACACTCCTAGTGGCACCACTTGTGGGGTAAGTTGTTGAGGTGGTTTGTACCCTTGAGTTGGATGAGTTTTGGGGGGGGAGGATGGTTTCTTTTGCGCTTTTTTTCTCCCCTATCCTTGGCCTATCTTTCCCCCTAGTTTTCCCCCTTGGACCCCCATAAAATTGAGGGAGTTTGGACATTTTTTTAGTGGACAGAAGGGGGCGCACGGTTTGGGCTCACAGTTTTCTAAACCGTGCAAGCAAATTGTGCGGCCTTATCTAGGTCATTAAAAATGTTTTTAATTTACAATTTTTTCCTCCCGAGATTTAGCAAAACTCACCCCTTTCTTCCCCAATTCTACCATTTCAGCCATGGAAGCCTCCCAAGCTCCCCAAACCTCCCTTGGAACTCATTTTTGAATGGGTTTTTGATAGGGAAACTTCAAGTTCTCTTCATTTAAGTCCTTCTAGCTTTGATTTATCTCCATTATTTAGGGTTTCTTCCCCTATCCTTGATGTTTCTCTTGTCCAGCAACTAGGGATTTGTACCTAGGGGTTTTTTTTTCTTGGTCTAATCTTGGGGTTTTATGTTGGTTTTCACCACCTTTTGGTGCAGCGGTGGTGTAGTTGGATTTTCGCCCAAAGATCCAAGGGTTTTACAATTTATGGTAGGTGATTCTATTGTGTATTCAATCCTTGTGAAATAGATTGCTGTGTTTATAACATTTTCATGTTTATCTTATTTGATCATTGGTTCAGAATTTGGATTTTGGAGTATTGGTAAAGCAAATGAATTTTATGTGCCATTTTCATGTGAAATTGGGGGGGGGGGGTTCATAGAAATATTTTATTGGTTCATTTGGGGATGCTCTATAACTACTTAATTGATTTTATTGAAATTTATTGGGGCTACAAAAAATATTTTTAATGGTCATCTCCTTTGGTTGTTGCTGTGAAATTTGGTTTTGGTGATGTTTGTTAAGTAAATGATTTTTGGGTACCAATTTGGTGTTAAATTGGGTGTTTCACATGGATATTTTATGTGATGCCTATTGGGATTGTTTTATAACTCATTTAATGGGTTTATAGAAATGTTTTGGGTGCTGAAAATTCTGTTTTGGTGAATGTGAGTATGCACATGGTGTTCAAGTGGGGTTTTAAAGGCATTTTTGTGTGAAAAACATTGTTAGCTTTTGTGAAGTTGTTATATTGAAAATCAAAATGTTGGGTTGTGTGTTTTAAGTGGTATAAAGTGTGTATAGCTACTGCATTGGTTGTATGTGACCAATAGTGGTGTTTTTATATGAAAATTGATGTATGTGGCATGATGAAATTGTTTGAGCACAAAAGGGGGAAGCCTGGGTACCTAGGTGGGTGGATATGTACTAGTACAACTAGTGATCTGGATGGGTTCTGTACTATATGCATACATATTAGGGTAAATCATTCCCGAACCAAAATAAATGATACCCGAACATTTTTTCCAGCTCGTGGGGATAGGGAACGCCCTTTGGGCCTTGTCACAGGTCGGGTTTGGGGCTGTTTTTGATGGTGGCCAGATTCGGTTAGTGACAAAATGGTATCTTAGGAGGTTCACTCTTTAGGTCATGTTATTTGGGGAAGAGTTGGGATAGTATGGAGCTAGGATTTTCAGGACTTGATGTTCCAGTTATGGGTAGTGTGCTTGGCCATCACACCTCATGATGGGATTTAAGTCGCCAGGGGAAGTCGGGATTTATCTGAGTCCTTTGGTTTTCTTGGTTTGATGATGACTAGGGGAAATGGAAAGAGAGTTGGGTGAATGGTCTCAGTGAGCTCGCAAGGCCTGACAAGCCATGTGGATCTAGGGATATTTTCCTAGAACACTCTCTATGATGGTGAAGTGATTGGCGTATGGACGCCAACGATATGTCTGAGTCACCCACTGAAACTAGTTTCCCCTCACATTATCTTGTGTCTCTTTGTTTTGGAATCTTGGAAACTTGGTTTTTAAAGAAAAAAAAGACTTGATTTTAAGGAGTGTGAAATTTTTGTGAAGTGATTTTCTAGTAAAGTTAAAATGGTTTTATTTCTGAAAGTATAGAAATGAAAATTTAGAATTATTTTGAAAGGGTAAATTATGTGTTTACACCTCTTTTGAAAGTATGAATTATGTTAAAGGGGGTTTTGAAAATGTGTTTCCAATAGAATATCCTAAACCATGGAAAAGTGTTTTGAATTGAATTAAGTGTTCTAGAATTTATGTGTGGGGGTTGAAGATGGATTTTTATTTGGTAACTGCTGAGCATTTGAAAATTTTTATGAAATTTTAGAACCTTGTTTTGAAATTAGAAGAGTTGAGTTCTTAATTAAATGGAGATTTATGAAATGGTGTTTTTCATGAAATTAGAAGTGTTTTGAAATGGGTTGAAATGTTTTGAAATGGTTGTGAAAGGAATGAAAGTGATTTTTTATTAAATTATGGGTGATTTTCTAAATTGGTTTGTGAGATGAAATTTGTGTTTTGATTTTACGGTTCACGGATTTCATAAAGGGAAAGTGTGGTTAAAATGTTTTGATTCTGAAAAGAGGAAAGGTTTGGTTTTGGTCTTTGGTTTTCTCAAGTGTGATCACATGCATGGGTTTATATAGTAATATGGATGGATATTAGTTGGGTGCCCAGTGTGACATGTAAACATGAATGTGTGAGGCTCACGAGATACCATCGGTAAATGCGCAACCCACCGACACTGTTTTTTTAAAGAACGCTTATGTAGGAAAGTGTTGTGTTTTGATAATGTGTGGTTGGGAGGCGTGGCTTATGTGTTTATGGGATTGTTATTGTGGTATGTTTTGAGTTCAAGAACCCCTCTTGTTTGAATGATGTTTTGGGTTGGTGTTTCATTGATAAGTTGGTTAGGGTAATCCCCCATAAAGATTTAATGCATGATTCATGTGTGGCCCATGGTGATTCACTATTGGATGATCCTCCAATTGAACAACATAAGGACTTTATTCTTGAGATCTGGAGATTGATTTTACCCCTCTTATTTTTTGATTATATGGATCCCCTTGTAGAGAGAGAGTGTTTGTGGAAGGTTGAAATAGGCCTTAGTTTCTTATGTTGCCTCAGTCGTCAAAGGTGAATGAAGTTCAGGGTTTTCAGTGTAGAATGGTGGCTTAAAGGGCCTCTGGGTCTTTTGTTAGTCTCATCAAAGGAAGAGTTCATGTTAGGCCACCAGTGTGGAATGTCTGGCCAAGAGTGGTTGTTATGGTCTCTTTATGGAATCTTGTATTGTTTGGGACTCAGCATAAGTTCCCTCTCCTAGTGTTTTTTTATTAGCCGCAATGGTCATGTTCGGTGACACCTTGTGATGTCGTGTTTTTTTTTACTGTAAGGGTGAAGGTTGTGCAATCTTATAAAATTATCTATTTTTTTGGATGTGTGTCTCTCTTCAGTGAATTCTGAAATCCTATGTTCTAGAGGAAGGTGTTTCTATGTGTCCTTTCATTCTGTTGTTTCCCATATGAAGAAATAAGGGGTGATGTGTGTGTATCCTCTGAGCCCTTTTGTTGGTAAAATGATGGGTCAGGGAAAAGTGGGTTTGAAGTGTGTCATGTCTCATTGAGACCATTTGATATCACAGTGTATTTTCTATGGCACTAGAAGAAGAAGTTCTATTCAGGGGTTTCTAAATCCAAACTGTGATGTTGAAGATGCTTCAATAATTTGAGCTTCATCCATAGGTCCCGGAGAGAAGCTGGCGCGTAGTCAGGGGAAATCCTAGAGTTGTTCAAACCTTTGGTCAAAGTCCTATACTCAGTATGAAATATGAGAATAGTCTAAACCTTTGGTTTCTTCATCTTGTTCTAATTTTACATGTTTGGTGGAAAGAGTCAGGAGTAACTTGTTCCCATGTTATAGCCCAATTTAATGTTTTTCCCCTTTGAGTACCCTTTGTTTTTTATAGGAAAGTTTAAAATTTGGGCTAGGCAGGTTGAAGCGCATGGTTTGTACGCAGTTAGCAGTAATCGTGTGCCAACCCAGGGGACCATGTGATAAGAGATAGTAGCTACCGCATGGTCTCCGCATGGTCGTGCGCCTTGGCCTAGGAAACCGTCTGAAGTTTCCTATTTGGACAGAATGGTCCACATAGTTAGCTCACAGTTTCCTCAAACTGTGCGAACCAACCATGCGGCCACCTCATATCTTTAAAATTTAGTTGTATTTTCATGATTATCCCATACTAGTTAGTTAATATGGATGGTTTTTGTGATGGGGATACCTACTATGGGACTCATGTAAGTTTCATTGGAAAAATTCTTATATTAGTTTACCCCTTATGTTGGGGAGTCTGTTTGGGCCTCCCCCTATTAGTGTCTCGATTCTGTCTCGGGAAAACTAAGTTTTTTCTTATGGTGGGGAGACCTACCATGGGTCTCAAATAAGTTCTCTTGGAAAAAGCCGAACATTGGTTTACCCCTTATACTAGGGAGACCATTTTGGCCTCCCCCAATTGGTCTCCTGACTTTGTTTGAGAAGTTAAGTTGTCCCTTATGGTAGGAAGTCCGTATTGGGTTACCCTGTATTAGTGACTCAGTTTTCTTCTTGGTGTTTTCTTGGTAGGAGGTATTATTGTTCAGGGCTATCTAGCCACCGATTTCTTACTTGGGTAAACATGGGATTGGAGCACACCCAATGGTTTTGTTTAAGTAAGGTTGTGGTAGTGTTATTCGGGTTCGTTGTTCGTTTCAGGTGGATTTCTTAAGCATCGTCTGGTAGTGTTTGAGTTGTTTTTTTTTTGGTATTTTGTTGGATTATGTTTGATCATTTCAGGTGATTTGGGTAAGTTTTGGTCGGTGAGAGTATTCTCCTCATTTTTTTGATCAACTGGAGGTGTTCGGACTTTTTGAAGTGGGTGAAAATATGGCAATGGAGTCTATCTTGGTCTATCATTTGGGTATTATTTTTTTACATCTGGTGTTGTTATGGCATTCTGGGGGTGTAAAGCTTTATGGTGGGTAGAATTGTCACACTCGGATTTTCAACTTCTATCCTTTATTTCAAAACCACTTTTGGTTCTTGGATTTGTCTTCGTTTCTGGGTGTTTCGGGTTTAAAATTTTGGTGTCTCTTTTGATCTTGACCTATGACTTTGGTCTTGGGGGTATTGTATGGTACTTTTCCTCCTCTTTTTTCAAAGGGATGGTGTGAGGTTGTGGTGTTTTGGAGTTCGATTTGTGACACTCCTAGTGGAACCACTTGTGGGGTAAGTTGTTGAGGTGGTTTGTACCCTTGAGTTGGATGAGTTTTTTTTGGGGGGGGGGAGGATGGTTTCTTTTGGGACTTTTTCTCTCCTACCCTTGGCCTATCTTTCCCCCTAGTTTTCCCCTTTATACCCCCCTAAAATTGAGGGAGTTTGGAAACTTTTTGATTGAACATAAGGGGGTGCACGGTTTGGGCGCACGGTTTGCTAAACCGTGCAAGCAAACCATGCGGCCTTGTCCAGGTCATTAAAAATGTTTTTAATTTACAATTTTTCCCTCCTGAGATTTATCTAAACTCACCCCTTTATTCCCCCATTCGACCATTTCAGTCATGGAAGCCTCCCAAGCTCCCAAAACCTCCCTTGGAACTCATTTTTGAATGGGTTTTTGATAGGGAAACTTCAAGTTCTCTTCATGTAAGTTCTTCTAGCTTTGACTTCTCTCCATTCTTTAGGGTTTCTTCACCTATCCTTGAGATTTATATTTTCCAGCAACTAGGGATTCGTACCTAGGGGTTTGTATTTGTTTTTATAGGTCTAATCTTGGGGTTTTATGTTGGTTTTCACCCCCTTGTGGTGCGGTAGTGGTGTAGTTGGATTTTCACACAAAGATTCAAGGGTTTTAACAATTTTGGTAGGTGATTCCATTGTGTATGCAGTCCTTGTGACTTAGATTTCTATTTTTATAAAATTTTCATGTTTATTACATTTTATTATTGGTGCAAAAATTGGTTTTAGGGGTATTTTTAAGGCAAATGAATTTTAAGTTCTATTTTCATGTGAAATTGGGGTTTTTTTTAAGAAAACTTTTATTGGTTCATTTGGGGATGCCCTATAACTACTTATTTGATTTTATTAAAATTTATTGGGGCTGAAAATAATGTTTTGAATGTTCATCTCCTTTGTTTGTTTCTGTGAAATTTGGTTTTGGTGAAGTTTGATAAGTAAATGATTTTTGAGTACCAATTTGATGTTAAATTGGGTGTTTTACATGGCTATTTTATGTGATGCCTATTGGGGTTGTTTTATAACTCATGTAATGGGTTTATAGAAATGTTTTTGGTGCTGAAAATTCTGTTTTGGTGAATTAGAGTATGAACATGGTGTTCAAGTGGGGTTTTTAAGTGTTTTTTTGTGTGCAAAACATTGTTAGTTTTTGTGAAGTTGTTATATTGAAAATCAAAATGTTTTGTTGTGTGTTTTAAGTGTTATAAAGTTTGTATAGATACTTTATTGGTTTTATGTGACCATTAGTGGTGTTTTTATATGCAAAGTGATGTATTTGGCATGCTGAAATTGTTTGAGCACAAAAGGGGGAAGCCCAGGTACCAAGGTGGGCGGATATGTACTAGTACAGCTAGTGATCCGGATGGGTTTTGTCCCTATTTCACTGAGAAAATGGATAACGATAAGTATAACTAAACTATATGGATGGTGTTTGGGTACCACTAGGTTATGGTTATATTATATACTAGTGTATCGTGCACAGGAAAGGATTTGTGACATGGATATTTTACACCGAGGTACGACGTACATAGGGCCCGAGACTATCTAGTGCCTAGGGGTGTTCCCGGTTTTGGTGCTCATTGGATTTGTGGTATTTACCCTTGACTTAGAGTGTGTTTGGATGTAAATTATAGTAGATAATTTGTCTTATTCAAATGTGTTAACATTCTGAATGTTTTATTGTGAAAATTGTTTACAATTGGAAGTTGCATTTCTTGGAAATTATCACCGTTTTTCCTTACATATTAAAAATGCTTGCTTTTTCACCTTGTATTGCATACTCTTTGGAATATTTGGGTGGTATCCTATTGGTATTAGTCTCACACCTTACTTACACCCCTTGGGTGTAAGTTTGGTCAGGTTTGACACAGGTAAAGGAAAGGCTTTGGGTGGTGGCGGTCTGGGGTGTTATAGTTCCCTTCCTTGGTGTGGCGTTGTGGAGACGGCTCGTGGGTGATAACCCCTTGTCGTGTGGAGTCCTTGGGACTGTTTTGATGATTTTACCTTGTGTATTTGGACCTATTGTATTGACTTTAAACCTATTTATTCAATTATTGTTTTTTCTTAAGTCTTGTTTGGTATGAATTTTTCAGATTCAACTTATCGATTGTTTTTGATGTTTTGTGTATCCATATTCGGGTAAATCATTCCCAAACCAAAATAAATGATACCTGGGCACTTTTGCTGGCATGTGGGGATAGGGAACGCCCTTCGGGCCTTGTCACAGGCTAGTTTTGGCACCGGTTTTGATGGTGGCCAGATTTGGTTCGTGACATACACCCTTGACATTCACAGGAGTGAGCAGCTTCTAAATAACCTCGATTTTAGAATTGTCTACCTCTATACCCCTCCTAGAAACCTTGTGACCAAGAAAAATGTATTTAATAAGAATGAATTGATATTTATCCCAATTTAAAACACGAATGGTCTCTATGAATTATTCTAAAACAAGTTCCAAATTTTTCAGAAAGTTCTGAAATGTACTATCAGCAATGGAAAATTCGTCTGTGAAAACCTCAATGATTTTCTCAGTCATATCTGAAAATATAGCTGTCATACATCATTGGAAGGTATCCAACGCACCACATAATCCAAAGAGCTTTTTCTAGTAAGAAGATGTCCCAAAGGGGAATGTGAAAGTTGTTTTTCCTTGGTCTTTTGGGGCTACAGGAATCTGGTTGAAACCAGAATAGCCATCTAGAAAATAAAAAAAAATCATTTCTAGATAGCCTCTCAAGAATTTGATCTAAAAATTGAATTGGAAAATGATCCATTCTAGTTGCAGAATTAATCTTTCTATAATCTATACAATCTCTCCACTTGGTAGCTTTTCTAACATGAATTTTCTCATTTTTGTCGTTGGTCACAACGGTGAAACCTCCCTTCTTGGGTACTACTTGGACCAGAATAACCCAAGAAATTTCAGAAATAGGATATATAATCCAAGAATCAAGCAACTTAATAACCTCCTCTCTTAAAACCTATTTCATGTTTGGATTTAATCTTTTTTGTGCTTTTACTCTAGGCTTGTGATCAAGTTCTTTAGGGATTTTATGCAGAGAAAATGATGGACTATTCCCCTTGATATCTGAAATGGTCCAGCCTATGGCAGTTTTGAACTTATTAAACAAAAATAATGACTTTTTCTATTGGATTGTATCTAATTCAGCAGAAATGATGACTAACGGTGATGAGTTTTCACCTAGAAATAAATATTTCAGGTGTGATAGAAAATTTTAAAGAACAACTTGTGGTTCCTCTTCACTGGATGGTTGACTCTTGGGTCTAGGAAGTCCAAGTTCGTCAACATGTTTATTAATGTGAGTCTGAAAATTTAACAATTTTTCAATTCCATGTTTAGAAACACACTTTTCATATCCTCTATCCAAAGTGGACACCTCATTACACTAAATGCCAGATTTGATTTTAAAATATTTTCCTTAAAAAATTCATCAGAGTCTTGCAGAATCTATCCATCACAAGTATCAAAATATTCCTCAACATTTTTAAAGATTGAAATTCAACATCAAGATCCTCTATAAATTTTCTAAGTTCTAGAACAAAAATTTCATCTTCTTGATAGTTCTCTAAAGATGGGATAGAACTGTCGTCCAGTTCTAGAAGATTACCCCAATTCTCATTTTTTAACACTTCCATGTTGTTTAAAAGAATTAATTTTATCATCTACATGAGTATCTTCAACAACTGATTGATTGAAAAATAATCTTATTGATTTAATGAGTTTTCAGCTTCTATCATATCAACTTTTGAACAGTTTTCACCAAATGTTGGTTCTTTAACATTCTTAAACACATGTAACTCTTCTTATTTCTTACCAAACATAAAAATTAGAATACCTTTTCCTGCATTGATAACAACTCCTCCAGCGGATAATAAGGGCCTACCAAGAATGATATGCACTTCTTGGTCACACTCCATTTATAGAAAATGAAATTTTGCAGGGAAGAAAAGCTTACTAACTCCTACAAGAAGATCATCAACTTTTCCAATGGGGTGGGTAAAAGTTCGATCATCCAATTATAAGACCATAGTGGTAGGTTGCAATTCTTCTAAACCTAACTGTTTAAATAGTGAGAAATGGATCAGATTTATGCCTGAGCCAAGGTCACAAAGACAGTTCAATTGAATACTATTCCCCAAGGTGCAAGGAATGAAAAAAATCTTTGTATCTTTAATCTTTGCTAGGATTTTGGTTTGAAGAACAAAATTGCATTATTTAGTGAGGCTGTAAGTAGTGAACTCTTCCATATTTTTCTTATTTGTAATAATTTTCTTAAGAGCTTTCAAATTAGATGGGATCTGAATTAATGCTTGGATAAAAGGAATATTCACATGGAGCTTATTGAACATCCTAAGGAATTGCAAAAAATCGGTTTTTTTGTCCTTGGATTTTAATCTTTGAGGGAAAGGGATGGATGGGGAAAATTTCCTAAGAACACCAGGAATTTCGCTTAATTCTTCAGCAATATCTTCCTTGCCTTTATTATTTATCATTTTAGTGTCTTTTGAAGGTTCCAAGCGCAGAGGAAGCGCGTGGGTGGATGTTCCCACTTGGTTTTTTTTCATTAGCAATGATCAATCTAGGATCAATACGATGATAAATGTCAGTCTCCACGGATCGAATCATAGAAATAGACAAAAGAAATAGAAATTCCCAGAACCACAAAGTAGGATCGTTACATGTTGATTATAATTAATTTAATCAATTGAAAAGAAATGTCTTTTGGGTTTTCTTTCTTCGTTGATGTTCTTGATCACGTTTCGATGTGATTCGTCGTTGCGTCGCAGAATCCAAGTGTAGACTTCCTCTAGCGGTGATCCACATGTGTACCTCGTATCTCAGGACGTCGCCAAAGTATTCTCCGAGTGCTAGCGTGGAGAAACCTTTACTTTCGTTGTCCGCCTTAGATCGTCTTGATCTTATGGAAGAGGATCTCTCTCGGTCTTGAGAGCGTTCTTGGAGGAAGAAGTTCTTTCGGCCTTGAAAGAATTCTCTTGTGTGTTACGCACTGGGGTTCAGAAAAGAGTTGGGGTTGTGAGGATATTTATAATCAGGTTTGAGGTTGTAGAGTTATGAAAATAAATAAACGTGTTACGCATTTTATTTATTTCATTAACTCTTATTTAAAACCCCCATGTCGAATAATTAATTCCTTGACATGCGCCCATGCTGATTATAATAAATATCATTTAAAACAATATTATATCCTCAAAATCCTGACTGGAAAAACTACACGGCATGTATTAATAAATACACGGCGTGTACTTGTTTTTCATTGAAAACTACACAGCGTGTACATTCAATGTACACGGCGTGTATATCTTGTTTTCATTTATTCATTTCCTTTCCATAAAGAAAACTACACGGCGTGTAATTATTAATACACGGTGTGTACTTGTTTTCCATGAAAAACTACACGGCGTGTAATCTTTAATACACGGCGTGTATATCTTGTTTTTCATTTCCTTCTTCCTACATTATTAAAACGATTTAGGCTTCCTTGAATAATTATTAAACCACGTACGGGGATAATCTTTATTCTACTTGAGATACTTGAATACACTTAGTGTGTGACCCTCTAGGACTCTTTCTCGTTGGCATTAGCGAGCTTGCCTAAAGTCCAAGATTACTGTCTAGCAACGGGTCAAGGAACCCAAGAGAAAGAAGTTGACGCCGCATTGACGTATCACCTCATATGAACGCTTACTGTGTAATTTAATCCCTTTGTCTCGATATCTCATCAAGAAGGTTTCATGGTAGTGTCATAAACCTATATGCTTGATCCGTCATTCTTTGACTACCTAAAATAAACTCGTTGTTTACACCATGGCCATGGAATTTAATGAAATAGTTCTATTTCAATCAAAGGGACGAGATATCTACTTCCATAAATGGAAGGGACAAATCCTTCCTCGACTTATCCATTAACAACATGTCACTCGTGACACACCCAACGTACCCTACTTCTCGCCAACTGTCTACGTGATGGTTTTCGTCAGTAAATCTAAGTGCGCGAGTCATGACATGAGTTAATGATAATCTTCCAGTCTAAGGACCATTACACGCGCTCGTAGATAGCAATGTCTGATGACACCAAGACATGCGGAATTGCTACTAGTGGGTATGTTCTCATAATCTCCCATCTTGGAGATTACCAAGTGCGAACTCCATGAGAGAGAGTATCATCTTCTTACGAGTACTCGCACATGACGGTCTGTATACTATGTGTCCTATCACAGTATTTCATCCAACCGTAGAACTTTATTTAAGAATATTGTTATAGCATTTCAAGGTTCTCATCATAGAAGGGATCTGACATGACCTTATCAATGCAACAAATATTCCAGGACATTATTATATTATAGTCATGCAAAACAATGAACAATATATAATAAGTGAACATTCATGTAATCAAATTATAAAATAGTTGGTTCTCAGGACACCAACCCTTACAAACTCCCACTTGGACTAGAGCCAACTGCCTACGACTTTTAGTCTGCTAGACCTTACATGATGATCATGTTTCTACTGAGTCAAGGCTTTAGTCAAGGGGTCCGCCACGTTGTCTTCCGTGTAAATATTGTTCACTACAACTTCTCCTCTCTGAGAAAAATCCCTCAAGAGATGATACTTCCGAAGTATGTTCTTTGTCCGCTGATGTGACCTTGGCTCTTTTTCAAGTGTCACCGCTGCAGTATTATCACAATAGAGTGTGATAGGATCTTTACTACTCGGTACTACATCTAGCTCTTGGACGAATCTTCGCATCCATACTGCTTCTTTAGCTGCCTCAGAAGCTGCGATATACTCGGACTCCACTGTAGAATCTGCCACCACACTTTGCTTTGAGCTCTTCCAGCTCACTGCACCTCCATTCAAACTGAAGATGTATCCAGTCTGCAACTTCATGTCATCTTGATCAGTCTGGAAACTAGCATCTACATGTCCTCTGATGACTAGTTCCTCATATCCTCCATAAACCATGAACATATCCTTAGTACGCCTCAGATACTTAAGGATCGTCTTGACTGCCATCCAATGGCGGTCTCCTGGATTAGCTTGATATCTTCCTGCCGCACTTAATGCGTAAGAAACATCTAGCCTCATACATAGCATAGCATACATTACTGACCCAATCACGGATGCGTAAGGGATCCTTTACATTCTCTTTCTTTCCTCATGTTTCTAAGGACACGTTTTCTTGGAAAGATGAATGCCATGTGACACTGGCAACAACCCCCTCTTGGACTATTCCATACTGAATCTCTTCGGTATCTTGTCAATGTATGTACTTTGACTCAGGCCCAGCATTCTCGTGGATCTATCACGATGGATCTTGATCCCAAGAATATATGCTGCCTCGCCCAAGTCTTTCATGGAGAAGCATTTATGCAACCATTCCTTAACTGACTGTAAGACAGGTACTTCGTTTCCAATTAGTAATATGTCATCAACATATACTATTAGAAAAATGACTGCACTTCCACTAAACCTTTTGTAGACACAAGGCTCACATTCATTCTTAACAAAGCCAAATTCCGTTACGGCTTCATCAAAACGAATGTTCCATGACCTTGATGCTTGATTTAATCCATAAATGGATTTTTGAAACTTGCATACCTTATTGGCATCCTTTGGAGTCACAAACCCTTCAGGTTGTGTCATGTAGACATCTTCCTAGAGGTTCCCGTTAAGGAAAGCTGTTTTGACATCCATTTGCCAAATTTCATAGTCATGGTAAGCAGAAATGACCAATAGGATTCTGATGAATTTCAGCATCGCAACTGGTGAAAAGGTTTCATCATAGTCAATTCCTTGACGTTGTCTAAAACCTTTTGCAACCAGTCGTGCCTTATAAGTGCTGAATTTCCCCTCCATGTCCAGTTTCTTCTTGAATACCCATTTATTACCAATAGGATTTACATCAACTAGAGGATCTACCAAAATCCAAACTTGGTTTTGGTACATGGAATACATTTCAGAATTCATGGCTTCTTGCCACTTGGCAACATCTGTGCCTTCAACTGCTTCCTTGTAGGTAAGAGGATCATAATTGTCAACCAATAATGAGTCACCATCATCGGTGATAAGAAAACCATATCTTTCTGGTTCTCTTACCTCTCTCGTGCTCCTACGCAGTTCTTGTGTCTCTGGAACAGATTGTTCTTCCATGAGGCTTTGTGGAATCTGTTCTTGTACCAACTCCTGTGTATCTTGAGTCTCGACTTCATCAAAGTTTATCTCGCTCCCACTATCTCTTTTGGAGATGTGCTCCCTCTCAAGGAATATGGCATGTCTTTCCACTGTAACCTTTTTGTCTGAGGGGTTGTATAGGTAATATCCCCTTGTTTCCATGGGATATCCTATAAAGATACACTTTGTGCCTCGGGGTGAAAGTTTGTTACTTGAAGAGGCCTTAACAAATGCTTCGCTACCCCACACATGTAAATTCGATAACATGGCTTTGCGTCCACTCCATAACTCGTATGGAATACCATTTATCGATTTAGTTGGTACTTGGTTTAGTATGTGCGCTGCTATTTGTAATGCATATCCCCAAAAGGATAATGGAAGACTCACATGACTCATCATTGATCTCACCATGTCCAACAGGGTGCGATTCCTCCTTTCACTTACACCATTCCACTGCGGTGTGTAAGGAGGAGTGAGTTGAGATAGAATCCCAAACTCCCGTAAGAAATCAATGAAGTCCTGATTAAGATATTCTCCTCCTTTGTCTGAGTGGAGTTTCTTAATCTTCTTACCAAGCTGGTTCTCAACTTCATTCTTGTATTCTTTGAACCGATCAAAAGAATCTAACTTATACCCCATTAAGTAGATATATCCATATCTACTAAAATCATCAGTAAAAGTTATGAAGTACGAGAACCCACCCCTTGCTTCAACTGGAAATGGTCCACACACATCTGTGTGAACTAATTCTAGAATCTCTTTAGCTCTTTCACCTTTCCCACTAAATGGGGCTTTGTTCATTTTGCCTGGTAGACACACATGACATACACCAAGTGGTTTTAGTTCGAAAGAATCTAAATACCCATCTTGATGTAATTTTGTCAAACGTTTCTCATTGACATGACCTATCCGGTGATGCCAAAGTTGGGTGTGGTATGAGTCATGTGAATTAACTTTGTTATCGATTGTCATTACTTGGTTTGTGTAGTCTAACACATAAAGGTCGTTATATAAATGTGCCCTACCAAAACAAATGCTATCTTTATAAAAATAGAAACATCCACTTCCAAACTTGAAGATGAATCCATCAATATCTAATATGGATACTGAAATAATGTTTTTGGTTACAGAGGGTACATAATAACATCCTTTCAAAACCAAGACCTTCCCCATAGGCAATGTGAGGTGGTAGTCCCCGACAGCTACAGCAGCAAGTCTGACTCCGTTGGCTGCTCGTAGATCTACCTCCCCTCGATCAATATTCTTGAATCTACTTGGTTCCTGTATTTGGATACAGATGTGAGCACCACAAGCAGTATCTAATACCCAATTAGTAGAAACAGATAGATTACATTCGATAACAAATGCACCTGAAGCTTCCCCTTGCTTCCTTGGTTGGGTGCAGTTTTTCTTCCAGTGGCCCTTCTTGCCACATGTGAAACAAATAGCATCATGTTCCTTTGCCTCCCCTTTGATCTTCCTTTTCTTGGAAGGCCTTGAAGAAGCTTTGGGCTTAAAGCTCTTCGCCTTCCCTTTCCTTTTATTCACCATAAGGACAGAAGGCTTTTCACGCTTCATGTCATTGTCCACTTGGCGAATAAGGATAAGAAGATCAGATAGAGACTTCTCAATGTTGTTCATGTTGAAATTAACAACAAAGTTTGAGAAGCTCTGAGGGAGTGATGCAAGAATGAGATCGGTACCCAGTTCTTCGGGGAGTTTAAACCCTAGAACCTCCAAGCGCTCAATGTAGCCAATGAGCTTGACTACATGAGTCCCGGCTGGGGCACCCTCTCCAAGATTGCTCTGAAATAGAGCCTTGGAGATCTCAAACCTTTCATGTCTTGCTCTCTCCTGGTATAGACCACAGAGGTGCTCGATCATGCTATAGGCATCCATGTCTTCATGAGACTTCATGAGCTCACTAGACATCGATGATAGCATCAAACATTGAACATTGAGAGCATCGTTCAAATGTTGATCATAGACCAGGAAATATTCATCACTCGCCCCTGGGGCGGGAGAATCAGGAAGTGAGGACTCCAGCACGTAAAACTTTCGTTCATGGCGTAGGATAACCCGAAGGCGCCTAAACCATTCCTGAAAGTTACTGCCGGTGTGGATATTGTCTTTATCCAGTATTGATCGCAGAGAAAATGTGGTTGATGAGTTTGTCATTTCGATTCTACAAATTAAAAGAGAAAATTTATAAGTACTTTCTTGATTACATTTTTATGAGAAATAATAAATGAATTAATTAATTCTCCCACTATTTTATCAAGTCCCAATGGCCCTCACCATTGAACTTGTAATGTCCAGTTGCTTTGACATTCTAGTGGCAAGGATCCATATTTCCCTTCGCATAACCCGAACAAGGGTTGGTCAAACTATTTGAAGGTATTTAGGTAGGCAGGTCTTTGCCAACTGTAAGCTTACAGTTCCTTGATCTGTTGAGTGGACTCCCCAATCCTAAAATCTGGACTTGGATTTCCTCAACTCTTGCCTCCAATATTACACCAAGTCTAGCAAGGGCTACTTCTCTTGATGTAATATGGTTAAGTCAACCCGAAACCTTTCATGAGGGCTTCCTTTATAAAAGTAAGTGTCCCAATAAGGGTTGGTCAAAAACATAGTTTTATTGAGTCTTGCCCTTAATCAGGTAATGGAAGGCTTGGTCTGAATTAATATGGTATTGAGGGATTTTAGTCCTTTATGCGTAGTTTCGCATTATCACATGCTTGTTAATATTAAGTGATGCTTGCTTAAGTGATTAACCATGCTCCAATAATGTTTACACATAGTCCGGTTTTTATTTTATTTCATCTTTGCATGCTTGTTCATTTTACTAATTATGTGATCACGACAACACATACATAATAAATAAACCATGCAATCAGATAGAAATAAAATAAGATGGCATGATCATGAGCTTCTATTTGGTTATCTTATCTAGCGGTTTTGATAAGCTAACCCTGACCTAGGGAAAACACCTTGAACCTGATGGTTTGTGTTTTGCAGCTCCCACGTGTCCACCTTTGTATCTTCTTGCGTCGGTTTCGCCTCAGCTTCAGGATTTGAACCATCTCCTCTGGCTTGGGAGATCCTCCATTACATGTGTTTACATTAAAGAAACCATGGGCACGCAGGCCGTACATTTTATTAGAAGAAGGCTCGCAGGCCAACAAATTTAAATTATATAAATTTAAATGAAACCATACACATACAAAGGGTCTTTGGTCTAGCTCATGATCATCCATAGCATGCAACGACATTTACACAAATTTAGAATTCAAATTCTTTTAATCGTTCTTTCATTTAAGATAAGTCGCACTCAAATTCAATTAATTATGATCTTATAATTAATCAATTCTTTATCTTAAATTCCTTTCTGAATTTCCTTGAGATTCTTCTCATCCATATTCCTTGTACGGGTCTTTGTACATTGGAGGAAACCTGGTGAAATTCCATTTCTGGAAAGTACACGGCGTGTAGTTTATAATTACACGGCGTGTATTTCTTTTCACCCTTTATCCAAAGTACACGCCGGGGGCTTTGGCGTGTTTTTTTGTACTTTGGAAATTTTGGAGTACACGACGTGTAGATAAATCATACACGGCGTGTACTTCCTTGTTACGCAGTAACCGGCCTGACGATCCCGTGTACGGGGTACGCGGCTTATCCTTTTACACGGTTTCACCTGGGCCGGAACGAACTACACGGCGTGTTGATCCAACATACACGTCGTGTATTCCGGTTCCACGCGCCGTTCAATTCTGGTCAACACGACGTGATTAATACTTAGGCATATTCAATTTACACAGCGTGGTTTGGCGGACCAGTGCCGGTTCATTGAACCTAAGTACATGGCGTGTAGTTTTAATTACACGATGTGTAATCCCGTGTTGTACAGATAGAAAGAGCGGCTCCTCCGGATGAGTTCCTCGTTTTTATTTTAATCAAAAATTAAAATTAAAAGGTCGTTTCTGTGATATGAATCGAGAAAGGAAGGAGGAAGAATAGATCTCGTTTATTCAGATTAATAGAACGATATATTTCGAATTGAATCAAATATAAATGCGTAAATTATCAATGAAAATTAAATAACTATAATCAACGTTGTAACCTCCCTATGATACCATTTGAAGGTTCTGGGCGCAGAGGAAGCGCATGGGTGGATGTGCCCACTTGGCTTCTTGTCATTAGCAATGATCAATTCGGGATCAATACGACGATAAATGCTAGTCTCCACGGATCGAATCATAGAAATAGACAAAAGAAATAGAAAGTCCCGGAACCACAAAGTAGGATTATTACATGTTGATTATAATTAATTTAATCAATTGAAAAGAAATACCTTTTGGGTGTTCTTTCTTCGTTGATGTTCTTGATCACGTTTCGATGTGATTCGTCATTGCGTAGCAGAAGCCAAGTGTAGACTTCCTCTAGCGGTGATCCACACGTATACCACGTATTTCGGGACGTCGCCAAAGGATTCTCCGGGTGCTAGCGTGGAGAAATCTTTGCTTGCGTTGTCCGCCTTAGATCATCTTGATCCGATGGAAGAGGATCTCTCTCGGTCTTGAGAGCGTTCTTGGAGGAAGAAGTTCTTTCGGCCTTGAAAGAATTCTCTTGTGTGTTACGCACTGGGGTTCGGAAAAGAGTTGGGGTCGTGAGGATATTTATAATCAGGTTTGAGGTTGTAGAGTTATGACAATAAATAAACGCGTTACGCGTTTTATTTATTTCATTAACTCTTATTTAAAACCCCCATGTTGAATAATTAATTCCTTGACATGCGCCCACGCTGATTATAATAAATATCATTTAAAACAATATTATATCCTCAAAATCCCGACTGGAAAAACTACACGGCGTGTATTAATAAATACACGGCGTGTGCTTGTTTTTCATTGAAAACTACATGGCGTGTACATTCAATGTACAAGGCGTGTATATCTTGTTTTCATTTATTCATTTCCTTTCCATAAAGAAAACTACACGACGTGTAATTATTAATACACGACGTGTACTTGTTTTCCATGAAAAACTACACGACGTGTAATCTTTAATACACAGCGTGTATATCTTGTTTTTCATTTCCTTATTCCTCCATCATTAAAATGATTTAGGATTCCTTGAATAATTATTAAACCACGTACGAGAATAATCTTTATTCTACTTGAGATACTTGAATACACTTAGTGTGTGACCCTCTAGGCCTCTTTCTCGTTGGCATTAGGCGAGCTTGCCTAAAGTCCAAGATTACTGTCTAACAACGGGTCAAGGCACCAAAGAGAAAGAAGTTGACGCCGCATTGACGTATCACCTCATACGAACGCTTACTGTGTAATTTAATCTCTTTGTCTCGATATCTCATCAAGCAGGTTTCATGATAGTGTCATAAACCTATATGTTTGATCCGTCGTTCTTTGACTACCTGAAATAAACTCGTCGTTTACACCATGGCCATGGAATTTAATGCGACAGTTCTATTTCAATCAAAGGGTCGAGATATCAACTTCCATAAATGGAAGGGACATATCATTCCTCGACTTATCCATTAACAACATGTCACTCGTGACGCACCCAATGTACCCTACTTCTCGTCAACTATCTACGTGACGGTTTTCGTCAGTAAATCTAAGTGCGCGAGTCATGACATGAGTTAATGATAATCTTCCAGTCTAAGGATCATTACACACGCTCGTAGATAGCAATGTCCGATGACACCAAGACATGCGGAATTGCTACTGGCAGGTATGTTCTCATAATCTCCCATCTTGGAGATTACCAAGTGCGAACTCCATGAGAGAGAGACTCGTCTTCTTACGAGTACTCGCACATGACGGTCTGTATACTATGTGTTCTATCATAGTATGTCATCCAACCGTAGAACTTTATTTAAGAATATTGTTATAGCATTTCAAGGTTCTCATCATAGCGGGGATCTGCCATGACCTTATCAATGCAACAAATATTCCAGGACATTATTATATTATAGTCATGCAAAACAATGAACAATATATAATAAGTGAACATTCATGTAATCAAAGTACAAAACAGTTGGTTCTCAGGACACCAACCCTTACATCTTTTTCCACATGATTTTGAGGTGGAACAATTTGATTTTCTTAGGTTGCAGCAGTGGTGTCCAAATTTACAGATTCACCGTTGCCCATATTTTTGTGTTCAGAACCTTTTAGATTTTCAATTTGAACATCTCTATGGTCATCTCTAACTTCAACATGGGGTTTTATACCTTTCATAGTGACCCTAGCCATGGCACTCTCTCTAAGGTTAATTTTAGTTGTACTTGAAAGCATCCCTTTTTCCCTACCACCCAAATCTCTAGCTATTTGACTGAATTGAGTTTGAAGGTTTGAAATTTCAGTTTTATGTCTCTCATCTTAAAAGTCCATTCTACTAATCATTTGATCCATTTTAGAAAGTAATTGTTTCTCAAAACTCCCTTGAAAATTAGATGATTTAGCATTTTGTTGGTTTTGAAATTGTGGTTTGGGTTGTTGTGTAAAACCAGACGGTTGATGTCATATCATAGCTTGTTCTTTCCATGAAAGGTTAGAATGATTTCTATAACCGGAGTTGTAGTTGTTGGAAAATGGGGCATCTCTAGCTGGAAATCTAGGACCATAACCTGCAAAATTAGCATCTTCTTATGTTTGAGCGGGCATGTCAATGTTGGACATATGTTCTCAGCGTGACCGAACGTCCAACATTGAGAACATTGATCTCTAAGTGATTGATTTTGATTTTGACACCTAACTTGGTTTACAACTTTTCTTGCAACCTGGTTCATTATGGATTGAATTTGTTCCTTGATTTCAGCTAGTTGAGAGCTCATTTCAAATCCAGAACCAGTGTTGTTTCCTCTTCTATTAGCTCTTTTCCTTCTATAATTTTTATGTTGATAATTTAAAGAAAGATCGTTGAAAATCTACCTTAACTCCTCATTGGTTTTATCATTATAATTTCCCCCAGAAGATTGGTCAATAACAAATTCATAAAAAAAAAAAACACACAAACAATATTCAAAACAATGAACCAGTACAACCTAATTTCTTTGCTTAAAGATTAGCCAACAATCATCTTTTAATAATGCGGTTGAAAGTTATAATTCAAGAATAGGAAGAAAATAAGAAAATGAGAAATCTTCCCTTATCATCCGCTCCAGATTGAGCTTATGTCTGATTGGTGCACCTGCCTTCGCTCCGCTTTAGAAGTTCGTCTCTGAATTTGAGCATCTCCTCTAGTCCAGAAAAAATGTGTGTTGTCTTGAAAATATGGTGGTATTTTTTTATGCATATTTTCCTCAAAACTGTCACCCCATTTTTAATGACTTAAATTGATGACATTCTTAAATTGGTGACAGTAAAAAAGACGGTGCAAAATCCTGATCCTTATCTCACTGCACGATGCAGTGACCTTAATAAAGCTCACCAATCACCATTGCCGCACGCACAAGCATTAAACAACCCTTTTGCCAACTCATGATGCACCATCTCCCCATGAGAGCCTCCTTTGGTGCTCGTCAAACCTGGACCAAACATGCAACAAAAACAGAAACTAGTGCACAAAATCTTCAAAAGTGAATCTTCAACCAAAAGCGCAATCAATTCTCAGCATTCAAACTGTCTCCACACCAGAAACAAATCTTCAACAATGGAAACAATCGTCATTTCACACTCAAATTCCAGCAATCTAATTCTCCCATCAACGAGGTCCTCGATCCCATGGTTTGGCAATCATCGAACTCCATTGATATGCCGAACCCATATTGCGGTTTTTGTTTCCCATGAACCGATCTCAGCCCGATTCATCTTCAACAAAAAGCGTCGGCTCGGCTAGGGTTTGTCTGCAACGCGCAACCGTGAAAACACACAAGCTTGGAGAAAACCCGAATCAGCACCTCCTTAACATTAGGCGGCAGAATCGACACAACAAATTAAACTCAGTTGACGACATCGGTCCGGCACAGGCTCAGATCCAGATGCTACGCTCCTCATTCCGCTTCGGTTCAAGCTCCTACAAGTCGTCTTCTTCAAATCAACAACCTCATAATTCAGCTCTTTGGCACAAAACCAGATCTGAGGTCGGCGGCTTCACTGTCTCGATAAGGGTTCAAATTCGTTCTCCTTCTTCACACTGACACTTGGCTTGGATATCCAAACGGCATCCCCTCGGTCATCGGTTTCGACCGACTCGACGGCATAGAAGAACTCCAGTCCGATCATCTACTCTTCAAGGGGAATCGGTCTTCAACAATGGCCATGGCCAGATCTGGCCTTCTCCATCGGGATGAGCTTGGGTGGAAGAAGGTCAGTGCGATCTCCATTCAAATTCTGCCGGTTCGGATGGCTTCGTGTTTTCTTCATCGACCTCTAAGGGAGATCAGTGAAATCGGAGGTCGATTCCCTTTGGATCCGGTTTTATCACTGCGTAGGATAAATTATCCTACGCGGGATAAATCTTATTGAAGTTTGAAAATATCTTACTCCGAGTCTCAAACATCGATATGATAATTATCTTACGCGAAAGACAATTTCCAATTTGCGGATATTATTCTACGCTTAACCATACACCGCTGCTTCTAAAAAAAAATCTGTTACGCCAATCAAATTGTCTTACGCTGCCTGCACTGTTAGAAACAAAATATATTAAGTAATATACTGCAAATAAAAATGAAACAAAATAGATTAACGACATATCGGACAAAATTCATTATAACTATTTAATTTTTAAAAGAAAAAAATGATTTTTTTTTTAAATAGGTTGAATAATAAATTGTTTTAATTTATAAACAAAAGGTAAAAATTATGAAATAAAGAGTTATAAATAAATGTTACAAATATTAAATCATTTATTAAAAGAAAATTCATTCGAAGGTTTAAAAATAATAATTAATTAATTAAAATTAAAAACACAACAGAGAATAAAAATTACGTATGCAGAGCATAAAATTAAATAAAACTCAACAAATTAATATATAACAATAATTAAACAATTTATGATTCACCAAACATTATAATTCAAGGAATAAAAAAAAATTGATGGATTAAACAATAAAACAAACATTACTAAAATAAAAAAACATTAATTTATTAATACCACCGTAAACTAGTCATAAAGTTATAATTAACTAATTCAAAGTCATTTTTAGGAATAAATTCATATTAAAACACCCCCAAAAAATGTGGAAAATTTTACATAAAAAAGGTCACATCATACACCCTAGGTGGTTTAGATTGAAAATTTGGTGTCATGATATTTTATAAATGATTATACATTTTTCTCATTATGACTATTGCTACTGACACTATGCATTATGGTTTTAGTCAATCGCTAGAACCCAAATGAGTCATGTTAACATTCGACATGATGAACAAAGTGGTGGCGATGAGCAACCAAATGCGATGTTGATAGGAGTGAAAAATATCATATCCATGCCTAATCTGTTTTTCCCGAAATATGACTAATAAAATATACATTAACCAACTCTTGAACTCACCAAAGAAGACAAGGATGAAGATTCCTAATAGCTCTAGTGGTGGAGACCATCGAGAAAAGAAGAATCGATTTCCATCATGTAAGAAATTTGAAGGAGACGCAAAGGAAAGTGTGTCAACAGAATGGAGAAATGCTTTATGTGTTGGAAAGAAGGTCATAAAAAAAATTGTTGACGGAAAATGAATAGTATGATGGAAGGAAATAAAACTCATCCTAAGAATACATTTTTTTGTCCATTTTTTTGTTCCTTTTACCATGGAAGTACCTATGTGGAAATAAACGAGTGAAGTATTTATGTATTGGGATTGTATTGAAAACCTTAGTTAAAAGGCTATTTAGTGATTAACCTTATTTCAAGAATGTCCATCATATTTATTTTTGGAAGCAATGTTAATATAGTTTTAGAAAAAGGAAAAACTGCAGGCCAGGTGATAACCATTCTCATCCAGCAAGGTCGTGGGGTTTGAACCCAGAACCAAAAGGCGACAAGGGTACAACTTCTACCACTAGCCTATGTGATGTCCTGTTGAACATGACATATTTTAGATAAAATATCAAATGGATAAAAGGTTATTTTGATTTTAGGGACATCTGTTTTATGAAATAGATAACATTGAGATTGGAAAATGATTTGGTGATTAAGTGATTAATGTTATTTAGAAAGACATTCACTAATTTGGGAATCCTATAAGATTAAGGTAAATAGAATAATTTAAGGAATAATGGTTGAATTTTATTTTGGTGTAAAATATGATTTTATTGTGGACTAATGGTGATTTAGGTTATTTACGAAAATGGTTAACATATATTGGAGATTATTTGATTTAGGAAGATATATTTTTGGTATAAGACATTAAGAGTGATTGATGTTATTTTGAATACTATATGAACAAATCTTTCTGATTTTTGGGTCTTAACGTAGAATATTGTTGAGGGATGATATTTATTTAATGAATGACCTATGTTGAACTTTAAGTATTACATTTGAATTTTGGAGATTAATGTTGTTTTTCATCATATAAGTGTTTATTCTTTTTGGGGAATTATCTTATCTTATCCTAACCAATTTGGTTTCTGTTCTTGTATAAAGACATGAGGAATAGATAATTATTCTTTTCTTGATTTTTTGATCTGTAATAGTTGATTCGAATTCTTTGGGGATGAAAAATTCATCTTAAATACTCATCGTTTAGAGAAAAATATGAATTTGCGGTGGAAATTGATTAAAGGATGAAACTATACTTGTCAAGTAAGTATGTTTTCTTATTTTCTTAGACTGGGAAGTAAATGGATTCCTTAATGCTAGGAAATAGATTTTGGAACAAAAACATTATCAGTTTACTTTTTATCCTAATAAATCAATGACCTTTTAACTGATCACAAGATTTATGGTTTGTGATGATTAAATTTATAATGAACATGTCCTCTATCATCTTCCACCAGAACATGATGGTCAGATTTCTCTTTAATGTCCCGACTTTCACTTCACACTAATGTTATCCTATTTAAAAGCCTTATTTTGTGGTGACCTTCACATTTCTCTTTCCTTCTTATTTAGAGGAAATTTTTATTAACTCTATTTCTAACATGGGTTTCCCAAAAAGAAATTTTCAAGTATCAACCTTTTATTTTTGAAGTGAAATTTCAAATTGCGAGGATGGAATTTATTGAAGGATGGGAGAATGTAACACCCCAAGAATTTATGGTATGAATATTTTTAAATTTATCTTCTTCGATATCTTAGGTTACACGCAAAACTGATCTAATATAAACCATAATATACTATTATTTAAAATATAAATTGTCTCATAACTATTAAATTGGTGGTTATGAATAGGATTAACTAACATATGAAAATATATGATTGAATCCATTGTTTACCTATTAATTATAATTATATATAAAAACTAATTGAATATAAAGGAAATGTTTTTATAAAACTATTATTATGCGCAAAAGTTGTTTTATCCTAATAAATTAAATGAATTACGATCAATGAATAGTCTTAGTTAAATTTATATATAATATATTCAATCAAATGATTAACATTAATCGTATTTGTTTTCTAGACATGATAAAAAAATAAATCCAATCTTACACATTAAAAGACTATTTTTTTAAAAGGCAGTTTTATTGCCTTTTGATGGTGCACTTGTTATAAATCTTGTTTTTGACACTTTTATGAATTATATTTGACAAAATAAACCTATTCTTTGAATGAGTAATATATAAATTGACTTTGAATGATTTTTTGATTTTTTTATGACAAGTTTCATGTTTTGATGTATAATGAAAAAAATAGTGAATTTTAATTGAAAACAACTTTTTCACCTAAATAATTTATAGAGTTAAATTATATTTTTGATTTGTTTTAAAGTATAATCAGATCAATTTTTTATCAGTTAATCTAATTTAGGTCATTGTAATAAATTTCACATTTAATTTTGATATAAAATGATTTCTCTCATTTAAACGTTTTCACTTTAAAAACTTGTTCTCTCATTTCGACAACTTGATTAATATTAAATTAATTTTAGCCAATTCTGTGTTTAGAATTTCAAAAAATTAATTCCATATATGGAATAAGAAGGTAAAAATTTAGTAAATAGGTCCATTTTATTTTTGGACAATATGAATAACAACTTTAGTGTTTTTTTAATCACCACAGTTATGGGAAAATCGAGTAATTAAGCGTAAAATTATATTATAAGTATTATAAAAGCACCCTAAAACTTTTCCTAAATTAATTGGATGTGTTAGTGTCAACCTAATTCATTATTGAGATGATTTTATGGCCTCTTGGAGCTACTTGGATGACTTTGACCCTTTTTAGTATTTTATTTTAAAGAAAGTCCAATATGCCATACTCATTTTATTAATACATATTACGTTTTTTTATATATTTTTATTCAGAATATATATTCAAAAATAAATATTCATTTTAATTCTAAAATTTTTATATTCATCATGATAATTTATTTTTAACTTTTAGGGAATAAATAATTAAATTAAAGGCTTTCATAATGATAATACAATAATTGTTTAATTAGTGGACATATCAAATAAATGTTATTAAAAATATTAAAATAACTATAATATTATAAAATTAATTCCATCCAAGAATTTTATTGATTACCTAGAAATATTAGATATGTATTAAATATTTTGATTCAAAGATATCTTTTGTATTGGTTTTTAAAGTCAATAAATGAATAATATCAAAATTGACACTAATGATATTTTAAATAAATAATATTTTATTAAATGATATAAAATTCATAAAAGTATAACATTCATCCAACTTGATTTTTATATGGTTAAAAATTTCATAAATGATCCATTTATGGAGTTTTTTCATTTTAGAGTAACTGTACTAACCCTTAAAGAGTAAAAACCCAAGTTGTCACTATAAGAGTTAAATAGTTTAACGAAGGGTTAATGCCAAAAGATAAGGGTAAGAATGTGACCTAAACCTAAATAAAAATTATTAGATGAGATTATTTAAACCCAGACTCATCTTATCTTATAAATTCCTCACTTTGGTGCCATTTGGAATTGAAAATTAATTTATATTAATTTAATATTTTTAGAGTTTCCAAAAGTGTACACTACCTCAATTATAAGATAGAACCTCCTCCCTCACTTCCTGAAATAAATATTTAGTATTCTATCTCAACCAAAACCTTCCCATTTCTCCTCACAACATCCCTACATTTATCCTAGAAGCCTTAATTTGTGCATAAATCCACTAAATGAAGTCCTTTTCTTCAAATCAAAAGGAGATACCAAAAAAAGAGGTAACGTTCATCAACAAATGTTTTTTTATTTCTTCCTTATACCATTTAAATTATTTTTATTTCATGTTTATATAATATCATAAGTATCCTAAATATATTGAGATAATTTAATATTAAGGGTTCAACCTACACTCACACACACATCCATCAAATGGGATACACAATCATCGTTCGTGTGTATGGCGGACTACCGCCTCACGAACCGATGTCGTTTATTCATTCATTTACCACCTTTCAAGGATGGAAATAATTATGTATTTATAGTTTATATATGATATATATTATATTTTTATTGTTTTTATGATTCCATAATTCTTATATAACTCATACATTCATGCTTTCCATTTGGTATAAATATGATAATTTCGTTTGTGGATGTGTGGACTACCACCACCTCAAAACGATGCGATTTATTCACACATTGCATGAAATATATTAAGGATAATTTTAGTGAATGTATATGATATATATGAAATAATAATTTTATTGGAATTATATTAATTTCTTTCTTTCTTTCAATATGATAGGAAAATGGAAACAACGTTCATGTGTATGTGCGACCTACTCTCTCCATGAACAGTGTATTCTATTTTCTATCTTTTATAGATTATTAGAAATACATATATATTGAATATATATGATATTTATTTCATGGTTATCATTATGGATTTGATAAAATCATGATATAATTATGATGATAAAAAATATAACAAATCAAAACACATGTAAAAAACAAAGTAGTTATTACCCGAAACGTAACTTTAACATGAAATTGTTAATAAGCGGTTAATATAAATTCATAAGTAAATAATATAGGGTATTATATAAATGAATATGGTTCTATGATATATGTGTAATAATACTATATTTATTATACAGGTTTTTGAATGAGTACGATGAGATTCAAGACATAATGTAATGGACTTTTTACTCATTTTTATTTCTGTGGGACACATTCCTTATACACTACTAGATTATTTTTATGGGGTATAAATGGCCCAAAAATGACTATTATGAGTATATTATGAATATAATTATATTTTAATATCCATACAATTTTCTTCCTTTCATGTGGCATAAAATTCTACTAATTTTAAAGTGGTAAGGGGTTATTTCACAATCTCGTCATTATTCGTGATTGTTTTGGTTTAAGTCTCCACTGTGGAATATTTCTCTTTAACATTAGTGTATTATAAAAACGTTTTCAAAAATGTTTTTACTATTCTCCAATGATTTTTTAAATTCATGTTTACCCCTTTTTGACTTTCTATATAATTTTTTAAAAGGAATCTTACCGTCGTTTTCCAAAACAAGGTAATTTATGAATTTTCTTACAAAAGTAAAAGGAATGTTTTTTAACATATACAACCTGAATGTAATTTTATACTACCATGAAGCCCAAAATATTTTATATCTTCCTATACAAGTTTACAACGTTCTTTTCAATTAAAATATTTTCTTGTATAAATGTGTGACCATTTAAATAAATGATTTCAACATGGTAAGGGATTTCATCTAAATCTACATTCCATTGAGAATTATTCGTTGTTATATACCAATTAACTTTAATGTGTTGTATATACTGACCCTTTTTCATTTAATATCATGATCCACTCATAAAACTTATACCATTTTTACATACAATGTTTACTATGGTAGTTATTTGATTATCAGGGGAAATATTAATAAATTTGTATTCATTATTCAATAAGGATATATGACAAGACGCATTGTTTGTTATGTAAATAGATTATTGGATATATGAATAATTCTTTGGAATTTTATAACATGGGTTTGGGAGCATTTAATTTAAGCCCCATGAAGCATCGATAGTCTCATGAGACGAATCATTTAGCCAAATTAGATGGGTTTCTACCTGATATGCTAAACCATATTGTGAATGGTCATGATAGTAAGATACCATATACCTAAGAAACATGGAATAAAATATTTAATCATTTCCTCTATTGGTAATTCAATTATTATTATTATTATCTATGAGATTATTTCTTTAACATTATCTACGGATTCCTTTAATTCCCAGCATATTTACTAAATTCTATGTGTTTTAGTTATTTACATTTCCATATTGATTATTCCTTATACAGTTATTTGAATGGCATGATCTTTCAGTTATTTTCATTTCCATATATATTTATTCTCATTGATTCATTATTGCTTCTACTGTACTTACCCTCACATAGCATTTGAGCTCACCCTTATTATGTTTTCTTTCCCCAGGTTATGAAGAGGAATCCTTTGAATGAGTATCATGAATGTTCATATTTAATTTTAATTATTCTTTATTTTATTTCCCAATATAAAATTGGTATCATATATGTAATCTATTATTCTAAAACTACTAAACCATTTGGTCCTTTAGGACGCTATTTAACGGTATCTATGTCTATATAATAAAGTAAGACACCGACTTCGTGCTACTGGGGTTGGGGTGTTATAAAGTGTATATAATATAATGACCACAAAGATAATATTATGTTATTAATATCATACATATCATGCATTATCTATAAATCCATCATTATTTCCAACCATGAAAGGCTATAATGGAAGAATGAAGGACATTAGTTCGCAAGGCTGTAGTCCGCTGTATACATGAATGACGATTGTGTATCCCTTTTGATGGATGTGTGTGTGGGTGTAGGTCATAATATTAACATAAAATCACCTCATTATATTTATTATATTTATTATATTTATGTTATTATATAAAAATAATGTAAAAAGAAATTATGGGGTGTAGAAATAAATGAAACAAAAGTGATTGTTGAAGAATATTACCTCTTCTTCGGGTAACTCCTTTTGGTTTTCATGAAAAGACATCCTTGATTTTATTTCTGCCTAAAGTGAGATTCTAGGATAGGAGGAGGAATTTTGGTAGTTTATCTAGGTAGGTTTATGATGATTGAAAAGGGACTAATAGGTTTGAAGATAGGTGGGGGGATTCTCTTTTATAGTAGAGGAGGAGTGACATTCTTGTAAATACAAAAAGGAAAACACTATTGGGAGGTCTCCATGACATCATGTGCCTCCAATAATGAAAAAAATTTGTACAATAGGGTATATGGTCGAAATATTTCTAGAAAATGTGTTTTGTAAAAGTTTTTAGGTCATTTGGACCCTTAAGATTAATGTTTAACCACTAAGTAAACTCATTTGTACTTTAATCACTGTAATTAATTTTAATTGCATTCACTAATATTTTTGGTCAAAAACTAAGTGCAATATACTAGAAAGTATAAATTATTCTAATCACAAATATGGAATCCATTTTTCCAAATTCAAATCACATATGTGGTAGAATTTAATTTAAAATTAATCCCACATACATGAAGTGAAAGCGAGGGTTTTGAAGTGAAAATGTGCAAAAGTTTAGTATGTATTTATATAAAAAATCAATATCAAAATTATTCTAATGACCTAAATTGTATTAATAGTCTTATAATTTTTTTTATTTTAATATTAATTAAAAATATTATTTATCTTTATCAATTATTTAGACGAAAAGTTAGTTTTCAATTAAAACTCATAATTATTCACCATTCATTAAAAATAAAAATTATTAGAAAAACCATAAATTCAACAAAAGTAGATTTTTATATTCCGATTTCAAAAATGAATTTTATTTTGACAAATAAAATTTATAAAAATTTCAAAATTTAGTTTTAAATCATGTCTTCCTTTAAAAGGTGACAAAACAGCCTTTTAGAAAAAATACAACTTTTTATGCTTAAAATTGTTTTTTTTCTTCATTTTATGACCGTAAAACTTATTAGACGACTTTAAAAAAAATTATTTAATATATAACATATAAATCACATTAATATAATTCAATAATAGTGATTAATTTAATTTATTAAGATAAAACACCATTGTGGGCATAAAAAGACACTCATTATATTCAATTGCTTTTTATTTTTATTTCTTATTAATTGGTCACCAAATAATTCATTATATATACATTTTTATTCCATATTTTCGTAATTCAGTTTATCCTATTCATTCCCACAATTACAGTGTATAGGTGATAACTATCATGTGAAATAATAATATAAAAAGTATATTATAGTTCTGTAAAATGCGGTCTTACGTGTATCACATGTTATCGAAGAGAATTGATGTTGCGTACAACACAAGATAAACATGGTGTTTCATATAAAACAAGCTAAATTGTGAATTTCATGTAACACAAGATATAAAATAATTTAATATAAATTTAAATATTATATTTGTAAGGACCCAGTCTTAAACATTACATAATCTTGAATTAAGTTAATAATTCACATTGAGGATATTTTTAGGTTTAGAGATTTAAATAATTAGGTCATAACTTATACATAACAACTTGAATATTAAAAGTAGACACTTCTACTCACTATCCATTTTTTTCATAAAACAAAGACTCTTAAAAAAAGAAACATGTGTACTTCCATATTTTAGACAACATGAATTTTCCTTGATCCTATCATTGACCCTATTCATCTTTAAGTCCTATGAAAAAACATTTCAAAACATAGGATGAGCATAAAAATCCCAGTAAGGGATACATAAAGAAGAAAAACTGTTAGTTTTTCAAAAGAACATTTAAACCATGAATAATTTATCATAAAGTAATAATTTTCACCTTAAAGAAGTAGAAAAACACTTCATTGAATTTAAGATCATTTCTTACCCTTTTTGTAACAAAAATATTACCATAAATCCCATAAGAAAACAACATATAAAATATAAAGGTAACTTGGGACATAAACATATTTAAATGGAATAACTATACGGTCGAATTCCACACATATCACTAAATGTAATAGTCATATGATCAACTTCCATACCCAATGCATTGGAGGTTATAATGTAACCAACCATCCTTGTTTTATCACAGAACCACTCGTCATTTAGTTTATCACGTAACCACCTGTCAAAAGTCCAAGTACCATTATATAATCATAAAACATAAAATAATGCAAATATCAACATTTTACTAATAACATTTCATTTGAAATCAAAAGAAATCATTTCAATATATTGAAATACTCAATCCATTTCAAAAACCATTTTTAATACCAAAACACCCAAAAATAGAATAAGGGGTCTCTTTTTTCCTTTTAAAAACATTAAGGCTTATAGAGGAAGCCAAATAATGATTACGGCGGTGGAGAGGTCATTGTCATCACATACGTTAAAAACATTCCTTTTTTAATTTAGTAAAACACTTCATAGATAAATGATTCCATTTTAATGAAAATAAAATCCAAAGGGGTTTATTATACACCGTGTAAAAGAAGAAGGTGTATATTATCAAAACATGCCCCAATGAAAGGAGATTGAGACAAAGTCCCCTACCTTGAGTCTGAATCATCACATATGTTCCTTTTTCTTCCTGAATAATAAAATTAAGTTAATTTATACCTACTTCAGAACCTTTTTCAAGTTTATTATTCCTTTTATATCACTTATTACCTTTCTATAACAATTATATAATTATTAAAGTTCATATCAGTTGTTTGGTCGATGCTCGGTACTTGAGTAAAAAATGAACTTATTATAATTACAAATTGTCCATGTGGTCAAAAGTAAATTATCTATAGAATGATATTCATGATTTAGATATAATATATATCATATATATCCAGTATATATGTATTTAGAATAGTCCATAGCATTTGGATATAAGAAATGAAATGCACCGTTCATGGAGATGGTAAGCCGTACGTACGCATGAACCCTACTTTCATTTCTTTTTCATATTTAAAGGAATTAAAACTAAATGATACATAGGTATATTATAACTTCAGTATAATATCTATTTTATATATGTTACATAATTTCATTAATTCTATCCTTTATACGTTTCATGTATAGCATGAATGAGTCATATCACTTTGAGGGGGCGGTAGTCCACAATTCCCCAAATGAAATTATCATATTTATAGAACATGAAAATAATAAATTTATGTTCTAAATGATAATTACAGAAGCATAAAGATAAAATAAATATCATAAATATCATATATAATTACAGTTCCATCATAATGTCCACCATAAGAGGTGATTAGAGAAGATTTAACAATCATCGTTTCGTGAGGCAGTAGTTCACCGTCCACAGAAATAGTATGTTCTATACCCATTAGACAGAGGTGTGTGTAAGTTTTTGTTCGAATGCTTCTCATAACAACAACATAATATATTTAAGATACTGGTGTTGTTAAAAAATGATTGAATAAATAGAGTTTAGGGCGTTAGAGAAGGAAAATAAATAAAAAAATCTTGAGAGAAGACATTACCTCAAACCAGGTAACTCCTTTTGATTTAAGCTATAAAAGGCCTTCTTAAATTTTCTTCTAACCAATGTAAGGATTCTAGGGGGAAGATAAGGAAGTTGGGAGCTTATTTGGATAGTGGTTGGATGATCCAAGTGAAAGTTCCCAGTCGGAGTTTTGTATCACTGAGAGGGGGAGGGGGTGAATCAATGATACTCTTTTTATTTTATGTTTCTTTTCAATTGAAAAAACCTTTACCCCCTGTTAAAGATTTCAATTCCCTACTAAGAAACAAAAAAAAACACATCCACAAGAACACAAATATTTACAAGGTTCACTATTCAATAAGAATATCTATGTCCTTGGTATGGTTTGGAAATGATCCAATACTATACAATCCACTAAGAAAACAATCCTTGAATTACAAAGAGTAGGATGTACCCTTTCACTCATGTAGCACTATGAAACAATCCCACTAGTACATGTGCACCCTCTTAGCACAATAGAGTAATACAATTGTTTTGTAACAACTCATGTTACCTACGCTTCTTTTCAATTCAAGAAATTTATTCAAATTTTAAAACAATTCTTCTTTTCCTTACCCAAAATAAAGGTAAGAACCACTTGGACTTTGTTATCAAGCACTGAGTCTGATCTTCTATGAATAAAATTCTTTCAAAACAAAGATCCCATTACCATTCATTCAATATAAAGCTTCCATTCCGATTCTTTCAATACAAAACATCCATTCCAATTCTTTCAATAGAAAACAATAGAGTAGAATCAACACCACTTCAATTCCTGAATACAATTGTTGAGCCGAATAGAATACGAATGAATCGTCACCACCCAAAACAATTATTGATTCAAACAAAATTGATATCTTCTTCTCTCTAGGAACCCAGAGCTTCTCTCTCTTCTACTTGTACATAAGTACAATGTACATTACGCCTTTTATAGGTGACCCAAAACATGTTTAGGTGGGAATCCCAAAACACTTTCCCACTCACTTAAATTCACCCAAATATGATTTTATCCTGAAATCTTGGAGAAATTATGACTTTGTCAACACTTATCGATTCTTCTCAAATCTTCTACAATCCTCATCTCTTCTTTTCCAGACTCCCATTTCAATTGTCAAAACAATTACAATTGATAAGAAATACATGAGTCTGAAACTGATTCTCTCATACTGATTTCTTCAAAACAATGCTTGATACAAATCCAATTGAATGTGTTTGAAGAAATGCACTTCTCCACTTGAGATACAATCACTCTTTTAAAATAAAGGCTCCCTCTTTGACAATTCATTCATCAGTCTCCTTATTTTTTATTTTCTCTTTACCCACATGAGAAAAAAGACTTCATTCACCAGCATGTGCTTGTATCATGACTACTTTCATGATTTTGAAAACATTGAGGATCAGCTTTAGCATCGTCTGAATTCACTTGGAAATTATTTTAACTTTCCATACATTCCTACTTATTTCTTTTCATCACAACCCAAGTATGATCTTTTCTAAAAACAAATGGTCTGGATACTATTATCTTGAATATGATCATATTTGGTTACGATCATTCTGGGTACGATACAAAACAATATGTATTTTATTCATTCTCAATCAGAACCACTTTCCTTATTTCTACTACCTGGTTATGATACATCTGGATATGATCCTTTATCAATTAGCAGCATCTCTTAATCTTCATTCGACATCATATTTTCAATTGGCACCCCCTGCTATAGTGAAATCATAACAACACTGCTATTGTGAAATCGTAACCAGCTTTTACAATGAATTCGTAACCAGCTTTTACCCTAAAATTGTAACCAGCTTTTACCTAGAAATCATAACCAGCATTAACCTAAAATTGTAACTATATTTTACATTGAAATCAAAACCATATTTTACCCTGAAATCGTAACCAACATTTACCTTGAAATTGTAAGTAGCTTTTAACCTAAAATCGTAACCAGCTTTTACACAGAAATCATAACCAGATTTTACTCTGAAATCCAAACCAGATTTTACTCTGAAATCGTAACCAAATTTTACTCTGAAATCATAACCAGCTTTTACATAGAAATCTTAACCAGATTTTACTTTGAAATCCTAACCAGATTTTACACAAAAATCGTAACCATATTTTACTCTAAAATCATAACCATATTTAACTCTGAAATCATAACCAGCTTTCACACAGAAATCATAACCAGCTATAGTGAAAACAGAACCACATCATTTACTTCCACCATGAATCCAATTATTTTGAAAAAAAATCTTAATACAATTATTTTTCTATTGGTAGAAACTATTTCACTCTCCCTTTCTTCTATAAAGCTTTCATCACAAGTTCTCAATACAACTCATGATTTATATAAAATACAAACCATCAAAGCATCGTCACAAATAACATGGGTCTGATTCTTTTCCAAAAAAAACCCAAAATAATTGTTTCCACAGAACAAAGTGAAGTGATTTTATTTCTTCAAAACATACCTTGAAAAAAAAAATTGAAACTATTGGGCAAAAATCCCTCAAGGTATCATTGAAGCATTTTTGAGGTGATTGTGTTTGTTGACAAAGTGGACATCTGTGTTGAGATTGTTGACAAAGAAAACCATGACATAAAAATTTGTTGACAAAGGGGATTTCATGGTGGCATGTTGAGTTCAAGGGATGTGGTTAACGTTATATGGTTGATTCAAGAATGTTGACAATGGAATGGATGATCTGGAGGTGGTACAAAAAGAACAGATACAAGGCGACGTCGTTTTCCAGTGTTTGCCAAATTTTTGGGCCTGAAAATCGACAGATGAAGAAAAGTGGTTTTTGGCAAAGGGACTTGCACACCATTTACTTGAAGTAGAGGAAACTTGCGTGCCATATTTTTTTTAAGATTAGAACATTAAAATATGGAAAAGGAAAGAGGGCTGCGCAAGTATTGGTTTGGTCGTGCAAGTGACTTGCGTGCCATGAAAGGACTTGCGCACTGGTGCCTAGGAGGTTTGGAAACTTGTGCGCCTATTGTTTTTCAAGATCAGAACATCAAAATATGGCAAAGGTAGAAGGGATCCAAAGTTTGGAAGCGGGTCGCGCACGTGACTTGTAGGGGTAGAGACTTGCGCGCCGAGGCTTGCGCGTCGAGGGGAGACTTGCGCACCATCGCGCAGGGTGTCCAAATTCCTATAAATATAGGTTGACCCCTTCTCATTCAACATGAGCTCAACACTTGGAGAAATTCGGAGCTCCCATCACGCAGGTGTGGTGGTTGCGCAAGTGGTGTGTGGTCGCGCAAGTATATGTTGCGCACCAGTTGTTAGTTGCGCGCCAAAATCAGTTTGGGTGTAAAAGGAGGTGGGTCTCACAATTTTGAAGTTGAAGAAGTGAGTGTCGCGCAAGTGGATGAGGTGAACTTGCACACCGGTTTGGACTTGCACGCCGAAGAATTGCGCGCCGTCTTGGAACTTGCACACCGGTCTTGGAGAATCCCGCCAGGTGTGGTTGAAGTACGCCAGTCTTTCTGAGGCTATGTGGAAGCTGGAAGATTGCCTGATACCATCAGTGAAAAGTGAAATTCATCTATAGGTGAAAGTTGGAATTCAATAGAGCATCCACATACAATAGAGTATGTATTCATTAGTGATAATGAGGAGACCTACAAGTCTATAAACTGTGAGTGGATCCTTTCCAGAACTTTGAGTAAAGGAAGAGGAAGAAGGTGATCCTCTCCACCGGTAGTGAGCCAAAGAGAGAAACAGGGAGTGACCCATGGGAAAGTAGTGAGCTGGCCCTAAACCTTGTAAAGGTAGTGATCCTGGGCATAGAAGTGATCTAGCCCGAACCTTGTAAATAGCAGTGTGCTTATAGTGGATTTGGTACATCGGCACATTACCGGTGTATGCTCCTTAGACGTAGCCTAGTGAGGGTGAACCAAGTAAAAATTGTTGTGTCCTGTGCATGCTTTACTTTCTGTTTATATTCTGCAATGGGAATGAGAGAGAAGAGTGTTTTTCTTAACAACGAAACAAGATCAGAACGAGCTTTAATTTTAAATTTGTCATACCTTGATTCACCCCCCTCTCAGAGTATTCAGCCTTGTGAACCTAACAGAAACCTTTATCACCTTGATCATCATCTTGGTCCCAGCACCAAGGGGTCTTGAGAGGTGTGAGTAAGGGTTAGAGGTGGTGTCCTTTTATAAGGGGGGGGGGAGGGGCACTTTAGGAAAGTTTGAAAGTATTATTTTATTATTAATTGATTTTCAAATTCTAATAACACCAAAGTGATATATTTAGAATATAAGATGAGTATGGGTCTAAATTATCACATCCAATTGGTTTTAGACAAGTATAGGTCACAAATTTAACCTTATCTTTTATCTTTAACCCTTAGTAAACTAATTTAACTTTTACCATGTCTTCTTGTATATTCATACTATATGGTTAATATATTTACTATAAAATACCAATAGAACCACAAGTGGTTCATTAATGACATGTTCAACCTTATCTAAGTCATTTGGCCGAATATTAGATTTTTAGGACTATTATATCATTTAATAAAATAGTATTTGTTTTAAAAACTCATTCATGTCAATTTATATACTATTCATATCATGACTTTTAAAAAAATACATAAAAACTTGATTAATTCAAAAAAAATCATTAATTCAAAGATAACATCTCATAATCATCCATAAAATTCGTTTATGGCATAAAAAGTTTCAAATTAAATTTATTTGAATTTTTATAATCTCATTTATTTAAAACATTCACTAATAAGGAAATCACTACACCATAATTGTGTCATAAATAAATTTATTTATTTGATGTATAAATAAAATACCATAATGTATTAAATCTTTTTATCTTTCTAATTACTATTTATAGTTGAATATATCACTTATATAACCCCATATAAAAATTGTTTTATTAAAAGATATATGTTTAGGTTATATTTTACTCAACTTTAAATTAAAAGTAATTAAATGTCATTTTCACACACAAGTGGCTCCATGGGGTCCTAAAATTGACCCAAGCATGACCATAGTCGGAAATATCTCATCCAATAGGGTTAGAACATGTGTTAGTGTAAGAAACCGTGTTTTTTCGGACAGTCGTTTTGAGTAGAAATTTGAATTTTTGTTGTTAGATGCTCATGAGGGGTAAAATGGTCATTTTACCCTACCATATGATCTCGGATAATTTTTATGACAACTCCGTTGGTCCTGGAATAGGGTGTTTACCCTAGGATAGGAGTTTGGTGGAAATCTGAGCTGTTTGAATTTTGGCAGAATATTTAATATTTAATATTATTAAATTAAATATTAAATTATTCCCATAAGTTTGTTTGGAAATAACTTTTAAACAGATCATCGTAGTGAGATTCCATCTGTGCCTTTGATTCCAGAATGGGGAGTTTAGCCTAGGGGAGGCATAAACTCATGTCGAGCACCGGGGCCGGCCCGAGCCCCTTTTTCTTCCTTTTCTTTTCTTCTTTTCTTTTATTTTCTTTCTCTTCATTCCTCCTCCTCCTTGTGCACTCTCCATGTGTGATCCTCTTTGTCCATGTCTCATGGGAGATTTTAGAGATCGAGAAATAGGGAGAGACAGAAGGCAAGAGGGGTACCGATTCGAAGCCCTCGACGCACTGAGTCGGCATGCGGCATCCGTGGACCGTGAAATCAACTGAGGCTTCGGAGGTTTCTGCCCAAAGTTAGGGACGTTTATGTTTTCACCATATATCCCCTTTAAAAAAGTTGTTTTATGTATTTAAAGCCTTATAATGCTTGCTTGTATGCCCATGGGGCTCGATCTGTTGTTTCGGGGGCAAAAACGGACGAATCGGGCGTTTTTAGGGATTTCCCGTCAGAAAACCTAGTATACAAGGCATGTGTTCTAGGGGAACATGCTGTGTGTTCTTCCCGTTCAGGGAAGACAAAGTTTTTTTTAAGTACACGCCGTGTAATTTGAGTACACGCCGTGTAGTGGTGGCCGTGTGAAATCGAACACGGTTTTAGTGGTTTTTTTAAAGTACACACCGTGTACAGTAAAGTACACGCCGTGTAGTGGTACATGGGCATGTGTTCAGGTGAAAAAGAACACGGTGTAAATTTTTGTGAGTAGTACACGCCATGTACAGTAATGTACACACCGTGTACTATTACACAGGCAGGCCCAATGGGTTCTGGCCATGTACTCTGGCAATGTACTGCTTCAGTTTGGTAATTTTGGGATATCTTATGCTCTGGAAGTCAGAATTGGGCGTGTGAGTAGTCAATTCTAAGCGTTTTTCCATGAAGATCGCGATGGTGGAATGATTTTTACATTTAGAGGTCATATAAATGTGGTTTTTGGGGGGTTTTTATATAAATGGAGGGGTTCTTCCTCCAGTTATCGAGCCCAGTCGTCACCTGAGGGTGAGGCTTGGCGAGGTTGCTAGGTTGGGTGTTCGGACCAACTTAGTCGAGACCTTTAATATGAGATGATCTGTGAGATATCTCCCATAACCTTTTATTTAGGGGATGTTCCCCTTGCGAGACGTGCCCTTCTGGCCTAAGAGGTCGTGAGACCGGATGCTTCTAAGGGTCCCCTGAGGGATGCCTTGCTTGTGTGCTGAACTAGGGAGTCCTTGTAAGAACTCTCTCATGTTTTCTTTGAGAGGACCCCTGCTATGGGTTGCCTCTTTTGTTCTTCATTCGAGGATCCCATGTAGGATTCCTCTTTACTAAGGATCCAGTGTAGGATTCCTTCTCTCTAGTTATCTAGAGGATCTCGAGTAGGATGACTCCTTGGTGTTTGACTTGTGGGACCCGGCGGGTGCCCGTTGTTTGACCGACCTGAGTTGTTACGTCGGGTTTGGGTAGAGAAGGTGTTTTGGTGTCATCTAGAACCCATTTCAAACTAGTAATCCTGTGGGGTTATGTTTTAGTGTTGGGTTGGGTGTTCGGCCACCCTTACTTGTTTGTTTATATCTGACTTGGGTTATTGATGCTGTGGTGGTTACCAGAGGTGCTTCCTGGTTGGTGGTTGTTGAGCCTGACACGAAGCACCTTCTTGTCTGTTGGGATGCCTACTTTGCTTTGTGTTCCTGAGTAGTAGGTGTTCTGGTGTTTAAATTCCAACTGTTGTGTGTTTTTGTGTACCATTGTGCTACGAACCCATGATTGGGGTGTCGTATGGCTGAGGCCTTTGCTGAAAAGATATCTAAAATTGTGTAGATAATATAATGATAAGTTTAAACTACTATTTGGTATCACTGCTTGGATCCAGGACTACCCCGGGGGTGCGTTCCTCTGTTTAGCCGTTTGGCCAGGATACCCGAGGGTATTCCATGATTACTTTGTGCATTGCATTTTCTTGAGAGGAAATATATATAAATGCTTGTTAGTATGTTGGGATCGACCCGATTACTTGATTTCTTATGGAATGCCTGAGGGAAGTATTTTATTTTGCCCGAGGGCAGTGTTTTGTTTCACCTGAGGGCAAGTGTTTGTTTAGCCTAAGGGCAACGTTTCTCATGCTTGAGGGCAGTGCTTGTTTAGCCTAAGGGCAGCGTTGTTGAGCCTGAGGGCAACGTTTCTTATGCCTAAGGGCAGTAAATTCTATGCCTGTGGGTGACATATCTTACTCCTGAGGGCAGTATTCGTTATGCCTGAGGGTAGTCACATGAGGGTTTTTTTTTCTGTTCGCCCGAGGGCAAGGATTCACATGTCTGAGGACAATGGTTACTTTGTATATTCACTGTAGTTATTTCTTCTGTTGAACCTTCCAAGCTACATCACAGGCTTGGAATTGTTTTATATCTGACTTGTTGATAGCCTATTTTGGTTTCTACTGTGGCTTTGGTATAGGATATGGTTGGTCGAGGCCTAGTCTCAGAGAAACTCAGAATTGAATTATATTGAACTAGTTACTTGTTTTTGGTTAACTTGTTCAGAGATATATTTCCGGCGTTGGCCGAAGCAGGTACATGTAGATGGGATTACGGACCCAGAGATCGACTTAATGATACAAGTCTTGAGTGGCATGACGTCCAGATCAATTCCCTTGCACAGGATTTCCAAGAGATCGGGCCTATAGTTCCAATGATTGACTACTGATGTGGTTTCTTATTATTTGAATCACTTAATCATGAATATTCATATTTATGTATATGTGTATAGTTATGGTACTATACATGTGTACGTATATAGATATGGACATCCAAGGTGGCACTTGCCCAGTTGATAGGGATTACATACCCTGAGTTCAACTGTGGTTGCATGTTTGGTTTACTTCCTATTGTTGTGTTCCAGCTAGGCTGAGCACGTTGTTGTTGCATACACTTTTAGCAACACAGTTATAGGTTGCTTGTCGGGGTTCCCTACTGAGATTATTTCTCACCCCTATACATGAACCTCAGTGTACGTGTAGACCATATGTATGCTTTTCAGGTTGAGCATGAGTTGCATGGTGGATAGGGCTGAGGCCCAGTGTTGCATGATCGAGCGGAGCTGCTCGAGTGGTTCTACAGATCAGACTACTGAAGTTCGATAGTGTCTGAATATTGGGTATGTGGATTATCTTGGAGTTAGTAGTAGAGCCCTATACTTTTACTTTCAGTTTATTTTGTATTTGTATCTGTATGGTTGGCCCGGTGGGTGACCAGTGTGGTATTGTATTACATAGCTGTTTGGGCTTTTACTACATTTTACTATTACAGCTTGTTCTATTTCAGTTTTTTATTGCTTCCGCACTCTATTTACTTTCCATTGTGTATGATACTTAGTCATTTCCGCTGTTTTCTTACTCTTGTATGAGGGCATAGTCTCCTCACTATCACATCTCAGGCCCTCGCTGCTAGTCGGCAGCCTCTGGCGTACGGGGAGACGCGCTTGAGGCCTTGTGGCGAACCGGATCGGAGCACCGATTTAGTGGCTTTCAGGTCGGGATGTTACAGTTAGGGTAATTTAATAATATTATAATATTATTTTTTACCCTTATTTAGATTTAACCTTTAACCATGGTAAATAAAATATCTACTGAAGTTACTATTCATAATGTCTAAAAATAAAAGGTACCTATTTACACATTTTGGACATACTGATTCCAAATATGGAATCCATTTTTCCAAATTCAAAAATATATAAGTTGTAGAAATTAATTTAAAATTAATTCCCGTTGTCAAAACCAAAAAGCATTTTTTTAAGAAGTAAAAACAACCAAAAGATTGACATGTGTTTATGTCCAATTTCAAAGTGAAATTACATCCAATGACAAAAATTGGATTAAATGATAAAAATATAATCTAATTAAACTTTAAAACAAATTAAATGGACAATATAATCATATAAATAAATTAGATGAAAAGACAGTTTTGACTTAAAATGCAGTATTTTTCCCTATTCATTAAAAAATGAACTTTATCATAAAAATACCAAAAATTTACCCAAAGTAAATTTTGATGTCCCTATTCTAAATAAGAAGTTTATTTTTTTAAATATAACATAAAAAAGTGAAAAAAACTATACTTAAAAATTTTTCACCATCAAAAGGCGGTAAAACTACATTTTTAGAAAAATACTTCTTTTATCCAAAAAAATGAATTTATTCTTATATCATATCTAGAAAACATATAAGATGCATTTAAAAAATTACATTGAATATATATCATATACTTTTCATTAAATAAAAATCCCTAAATAGTGATATGAAAAAACAATTATTCTATTTTAAATAGGTTTTCATAAAAACACATCCATTATATTCAATTGGTTTTTATTTCCATTTATAATAAATTTGGTAATCAATGAATCATCAATTAAACATGTGTAAACCATATTTCAAAATTCAGTTGATACTATTCATTCCCACCATTCCAATGAATATATGTTAACTACCATTTAAAATAATAATAATAATATTATTGTATTATTTTTCAGTATAACTCAATGTTATGTGCAATGTAATATTTCAGAGAAGCTGTTGTTGCGTGCCGAGTACGCTATTAGAAAAAGTGCCCCTTTAACTTAAAATTAATATCTTATTCATAATTATTAATTTAAATCAAAAAGTATTATTCTATAAATACCTGGGTTTTTATAATATTTCATATAATATCAGAATATTACAGTTACACATTAAGCTACATAGTTTCTATAAAGGAGAAACAAAGTTATGTATTTAGATTATGTGAGTGTGTCTCCTAGGTGCTTCTAAGAAGCAATGAATTAATGAATGAATGCATCTTACATGAGTTTCCTTATAGGTAATTCCTATAGAGTACTAAAGGTGTCTACCTAGATCAAATATGCATTTTGTCCCTATACTGCTAAGGATCATAATACGTATGTTCGGGGATTACATGAGTGTGCAGACTGATATGGTAAGGAAAATATCATTCCTTCCACAGGATCTATATTATGAAAAAACTATTGTGTTTATATTATGGGGAATCTTGGGTAATTTTACTCAAGGAATATTATTTTTTTAAAACAAGGTAATCCCCAATTTTATGTTGTCCATATATGATTTTATATTACAAAGTTTATTTTCATGCATCTAATATGTGGTATATTCATTGAGCTTCACATTCATTTTTCCACATGTTGGACCATGAGGGAATCACAAAACATGGATGTGTTGGTCAATATGATTCGATAATATACATGAGTAAAAGGTTCTTGGGGGATTCATGAGAATTACATGTATTCATGTGGTTCGTGCATGCTAGGGCATATGGTTATATATTCCTCATATTCAGTCATGAGGGAATGTCAACCTTTTGATTGTCCATGGAATATGATTATGTCCTACACCTAGGATGGTGATGATATATAATGGAACCCTAGAGTATATTTTTATTCATGGTGTAAAAATCTATTCTAGTACTAGGATCAGGCCCGAGATAGGGGATTCCTACACATCCCTATAAAGGGAATCAAAACAAAGGATGTTTGATTATGCATAATGGGCCATGTAATACCTTTTATAGTCATGTGAAAAGGATCAGTGTGGCGACTTTTAAGGTCATGAAGCTATGAACATATGAAGTTCCCCTAAAAATCATTCATCCATGAACATATGGTGTTCTTTTTAGGGTTTTACACCCTAGATCTATGTAGTAATCTTTTTTGAGTTAAACAACAAAGACAACGAGGGTCGAACCAAGCTCATCACATGATGGATCCTAAGGTTGACTCATAAGTAATCTTGAACTAGTCTCATGATGTATCATATGATGTATCATGAAATACTATAGTTTATTATAAGGTATTGATTACTAATATAGGGAAGATCTGTCACGACCCGTCCCACGGGGCCCGGACGTGACTACCCCAAGCCCTCCTTCCATAGGCCAGGGGTTGGTGACTAGCACCTGGAGGATTTTCCCGAACAGGGAAGGAATTGCATTAGAGATCTGTACACACTCAAAAAGGGAAACTGAAGTAAACAACCAACAAAACTAATGTATAACCATGAGAGTAAAGTAAAACCACAAGTACAACTGAAAATTGAAAACAATGGGTCGGAATACAAGCCCCAGAAACTGAAAAGAAAGTAAACAGTTGTCGCATATACCCTAGAGCTCTACCTAGAGGGTAGTGGCTGTAAGTATGAATTCAAGGAAGAGGATCTCGACTACTACCATCGCACCAAGCTCCACCAAGTCCCAAACCTCCAAAGTCTTCCTTGGAGCGTCAGTAGTCTACACCAGACACACATGTTCAGGCAGATCCCGTGCAGGGGTAAGTATAATAACTCAGTAGGGGACCCTGAGACCCCCAAAGGTATCACAGTAATCCAAAAAGGAAAAATAATAAGAAATACCACAAAGGTAATATCACAAGCATGATCTAAATCATGAAGAACAAAGAAAAAGAGACAGCTCACTCTAACAGTATAACTTCAAGGTTACTAGGATAGGGATGACTAGTTGTAAATCCAGATCATCCTATCCATAGTAACTCTACTGCTGACCCGTATAGGTCACTGTATGTTGACCCATATTGGTCGCTAGATGTTGACCCGTATTGGTCGCTGGTGCTGAACCATATTGGTCGCTAGATGCTGACCCGTATTGGTCGCTGGTGCTGACTCGTATTGGTCGCTAGTGCTGACCCCTATTAGTTGCTGGCATAGAGGTAGGGATGATTAGTTGTGCAGCTAGATCATCCCAGTCTAGAGTTTCTGATGCTGACCCGTATTGGTCTCTCTTCTTCTTCATGTCACAGCCAACCACTAGATTCCCGCATGAAGCATGCCTAATCTATGGAAGACTCTGATCCTCAAGCCATATGTCATATTTCAACCAGCACGAATTCCCACAAAAACAATACCCAATGGACTGCCCCATCTTAGGGGTCACAACGTTACAAACGACGCGTCGATCAGATGCCTGGTCTGTGAGATATGGGCACTTTTGTAAAAAGGGCTCGGTTGGATTCAAGTCTGATCCAACCCAAGTCACACGTCAAACTCCGTAAAAACTCACATAGAGTATCTCCAAGGGACCGTATTTTCACAATGTTCCTTATTCCATAGACGACACACCAATCGGACACCCGGTCTGTTAGTTACACCCCTTTTCGTGAAACGGGGGTGATTGCACCTCTGTTTGGCCCAGCTCGGTCGGACCTGCCAGAATACGCCAAAGGGAACGCTTCCCAAAAGGGGTCTCAACGCCATTGAAGACGTGTCAAACGGACACCCTGAATAGGCTGGAGGTCATCACTACCCTCAAAATTACATTTATTAACCTACACTAGCACAATGGTGCAGGGTCGATCCACAGAGAAGGCAGATGAGTTTTCTAAGGTTTTAAACATATTAAACTCCACTATTGTTAGCAGTGGAGGGATTGGACATATTTTTACTTTTACTTATTATTTTTTTTTGTTTTTTTAAATGATGTAGTGCAACAAGATAAGGTAACATGTTTTTTTACAAAGTAACTAAATCTTAAACTACAAAGATGAAAAGCTAAAGAAATATAAAAGACTAACATTAAGAAGCAACGACAAAGGAGTTAGGATCAATAGTTTTCTCAGGATTTCCAAACTTGATGGTTAAAAGGATAACTTTCCACTAAATTTAATTGAATCACACCTTAATAATTTGGTTGATATATCTTCCTCACCAGAAGACACATCAAATAGAAGTATGACTTTTAGATTTCACCACTCTAAAGATCATCGTCTGTTAAAATTTTGAAAAAGAATACAGTTGAAGTTAAACTCACCATAAAAATCCAACTGTAATGACATTAACGCTTCAACAAAATGATGATCAAGTTCAATATCTCCAATTGAACTTGAAACTATGATATTTTTTATAGAAAGGTGTGGACAATTTAACTTAACATCAGAGTTGATCTCACCGACTAATTCTGATGTCAATCGAAGATTAAGTGAAAAATTTAACAGATAAACCCACAAAACTTTAAGCTCCTGAGATAGAAATCAGCTTATGTTCATAATGAAATCTAGAACTGAAAACAACCAAAAAAGGAGTGAAAAGATTAAAGAAAGGAGGAGGAAGAACTCCCTAAGTGACGCTCTGCCTTCAGGCTCTTTAGTCTCCAGCTTGACTCCAGTACTGCTCCTCGAAGTCTACTCTTGGATGTATGTGTTCGTGGAATGAGAATGAGCGTCTCCACTCTTGCCTGATGTGATCGTGGAATGATGAATCCGAGTCTGAATGAGTGTGTCCTCAAATTCTGCTGCATCTCTGTTTTTATACCCTCCGTCATCTACTGCATGTCACCGCTCGCTTCCAACAACTTGGACTCATCTTTTCCTGTTTCACCGCACACACACATTTTTTCACGACAGGCACGTCATGCTAGTTTTTCTCATGTAACTAACTCCTGCTGAGTTAGTTAAGTGAATCTGGATAGAATTTCAATTCCCATATGAACTTGCAAAAGAAAAACAGGCAAAAAAATTAAAAACGAGAGAGAAATAAATAAAAATTTAAAGTCTTTAGTTTATTAAAAGTTTTAAAAGATTAAATAATGTTATTATTTATTAATTTATTGATTTTTATAAATTAATGTTAATTATAAAGTTTATTACTATTTCTAAAAATAAATTACTTACTATTTTTTAAAGTTAATTAGAAAGGTTTATTCTAATTTAATTTATAAATTATTAATAGTAATAATTTTATTAATAAAATTAGTATTAAATAATTTAAAATATATAGTCGGTAACATCAAAATGATAGTTTGTTTATTTTAATTTAATTTTAGAAGTAATTATTAATTTAGTTTAATTTAATTTTTATTAATAATTTTGTTTTATTAAAATTAATTATTTTACATTCATTATTTATTTATAACTATAATTATTTTGTATTTAAGTTAAGTTATTATTATTACCATTATTATTTTAAAATATGTTTTAATTAAAGTTTACTTTTAATTTATTTATAAATTTGTAAAGATTTATCTTCTCTCCCCCATTTCGGCGCTACAGGGGAGGGAGGTTTCGGCTCTGGTTCATCTTCTAGAAGCAGGTCTGCGGCTCCCTGCAACTCCTCAGCAATGCTTCATCCCAGCTCCACGGCGGCTCGGTTCAACCAGGTGTGGCGCAACTTGCAGCAACTCTAGAAAAGTGAAAACCCCTTCGGCTTCATCGACGACAACACTCCCCACCTCTCGCTCATCCTCGGTTCGAAGCTCAGAAAATGATGGATCAACTCGAATCCTCACACAACGCAACAGCCTCGACCAGATCCCCTCCAGCCATGGCGGTCAGCTCATGGTTCTCCCTCGGCAGCGTCCTCTTCTCCTCATCCAGTTTAAACACATCCAATTACCCTCATGGTGAAACCCCCATTAATATCTGGTATCAGGTCTTCAATAGCAGCGATTCAGGTCATCAGCGGCATGTGCGGTCTCATCCGGCAACACATGACCGGTGTCGGTTCAAAATTCGTCGACAGCACAGCTCCCCTCCCTAAAGTTCATCCCCAATGTTGGTTCGAATGGGTCTGAGATCTGAAATTTTAGTTTGATTTGTGAGAATGGTCAGGTTCATTTCTTGTTCTGTTTTGAGTTCATGTAGAGTTTAATGCAATTCTTCAGTTGTGTGAGTTGTGCTGGTTAGTGTGTGAGAATGGTGAGATGAGAGAATGTGCAACAGTATGAGAAATTGGTGAGTCAAAGCTTGAGCAGGGAAGCAGTTGAAATAGGTGAAGGACGGTCACAAGGGTTTGCTGTACGAGATAGGAGGAAACGGTGGCAAGGTGATGAGGTAGGTGGTGAGACAGTGAAATGGAAATTTGATGTGGCACCGTTTCAGAATTATGGTAGCAGAAAACGATGGCTGAATGGAAAGGGTGACACAGCGCCATCGGAAAGCGGTGAGACAGTAGAAGCGAATTCACGGTGGCACCGTGAATAAAAGAACTGGTGAGACCATGAATGGATGGGGAAGCGGTGCGCGGTGGAAAAGGTTACGGAGGTGAAACCGTGAACCTGCAAAATAAACAAAGAAAATAATATAAATTAAAACTTTAATAAAATAAGAACAAAATAATTAATAAAAACTAAAACTTAATTAAAACAATTGAAAATTTAAATACAACATAAACTTTAATAAATTTATAAAACCAATTAAACTTAAGTTAAATTATTGATAACTTCAATTCATAAAACTTAAATTTTTACTATACTAAAACTAAAATTAAAAATCGATTAAATTATTAAAAGAAAATATAAAATTTAAACATTTAAATTACAAAGTTAAATTATTTATAACAGTCACTTTAACAAATTAAATTAATTAAGGTAAAAAGTTAGTTAATTTGTAATTAAATACTTATGTTAATTAATGAAATTAAATTAAAGAGATATAGTGACTTTAAAAACTTAAATTTATAAAAGTTGAATTATTAAAGACTACTAAAATGTAGATTATGTTATTCTAAATTATCAAATATTTAATACAAGAAAAGATAAATCAAAACTATATTATTTAATGTACAAAATCAGAATTAATCAATTATTTAATTAATGTTAAACTACTAACTAATTAGACAAAATCATCAAAGTAAATAAAAATTTATTAGACTATAAAATTAAAGCAAGAAATAAATAAATTAATTTAAAGCATAAAATACACTATTAATTATATAAATTGATTAAATAATAAATTTAATTATAACAATACAAAAGTGCCATAATTTATTAAAAAGTGTTAAAATAAATAATTAAATTGATGAAAATTAATTAAAAAGATGTGGAAAAACATGTGTTTTTAAGGCCACATCAAATTCCCCCACACTTGGTCATTGTTTGTCCTCAAACAATCTCATGCTTTCTGATCTTTGAAAAATAGTAAAGTATTTATTATTTTTCCCAAAATGAAACATGTTCAACCATTTGAAAACAGAGGACTATTAATTGATTTAGGATTTTTGAATATTATGTTTCAATTGATGTCTTGCCTAGAATAAATAATCAATGAGTAATCAAGAAAGCTATGAATTATCAAGAAATGAAGATGTCATGCCACATATTTGATACTACTTAATGATTCATTTCAATCCAAGATCAGGTTCTAAGTCCAAGAGTAGAAAGAGGTAAAATATCAGTGGAATAAGAAGCTTAATAGAGGAACCTTATACTTTGAATCAATCCTAGGTACCCAATAATAATAATAATAATTTTTTTGAATAACCTTAATGAAACAACCTAAATGACTCCCATATAAACCAATTGACCCCTTCTTCATCCAACATTCATCATTCCCCTCACCTTAATGAACTCATTTTTGACCCTAGACACTTTATTTAATTTTTCTCAAGCCATGTATCATTGTGTTGAGCACTGTGCAATGCACATATTCAAAGTGTACATAGGGATTATAGTAAACAAAAACACACCCAACATCTAGTGTCTCAGAGATTCACCGTGGGATCCCAGATGCCCAAATTACTCCAGTTTCAAAATATTTCTATGAAAAATCATTTAAATTGTCTCAATAAGATAATTACTTTAATAAATTAAAGAAAAATTAATCCCCTAGGATCAATTCAAACTTCCAGTTCCAGGGGTTATGATCATAACTCCACTAATAGTTCACCCATATCACTCTCAGAAGTAGTCCTAAACCAAGATCTCATTATACCACTAAGAAAGACCACTCAACAATCATCCATCCATCATAATTTCAGATTCAGAGCAGTTATTAACTACCAATAAAAGCACTTATCAAAGGAAAAAATCATTAGAGTACAGTGTAAATCCTAAAATTATGAAAGAATTTTGAAAACATTTACCCATTTTTTTCACAAAGATTGAAGTTGCAGTGGGAATTTATGGGCTTTCAATTAAGCATATTTTAGCACAGTCAAGAATTGACCCCCTCCCCCACACTTAAAACCCAACTTTGTCCCCAAAGTTAAATTCTAAAGTGGAGAAGAACAATTTAGCAATTAAGGTTCAAAACAGATTTTCAATTTAGTAGATTTATGACATGTTTTAAGGGTCTCTTTGAATTTCAAAAATTATTGTTTGCCACAGAGATTAATTAAACAGTAGGTTCATAAAACAAGTACATGCATTATCATTTAAGTCCAGTGAAACATTTTCAATATAGCTCAAAAGTAGCATATAAGGTGTGGGTGCACAATTAATTGGGGTGAAAGAAAGTTTTGTAGAATTTATTCAGTTAGATATTCAATACAACAAACAAAGTTCATGCTAAACACCCAAAACCAAAGCAGATTCAAAAGACCAGTAGCATGTACCCCCCACACTTAGTTTCAAGAAGTAAATGGTTTTAAAAACAGTGAAATTCAATTTAAAACAAGGAGGAACATGCAGAATTTTACATTCCAGAACATGCATAATTATTTTTAGCAGGGTGATATATAGCATAATTTTTTAAAGAATGTAAGACAAGAAACATATTTTCAGTAAATATGTAGTAGAATTTCTTATACAAGCAGAATTTTTTAAAATATTAACAAATTGAGCAGAATTTGTTATGCAAAACATGCAACAGGCTTTTTTAAAAGTAATAAGGAGTACACAAATGAAATAGTAATTAAACATTAAGGTACTTCCCTGACTAGTTTTTCATTAGTCTTTCAATTATGGGAATTAAACTCTATTATATGACAAAGCATCAACTTCTTGATAACTCTGAAATAGAAAAACTAAACCAAGAATGAGCAGTAACAGGAATTTTACGAAATCAGAACACAAAAGCAACACATTATTCGAGGGTAAAAATGAAACAAGGTAAAGACAAAAACAACCATGGGTTGCCTCCCATGAAGAACTAATTTTAAAGTCTTCAGTTAGACTTTACTTAATCATAATTTTTTTATTTATTAACACAACAAAAACCATGGGTTGCCTCCCATGCAACACTAGATTTATAGTCCCCAGCCAGACTCACCTAGCAACTAATCATAGTCACTAGGTGGATGTGGTTTCCTTAATAGGAACCACCACATGTGCCTGGCCTAATTATTCTTAACATAAATATGAGATTTTGTGGGCAACATGACTCAACACATCAATAACTGAATTCTCATAGCCTAAAATAACCCCTAATTAGCACCCTTTAACAGTTGGGGGCATAGTGTTGTCCACTTCCAAAATAAGTTTAGACATTTCAAGATTTGAATAAACATGAAGGGACAACATAGAACTAGTTGCTTCAAAGGGTGTGGCATTATTCTCATGGCCATCTCTCTCAGCTTCACCATTAACATATTCAACTTCAAAGGTGATCATGGGTGAGTTCTGATTAGCAGGCTCAAAAGGGAATTAAATTAAGTGCTGAACTGAATCATGGACAATGGAACACTATTTTGATTCCCCCTCTGGACTACTATCAGTATCATAAAAAGGCTCAACACCCTTCACAGTTGAGGACGAAAATGACAGACAGGGAAGAGAATTTATTTTATCACAAACAGATACAGGTCTAACAATGTTGTAAATCTCTTCCAAAAGATCATCATCTGTTAACTCACACTGAACATCTACTACTTCTATCAAATCAATTCTGCAACCATCATCTAGTGTGTGTTCAACCTCTAACTTGAGTTCAAGTTCAAAAGGATCACTTTCCAAAACAATGTCTGTATTATGTTCCAGAAAGTTCAGTTCAGGGGAAGAAATGTTCAATTCATCTTTAATAAAGTCATGTTCAATATTGATCAAATTGAAACAGTTTTCCCCAGGAATGACAACACTACTTTCCATTTCAGTACACAAAGTTTCAGAAAAGTGATCACTATGAGAATAGAGAAATGAAAACTCATCAGTTAGTTCTTCTTAAAATATCATTCCCTCATCCTCATCATCCAACAACATTTCAGAAATTATTGGGTTTACAGGTTCAGAACAAGGAAGAGAAGTTTTCAATTGAAGTTCAAATATTTCAGATTCCATGTTATCCAGTTTAATGTTCTCATCCAGATTATACCCAATATCAAGTTCAGACTCATTGAACAGAATTTCAGAAATTTTGGGTGAAGAATTTTTAACATTAAAATTTTCATTTTCAAGTTTGACTTCAACCCGAGTGACTTCCTTTTCAAAACTCCTAAAACATTGATTTTTTTGAAGTGTAGGAATTATAAAGAGAACTGGGCATTCTTCTTCAATATGTTTTAAATCAGTTTCAAAATTGACCAACTCAACATCATTAAAATTCATTTTGGAATATTCAATGTTATTCTCTTGATTCAGTGAGTTTTTTATTTCTAGATTTAGTTCAACATAATCAAATTTTTCAAAGAGAATGGTTTCTTGTCCAGTTTCACTATCACTTTCCTCTTCAACTTGATTTTCAAATCTTTTATAAACATTTTTTTTTTCATTTTATTCAAATTATTTTTGTTATTTAACCTTTTTTTGTAATTCAAAAAGAATGTTTTCTAATCTTTTCATTCTTTTATCTTGCTCTTGAGAATATCTAAGTTGAATTTCATGGGTTTTAGTTAACCAAGTGTTAATTAGTTCCACCATAGCATCCAATATAGAATCAATTAGGTCAATTTTAGCTAGGGTGTCAGGACTTGACTCATATTGTTAATTTTTTTCAATGGAAGTAGCCTGTTGTGGCTGGTTATAGACACACTGCTAGGAAGTATGTCCATAACAGCAACAACACACACAATCAGGCCCCAATTGATCCCAGTTTTCATTAACTTCCATTTTTAAACTAAAACCAGGTGAGATTAAACACACAACCATTCACAGTGAAACAGATTTTTCAAAAACAACATAAAAAACATGTTCCAATTCGAAGAAGTTTTTTTAATCAGATTTTTATATGATTTTTTTGTTTTTTTTTATTTTTTTTAGATTTTCTAAAACTTAGAACACTCAACGCATGCCTTCCACAGAAAAGGCACCAAATTTTGAACAGGCCGGAGGTCGTCACAACCCTCAAAATTACATTTATTAACTTACACTAGCACAGTGGTGCATGGTCGATCCACCGAGAAGGGAGGTGAGTTTTCTAAGGTTTTAAACAAATTAAACTCCACTGTTGTCAATAGTGGAGGGAGTGGACATCTTTTTTACTTTTCATTATTATTATTTTTTATTTTTTTAAATGTTGTAGTGCAAAAAGATGAGGTAAACAGTTTTTTTACAAAGTAACTAAATCTTAAATTACAAAGCTTAAAAGCTAAAGAAATATAGCAGACTAAAATTAAGCAGCAACGAAAAAGGAGCTAAGATCAACAGTTTTCTTGGGATTTCCAAATTTGATGGTTAAAAGGATAAATTTCCACTAAATTTAATTGAATTGCACATTAGAAATTGGTTGATATATCTTCCTCTCCAGAAGACACATCAAACAGAATTATGACTTTTAGACTTCGCCACTCTAAAGATCATCATCTGTTAAAAATTGGAAAAAGAATACAGTTGAAGTTAAACTCGCCATGAAACTCCAACTGTAATGACATTAACGCTTAAAAAAATGATGATCAAGTTCAATCTCTCCAATTGAACTTGAAACTATAATTTTTTTAAGAAAAGGTGTGAACAATTTAACTTAACATCTGAGTTGATCTCACTGACTAATTCTGATGTCAATCGAAGAGTTAGTGAAAAATTTAACAGATAAAACAACAAATCTTTAAGCTCCCAAGATAGCAATCAGCTTATGTTCATAATGAAATCTATCATTGAAAACAGCCAAAAATAGATTGAAAAGATTAATGAAAGGAGGAGGAAGAACTCCCTAAGTGATGCTCTGCCTTCGGGCTCCTTAGTCTCCATCTTGACTGCAGTAATGATCGTTTTAAATAAAGTTTAATTTTAATTGATTTATAAATTTTTAAAGCTTTATCTTCTCTACCCCATTTCGGTGCTACAGGGGGAGGGAGGTTTCGACTCTGGTTCATCTTCTGGAAGCAGGTCCATGGCTCCCTACAAATCCTCAACAAAGCTTCATCCCGGCTCCGCGGCAGCTCGGTTCAACTAGGTGAAACGTAACTTGAAGCAACTCTATATAATTGAAAACCCCTTCGGCTTCATCAGTGACAATTCTCCCCACCTATCACTCAGTCTCGGTTTGAAGCTCTGAAAATGATGGATCAACTCGACTCATCACATGGTGCAACAACCACGACCAGATCTGCTCCAGCCATGACGGTCAGCTGGCGGTTCTCCCTCGGTAGCGTCCTCTTCTTATCATCAAGTTTAAACAGGTCCGATTACCCTCACGATGAAACCCCCATTAATATCGGGTAGCAAGTCTTCAATAGTAGCGATTCAGGTCATCAGCGACATTTGCAGTCTCATCCGACAACACATGACCAGTGTCAGTTCGAAATTCGTCGACAACACAGCTCCTCTCCCTAAAGTTCATCCCCAATGGTGGTTCAGATGGGTCTGAGATCTGAAATTTTAGTTTGATTAGTGGGAATGGTCTGGTTCGTTTCTTGTTCTGTTTTGAGTTCATGTAGAGTTTAATGCAATTCTTCAGTTTTGTGAGTTGTGCTGCTTAGTGTGTGAGAATGGTGAGATGAGAGAATGCGCAACGGTATGAAAAATTGGTGAGTCAAAGCTTGAGCAGGGAAGCAGTGGTAATAGGTGAAGGACAGTCACAAGGGTTTGGTATACGAGACAGGAGGAAACTGTGGCAAGGTGATGAGGTAGGTGGTGAGACAGTGAAATGGAAATTTGATGTGGCACTGTTTCAGAATTATGGTAGCAGGAAACAATGGCTGAATGGAAAGGGTGCCACGGTGCCACCAGAAATCGATGAGATAGTAGAAGCGAATTCATGGTGGCAACGTGAATAAAAGAACCGGTGAGACTGTGAATGGATGGGGAAGCGGTGCGTAGTGGCAAAGGTTACAGAGGTGAAACTGTGAACATTCAAAATAAACAAAGAAAATAAAATAAATTAAAACTTAAATAAAATAAGAACAAAATAATTAATAAAAACTAAAACTTAATTAAAAAAAATGAAAATTAAAATACAACATAATCTTTAATAAATTTATAAAACCAATTAAACTTATGTTAAATTATCAATAACTTCAATTTGTAAAACTCAAATTGTTACTATAATAAAACTAAAATTAAAAAGTAATTAAATTATTAAAAGTAAATATAAAATTTAAGCATTTAAATTACAAAGTCAAATTATTTATAATAGTTACTTTAAAAAATTAAATTAATTAAGGTAAAAATTAAGTTAATTTTTAATTAAATACTTATGTTAATTAATGAAATTAAATTAAAGAGATGCAGTGAATTTAAAAACTTAAATTTATAAAATTTGAATTATTAAAGACAACTAAAATGTAGATTATGTTATTCTAAATTATCAAATATTTAATACAAGAAAAGATAAATCAAAACTATATTATTTAATGTACAAAATCAGAATTAATAAATTATTTAATTAACGTTAAACTACTAACTAAGAAGACAAAATCAACAAAGTAAATAAAAAGTTATTAGACTATAAAATTAAAGCAAGAAATAAATTAATTAATTTAAAGCTTAAAATACACTATTAATTATATAAATTGATTAAATAATAAATTCAATTATAAAAATACAAAAGTGCCATAATTTATTAAAAAGTGTTAAAATAAATAATTAAATTGATGAAAATTAATTAAAAATATGTGAAAAAACATATGTTTTTAAGGCCACATCACACCCGGTTCGTCAGTTATGGGTGTTTCTTTATTCGGGGGTGGTTCACGCCCAAATTTACCCAAGAGAAGAAGGGTATAACGGTCCTTGTAGTGTAGCTTGAGTTGTCGATTCCACAGAGACCTAAGAAGATACCTAAGATACACAACCTAAGGGATGGATTTTTGGATCTGAAGTGGCCAACTTTGGGTTGATTTTAGATGGGTTTAAGTGAACTCTAAGATACTTAAGTGAATTCAAATTAAAAGAATGAGTTGATCCTAGGTTATCACTCGGGGTGGATTGGACGTATTTTCTTTTTAATGATTTCAAATTCTTCAATTTGAGATGGGTTCATTTAAGGAGATAAAACAACATCATCACTTACTGGTTTAATGCCTACACCCTTTAATACTAATCACCTATACACTTGAAGGTTCAATGTTTCAAGAACTTCAAGGTAAAGGATCGTATTAGTACTTGAAGTGTGTGGCCTTAAATTCAACAAGGACGATGGAGTTTAAAAATCATCAAATAAAAATCCCAATTAAAGAAGTGATTATACATTAATTAGATGATAAATAACATCCAATCCAGACCCTTGCTACTCCCTTGGATCAACCCATAAGTGGGTTAGCCCTCCATTGATCCCATGGTTTCAATGGAAGCGGAAAGTAGACTCATGAGGGAAGAAATGGAGAAGTAAAGAAAACAACAAAAATAAAATGATCACTCCACCGTTGTGTGAATAATTTCACAAGGGTTGGTGTGAATAAATTCAAACCTTGATCCAACGGTATCAAAGTGATATTAAGAACAATAGAATAAGAGTAGAAGAAGAACTTTTATTAAGAAACTAAAGTGAATTGAACAACTTACATGTGAAAGACAAAATTGAGGCAACAAAAATGCAGCATAACATTACAATTGAACAAAGCATCCAAGATTCTAAAATACTTCACCAAAACTGCCTTAAATAGTCATTTTGGGAGTCTTGGGTCGATCCACCAACAGTACAAAGCATCTTAATTAATTTTGGTAGGCTTTAGGTGGTGGAAATCTTGTGGAATTTGGACTTTTCCACGTTTGACCCGAGGTGGCAGCCAGTTTTCATCCACCGAACAGATGCGTCTGGAAGACCTTCTAGAAGGCCAAATAAAAGTGGGCCATATAAGAATAAAATGGAGCTCTGGATGTCTTATAACCGCCTGTAAAATATGGGCCCATTTGGAGTTGTTTATTCCGAGATATGATCAAATTAGTGGGATGTTTTTCTGGGCCGCAGAATCTGGCCCCGAATTGTATCTCTAACTTGGGCCGCCTAAAGGACCACCATGGAGGCCGAATCAGCATTAACTCCTGAATAGTGATTTGTTACTATACATGTCTTCTAGCATCCAAAGAAATTTGGGATTAATTGGGCCTGTATGTTGGGCCCCACAGTCTCATCAGTGGGATGATGTCCAATCTGCCTTCTCCAGAATTGCTTCCTTTCATTGCCAAATATCTCCATCATCCTCCATGAATTCTCCATTGATCCCTGAATGAAACATGTTCATATTGTAGTGTAGATAAATTATCAAAATAAAATATGTATAATCAGATGAATCATTTGGTACTTTAAATGATGTTCAAAAATATACCACATAATAGTGCATTTTAAGAAGGTATTACAATCATAATGTTAAATGATGTTCAAAGTGTAAAATGCACTAAAATGGTGTTTATGAATAATAAAGAACATGAATATTATATATATTACTAATGAATATTAGCCTCATTTAGTGGCTAATCACACCCCCCAACTTGAGTTTTGCTAGTCCCGAGCAAAATATATCTCATCAAAAATGAAATTCGAATTCCCTTTTCCAAAAACATTTTAATACACAATGATCACCAAAAAACCTTATACCAAACAATCATGAAACCCATCAAAATATTTTAATACAAGATAGTTTCATAAGCAGATCCCAATCCCAAGCCCATTCCTTTGATCAAATCCATCATCATTCTTCATCCAACTCAATTAGGTGTAATGATGTGTTGTGAATCACAATAGATATGGGGGTTCATTTTCATTCAAGGGGAAAATCATGGAAGCGCTAGGTGGAATCACATTTAATCCTAATATGAGTATTCTTCATCCCTCTTTTTTTTGATTTTTTTTTTGCAATATTGCTATAGTAATTGAGATTGCAATTAATCAAATTAACCCATGTAGCAAGACTTTGCCGATGACTCCCAGACTCAAAGGCCTTAGGGCACCAAGTGAAACCCACATACTCGGGCATCGTCTCGAGTTAACTTAATAAAAAACAAAGTCATATTACCATAAATAGAGATAGATTGAAAAACTCAGGGCTAGACAACTCTGGAGTCACGATCCCCAAGTGCCGAAAGCCTCGCATTTTATCAATCCATTGCTCTACACGCAAATTTTTATTTTTATTTTTTATTTTTAATTTTTTTTGAATACTCATATTATTCATGAAAATAAAACCATCCTATGCTATTTATTATGGGACCCCAAAAATTCAAATTAGTACCCCACAGTCTAGAGGACGTGCATTGTGGCATTTTTTTTATTTGGATGAAAATATAAACGATGAAATATCACATTGGACATCCACACTTTCCAAAATCTATGCTCATGAAATTATACAAGGATTAAAATCAGAATCAGGGCATGCTAAATTATTTGATATTCAGTTTCAAAGTGTGCAATGTGTATTACCATGTTCAAAGTTAAAGGAATTTTTCCTTCCATTTACTTTTTTTTTCAAATCATTCAATTTTTGTTTTTGACACAAAAGCATTTTTTTTATTTTATCTCCCCCCCAACTTAAAACAACACTGTCCCCAGTGTTTAAAGAAATGAAAAATTAGGAGTAGAGGCAGGGAATAAAAATTTAAAAAGGAAATTGAAAATGAGGATTATGGAATGAAGTCACCTGGTGGTTGAAGTTTGAATTTCTTGCCGCTCGAATTTATTCCTTTGATATCCATGTCGCTTGCAAAGTTCCCTAGTGGAAAAAGGAAAAAACAAAACAAACAAAACAAACAAAAACAAACAATATATATATATATTTATATAATAAAGGAAGTAAAATATAAGAATATATATAAAAATTATAGAATAAGGTAGCACAAGAAGCTGCAGGTCAGTGGTAAGCGCGCGCCCCTGTCTCCCTTCGGTCCCGGGTTCGAGTCCCTGCGGCTTCGCCGGTTGTGACGGGGTTTTCCCCATGGCCTATGGCGTGGAATTTTTTTTTGTATTATTATATTTTTATTTTTTTTCTTAACCTATTGAATAATAAAAACAAAATAAACGGATGATACATTGTCTTCTTTTTTAAATTTCTGGGTAAGGTATTACTCAAGGATCACACCACGTGACACAGATGAATATGGTGCTCCTCTTTCGTACCCATCCATACTCATAATAGAAGAACAGGTCAAAAGTCTATTTTGTTATTTTTAAATATAAAAATGATTAAGTAATCTTATTTGAAAAATAAAGATGATTCAGAAAGATTAGAAACATAAAAACCACGGGTTGCCTCCCGTGCAGCGCTTTGTTTAACGTCGTTAGCCCGACATAGATCCCAAATTTATCAATTTTTTCCTGGTTCATAGATTGGATCAATTAACTCAACATCTATTTCCTGTTTATTGAATGATTCAACGAATGTTTTTAACCTTTGACCATTTACCTTGAAAATGTGACCACTTGTGGGATCTTGAATCTCTACTGCCCCATGGGGGAATACATGATGCACTATGAAAGGTCCTGACCATCTAGACCTTAACTTTCCCAGATGTAAATGAAGTTTTGAACTATAAAAGAGCACAAGTTTTCCCGGTTCAAAATGTTTGACCTTGATATTCCTAGATTGGTAGGCTTGAACTCTATCTTTATTGATCCTTGAATTTTCATAAGCCTCCATCCTTAGTTCCTCCAGTTCATTGAGATCTAATTTCCTTTTTGTTCCGGCCAATGAGAGATCATAATCCATTTTCTTAATTTCCCAAAAGGCCTTATGTTCAATCTCCACTGGAAAATGACATGCTTTACCATAAACCAACCTATATGGGGACATTCCTAAAATGGTTTTATATGCAGTTCTATAGGCCCAAAGAGCATCTAAGAGTTTCTCAGACCAATCTTTCCTAGAGGGGTTGACAGTTTTTTCAAGAATTTTCTTAATCTCCCTATTCGCTAACTCAGCTTGAACATTGGTTTGAGGATGGTATGCAGTGGAAACTTTATGAGAAATACCATACTTAGACATGAGTGAAGAGAATGGGTGGTTGCAAAAATGGGTTCCTCGATCACTGATTATAGCCCTAGGAATTCCAAATCTTGAAAATATGTTCTATTTTAGAAATTGAATCACAACTTGATGATCATTGGACTTAGTGGGAATGGCCTCAACCCATTTTGAGACATAATCAACAGATAAGAGTATGTAGAGGTATCCCCGAGAGTTTGGGAAGGGACCCATGAAATAAATTCCCCAACAGTCAAATATTTCAACCACTAAGATGGGAGTGAGTGGCATTTGATTCCTTTTTGTGATGGACCCTACTTGTTGACACCTAGGACAGCTTTGACAAAATGTGTAGGTGTCCCTTGAGAGGGTGGGCCAGAAAAGACCACATTGAAGAATCTTAGAAGATGTTTTCTTAGAGGAAAAGTGACCTCCACGTGCCTCACTATGACAGAATTTAAGGATAGACTCTTGTTCAGATTCTAGAACACACCTCCTAATGACTTGGTCAGGGCAGAACTTATAGAGGTATGGATCATCAAACACATAGTGTCTAACATTAGAAAGGAATTTCCTTCGAGCTTGAGTCCCTAAGAATTTTGGAATGACTCCTGTCACTAAGAAATTTTCTATGTCAGCATACCAAGGGCAGTCACTCACAGAGTATAGGTGTTCATCAGGAAACGAATCAGACACAGAAAGGTGATTTGAGTTGTCTTTGAATTCCATCCTAGAGAGGTGATCAGCTACAACATTTTCAACTCCCTTTTTATCCTTGATTGTGAGGTCAAATTCTTGTAATAGAAGGACCCACCTAATCAGTCTAGCCTTAGCATCGTGTTTTTGGAAGAGGTATTTTAGCGCAGAATGGTCAGTGAACACAGTGATGGGTGATCCTAAGAGGTAGGACCTAAACTTCTCTAAGGAAAACACAATAGCAAGTAACTCCTTTTCAGTGGTGGTGTAGTTGATTTGGGCATCATTTAAGGATTTGCTTGCATAAGCAATGACATAAGGAGTTTTATCACAACGTTGTCTTAACACAGCTCCAACAGCAAAGTCACTGGCATCACACATAAGTTCAAAAGGAAGGTTCCAATTTGGAGATTTCATAATGGGAGGAGAGGTGAGAGAGGATTTGAGGGTTGAGAATGAACCCTCACAGCTTTCTATCCAAACAAATGGAGCATCCTTTACTAAGAGAGCACAAAGGGGACGGGATATTGAACTAAAGTCCTTGATGAATCTTCTATAGAAACCAGCATGTCCTAAGAAAGACCTCACTTCCTTGACAGTTTTGGGTGATGGAAGGTGACGAATGATGTCAACCTTTACTTTATCAACTTCAATCCCCCTACTCGAGACCAGATGGCCTAGAACAAGTCCCTCTTTAACCATGAAATGACATTTTTCCCAGTTTAGGACCAGATTTTTTTCTTCACATCTTGACAAGACTCTCTCCACATTCTGCAGACATCCCTCAAAAGTATCCCCAAACACAGAGAAGTCATCCATGAAGACCTCAAGAAAATCTCCTACCATGTCTGAGAAGATTCCCATCATGCACCGCTGGAAGGTTCCAGGGGCATTGCATAACCCGAAGGGCATGCGTTTGAAGGCAAAGGTACCGAAAGGACATGTGAATGTAGTCTTCCCTTGATCCTCTAGGGAGACCTCAATTTGATTGTACCCCGAGTACCCATCTAAGAAACAGTAGAAGGCATGACCTGCCACTCTCTCAAGGACTTTGTCAATGAATGGTAAGGGGAAATGGTCCTTCTTGGTGAATGAGTTTAGTTTCCTATAGTCAATGCAGACCCTCCATCCACTACTCACCCTTGTTGGAAGAATCTCTCCATCCTCACTGGTTATCACTGTGATTCCAGCCTTTTTTGGAACCACTTGGATTGGGCTCACCCATTCACTCTCAGATATGGGATATATGATACCAGCTTTCAACAATTTCAGAAGTTCTTTCCTTACTACCTCCATGAGATTAGGATTGAGTCGCCGTTGAGGTTGACGACATGGCTTTGAATCAGATTCGAGAACAATCCTATGATTCCCGATAAGTGGGCTAATCCCAGGAATATCAGAAAGGGTCCAACCAATGGCTTTCTTATGCTTCCTAAGGACATCTAGAAGCATCCTCTCATGATTGGCTTCAAGAGAAGAAGAAATGACAATAGGATGTGTTTGATTTTCCCCTAGGAAGGCATACTTTAGTGCAGCAGGAAGTTCCTTCAATTCAAGATCAGGTTGGTTCAGAATTTCAGCAGAAGTTTGGGACATTGGATCGAGATCAATTTCTTTTTTTAGAGGTTCAGATAGGATTGATTCCTCACATGTAGAAGTTTCAGCTACTAGATTGTCTTGATCAGATTTAGGGAAGGAATTTAGAGGGGTCTCTATGAAATTGGTTTCTTTAAAGGTTTCACTGATTGTTGGACCTAAGACTTCATCATAAGAGCAATTTGAAAATGATTCAAGCCAAGGAGATAAACGTCCTTCATATGAACAAAGGAAATCAATCTCATTCTGACTTAAACATTCATCAAATATTCCTTGATGTTCCATGGATTCATTATCAATGCTTCCTATCATGTTTACTTCATGAATGTCCTCGTCATCCCCTATTTGTGAGCTTGCATTATAGATGTTCAAGTCTAGACTCATGTTCCCAAAGGTGATGGTCATGTTCCCATTTTGGACTCGGATAACAGAGTTGATTGTTGCAAGGAAAGGACGACCAAGGATGATTGGGGTTTGTTCCTTATTTCCTAAATTTGGATGGTTTTCAAGGACAATGAAATCAGCAGGGTAGATGAATTTTTCAACCTTTACCAGAACGTCCTTTAAAATCCCCTTTGGAACCCTAATGCTACAATCAGCAAGCTGAAGTGTGACAGATGTGGGTTGGAGTTCTTCTAGGCCTAACTGGCAGTACACAGCATATGGGATGAGATTGACACTAGCACCTAGGTCACACAAGGCCTTGACAACTTTGCTTTCTCCTAGTTCAACATTGATGTAAGGGAAACCTGGGTCTTTCAACTTAGGAGGAATGGTCCCTTGAATGGTGGTACTCACATTAGCAGCCAAAAGGACTTGGTTTTTATGTGAAAATTTTCTTTTAAAAGTGCACAAGTCCTTAAGGTAATTTGAGTAGGCAGGTATAGTTTGGATGGCATCGGGAAGGGGTATGTTCAACTTGACTTGTGAAAATATTTCCCTCAATGTTTCACTCAGTTCAGGCTTGGATTTCCCCCTCATGCGTTGGGGAAATGGTGCAGGTTGTGGGGTTGTTTGTTGAAGAGTTGTTTCTTTCACATTGTTATCAGTTTCCTCAGTTTGATATTGTGGTTCATTTGAATTTTCATCCAAGTTTGAATCTTCAGGTGGGTTCTGAATTAGTTGTTCAGGTTTCTCAATTGATTTACCACTTCTTAAAATAGTCACAGCCTTTAGTTGTTCATGAGTTGTTTGATCACAACTTGACTCTCCCCTTGAAGTTGAGGATGGCACCGCCTGAGTAGGCATGGGTGCCTTTCCTGTTTTGATGGTTTGAAGTTCTTGTTTTAGGGAAGAGACTTCTGAGTTCATCCTCTCCATTTGTTTGCACAGTTGTTCTAGTAGGCTTTGTGGAACAGTTTGGGTTGGTGCTTGAGTAGGTTGGTTTATCCCAGGGGGATATTTTGGAGGTGGGATGGTTTGTTGAAAATGGACCGGTGGCTGTTGGTATTGGATAGGTTGGGTTTGGAACTGGTTATGGGTTTGGTAGTTCTGATGGGGGTAAGGATTTTGTCCTTGTGGTTGGCTATGTTATTGGTTATCCTTCCATCGGAAGCCTGGGTGGTCATTGTACCTTGGATTGAAGGTGTTTTGGTATTGGGGCTTTTGAAAGTTTAGGGCATTGACTTCTGCTGGGGGTCCTCCTAGAAGAACATCCTTGATGGATGGAATGGTTGGCCAGTTGTCTGTTTTATGGTAATGTTTGTCACAAATTGTGCAAACAAGGTCTACATTTTGGATTTCATGGACTTTCCTAAGGTCTATCTCTTCAACCTTCCTAGAGAGTGCTGCGAGTTTAGCCCTAAGGCTTTCCTCTTATCTAAGTGTATGAATTCCAGTGGTTCTTTGTGGCTTTTCAGAATAAGGTGAAGTTCCCCAAGTTTGGTTTTGTTCAGCCAGACTTTCCAGATACTCGTAAGCATCATTTGGGGCCTTGTTTTTAAAAGTTCCATTACACATCATGTCAATGAATTGTTTATTACCCGGACCCAACCCTTCATAGAAAATTATCACTTGTTCAGGTATGGAAAACCCATGGTGTGGAACCATGTTTAGGGTGTCTTTGAACCTCTCCCATGTTTCATAAAATGACTCTCCCTCTTTTTCAAAAAAATTTTGGATGCTCTTTTTAAGTGCAATTGTTTTGTGACGAGGGAAGTATTTTTTGTATAATTCTCTTTGTAGTTGGTCCCAAGAGTGGATTGATGCAGGTCTCAAGTTGTTTAGCCAATTTTTAGCTCTATCCTTTAATGAAAAAGGAAATAGCCTCATCTTAGCGGATTCTAGTTGATGTGGGGGACACATGGTTTCAACAATGTCGTTGAACTCTTTGACATGAAGGTATGGAATTTCTGACTCCATCCCATGAAAGGTTGGAAGGTGGTTTAGGACATGGGGTTTGAATATGTAGTTGGTTTCTCCTATGGAATTGTGTCTAATGCATGAGGGGGCATTGGTCCAAGATGGAGTGAGGTATTCGTTCATGGTTTGATCAACTACATTCCCTAAGTTTGGAGCTTCTTGGTTTTGGTTTCCCATTTGATTCCCCCCAGGGTTTACAATTTGATTTTGTGGATGACCCTCCATTGGAATTGTTTCAATTTATGACTTTGGGGTTTCAAGAATATTTGAATCTGATTTAAACAATCCCTTAGGTGCACTTGACTCCCCTATCCTAGGACTTTCCACCCTAACTAGTCTGTTTGAGAAATCGCGGGTGTAGGCGGACATGCGCCAAAAAAAAAGCGAGAAAGGGACAAGATAAGAGATCTTGGGTGAGAGTAGAAGAATGGAGGTGAGGAAAGAAGGTTTTTTTTGGATCTAAGGTACTTACTTGGTCCCCGGAAACGGCGCCAAAATTTGGTTCACGCCCAAATTTACCCAAGAGAAGAAGGGTAGAACGGTCCTTGTAGTGTAGCTTGGGTTGTCGATTCCACAGAGACCTAAGAAGATACCTAAGATACACAACCTAAGGGATGGATTTTTGGATATGAAGTGGCCAAATTTGGGTTGATTTTAGATGGGTTTAAGTGAACTCTAAGATACTTAAGTGAATTCAAATTAAAAGAATGAGTTGATCCTAGGTTATCACTCGGGGTGGATTGGACGTATTTTCTTTTTAATGATTTCAAATTCTTCAATTTGAGATGGGTTCATTTAAGGAGATAAAACAACATCATCACTTACTGGTTTAATTCCTAAACCCTTTAATAATAATCACCTATACACTTGAAGGTTCAATGTTTCAAGCACTTCAAGGTAAAGGATCGTATTAGTACTTGAAGTGTGTGGCCTTAAATTCAACAAGGACGATGGAGTTTAAAAATCATCAAATAAAAATCTCAATTAAAGAAGTGATTATACATTAATTAAGTGATAAATAACATCCAATCCAGCCCCTTGCTACTCCCTTGGATCAACCCATAAGTGGGTTAGCCCTCCATTTATCCCATGGTTTCAATGGAAGCGGAAAGTATACTCATGAGGGAGGAAATGGAGAAGTAAAGAAAATAACAAAAATAAAATGATCACTCCACTGTTGTGTGAATAATTTCACAAGGGTTGGTGTGAATAAATTCACACCTTGATCCAACGGTATCAAAGTAATATTAAGAACAACAGAATAAGAGTATAAGAAGAACTTTTATTAAGAAACTAAAGTGAATTGAACAACTTACATGTGAAAGACAAAATTGAGGCAACAAAAATGCAGCATAACATTACAATTGAACAAAGCATCCAAGATTCTAAAATCCTTCACCACCACTGCCTTAAATAGGAATTTTGGGAGCCTTGGGTCGAGCCACCAACAGTACAAAGCATCTTAATTAATTTTGGTAGGCTTTAGGTGGTGGAAATCTTGTGGAATTTGGACTTTTCCACGTTTGACCCGAGGTGGCAGCCAGTTTTCATCCACCGAATAGACGCGTCTGGAAGACCTTATAGAAGGACGAATAAGAGTTGGACATATAAGAATAAAATGGATATAAGGATGTTTTCTAACCGCCTGTAAAATATGGCCCCATTTTGAGTTGTTTATTCCGAGATATGATCAAATTAGTGGGATGTGTTTCTGGGACGCAGAATCTGGCCCAGAATTGTATCTCTAAATTGGGCCGCCTAAATGACCACCATGGAGGCCGAATCAGCATTAACCCCTGAAGAGTGATTTGTTTCTATACATGTCTTATAGCATCCCACGAAATTTGGGATTAATTGGGCCTTTATGTTGGGCCCCACAGTCTCATCAGTGGGCTGATGTCCAATCTGCCTTCTCCAGAATTGCTTCCTTTCATTGCCAAATATCTCCATCATCCTCCATGAATTCTCCATTGATCCCTGAATGAAACATGTTCATATTGGAGTGTAGATCAATTATCAAATTAAAATATGTATAATCAGATGAATCATTTGGTACTTTAAATGATGTTAAAAAATGTACCACATAATAGTGCATTTTAAGAAGGTATTACAATCATAATGTTAAATAATGTTCAAAGTGTAAAATGCACTAAAATGGTGTTTATGAATAATAAAGAACATGAATATTATATATATTACCAATGAATATTAGCCTCATTTAGTGGCTAATCAAGGGGCCGGTTGGGTCTGGGCCCGATCCGACTCGGTCAGGCCGACCCGATGCAATGGGTCCCGAGGTCTACCTGACCCTGCCCGGGTCTGGCCCGTTAAGGGTCGGCCCGGTTCACTGGGTTCGGCACGCCGGGGTCGGTCCGGCTGGTTCGCGGTCCTGAGTTGCGGTTGTCCCGGCCCGCGTCTGGCCTGGTCAGCCTAAAGGCGGACCGTGTCTCTAGCTGGCCCCGCGGATGTGGGGCCATTTCATCCGGCTAGTGGGGCGCTGCCCCACCATGTGCAATGGTCGGCCATGTGGATGACTAGTCTCTAGACGATGCAGCACGGTGCGGGACCACATCGCCCCCTCCTGCCACGGCCCGCCGGCCGCGACTGCTGCCGCTGGTGATGCTTGCGGGCACTGCCCTTCTCCCACGTGGTCGGCTCAGGTTGACCGCCTCTAGCCACCATGGCGCGCGATGGTGTGCCGCCTTCCCACAACTCGTGACCAGTTGTCGCGGGCCTCCTCCGGCCACCGTCGGTCGCCGCTGGCATGGCGCACTGATGGTTCTTTCCATGGGCCACAAGACGTGCTCCGATAGTCAGTTCTTGGTGTCATCTGCACCTACAAGCCTCTCGTGTCACCGCCACCACTGCGTGACCCCTATATCTGCCTTTCCGTCATTGCCCGACTGTGCATGGGAAATACCAGAACAACAAGATCAGCAGAGGGTCCGTGCCTTGTTCGGATTGGCCCGCGCCCTCTGCGTTAGCATTTTAACAAGGGGTGTTAGAAACAATCATAGAATTTAGAAATAACTCCCGACTTGTAACCCCACATCAACCTCCCATTTTTAAAGAATGATCCACAGATCAAACCATTGGTCATTTGATCCGCGTTCTTCGTATAAATCAAGAATGGGGAAGGAGGAATATTACAATATCAAAAACAAAAACCCCTACCTGGATGAGATGTTCACTGACGATGATCGACGAAACCTCCTTTGTCATTGTTGTTAGTTCATGATTTGGTGGTGCTCGTCACCGCTCGTTGAATCCGGTCTCGTCCTCCAAGTGGTTCTTCTCCGGCGTCCGTCATTCTTTGTTGAGGAAGAAATCCTTCGGCGTTTCATCGGAGGTTCTCCCGTTTTTATTCTATTCGTTCTCCAAAGAATGGTTATAATTAAATAGAACCCTCCCAACGATATGTTCATTAATTTGGCGCATTAATGAACCACAATTAACAGGGTTCCATAACTGCACGAGTGGTGCGATTAAGCAGTCAAAGGGTAACATGACATATATTAACCCATAACCGTTCTGTCGATGGACTTCTGTTACGCATCATTTCCGCTCAGCGGTTAAAGAAAATAAAATAAGTTTATTTTATTTTTTTATAACAAAATGTCTGAAAAATATCTTTCCCAGTCGAACTTAGCCTACCGAAGTTAGGTCCCCCTTAGGCAAAACCCATTATTCCGAATTCAATGGTGTCCTCGGATTTTAAATCCGGGAACTAGTTCAAAAGTTAAGAAAACCTTCTTGCACATCCACTTAACGTACTTAATGAAAGTTCAGAAAAGTATTCCAAGTGCCCTAGGCCTCAGAATCACATGTCGTCTCAAAGCCTGGTCTCACATTCACTTCAACAAACCGAATTTTTTTTTATTGAGAATTCTGGGTTATTACATTCTCCCCACCATGGGGATTTAGGTCCTCGAAATCCAAACAAGGATACACAAACAAAGAGGGGTACTAGGCACGCATATGAGCCTCTCGCCCCCATGTTCTCTCTTAAAGATTCTCGTGCTGCCATAGAATGCGCACCAGAGGTATCGACCAACCATAAAGGATACGCTCCTGTCGATCCTCTATCTCCCCCGGGTACTCCACAAAAGTTTCCCCATCGTCAATATCCATCTCGCCATGGTCGATGAAGTGAGATGGGTCATGTACATATCTCCTCAGTTATGATACATGGAATACATCGTGCACCCTCTCCAACTGCGGTGTTAGTGCCAAGCAGTACGCCACCTTGCCAATCCTCTGAAGTATCAGGAATGGTCTGATAAACCTTGGTGAGAGTTTTCCGCCTCATCCAAATCTCCATAGTCCTCATCGAGGGGAGACTCACAAGAATACGTGGTCCCCCTCCTGGAACTCCAGTGGTCTCCATTGCCTATCAGCATCGGACTTATGTCGGCTCTATGCAGTCTTCATCTGCTCTTGGATGACCTGCACCTTGTTAGTGGTAGCCTGTACCATATCTGGGCCCACAAGTGCTGGATCTCCTAGATCCATCCAGCACAAGGGCGATTTGCATGGTCATCCATACAACGCTTCAAAAGGGGCCATACCAATGGTAGAGTGATATCTGTTGTTGTACGTGAACTCCACCAAGGGTAGGTGGTCCTCCCAACTACGACCAAAATCTAGCACACATGCACAGAGCATGTCCTCTATGGTTTGGATGGTCTGCTCAGTCTGACCATATATCTATGGGTGAAAGGCTATGCTCAAGCGAAGCTGAGTCTCGAAAGCCTCCTGCAATCCTATCCATAACCGGGATGTGAAGCGTGTGTCACGGTATGAGACTGTCGTCGAAGGAACCCTATGAAGTCACATGATCTCCTAAATGTAGAGATGTCCCAAGCTCTCTACCGAACCCTTCTCTTGAATAGAAAGGAAGTGGTCCAACTTGGTGAGTCAGTCAACGATCACCTAGATGGTATCATGCCCTCTGGACATACGTGGTAACCCCGTCATGAAGTCCATTGATATCCCTTCCCACTTCCACTCTGGTATCTCAAGGGGTGGGGTTAGGTCTGCTGGTACCCGGTGCTCGAACTTCACTTGTTGGAAAGTGAGACATCTAAAAAAAACTCTGCCACATCTTTCTTTATCCCTGGCCACCAGTACTGACTTTGGAGGTCCTGAAACATCTTCATCACGCCTGGGTTTACTTCCAAGGGGGATGTATTTAACCCCCTTAGTACCTCCTCTCGTAGCGCCTCTGGTACAACTGTACATCCTCTGAAAAGGATAGCGTTCTCCCCACCTTTAGAATATCCGTCAGTTGCATGGCATGAGGATATCTGTGCACATGTAGTCTCGCAGCTGATATCTTCAAGTTGCGCCTCCCTAACTAGCTGAAGGAGTGGAGGGGAAACTACCATTGAATTGAGGTAGAATGTCTCATCTCTTTCCACGTAGGATATATGAAGCGAGGCTAACTGCTCTGAAGCCTCGTTCAGTAGCTGCGAACTCGATCTCTGGCTAAGTGAATCTGCCACTACGTTCCCCTTCCCAGAAGTATAGAATATCTCAAATTCATAGTCCTAGAGGAAATCTATCCAATTTCACTGTCTCAGATTCATATATTTCTCTGTGAAGATATATCTGAGACTCTTGTGGTCTAAGTAAACAATGAATTGCTTTCCCATCAAGTAGTGTTTCCACATCTTCAGTGTGAATACTAAAACTTCCAAATCCAAGTCATGGGTCATATAATTCTTCTCATGAGGCCTCAGTTGTCGTGATCTATAAGAAATCATTCCATCACCCTGCATCAAGAGTCAATCGAGTCTGGTCCCTGATGCATCACAGTAAACCACGTAGTCAGTGCCCTCCTCTGGTAACCTCAAGATGGGAGCGCTGGTCAAGCTCTACCTAAGCTTTTGAATGCTCTACTGGCATGTCTCTGACCATAGGAAGGGTTTCAATTTCTTCCTCAAGTCAGTAATAGGTGCTGCTACTCTGGAGAAATAGGGTACGAACCTCCGATAGTAGCCTGCTAATTTAAGGAAGCTCCACACCTCAGTAACACTACTGGGTGGCTCACAAGAAAGTAATACCTTGATCTTTACTGGATCCAATGCAACTCTAGCCTCTGAGATGAAGTGTTCCAAGAATTGGACCTTCCGTATCCAGAACTCACACTTCGAGAGCTTCCCATATAACTAGTTCTCCCATAGTGTGTCTAGAACTATTCTCAAGTATACAACATGCTCTTCCTTGGACTCTGAGTACACCAAGATGTCATCGATGAAGACCACTAAAAACCGGTCTAAGAAGGTCTAGAAGATCCTGTTTATGAGACCCATGAACACTGCAAGGGCATTCGTCATGCTGAACGACATCACTAGGTATTCGAAATGTCTGTAATGACATCTGAAGGTCGTCTTCGAGATGTCCTCATCCCACACATGATGCTGGTGATAGCCTAATTTGAGTTCTATCTTGGAGAACCACTTCAATTATTTCAACTGATCAAATATATCATCAATTCTCGGCACAGGATACTTGTTCTTCATGGTCACCTGGTTTAGGAGCCAGAAGTCCACGCATAGCCTCAAACTTCCATCTGCCTTCTTGGAAAACAACGGGGATGCCCATAGAGAAACACTGGGCCTTACGAATCCCTTCCTCTATAAGTCCTCCAAATGTACCCTCAGCTTCAAAACTCCATTGGGGTCATCCGATATGCTGGTGTAGATATCAATGATGTTCTTGGGTACAAGTAAATTTGGAAGTCTACCTCTCTATGAGTAGGTAGTCCTAGGAAATATTATGGAAAGACGTCCTCATACTCGTCCACCACCACTGGGAACTATGGACTCACCTCATCCACCGTGTCGAAGGTTATGCAAGCTAGATGATATTTAATCAGTTGCACCCTCCTGATTGAAATTCCATCTCATGATGCTTTGTTTTCCTTCTCACTAACAAATGAAAACTAGCCTCCATATCTGCATGTACATCGCACTGTACGTCTCAAGAAGTCAATTTGTTTGTGAACTGCTAATATCCAATCCATGCCTAGAACGACATCGTAGGGCTTAAATGCTTCTACTAGAAGATCTCGTTTGAAACTATCTCCTCCGAGAGTAAGATCACACTGTCAGCACCAGTGTGTGACTACTGAATCTCCTCTCATAGGAGTATCCAAATGAAAAGATCGAGCTAAAATCTCAGTAGGAATATCAGAGTCTTGAACTAAGTATGAATAAAGTAAAGAATAGCTAGCACCTGTGTTAATAAGCACTGCTGCTAAAGTACAGAAGATACAGTTCGTACCTCATATCATCTTAGGGACGTTAGGATCGCGAGCCTCTACTGCCTGTAGCTGGGCCTTTCCCCGTCCACCTGCTCCCTGAGCTCGTGGTGGAATTCCTGGGGGGTGGTGGTGGTAGTTCCTAGTGACCCCGACCACCTCCCATTGCACATCCTACTCCCCCACCTCGTCCGCCTCCTGGATGACGCTCATGCTCCTACCGATGTCGCTGCCTACGTGGCCCCTCTACCGTCTGCCGATCATCTGCGTGGGGAGTCAGATAGTCATGAGCTCTATGATCCTATCCCCCATAACAAAAATAGATCATGCCTCACTGGTGGATCCCTCGGCCTCTCAAACCTCACACCTCTGACCCTACATTCCAGGGTCGCCCTTCGGAAGGTCTAGACCGCTTGGAATTCTGCGTCGTCTGTCTACTGCCAGCTGCAGATGACTCTTCTACCTGTCGTCCGGTAGGGGCTCTCACTGTCAGTGTCTGCTTGGCAAGGAAGATCTCCATTATCAACGCTTGCTCTAGCACCCCATCCTGCATCGAGATGCTAAGAGAAACTGTTGCAACTCTGATATCTCGTCAGAGACCCTACTCAAAGGTCTGGGCCCTGAAGTAAGGGTCCCGTACCATGTCAGTGGTGTATCGGGAGAGGTCAGTTAATCTCACCGAGTACTGAGCCATAGTCGGGCTGCCCTGCTACAGATGCAACAGCTCCTGAATACGCATAGAGCGTAGTGTCTCTGTTATGAACTCTTCCCTAAAAATGCTCTCAAATTCTGGCCAGGTTAGGGTCGTCTCCTCATGCACCTGGAGAGTTAAGCTCCACCATCGTCCTATCGAGCCCTGAAGAAGGCTAGTGGGAAAGATATCCATCTTCTCGACAGGTGTCTCTATTAAGCGAAAGACCCACAAAACTACCTCAAGTCAGTACTCTGTTGCATGGGGGTCCATCTCACCTCAAAACCTTAGAGGCCTCTATCTCTAGAACTCATGCAATGTGCTCATACAGCGTGCATGATCCACTAGTATTATCTGCTGCTGAACAGGTGGTGGTGCTGCTGGTACACCACTCGAAGGTTCCATCACTATGAGTGGTCCATGTACCGAAGCCTCATTGCTCGGTGGGCCAATTTCACGATCTCTAACTGAAATACTGGCTAGCTGTCTTCGTGGAGGAATCCTGTAAGAAGAAGATGCGCTACGGTCAATAAGTTATACCTGGTGAGATGACTCAAGAAAGATCAAGAAAACTTTTCAAAACACTAGAAACCAGTGTTTTCATGTACCGAGTTGGAAAATAGAATTTGGGGTCCTGTTGTATGGATACGTCGGCCTCTGCACCAACACTAGACTTACTGTACAAAAAACCAAAATCAAGACACTTTACACCATTTACTCATTAAAATTAGACTCTTAGTTCTTCTGGTATAACTGAACACCCTCTGATACCAATTTTCCACGACCCGTCCCATGAGGCCCAGATGTGACTACCTCAAGCCCGCCTTCCATAGGCCAGGGGTTAGTGATTAGAATTTGAAGGCTTTTCTCGAATAGGGAAGGCATTGCCTTAGAGATTTGTACATACTCAAAAAGGGAAACTAAAGTAAAAAACCAACAAAAGTATGGTAGAACCATGAGAGTAAAGTAGAACAACAAGTACAACAACAAGTACAACTGTAAACTGAAAATAGTGGGCTGGAATACAAGACCTAGAAACTGAAAATAAAGTGAACAGTTGTCGAATCTTCCCTAGAGCTCTACCTGGAGGGTAGTAGCTATAAGTCTGAAGTCGAAGAAGAGGATCTCGACTGCTCCTATCGCACCAAGCTCCACCAAGTCCCGAACCTACAAAGTCTGCCTTGGAGTGTCATTAGTCTACACTAGACACACACGTGTGGGCGGAGCCCATGCAGGGGTGAGTATAACAACTCAGTAGGGGACCCCGAGAACCCCAAAGGACTCTCAGTAATCCACAAAGGAAAACATCATAAGAAATACTACAAAGGTAATATCACAAGCATGATCTAAATAATGAAGCACAAAGAAAAATAAATAGCTCACTCTAATGGTATAACTTCATGGTTACTGGGATAGGGATGACTAGTCCTAAATCTAGATCATCCTATCCATAATAACTCTACTGCTGACCTGTATAGGTCACTGTATGCTTACCTATATTGGTCGCTGGATATTGACCCGTATTGGGCGCTGGTGCTGACCCGTATTGGTCGTTAGATGCTGATCCATATTGGTCGCTGGTGCTGAACCGTATTGGTTGCTAGTGTGGATCCATATTGGTCACCAGTACAGAGGTAGGGATGATTAGTCATACAACTAGATCATCCCACTCCAGAGTTTCTGATGCTGACCCGTATTGGTCGCTCTTCTTCTTCATGTCACAACCAGCCACTGGGTTCCCACACGAAGAATGCCTAATCTCTGGAATACTCTGCTCCTCAAGCCACCAGTCATAGGGGTCCCAACGTGATAGACAACACGTCGATCAGATGCCCAGTCTGTGAGATATGGTCACTTTTGTAAAAAGGGCCTGACTGGATTCATGTCTGATCCAACCCAGGTTTCATGTCAAACTCCATCAAAAATCACTTAGAGTATCTCTGAAGGACTGCCTTGTCACAGGGGTTCTTATTCCATATACGACACATTGATCGGACACCTGATCTGTTTTTTACACCCCTTTTTGTGAAACGGGGGTGATCACACGTCGGTTCGGCCCAGCTCGGTGAGGACCGCCAGAATATGCCAAAGGGACCGCTTACCAAAAGGGGTCGCAATGCCACTAACAGTGTGTCAAACAGACACAAATTTTTTCAGTTACGAGCGTTTCTTTATTCAGGGGCCGGTTGGGTCTGGGCCCGGTCCGACTCGATTAGGCCAGCCTAACGCAATGGGTCCCGGGGTTTACCTGACCCCACCTGGGTCTGACCTATTAATGGTTGGCCCGGTTCACTGGGTCTGGCCTATCGGGGTTAGCACGGTTGGTTCGCGGGCCCGTGCCGCAGTTGGGTCGGCCCACCGGGCGGGGCACTGCCCACCCGCGCTGGCCCACAAGGCCGCGGGTCTAGACCGTTCGGCCGGCCTGCGTCTGCCTAAAGGCAAACTGTGTCTCCAGTCGGCCCCACGAACACGGGGCTGTTTCATCCAGTCGGTGGGGCGCGGCCCCACCGCGTGCAATGGTCGGTGAGGTGGCTGACCAGTCTCCAGCCGACGTGGCGTGAGGTTGGACCACACCGCCCCTCCTTTCGTGGCCCACCAGCGGCGCCGCCCTTCTCCCCCGCGGTCGGCCGCCTCTAGCCACCGCGGCATGCGACGACGCGCTGCCTTCCCACCACCCGTGGCTAGTTGCCGCGGGCCTCCTCCGGCCACCACCAGCTGCCGCCGACATGGCGCGCCGACAGTTCTTTCCACGGGCCACCAGACGTGTTCCGGTGGTCAGTTCTTGGTGCCATTTGTTCCTACGAGCCTCTCAGGTCACCTCCGCCACTGTGTGACCCCTATCTATGCCTTGATGTCACATTGCACGACCGCGCACAGGAAACACAAGAACAACAAGATCGGCAGAAGGTCCAGGGCTTATTTGGATTGGCCCCTGCCCTTCGCCTTAGCGTTTTAACAAGGGGTGTTAGAAACAATCAGAGAATTTAGAAATAACTCCCAACTTGTAACACCACATCAACCTCTCGTGTTTAAAGAACGATCCGAGGATCAACCCGTTGGTTGGTTGATCCGCATTCTTTGTATAAATCAAGAACGGGGAAGGAGGAATATTTAAATATCAAAAACAAAAACCCCTACCTAGATGAGACGTCCACTGATGAATATCGACAGAACCTCCTTCTTCATTATTGTCAGTCCGTGATTCAGTGTCTCTCTTCACCATTTTCTGAATCCGGTCTCATCCTCCAGGTGGTTCTTCACCGGCTTCTGTCATTCTTCATTGAGGAAGAAACCCGTCTATGTTTCTTCAGAGGTTCTCTCGCGTTTATTCCATTCATTCACCAAAGAATGGTTATAATTAAAGAGAACCCTCCCAACACTGCGTTCATTAATTCGGCGCATTAATGAACCACAATTAATAGGGTGCCATAACCGTATGTGCGGTGCAGTTATGTATTCAAAGGGTAACATGCCATTTATTGACCCGTAACCGTTCCTTCGCTGGACTTCCATTACATAGCATTGCTTCTCAGCGTTTAAAGAAAATAAAACAAGTTTATTTTATTTTTTTATAACAAAAGGTCCGAAAAATATATTTCCCAGTCGACCTTTACCGACCGAAGTTTGGTCCCCCTTAGAAAAAACCCAATATTATAGATTCAATGGTGCCCTTAGTTTTTCAATCCGGGCACCGGTTCAAAAGTTAAGAAAACCCACTCGCACATCCACTGAACGTACTTAAAGAAAGTTCATAAAAGTACTCTGGCCACCCTTGGCCTCAAAATCATGTGTCGTCTCAGAGCTTGGTCTCACATTCACTTCAACAAACTGTGAAATTTTTTTATTGAAAATTCCGGGTTATTACAAGATCAAACCATTAAAAGGTGTGGGAATTATACCAAATAGGATCTTTCTAGTTCCACCTAGAATATGGGTTTGTTGTTGAGATTTTTGAAATTATTATTTGAATATTTAGAACAATTATATTCAAGTAATCCAAAAGCAGTATCATGATTCATTATATAATAAAGGGACCAAGAGTTATAACTCAACTCAAGGTGTTTTATGGATGCAATAGGAGTATCTTGATTCATTTTACTATATCACTTGAAGGTTGGGGTTGTAGATTTAACAACCTAAAATGTACCTGAAAAACCCTGATATGTTCATGGGGATATTGGAAAATTTTCAAGGGAATTATTGAAGGATGTTAATCATCCCCCACCTAGACCTATGTCATCCACCAATGTACAATGACATGAAAAATGATTGTTTTGAAAAATGTTTTTTTTAAAAATACATTCTAAAAAAACATGGTTTTGGAAAAAATTAAGTCCCACATAATTATATTTACTCATTAAGTTCCAATAATTTTAGATATCATGTGATATTTTTTCCTTATGAAGAATGTGGTGTTAAAACTTTTGAATATGTATCCCTTCCATTGACTGACTTTAAAAAGTTATTTTACATGTGTTTGTGCGTATGAGGTTATAAGAATTGCATAACTCCCAATTTTATAATTAGAAATAGGTGAAACTAGAATCTCAGAGGCCTAAAAAATGTGATTTGATAAATAATTTACAGGTATTTTTTCTTGAAGAAGTCACCATGTCACACAACAAATGCTGGGTCATGCTACAAAGGTGTGTCATGGTAATTCATTTTTCTTGGATTCCATCTCATGTATTTCTTAAGACTATATATTTTGTATTTAAGTTATTTTGAAAATAATTGTTACATGAAATTAAAAAGTGTAATATTGTACTATAAATTTGAGGGAAATTATAGACATTTAAGCAGAATCACCTTTACTTGGAATTTTTTGAATCAAACATTGAAAAACAATAACCATTGATCTATAGGTATTTTTCAAATCTATTTATGGTCAAATTGAAGATTGTGGAATGAGATAAAGTATTTTTTTATGCTAACACCAATGGAAGGTATTTATAGGGTCCATATAGTTCCCAAAAGACCCCAAAAAATAAATTTTTTTGGGTTCAGCCTTTTTTGGATACATCATTCAGTGTCAAAAATAATTGATCACATTAATTAGTATCAAATAAGGTTTTACATATGAATATATCTAATTATTATTCAATTTTATTTTTATATGTTACATATGATATTAATATTTCATCAAATATTTGAGTATTTTATCATTTATAATATGGTGTTTTCAATAAGAACAATAATTATATGATATGGAAAGGTGAAAATAATTTGAGAAAGCCCCCATAAGTGATAAATGGGAAATATGAATCAAAACTATTTGAAGGAAATAAACATAGGAATTTTATTTAAAAATAATTTGATAATTATCCCTTTAAATAATATTCTTTATTATTTGAGGAGAATGTTCACATTGAATCATGTTGGGAATTTTAAATTGAAATAAGGGATTGTATGTAAAATGTATTAGTGGAAGTTTTCTTATATTTATATACATTAGTTTATTAAGAATCTATATGATGTGAAATCAAAACACAAAGTGGATATAGTGTATTTGGAGATGATGTTACCTATGAAGTTTCAAATGATATACACTCCCATCTAGGATGTGTAAGGAATGCATCAAATTTAATAATACATTGAGGAAAAACAACCCTAAAAAATGGAATGGTTAAAAAGGATTATAGTGAGATATCTGAGACATTCAATTCTTATTATGAAATAATCCATGTACTAAAATAAAATTAATGATACACTAAGGTTGTAAAAAATTCATAGTTGGAGATCAAGGATAAATTGGAATAGTGAATGAAAAATCATTATAAGTGAAAGACAATGTAATAGTATAAGATTTATTACTAATGATTAATAATTTATTTTAGAATCAACTCCATTCCAAAATGAACTATGATACATTTTATTAGTATTGTATTATATTGTGATTTTTATAATATAGTAATTTAATTAGTGGTTTAAAATTGATATAACTAAATAACGAGATAGATGAGGTGTTTTAACTAGTACAACTCATCATTATGGGGATCAATATTATGTGATTGGAAGGGAGGTATCATCACTAGGGTTTTCCTTGGACAAAGATTAATATGATATTCAACATGTATGAGTTGAGAGAAATAATCTATTAGGGAAATTCAAGATCAATGAAATCAATATTTTATCTACTCAGGTTAAATCACCCCTCATGACAACCACCATTTCTTATATTACATTTAGGTATTATATAACATACAATGTCAATTTAATTACAATATACTTTTCCCAATAGAAACATTCCCTATTGAAAATTTTCCTATAGAAATGTACCCTATAATATTGTATCATATAATACCCTACCTAATAACAAAATAAATTAAAACATAGTGGTACACTTGCAACAGAGAAAACATATTGGAAAATTCTTCATTATTAAAAGATATCAATAGAAAGTTTTTTTATTCTAAATATTTTTTTATTTGTTTTTATTTTTAATGATAAATTTATAAACATTAGATTATTAATTTGAAAAAATAAACATAATTTTTGAATATAGAATGTCAGTATTAGCTTAGGATGATTTTAATTTTTTTTTTCTAAAAATGATATTTTTTTGGGTGATTAGTGGAAAATACTGTTCTTATTAATACTATCATATTTATGAATTCATAATTATATAAAATGTATCTAACTTTTTTATTTGATGTTTTAGTATAATACAAGAAATTTTTTTGATCATTTTATTTATTTATGTATGTATAATGTTACGTTCAATTTTGGGGTTGTTTTAAACATACATAATATTACAATGTGTAACCATAACATTAAAATTTTTGATCATTTATTAAGTTTAATTTTTAACACCTTAATAAATTGAATATAATAAATTGGATTCGATATTATCAATCATAATATTCAAATAATACAAAATCTTACAATTCATTTTTAGTCATCAAATATGTTAACATAGTAAAATTTTTTCAACTCAGTAAGGGGTAAAATGTGTTAAAAAATAAAAAATAAATAAAAGGTCCCTAATCTCTCAAAACCACAAAATTATGTTTTTGAATTAATTTATTTTTTCATACCTTATCGTATATATTAAAATATGGAATCATGTTTCCACTTGATAGTGAAAATGAATTTAATTAATTTTATAGTTCTATATAATAACAAATGTGTAACACCTCTCATTTATAATTGAAACCATCTCCTCCTCATTTCTCCACAATACATGTTCTCTATATCTTGAAAAATATATACCAAAATTCATCAAATATATCCTTTAAACATTCTAGATTTATTAACCACACCAAAGTACAATCCTATGAATGCTTATGGTTTAAACCAAAGGAGGAGATTCGAGGAATAGGTGGTTGTGATAACCAACTACATTAGAGTTTCTATTTTATTTTTTGGAACCTAAATCCATTATAACTATTAACATATAATTTCTTATAATAAAATTTTATTATGTATATGGAAAAACATTATTTATCTACTTTTCGTCCATTGAAAAATGAAAATGTCATTGATGACTTTGTCTGGACTATCGCCTCTACGAACAAGGTATTTCATTTTTCATCAAAAACTCAAATCCCTGGTTATAAATAATGTTTTTAATTAGTAAACATTATATTTATATGATAATTTTTATTCATGAAAAGGAAATTAGTTTTCATTTTCCTTTCACCAAAATCATTAGAAAATTAAATTTTCATAAATTTGTTTGTGAGAACTACGGACTCGATGAATATTATATTTCATTTTCCATCACCACCTTGCATGAAAGGTTCTAAAAGTGTATTTAATATAGAAAAATTTTAATTTTGAAGTGATTGATAATTTTTAATTATAAATTAGTAATCATATTAATAATATTATCATTAAATCTTTAATGAAATTTTAAATAAAAAAATTTACATGTCGATACAACTTTTATAATTTGAATATTTTAAATAAAATTTATTGAAATAAAAAAAATAATGATACTTGTATAATAATGAAAAAAATATACATTATTATATAGATAATGTAACTATTTGATAAAACTATTAAACATTGTCACTATACCGATGGGGTTTTATAGAAATTTAGTGATAAACCTGATGTGATCAATGTAAGTAAACACTATAAAAAAATGAATGAAATATTATGAAAAAATATATTAAAAAAAGAAAATAAAGATGATAGATGTTATTAACAATGTATTTAATAAATTTAATTTCATTATTTAGTATTGTATAACTTTTCTAACTAATATATAATCCATGATAAGGGATAATTGTATGAAATTCCATTTTTTAGACATATTTTTTATACACCTATTATAATTTATATGGTGTATATACACCCATATAAATTAATATTAAATTAATAAACAATTATTTTTGGAATTTAAGTTTCATTTTGACATTATATATTTCTAGGGTTTTTGATATAATATATAAAAACATCATAACGGTTACTTATATAATATCACTCCTAATCGGGATCGATTATATTTATGATTTTATAGGTAGAATAGTATACTATATCTTCTTCTTAAACACAATGTATTTTCAACATCTCAAGTTACCTATGGGGTTTTCTTGTATTATCTCCTTTTTACTTCTCCATAGTCCTCAAATCCATTTAAAGGTTTATTAGAATAAAATTCGATCCTATATCCCCATTTTGGTCTAGATTTATTTTCATCCTTATACTCATTAAATTTTTTCCTTAAAAAATGTTCCTTTTATACATCCTTGATTTATTAATCTCAATTTTTATTAACATCTAATTTCAATTGAATTTTTTTAATATAACCATTTAATCATTTTCTAAACAAGTTAGTGTGGGATTTCTTAAAATACTATGAAAATAATATCCTTGTAATAATTTTCTCTAAGAATATATTTTCCCACTGATATGTGTATACATAGTTATTTAGATTACTTTTAGGATTTTTATGTATTTCAAAAACAATAACTATTCCAATTATTCTATAAATAACTCAAATGAAAAAGATATGAATTTTTAAAATGCAATGACTATGTATTTAATTCCAATTAAATGAGTTCTTATCATCCAATATACATTTTCATATGTAGGAATAATTTCATTTCAAGAATCCATTATTGTAAATTTTATAAAAAACTATTTTAAAAAGACTACATGAAATTTCGTGAATGGAATTTTTGAAGTGATTTATAAATTATTTTTTCAACAATGTTAAAAAATCATTAAGGAATTATTTAATTTAATTATTCACATTTATTTCATAGTATAATCCCTAAAATAATTTAAATTACCACAAAACAACCATTTCAGAAGAATTTACCTTCCCTTGATTTACAATTAATCCTTATTATTTTCATAAAGATTATCCCATGTTCATTTACTCTACGATGTACTATTTTTATAACTATCCATCATTCCTTTAAAATTACATTTCACTTTTATATAAATGTTCATTAGTATCATAAATATATTTACCCTTTTAATATTTTAATAAAAATATGGAATTACTATATATTATATTACATGAAGGAAGATTACTATGAAATTTATTCTATTTACTAGGGATAATTAATATCGACTATACTTTTTTAATATGGATATTTTGTATTAATAACTCATATTTATTATGTATTATATTGATCATTCAATATATGAGGAACACATTGAATTGTGTATATAATGGATGGGTCCTGAAATTATATAGACCCTTGATGCATCACTATGTCTCAAGAGAAAAAATTGAATAGGAATTCAATGTATAGCTACCCAATTATTTATGATCTCTTGGATGATTCCTTATTGGAATGTGTGATTACTTAGATAAGGTTATGAAAGTATGATTTTTATGTTTGATATTATTCAATCCATAATTATGAAATCATTTTTTTTGACCGTGTTATTAATTTTGTTTTTATGTTACCCATGTATAAATTATTTCCTATGTTTTTGGATATGAACCATTTGATTAGCACTTATTTCCTCCACACTAATCATGCCTTGAATATTTTATAATATCTTTAACTCTATTATACCCTTTAAAAATCATATGATATTGACCTTATTATGTTTTCATTTCACCATTTTATAAGTATGTGTAATTTGAGTGAAATTTCTTGGAGTGTATAGTGTTTTTAAAGGGAATCCCTGGGTGTGGCCTTTTTGAACCCTCCACTCCAAGGAAACCCCATCCCCACTAAGAGGTCATGATGCCCCAGCCGGGAAGGAGCCATTGCCAGCTGAGATGACAGAGCATCCCATGGGGTAACACCTCAATCAACGATAATTTCTCGGAGCGTATAATTTTTATAGAATTTAATAGGACATGTAGAATATAAGGCCCCGACCTTAAACCTTACTTAATATTGAATTAAATTAATAATTCACATTGAGGGTCTTTTCAGGTTTAGAGTTTTAGAGAATTAGGACATAACTATTACATCTCAAAAGATTACAAAGTAGTCACTTCTACTAAATTTCCATAAAATGAAAACTCTTAAAAAGAAACATGTCTAGTTCCATGTATTAGATAGCATGACTTTCCCTTGATCCCATCCTTGAACCTATTCCACATTAAGTCATGTGAAAAAAATTTCAAAAAAACTTGGGGTGAGCATAAAAATCTCAGCAAGGGATACACAAAGAATGAAAACTGTTAGTTTTTCAAAGCAACAAGTAAACCATGTATACTTTATCAAAGTAATACCTTTCACCTTTAGGAAGTAGTAAAAACTCTTCACTGAATAAAATATCATTACTTACCCTTTTGTAACCAAAATATTACCATAAAACCCATATAAATAACACATAACATATAAAGGTAACTTGGGAAATAAACATACTTAAATGGAATAACCATACGGTCTACTTCCACACATACTTAATGGAATAGCCATACGTCCGACTTCCGTACCCAATGCATTGGAGGTTATAACGTAACCACCCGTCCTGGTATTCACGACACCACCCGTCATATGGTTTATCACATAACCACCCGTAAAATGTCCAAGTACCATCATTACACTTAAAATATTGAAAATATAAACATTTCAATAACAACATTTCATTTTCAATCACAATAGGTAATTCCAAGATATTGAATCAATCAATCCATTTTCAAAAACCATTTAAAATATATTTTTGAATCAAAGTGTCTCATACCACTTTGAAGATTTTAATGGAATTATAATTTTAAAACATTAATGTCCATATAAATAAATACTGAAAACCATTTCGAAAACATGGACATTAAAGATAAAGATTTAGAATAATAAATCTTTAAAACATTTAAGACGATATTTTTGTTAAAGAGTTTTTAACAAAATGAGAGACTCTTGAATACAAATAATTGCGGAATAACATTTAATCATAACTTTATAATATCATGAGAATAAATGGATTCATGATATAATATGTCAAAGGATAGTATACACACCATATAAGAGTGAATTGGTGCATAACAACAATGAAGTCTCAATGGAAATGTAAATTGAGATGAAATCCATTATAAAGATGGTATCATTAAATTAAGGATAAATCTATCACATAATTATGTGTGAGAAATATAAATACACCCAATATAAGTGGATATTAAGTGTGAAACAATAAGAGGTCATTCACACATATTCATAGGATGACATGTTCAAGAAGTACTGGTTGAACCCAAAGAAATCGAAATTGGGTTAAGACGTTCCCTTGTAAAAATTCGACAGCCTAACGACGTCACTTCAAAATTCAGAAAATTAGTCGATGAGAGAGTGAATGGTATCTCATAACATGGACATAAACTTTACATCAATAAGGATATATAATAACATATCCCAAAATAATAAAATGTAAATTAAAAGACATAACAAAAGAAGTATTTTAAAATGAGGAGGGTGAAAGGTTCCCTTACCGACTTGGGTAACTTTCGAAATGTACAACCCATGAAATAAGGACTATAAAAAATTGATATAAATACTCATAAACGAAAGTATATTACAAAAAGATTATAATAATGTGTAGTAAGTACACCACTCAAAGGAAATGGTGGAAAATGTAGCATAAATCTCACGGGAATAAAAGTGAGATGAAAATCCCTTACGAAAACTCGGCAGCCTAACGGCGCCACTTAATACTTCCAAAAATGGATTTATGAGATCAAATAGGGTCTCTCATAATATGAATTTTTTTTTTCAGTATTATGAATATAAAAGAACATCCCAAACATAATAATGATGAGATTATAAGAAATGACATAAAAGAGGTTACTTAAAAAGAACGAGAGAGGTTGGATCCCTTACCTCGGGTCCGACTTGACTCGATCGTTCTTTAACATCCTGAATAATAAACTTGAGTTAATTTACACTTTATTAAGAACCTTTTTCAAGTTCATTATTCCTTTTATATCACTTATTTCCATGTTATAAACATTATGTAATCATTTAAGTTAATAATGTTTGTTTTGTCGATATTTGGTTCTTAAGTCGAAAGTGGGCTTCTTACAATTACATGTTGTTTGTGTGGTCAAAGATTCATTATATCCAGAATGATATTCATGATTTGGATATAATATATATCATATATATCCAGAATATACATGTATTTATAATATTACATAATCATTTAGAGGTAAGAAATGAAATGCACCGTTCATGGAGACGGTAAGCCGTACGTACGCATGAACGCTACTTTCATTTCTATGTCATATTAATGGAATTAAAACCAAATGAGAGGTATGTATATTTTAATTACAGAATTATATTAATCATTTATATGTAACATACATCATATATAATAACTTTAAATCCATCCTTTATACATCCCACATATGGCATTAACGAATTAAATAACTTTGAGGGGGCGGTAGTCCGCACTTCCTAAAATGAAATTATCGTGTTTACCCACAATGGAAACCATAAAGTTATGACACAAAAGGAAAATACAGAAGCTTAAGTAAAACATAAACATATTATATATCATATATAAATATAGTGACATCTTAATGTCCACCTTTGAAGGTGTTATATGAGTGTTGAATAATCATCGTTTCGTGAGGCAGAAATTCGCCATCGACAGAAACAGTATGTTCTTTAACCATTAGATGTAGGTGTTTGTAAGTGTAGCTCTAATGCTTATTATAACAACATCCTAGTATATTTAAGATACTGGATTTGTTACAAAAGAAATGAATAAAAATAGTTTAGGGGGTTGGAGAAGCAAAATAAAACAAAAGAACACAAGTGAAGACATTACCTTAAAATTGGTAACTCTTTTTGATTTGAGCTCAAAGGCTTCCTTGGGAAGACTTTTGCCCAAATTGAGGCTTCTAGGAGTAATAGAGGTATGTGGAGAGACAAAATGGGTAGAGCTTGGCAGAACCAAAGTCTTGAGAGGTGTGGGTAAGGTGATAGTGGTGGGGGCCTTTTATAAGAGGAGAGGAGGGGCACTCTTGGAAAGTAAAGAAATGTTAATTTATTTTAAAATGATTTTCAGATTTAAAAGGTCCCACATTGATATAATTCAAGGATAAGGTGATAATGGTTTTAAATATACCCATCCAATAGGTCTTTGACAAGTGTAGGTCTTATATTTTACATTATCTTTTCATTTTATTTAAATCGTTAAATAATGAGGTAATCGCTGCATCATCATGATGTCATAAATAATTTAATTTATTTAATGTATAAAAATTATAAAAAACTACTATGATGTAGTAAATATTTTTTAGCTTTCCAATTACTATTTATAGTCAAAATTATGACTTTTATAACCCCATTTAAAAATTGTTTTAGTAAAACAACTCATGTTTGTGTCATTTTTACTTTTACATTAAATAAAAAGATATTAATGTAATTTTCCTTCCAAAGTGACTCCATGAGGTCCCCAAGTTGACCCATGGATTGTCTTGGTCGGCCATGACACATCCAATAAGGGTAGGACATGTGTCAATCTCATATCATATTATTAAAACATTATTTTTACCTTAAACTACACTAATTATCTCTAATCGCGATTAAAAACTTAAAAGTTACTTTTCACCAAAAAATTATTTTAATCCCATTGAACCACATTTTACTTCTTAATGAAAACCATTTATGTCAGATTTTTGAAATTCAAAACACAGAGGTGGCAAAGTTTCATTTAAACGAAAAATCAGTTTCTTTAACTACCACTTAGTGGTTTCACTATTCATCAAAAATTGAAGTTTTTCAGAAAAATACCAAAAATTCACTCTAAGATATATTTGATATTCCAAACTCAAAAATGATGTATATTTTACAAAATTCAAAACATATAAGTTGCATTAATTAATTTAATAATTAATTCCCACTGTCAAAACAAATAACATGTCTTTAAGAAACAATATCTATTAAAAGATTGACACTAGTTTAAGTCCAATTTCAAAGTGAAATTAATTCCAATGACCACTATTGGATTAAATGGTAAAAATATATTATAATTTTACTTTAAAAACAATTCAAAAGATAATCTAATAATATAAATAAATTAGATTAAAAAGAGGTTTTGAATTAAAATACAACATTTTTCACTATTCATAAAAAAATTGAACTTTATCGGAAAGATACCAAAAATTTACACAAAGTAAATTTTGATGTCTCGATTTTAAAGAAGAATTTTATTTTGTCAAATATAACACATAAAAATGTCAAAAAGTGGATTTAAAAGTGGTTCTCCATCAAAAAGCGGTTAATCGACCTTCTAAAGAATATTAGAATGTTTACGCTTAAAATTGAATTCATTCACATTTTTAATCCTCTAACATTTATTGTAAAATGTAAAAATATTTGAAAAAAATATATAATAATTTTTTAGTTAGTTCTGTTCATTCCCTCCATTACAACGGCTAGGCGTTAACTACCATTTAAAATAATATTATTTTATTATTATAGTGCAACGCAAGATTTCAAAGGAACTCGTTGTTGCGTATTGGGTAAGCCATCAAGCATAGCGTTACCTTTAAATTAATATTAACATTTTATTCACAAATAGGGATAAATATAAAAATGTCATATTCTTTATTTACCTGGGGTGTTACATAGAATACAAAAAATTGAATAATAAAATCAAGGTATAATTGAAAAAAAGTCGCTTGATTGTGGAAAAATGGGTGTCATTATCTAAATGGGTTTTCATAATTATGTAATTATGTTTACCTAAAAAGTAATTTAGTGTGTAATTGACTCAATAATACATGTTATTTTGTGATTATAGATGGTTATAAATTAGTTTTCTCAGTTGGAATTAAAACTAGTATATAAAAAAGTTGTTTTTGGAACCATATATGTGAGTACAAGTATAGGGTATTATAGCTGGTATGGAAGATGGGTTTTGTTAACATTAGATGTTACCATTTCATCAGATGAGAATAATTTATGTTTTGTGGATACTATTATAGTTTGTTATTTTTTTGGTTGATGAGAGGTTCAATGGAATAGATAATTTTTTAAAGATATATGTGACTGTATTTTAAGGTGACTAATGAGATTATGGGAGAATACTGAAGTATAGATTACCCCTTGAATTTCTATGTGATTTAATATTAATATATATGGTATTTTTTATTACATAGAAACAAGGAATATAATACATTAGTGAAAACCCTAGGGATATGTCTTTGTATTATAAAATATCAAAAAATTAGGTAATGTAATGAGTTTCTGGATTAATATCAATAATTTCCATTTCTAGACACAACAAACTGGATGATGGTTCTTGAAAAAATGTATCTATGTGTAAAAACCATGAAAACTGTTGGTGGGGTATTAATATGATCTTCAGTCAGCGAAAAACAAGTGGACCTAATAGAAAATGAGGGTTTATAATCTCAATGTTTAAGATTTTGTTAATTCATATACACTCTGTAAACCATTATGAAGTATTTTATTATGTTTTTATTGATTATATGATGGAGTTATTATGGTTTATGGGTATAAAGTGTTAATTTATATTATTAATATATTTTGAGTAGTATGTATTACTACGATTATTATAGATTAATTTGTCATCAATGGGATTTATATTATTTTTTAATGGTTTTTATATTTTAGGGATCATAGTTGTCAATTATTTTTATAACGATTAATAATTATTATTGATTTTTTTGAAAATAGTTATGTTGATTAAATATATATATTTTTTTGACAAAATATGGTCAAAGATAATTTGAGGATTTTTAGGCTTAGTTATTAATTGGTGATTTATATTAATATATGGGTTTTACTGTTGATTTATTAGTGATTAATGTATTAATTCATAAAATGAAGTTTTATTCATATTTAGTATTATTTTAACTTATCATAACCATTATGGTTGAATTAAATCACAAGATATGAGAGGAAAATATTATTAACCATTGGGGGAAAATATGATTCATTAAAAAGAAATTTTCACTCTTTAACATGAAAAAGATAAACCATTAAGGAAATTCACCATTATGAATACAATATAATTCATAGATAGACATCTAATAAAAAATAACAAAGGATGGATTTTTTCTTATAAAAGAAATTAAATCATATAAGTATATATTATCATATTCTCTATCTCGTTGGTAAAATAATTCATTATTCACATGTAAGTAGAATGTAAATCAATAATTTGATACCTTATAAGGAATATTATCAAACATATATTAAAATGTGAATATATTATAGTGGTATCTTTTCAACTTATATATATATAAAAGATTAAAATTATTTATTCATCAACCAATTCTCATTGGAATGAAGAAAATGTTATGGGGATAAAATTTCCTTAAGGGGGAATAATGTAGAAACATTGGCAACTTTAATAAGAATATAAATTTTCAAATATGACATTCCCTTAAAAATATACCTTTAACAACATAACCAATAGAAATATAACCTATCAAAACATTACCTATGAAAACATACCTTATTCCATGAGGGTTATCTTGTGATAGGATATACATATTAACTGATTTTTAGTATTTTTTATTCAATATAATAAATATTTCTCATTTTGAATATTTTCTTATATTATATGGTGTTAATTTAAATATAATTTTTTTTAAAATTTGATTTATAGGTTTGTAAATTTAATTTTTTTATTTTTGTTTTTTAATATTAACATCTGATGATATATTAGCACTATACTAAATTTTTTTATTTTAAGGTGAATAGTGAAAAATATAGTTATATAGATACTGTAAATTTCATCACATAACCCTGATATAAAAATGACATAAAATCATTGGAAAAATTTTTTCCTAGAAAAATTATCTATTTAAGTATTATAATAAAACATTTTAGTAATATTATGTTTAATTTTAAAAACATTGTATGATATTTTAAAACCAAAGTGACGTTTAAGTCTAATAAATAACAAATAATGATCATTTTGGTTAATTAAAAAACTACATTGTAACATTAGGATTTAGGATTGGATTAAATTCACATTAAAATGATTTTAATAATCCTAATATAATAAATTTCAAGGTGAAAAAATATATAAATTATTTATGTGTAAATTCATTTTTTCTTCATAAAAATCTACTTTTATAAAATAAATTATTCCATTTTGTGTACTAATATTAAATTTAATTTTTACCACCATTATAAATTTAATAATTTAAAATATGTTTCATATTTTGAATAATAATATTAATACTCTCTAAAGATATCCATTTCATTTTTTGACATAATATTATGTTAGTATAGTAAAAGCCAATCACCATGAAAAAGGGTATAATGGAATGAAAAAGGGTGAAACTGAATGATACGGTAACTAATCTATCGAGGTCTCATATTAAATTTTATTGGATATATTTACACGTACCCACATAATTATATCATTGAATATATGGAAATTAAATGTTATTGACATATAAAATAACATTAATTTATTTTATAATTTTATTTAATTAAAAAAGTTTCACCCCTCACACTTATAAAAAGAATCCCACTCTCCTAAACTTTCCACACTATATGAGAACATAATATCAAACAATATATAAAAAAAATACCTCCCTAAATATCCATCACATGACAAATATTTATTTTTCTCACCAAAAGAAAAACCTATGAATGATTATGTTGTTTTCCAAAGGTGGTGATCCAAGGAAAAAGTAAATCATTTATCCATGTACATTCAAGTTTTATTATTCTACAACCATACCATAATAAATTATTATTATTATAATAAAATGAAATTTATATCACTCATATACTAAAATGATATAATGATGATGGAAAAAACTATATTTACATCTGTTATAGGGATTGAAAATTGAAAATGTTACTCATGTGTACTCATATGTCATCACCTTCATGAATGACATGTTTTATTATTTATCACTACCTAAAATTTATGGTTAAAAAAGATAGATTTAATGACTATAAAAAATTATTAAGTCATAATTATTAATATCAAAATAAATTTGGCTACTGAATTTGTTTTCATCATTCTATTTAAAAAATTAAAATGTCCCATAATCATATGTGTAGACTTCTGCCTCCAAGAAGGATGTATTTAATTTTCCCTGACAATAGTAAATATCTAGATTTAAAAGTGTAATTTTTTTATAAATATGATTTTATGATATTATTAATATTTTTATATAAATATATTCATTATATTAATATAAATTTAAAAAACGGTTACAATAATTTTAACTACCTAAAATGAGCATAGAAAGGCATTTAACAAAAATATAATTTAGATTTTGAATTTTTTTAATATAAAACATTTTTTAATGAAATTATAAATAATACAAATATAAAAAATTATATAAGTAAAGTAATTGTTGGATAACATCATTATCCATTTTCATCATAATGAAGAGGCTTTGGGAAAATTGAACGAACTTCCACAAGGGGTAAATTTAAGTATAAAATATAAAATAAATAAATAAAATTAAATGAAATATGAAAATAAAAAATTCATTGAACGATGATAACACTTAATAATCTTGTATTTAATTAACATAACATGATTATTCAAGAGGATAGAATATATAAGAAAAAATGGGAATCCAAGGTAAGGTGTTTTCATTTCGAATTCGATTCAATGAAACATTTTTTTGATATACCTATTTCCACATATATATTATAAATATTTCAACTTTGAATTAATATAACATGATTATTGTTTTATTAATGTAGTTTTTTTGTTACATCTGGCAAGGAATTATTCTTCATGAGTTACAAGGGTTGTTATGGGTAATTTTAAAATCTCACTCTTAATCCAGACTGTTTATTTTTTAGTTTCGTACTAAGAATTATGAACTATATCTCAATTTAAACCCAAGTAATTTATTTTACTCTATTTTATTTCTTTTTTATTTCAAGTATTTTCTCTAATTTTTCTCTATTTGTCACTAAAATACAATAAAATGTTTATTATATGAAAATACAAACTTATTTATAATTTCTTATCCTGAATGTTTTTTTAGTATATTCACATTCATTATATTCATTCAAGATGGTTATATTCCAAAACATACTTTATTTACTAAGGAAAATTTATTTTATTTTTGAATTTCTAATCAATTGGTTAAATTGAATATTTTTAACATTTTTTAAACTTGTCATTTTTTTACATTCAATGAAAATATGTTTGAAGAATATATATTTAAATATTTTTCACAATTTTTTTACTATGTATTGAATTTTCATTATTATTTATATTACTTTCTATTTTTTTAGGATTTTCTAATGTAACAACGAATCCCATAATTCTATGTATTTTTCAAAATAAAATTATTTTATTTTCTTATAGCTATTGAAAATGGATATCCTCCCCCTTATATAAATTTTTATCGTCTACTACAAATTTTCAAACATTATTATATCTTACCATCATGATTCTATTATTTTAAATTATATACAATAAATTTCATAAAAATAAAACTTGGAATCTCATGAATAGTGTTTTTGTTGTGAGTTATAAATTTGTTTTTGAAATAATATAAAAAAATGTTTATGGAAAAACATTTTAATTTTTCTGATAAATTTCCCAATATAAATAATAAATGATATTTAATTACTAAAAAGCATTCATTTATGATGAATTTATGGCCTATTTTCAATCCATTATAGATTTATAGTAATACATAAATTTTCAATCCTATTTTATACAATGTTCATTCACCATATGAAGTAGTGTTCTAAGTAATTCTCAATAATTATTTTGACTTATTTTTCTCCTTCATATCCAATTTATTTAGCATCATGATCATATTTATCATTTAAATGATGTTGTAATAGTATATTATTGATGTTTATGGCGTTAATTGAAGTAATACGATTAATATTGTAATTCCATTAAAAAGGTAAAAATAATATTATATATACTTGATAAAATACAGATATTGTGTATTAGTAAGATATATTCATTACATATTCTATTTATCATTCAATATATGAGAAGTAGAATCAACATATTTGAGTGAATAATGGGGCAGAAAGTTGTATATAACTTCATTTAATATCTTTTTATAATGGTATAAATTATCCTAGGTAATCATGAATTCCAAATTATTTATGACGTCTTGGATAAGACCATGATGATATGAATAATTCCATAGATGATTTCTTTACAGAACGTTCATGATGTATAACACTAGAACTCATTACTATCATAATAATCAAGCATTCTGTATTTAATTATACCCTCCATTGTATGCTACCCATTAATGATCATTTAATATCTCCCAACTTAAATTTATATTTCATGTGGTTATGAAGAAGAGTAATGTAAATTATATTTATATAAGAGTTTTACATGAGGAGTACTTTATTTGATACATAAAAGGTTTTATGATGAATTAAGAAACTATAGGTACGGTGTGGAATGTTTCTAATAGATACAAAAGGAAAAGGTTTTCTTATTTATAAGGATTTTCCTAAATTTATAAATCTCTTAACCTAAAATTATATTGGGTTGTTATGTGACTCAGTAACATATATTGATGATGTAACTATGAAAGGTTAAAAATTGGGACTCTTAGTTGGCATCAAAGACACTGTATAAAGAATATGTTTTTGCATGAGAACTGAGTGTACAATCTAGGGGTTTTAGACCATATATGGAGATCTTTATGGGTTTTCTAATTATAAGTTACAATTATGTAACCATATAATTATAAATAAAAACACACACACACACACACACATATGACATAAGTTTCTGTTTTTATATTCAAAGATAAATTATTTTTTAATAAAATATTATAGACAAAATTTAAATAAATAATAAACTATTTTTTTTCTTAATAATGCATTTTACAAAAAAAATATAATTTTAGAAAACTATCCATTTTTTATTTATGTTACAAAATATATTATGGTTATAATATGATTTTAATAAAATGTATTATATATATGAGAAATATATTATCACTGATTTAAATTTAATTTTACAGTAATTATGAAAAATATCATCTAATATTTATAATTTTATTTTTCTACAAAAACATTTTTTCCATGTATATAGCAATTTAAAGTAAAATATATAATACATTTTCATTATATATAGATTAAATGGACTCCATATTTTTAATCAGAACATAAAAATTAGGTATGAGGAGATATCAATTATTTTGAGGAAAAAAATAATAATCATAGAAAATATTTAAAACATTATAAAAGGGTAAATTTAAAGTGGAAAATATTTATGATTAGTTTTCTGATACAAAATCATTAAAAAAAAATTATTATCTAGGAAAGTGAATCCCCAATACCTTAAATAATTTTTTTTCCTACTCACCTAAGTCTAATGAGATTTTATCATTACCCTTCACCCAACATAAGCTCACATAGAGACATTCTTCTTTAACATCGAAAATTAGAGCTCAACTCCACCCACTCAAAATCACAGATATACTACAAAATTTCCATAAATAAATGCCCATTTTACCTCTCCCATATTCCAATTTTACATTTCAAAACATTATACCCCATGATAAAACCCCAAACAATCAATTTTCAATTAGTTGTTCAAGAGATATTCACACACCCACTGTGATTATTATCCTCTCCAAAATCATTTATTATATAAAATATCCATCCACCTCATCTTTGATATATCTATTAAATATAATAACATCTATATAATATCATCATGAATATATTAAAATTATATAATAATAAAATAAATAGTTTCATAAACATACACACACATAAAATGATATTGTTCAGGTCTGTTTAACCACATACATGAACAATGAAATACAAATATATAGAAATATAAATAATAGGTTTATTAGAATTTAATATATAAAAATATTAATTTTTTTTATCTCTAATGGAAATAATAATATATAACTCATTATTAACAAATATTCTCTTCTTTATTTATTAAATTTACCAAAACAAGTTCATTACAAATTTTATATTCACGAATCGTTAGTAAAATAGTCGTGAAATGAACATGAAATTTCATAATTAATTATATAACTTATTTTTAATCCCATTGAGTAATAATTGGATGCTCAACTATTTATTAATCAAAGATGATCGACATCACCATTAAAAAACATGTATCAAACACTCAAAAATAAAAACATCTAATTATGAAAATAAAAAATAACAAACTAATAATTGTATAATGAATTATTATAATTGTTTTTTAGAATACTAAATATATTTTATTAACAATATTATATAGTTTATTAAAATTCTTATGTTTATTATATAGGAAATTTATGTTCATTAATGAATTTCAAAATAAAAGGTAAGGGTATTAGTTTATATTCCAATCCATTGAGGCATGATTTCATATTATGAACACATTATTTTTTAAATATGTTTAGATACTACATATTTAAATTAATTTGATAGAAATTTATTTTATTCTGGTAATTAAAATCTTTATTTTAAAATATTTATTTCTAATTGTTTTTATACTTATAAAAACACATATTTCTGGGGTTCTATTCAAAAATTTACTTACATGATACATGTTTCATATTAAGAACTTATTTTTATTTACGTGGTTTATATATTTCATATTTGGAATATATTTTCTAGATTTTATTTCTATTCATGTTCTTTATTTCTCCACTGAATGTTTCATATTCCATTTTTTAATAGTTAATGAATTTGTAATAATTTTTTAACATAACTCCCTTTCATTGAGTTGAAATCAATAAACATGGGAAGAATTTTTCTTACACTAGTTTTTCAAACACATGGTATTGTTATGTTGCATTTATCATTCTTTTGGTATTTATATTTAACTCTCCCATACTCCTTTATAAATGAATCTTATTTCTAAAAAAATTATTATTAATAAATCCCACCAACATTAATAGCCTTTTCTAATTCATGTATGTATTCATTAATTCTACTAATGTTATCCTTAATTATTTGGAAACTCATAAATTTATTATATTATTTGATATTCATATTTCTCGTTACCTCATTTTGAAATAATGTTTTATTACTCTTTTAAAAATTTGGGTTTTAACAAAACTACTGTAATATATTAAAAAGGAATTTCATTTCACGGTAATATTTTTCTCTCCAAATCCACATTTTTTACATAACCCACATATATTATCCATGATAAAATTTTGGGTTTTATATAAAAAAAAATGTTTTATAAAGTGGGTTCTCCTAAACCCCTCATAAAAATAAATTTTTAATGTGATTCATAAGATCTCCATTTTAAAATAGTGTTATTCAGTTTGTATGAATTCTATTATTATGTGTTCACTTCCATATTCCTCTCTATCATAAAATAGACACACTCTTATGAAGTTATTTTTAATGAATCCAAATCTACATTCTCTTATGAAATACTCCATTTGGGTGACTGAATTTTTTATATCTACTGATCCAATTATTGAGGTCATTATATATGATATAATTTTTAATTTTAAAAACAACCTATTTTTTCCATTTCTTCATTATTAAATGATATATAATAATTTTCATGAGTTAGATATGTGATTTAATTATCATTATTTAATGGGTGGGTTCCTATTTATCTCTATAATTAATTTATTAAGGTTTTATATCTCATGTTATAATGATGTTATATATCAAAATATTTGATTTTATACATGTTATAAATTCTATGTGCTGACCTGGTTGCATTTGGGAATATTAAAAATTCTACGAGTGTACATGATTTCATGTTTGTAATATCATGCATGGAGTTGTTTTATGTAAAAATGTTCAGAATTTTATGATTTACAATACTTTTTACCACACTTTTATTTTAAATTCCTATATTATGATTCATGTATAATGATTATTGTATTATGATTGCACACTTCCATCATATATGCTTGATCATTCATGGAAGTATGCCCTTGTATTAATACTTATGGATAAACCATATGAATTTATGATATTTTTAATAAGATATTTCTATCATTATCTTGTTTCTCTCATTCTAATGATCTTATAATTTATGGATCATTGATTTTTTTCCCATTATTGAGAATTTATGGCCACACTGTCTTATTTTTACGTTTCCTAAGGCAATTATATATAGGTCTATGCATATATTGACGCTATCAATTGAAATTTTTATTGCATATAATAAAGAAATAGTGTGAAATAATATGTTTCAATCTCTAATATCCAAATACCTCAATCCTTTGGATTCATGTATTATGAGATTATTATTAGATGTAATGTGTAAGTTATAGAAATATAGTAAATGGTATTCATTTTTTGTTGGTGAAATCTCACATGGTGTCCTATTCAGTGATAATTAATATATTTTTACCACCAGTCCTAATATTATGGGTTTGGGGAATCTCAGTTTGTATATGATAATGGTTTAGTTATTCTATGGTGTTTAGGATTACAAAAAAATATTTTAAACAATAGGGATATTTCTATGTTGAGGAATACAACATAATAATTTTGGAAAATTTAATAGTGAATTGTTACCTAATAATGGAATCCCACTCTAGATAGAAACAATTATATATAGTTTATGTGTTAGATTCAACTAGTGGTAATAAATTTTTTTGTTTTGTTATTAACTTAATATTCACTTGGTGAACATCAAAGGGGCCTCACTACACCATATTTTTCTCTCTAGAGGGATATGCTTTGTTTAATTTACACTTTCTTTAAAAAACTCTAATTGATTTTAAGAAACTATTATTTCATGATTAGAGAAACCAATAATAACATACCTTGAATAAACTATATTAAAAAATACATATTAATGGATTATGTTATTCATGTTACGTAATACTAACTTCTTCTAATAATATAGTTTTCCTTCCATACAGTAAATAAATATCGTTCAAAAAAATTCCATTATTTATGAAATTAATAGAGAAAAAAGGAGAAATGTTAACATTATATGTGGTGGAGAATGTGGTTATTGTCCCAAGGAGAAACCAAATTAGATGAGATATTCTATTTAATATCACATGGTTATACATACCCCGCTATCTGAAGATATTATTTAAAAAATTCAAGCATTTTAATATCCCAAGAAATAAGAAATATTATAAAAATATATTTTTATATAAGATCATGTGATAAATACATTGACGGAAACAAAATTATATAATTCATATGAAAAAATTATGGGAATAATAATAATAAAATATTCATAAAAGGAATGTGAATGGATTCAATTATGGAGGGACTTTCCAATAGTATCATAATTTTAACAATAAGTGGAAGAGATAAGTTAATTGAATGGCTGAGAGGAAGGAAAAATAATATTAATTCTCATCAATATAATGAATCAAATTGAATGAATTTTTCTGTTTTTTTAATTGGATCCCCAGTCCAAAGGCCAATGAGGATAATAGACATTAGTAGAACATAAAGCCAATGTAATAGGAAAAAACCTTTGAAATTAATACCTATGATATGGATTAGGATAATTATGTGTCAAAATTTAAAAATAACCCTTCTTTATATTAAAATAAGAATTCCTTTAATTTCATGAATGTTTTAAAATAATGTTTATTAACCACCTCAATCTATGAATATTGACTTATCAGAGAAAAAAAAAGTGGTATGATGATTTATTCTCTATTTTACAACACTTATATGATATGAATTTATAGTAATGTATTACTGGGTAATAATATTATTCTCTAATTAGTTGAATTTTATGGTATTTTGGGTATTCATTGGTTTTCTATGTATTGAGTCATTACTAATTTTCAAAATATGGAAGTCACATATCATATATGAGATCAACCTAGGATCATCCTAAAATATGGTATTGATATGAACTCCCAATGTAAAATATATCTATTATAGGGGTCATTGATTAAGAGGTGTGTTTTTTATAACTATTTCATGAAAATATTATTGTATTAGTCATTCCCATGATATTAAGGTAGATATCTAATTAAATGTTACATCTTAGGTCATTATATGTTAAGAATACCCTTAACTATTTTTAACAGTGAGAGATGACTAATATTATTGATATGCAATTTAAACAACAGGTAGAATATAACAACATAATATTGTAGTATTAATGCTAAATATATTAATTTACACATAAATTTTATCTTAAGTGAAAAATGATATATTATGTTAATATATATTTATAATATGAATCTTATAATACAACTCCTAACACAATGGTTTTAACTAGATACAACTACATTGTGAAATCTATTAGAAGCAAGGGAAATATGTAGTAGATTTCTTCCTCATGTGGTTAATATTTATGACAATAGAATGGAGGTAGTGTCAACATGGATTTACTTAGAATAATACAAAGATAAACATGAAAAAGTTAATCTTTCCAAAAATCATCTATGGGAGATTTATGATCATATAAATCACTCTGAAATATATGACATCTAAATCACCACTTGTAATGCCCCGACCCTAGAATCCCAAAGCCGGTGCATTATTTTATTACTTTGGAATGATTAAAAGGAATAAAATCCCAAAGGAATGATCAGTTTTACAGTTTTGGAAGACCAAATTACATTCATGATACTCATATTACATTGGGAAAGATAGAAAATACAAACATGGTACATAATAAAATGAAATAAACAACATCCTTGAAAGCTTATTCAATGGTTTCCTCTTCATAAAATAGGAAATGAACATAATAAGGGTGATTTAAAATTCTTAGTAAAGGTTATATAAAACAATAATAAGCAAAGTAAAGTCAATAAGGCATACAAATTATGTTAAGGTAAATAATTCGATAATCACATGCCATTAATAAACTGGGAATCAAAAAGTATCCATAGATTTTTTCATAGTGAAAATTCTATAGATAAGTATTAAATAAATAGTAAATGAAGAAAATTCTTATTTAGTGGATGTCATGTATCTGAAACATGAACCATTATACCATCAAGAAGGTTTAATTATGTGGGTTGAAACCTATCTTATTCTGTTTAGAAACAAACACGAAGGGTTTGTCACCAATTTTTTTGTCTCATGAGACTTGTTGATGCATCGAGGGGATATAGCGGGCCCCTACCATCACTGAAATTCCAAATAATTATTCATACATAGATTTAATTAAATAATAATATTCCCTATCAATATCTGTATTGGGTATAGGATACATATTCATCAATAATTCCACAGTTAAAATGACATTCATAATAAACACCATATTTAAAATGGTATATGACTAATAAAATAATATTATCCATGATACAAGGATATGGATATTTAATAGAAATATAATTTCAAATGAAAAATTATATGAAAGGGGAATTAGATAAACCACATAAAAAATATTAGGTTCACGATACCAAGTAAGTCTCGATGCAATGAAAATTGAGACAAAATCCCTTATCTTAATTCCTACTTAATTTGTCTCGTTTGCACCTCCTAAACAAAAAACTTATATTTATTAAAATAATGATACAAAATTGAATTATAGTCATTTATATAACTATTTATTAATAATAATTATTGTATTATATTTCATAATTTCCATTTATGAAAATTGAAGCGTTTGATATCATGTTTTACTTAAAAATTTCTAGTTTTACAACACGTTTTTTTATATTTTATAAAAATGTAAATTATACATTAATATAATTAATTACAGATTTATATATTGAATTATATGTTTATATATTATATATAGTTTATAAAATACACCCTTTAGGATGATTTTATGTGTTGACATGGAAATTTATCCATAAGTGGCTGACCGACCTTTGACGGGACATTGACGGGAGAGTGGGAAGATAATTTAAAATTTTATATATAGCAGTATGGCACATAAATTAGGTTAAAATCATTAATATATATAGTTAAATTAATTACTAATTAATTCATTTAATTATTTGTTGTGAAATGGTTGGAAAAAGAAAGAGGAAGCGTAACCTGAAGCAAAAAAATGGGGGTTCCTGAGCGTTTGTTTCCTTGGTTTTAATGATCGGTTCTCTTATTTATAAGTAAAGAAGTTCAAGTAAAATAGGTATAATTCTATAGAACTGTAATTATATGTTATTAAGGAACATTAATAAGTGTAAATGGTTATATATGTAATTTGTTTATATGATATGAGGATGAATTATTAGTTAAAATTTTAGTGATAATTGTTTGGATTATTTTGGCTTTTGTTTTCGATCACCACGCACTAGTTTTTTTAATTAATCAATAATATGTATATATAATGTTTCCAGAACATTAAAGTGGGTTTAATAAATATTTTATAATTTTTTTCAACCATAAAAATAGTTTCATTACTATCCTTGAATAAGAAATTGAAGAACAAAAATACGTCGTCCATGAAGGTTGAAAATCAACACCTCACGAATAATGATTTCATTTTTAAAATAAAATTAAGAGAGTAAGGAGATTAATAATTGATATTACATTAAAATTATATCATTATAGTATATATATGATACTGTATTTATCATTATCATTTGTATACAGGAGGAGAGGATAAGAAAAGAACATAATTTGAAATGAAATTAAAAGAAAAAGGAAGAGGGTCTACCTCTTGAATTATCCTCCTTGAGAACCTCCATAGGGAAAGGGGTTTTGGTCTTTTCATAAGGACCTAGGATTAAAACATTACATAATCTTGAATTAAATTAATAATTAACATTGAAGATCTTTTCAGGTTTATATTTTTAGAGAATTAGACCATAACTATTACATTACATCTGAAAAATTACAAAGTAGACACTTATTCTCAGTTTCCATTTTTTTTTCATAAAATAAAAACTCTTTGAAAAAAAGAGTCATGTCTAGTTCCATGTTTTAGATAGAATGACTTTTACTTGATCCCATCCTTGACCGTATTCATCTTTAAGTCCTATGAAAACATTTCAAAACTTGGGATGGACATAAAAAGCTCATTAAGGGTTATAAAATAAAGAATGGAAAAATTAGTCCATCAATATATACAAATCAATGAAATAATTCTTTTCAATATTTATATTACCACATAAAATCATAAGATTTTTTAATAACAAATGGCAAGTATAAATCATAAATGTAACTTGTGGAATCCATATCATACTTACACTTTAGCTATCACAGCTACATATGGAGTTACGTTGGAATACCCATCACAATATATTCCCTAAATATCTTGGTAGAAACATTAACGTTTACCTCCGTCACATTAACCAATGAATTGGAGTGATATCTAGGCCTCACCCTCCCTAGGTTTATCATGAAACCACCCATATATGCAAACAATTCCCAATAACTATAACATATTCATATCACATAAAACAAATATAAAGGAAAGATAACATTTCCACATTGAAATAAAAATATATCATTTAAATATATAGACATAATAAATCCATTATCAAAACCATTTTCAATACCAAAATACATAAAAGAGTATATGGTATTTTATTTTCCTTTTAAAAACATTATGACTTATTAAGGAAGCCATAGATCAAATAATACTCGCGGCGGCAGAAAGGTCGTCGTCACCGCGTATGTTAAAAAGAAACATTCCTTTTTTTTCATTTAGTAAAATACTTAATATAAAAATATTCCCTTTGAATGAAATGAAAATTCAAAGGGGTCTATACACCATATAAAATAATGTTTTGTATAAATCAAAATATGCCTCAATGAAAGGAGATTGAGATGAAGTCCCTTACCTCGTGTCCGACTTGATCCGTTCTCTCTTTAATCTCCTGAATAATAAACTAAAGTTAATTTATAATTTCTTAAGAACCTTTTTCAAGTTTATTATTCTTTTTATATCACTTATTACCGTGTTATAAACATTATGTAATCATTTAAGTTAATAATGGTCATTTTGTCGATATTTGGTACTTGAGTCAAAAATGAACTTCTTATAATTACAAGATGTTCATGTGGTCAAAATTCCATTATATCAAGAATTATATTAATTGTTTAGATATCATATACATAATATATATCTAGTATATATATGTGTTTATAATAGGACATAACTTTTGGAGATAAGAAATGAAATGCACCGTTCATGGAGATGGTAAGCCGTGCGTACACATGAACGCTACTTTCATTTATATTTCATATTTAATGTAATGAAAAAATAATGAAAGATAGGTATATTATAATTACAGTATAATATCATATATAATTTCAGTAACTCCATCCTTTATACGTTCCATGTATGGCATGAACGAGTCATATCACTTTGAGGGGGAAGTAGTCCGCACTTCCTCAAATGATATTATCATATTTACCCATTATGGAAACCATAAAGGTATTATATAAATGAAAAATACAGAATCATAGAAACAATATAAATATAATATATATCACATATAAATACAGTTCCATCATAATTTCCACCATAATAGGTGGTATGAGATAATTTAACAATCATCGTTTCGTGAGGCGTTAGTTCGCCATCCACAGAAACAATATGTTCTTTACATATTAGATGGAGGTGTGTGTAAGTGTAGTTAGAATTATTCTCATAAAAACAACCTAGTATATTTAGGATACTTGTATTGTTATAAAATAAAGGAGTAAAAAGAGTTTATGGGGTTGGAGAAGTAAAATAAAACAAAATAACTTAAGAGAAGACGTTACCTTTAAATCAGGTATCTCCCTTTGGTTTGAACCAAAAGGTTTACTTGAAGTGCCTTCTGCATAAGGTAAGGCTTCTAGGAGGAAGAGAGGGATGTAGGGAGATAAATTGGATAGAGTTTGGATGAGCCAATGGGATTGATATGTGTGAGTAATGGGTTATAGTTGACGGTTTTTATAAGGGGGAGGAGGGTCTCTTTAGGAAAGTTTGAAAATATTATTTTATTATATATTTTTTTAGGTTTCTAAAGGTCCAAAACTCATTAAAGTCGAATATAAGATGACTAATGTTCGAAATAAAATCATCCAATAGAAATTGAATAGGTTTTGATATTTTTTTTAATTTTTATAATCTTATTTATTTAAATCATTCATTAATGAGGTAAACACTGCATCATTATTGTGTCATTAAATTTTTTGTTTATTTGATGTATAAAAAATATATAAAAAAATAACATAAGGTAGGAAATATTTTTAGATTTTAAATTAATATTTATAGTCGAATAGATAAATTATATAACCCCATGTAAAAATTGATTTACTAAAAGATATATGTTTATGTCATTTTTGTCTTTACTTTAAATTAATTAATATAGTGTCATTATCACTCCCAAGTGGCTCCATGTGGTCCCAAAATCGACCCAAGGATGACCATGGTCGGACATGTATCATCCAATAGGATTAGGACACATTTTAGGGTAATTTAATATTATTATAATATTATTTTTTACCCTTATTTACCAGATTTATCTTTTAACCATGATAAATAAAATATTTACCGAAGTAAATATTCATAATGCCTAAAAATAAAAGTTATGTATTTACACAATTTGGACCTCATGATTCCAAATATGGAATAAATTTTTCAAAATTCAAAACACATAAGTGGAAGAAATTAATTTAAAATTAATTCCCATTGTCAAAACAAAAAGCGTGTTTTTAAGAAATAATAAATATCAAAATATTGACACTTGTTTATGTCCAATTTCAAAGTGAAATTACTTCCAATGACCAAAAATGTATTAAATGGTAAAAATATAATCTAATTACACTTTAAAACCAATTAAAAATATAATCTAACTATATAAATAAATTATATTAAAAGGTAGTTTTGAATTAAAGTACAGTATTTTTCACTATTCATTAAAAAATGAATTTTATCAGAAAAATACCAAAAATTTACCCAAAGAAAATTATGATGTACCAATTAAAAAGAAGAATTTTATTTTTTAAAATAGAACATATAAAAGTGACCAAAACTATATTTAAAGAGGGTTTTCCATCAAAACGCGATAAATCGGCCTTTTAAAGAATATTAAAGCATTTATGCTTAAAATTAGATTAATTCACCTTTTAATCTTCTAAATTTTATTGGATGAATGTAAAAACATTTAACAAACATGTACAGTCATATTTTAGTTAGTTCTGTTCATTCCCACCATTATAATGACTAGAAGTTAACTACCATTTAAAATAATAATATTATATTATTAGTGTGCAATGTAAGATTTCAAAGAAACCCGTTGTTGCGTATCAGGTACGCCATCGAAAATAGCATCCCCTTTGAAATAACATTAATATTTAATTCAAAAATATTAATAAATATGTAAATGTATTATTCTTTATTTACTTGGGATGTTACACTTTTGGTAAGACCAAGATCTCCTCGAAGTGGGTTTGAGACTAAGGGAAGATGATTTTGGGAAGAATTTTGACAAGCTTCAAGGATTATAGGTGTGAGGAGAAGAGGGGGCGATGGGTGGTTTATATAGTAGATAATAGGGGTGATTTATCAATATTTTATTATTTTTCTCAAGATAAGAAATAATGTTGATTATTGTGACTAAATAAAGTAATGAGTACATTTAAGTTCGAACTAATGGTTCTTACATCATCTAAACATCATCCACGACTCTATAACTCATGTATTTAGCATTTATCATAAATTATCTCATTTTACTATTAAAAAAAATTCAAGTATTTTAGAAAAATATCAAAAATTTACCCTAACCATTTTTCAATGTGTAGAATTCAAAATTGAACTCCATTTTATCAAAATAATTTTCTAAATAAGATAAATTTAATTTTTAATTTAAATCACCATTTACTCAAAAAATATATATTTTAAATTTGTAACTCATTTTATAACACTCTTAAAAATTAACTAAGGTCGCATAAAATTATCCTAAAATCATAGGAAAAAAATATTGATTTATGAATACATTTTATAAAAGTGAATTTTCTTTTAAATAAATTTATTAATTATAAAATTGTAATTAAATATTTATTACTCACAAAAATACTAACACTTGAATAAAAAAATTTAAAATATTTATTTACTTATACTATGATATAATTGTACCATACTTTCATTTATTGGATTCCTAATTTTTATTTATACTACCATGGGTGTGGTTTCTATTCATTTGGTCGATTCACTATTTATAAGGGTCATATTACTATTCTGAAGGTCAAGTTACTATTTCATTGGTATAGGTTCCTTAACTTCTAGAAATACCTTTTAATTAATTAATTCTTTATTTATAAGGTTTGTTTGGTGTTGTTTATGTGATTTTATATGATTTATACTAAATAAAATATTTTCTTGGCAATGAAATATATCTAATGAATTGAAATTATTTAAGAGGGCACATACCATAAAATCCTGGGGTGTTATATTCTCCCCTCCTTTGGAAATTTATTTCTCAAAATTATTCATGTATATTACCCTCTAAAAAGATGTGGGTGGTTCTTCTTCATAACATCCTCAGGTTCCCACATTGCTTCTTATATTTTATGGTTTCTCTAAAGAACCTTTACCAGTTGAGTCATCTAATTTATCAATACTTGGTCTCTAATGTCAATAATCTCGATAGGATCTTCACAGTAAGGTAAATTAGGTTCCAGTTCTGTTTCTTTTGAAGTGAGGACATGCATTGGGTTTGGAATGTACTTCCTTAACAAAGATACGCGGAACACACTGTGTAGTGTAGAAAGGCTAGGTGGCATCGCCAAATGATAAGACAAAACTCAAACTATCTCCAAAATTTGAAAAGGTTTGATGTACCTGGGGCTCGGTTTCACTTTCCTTCCAAATCTTATAACACCCTTCCCTGGATATACCTTCAAGAAGACATGATCTCCCACTTGAAACTAAAGACCCTTCCTTTGGTTATCAACATATCTCTTTTTTCTCTTTGTTACACTTTTATATGTGTTTGAATAGCCTTTACCTTTTTCTGTTAGTTCCTCCACATGTTCTGGGCCTAAGAGCTTCCTTTCACCAACTTCATCCCAACAAGTTGGTGTAAGACATCTCTTTCTATACAATGCTTCATATGGTGGCATCTGAATACTTGAATGGAAACTATTGTTCTAGGAATTATCTAAAAAAGGTAAATATTGATCCCACATACCTTGGAAGTCATGTGATAAATATCTAAACATGTATTATAAAGTTTGGATCATCCTTTCTGACTGCCCATCAGTTTGAGGGTGATAAGCAATACTCAAATTAAGCTAAGTATCCAAATCTTTCTGAATACTTTTTCCAAAATTTTGATGTAAATCGGGGATCTAGATCATAAAAAATTGATATAGGTGAACCATAAAGTCTTAAAACTTCATTAATATAAAGTGTTTCCAGGTTCTCAAGTGTTAAATATTCTCTTATAGAAAGGAAATGTGTTGATTTTCTAATACCATCAACAATTAACCATATTGTATATTTCTTTATAGGTGAACTTGGTATTATTATGAAAATTTCTATTGTAATTTCATATGAATTCCACATAGGAATAGGTAGATGTTTCATGAATCCTCTAGGATTTTGTCTCTTAGCCTTCATTTGTTGACAAACTAGACACCTTGAAACATAGTCAACAATTTATCGCTTCATATTATCCTACCAAAAATGTTCTTTTATATCTCTATACATATTGGTACTACCAAGGTGTATATATAAATTTGAGCTATGATAACCATAAAATATTTCCCTTTCTAGATCAGGTACTGATGGAACACATAACCTCTTTCCAAATTTTAGAACTCCATCCTCATATACAAAGTTTTCCAATCTTCCATCCTTAATGGATTTAATTTTCTTTTGTAGTTTATCAGCATCATATTGAGCACACTTTATATTCTCCAGTAAAGATGGTTTATCAATCATTTGAAAAAGTAATGATGTTTCCCCTTCATTAAAAATTTCCATATCCATATTTACTAGATTCGTGAACATATGATCTCTCTCAATCCTCATTTGGGTTATAATTCCATGATCTTTCCTGCTTAATGAATATGCTACCTTATTTTCCTTTCATGGGTGTTATTGTATTGAAAAATCATAATATTTTAGTACCTTGAGCCATCTTCTTTTCCTCAAGTTGATTTATATCTGCGTAAAAATGTATTTCAAACTCTTGTGATCATATATATCTCACATATTTCACCATATAGATAGTTTCTCCATATTTCCAGAGAAAATATTACAACTTCTAAATCAAGATCACGAGTCTGATAATTTTGTTCACATATCTTCACCTGACTTTATTCATAAGAAATAACTTTATTATTTTTCATAAGGACACAACCCAATCCATTCTTTGATGCATCACTGTATATCACAAACCCTTCTCTTCTAGAGGGAAGATTCAAAATTGGAGCATTGCCCAATATTATCTTAAATTCTTCAAAACATTCTGTACATTATTTTTTCCATATGAACATAACCCCTTTATGTGTGATCTTGGTTAATGGGTTATCCAATTGAGAAAAATTATATACAAAGCACCGACAGTAACCTGATAATACAATAAAACTACATACCTCAGTTATGTTCATTGGCATAATCCACCCTTGGATTGCCTTTGTCTTTGTAGGATCCACTAAGATTCCATCCTTAGAGACAATATTTCCAAGAAAAGAAACTATTTGAATTTAGAATTCACACTTACTAAGCTTCCCATATAAATATTTCCCTCTAAGAGTCTCCAGAACAACCTGAAAGTGGTTCTCATAGTCCTCATATATTTTGGAATATATCAAGATATAATCAATAAATACCACAAAAAAATCATCAATATATTCCTTGAAAACTCTTTTCATTAGATCCATGAAAACAGAGGGTGCATTAGTTAGTCCAAATGGAATTACTATAAACTCACAGTGTTCATACATGGTTATAAATGATGTCTTTGAAATATCTTCCTTCCTCACATGCAAATTTTGATATTTGGATCGAAGGTTAATCTTTGAAAAATATTGAGCTCCATGAAGTTGATAAAATAAATCATCAATGTGAGGTAGGAGATACTTGTTCTTTATTGAAATAACATTGATTACTCTATAGTCAATGCACAGCCTCATGGATCCATCTTTCTTCTTGAAAAATAGAACAGGGGATCCCCATGGGGAAACACTAGGGAAAATAAATCTATTGCCACTCAATTCATATAGTTGTTTCTTTAGCTCCACTAATTCAAAAGTGGACATTCTATAGGGAGTCTTTTATATAGGTCTTGCATAAGGAATTAAATCAATATAGAACTAAACTTCTCACTCTGGAGGAAGTCCAGGTAAATCTTCTAGAAATACATCAATGTATTCTTGCATAATAGGTACATCCTCAATTTGATTATTTATTTACTCACCCATATATATTGGATTCTATTCCTCCCCAAAAAGTCCATTCAGTAGAGTTACTAGGGGTGGATCTAGATAAGAATCAAATGGTGAGGTTTATGCTCTAAAGATAAGTGATTCTATATCATTCTAAATAATTTTAACTTCCTTTTTCTTGAAATATATTTTCACAACATAATTTGAAAGCCAATACATACTGAGAATTACGTCAAAGTCGATCATAGGTATAATGTTAAGGTCAATAACTAAAGCACATTTATGTGTCATAAACGGGAAAGACTAACACATCTTTGGTGCAATTATACTTCCCTTAGGAGTTTTGAATGCCAACTCCTTTATTAAATCAAAATAGAAATGTCTAATTTTATTGGAAAATTGGGAAGATATAAAATAATATGACGATCCAGAATCCAATAAAGCACTGGATAAGTTTTAGGAAATGATTAAAGTACCTACCACCACATCATTAGGAACTTCAACCTCCACAGTTGTGATCACATAAGCTTTTATATCTCCCCTTGTCCTCTTTTATTTAATATTAACTTGTGTCTTGGGAAATATATTTGAATAAATCCCCATTTAATTATAGTTGAAGCATTGAACATTATTTTTTCCCCTAGTAGTAATTAGCTCGATTAACCTTTTCAACACATGTATAGAAAACACCTATACCTTTCAAGCATTTCAAAGGGTGAATATTTCCAAAAAAAATTCATTGCTTCATTCCCTTATTCTTCATTGATGATTTACCCTTTCTATGGTTATCAAAATATCTATTCTTATCTTTATTTCCCTTAAAAAAATTCGATCTAGAAAATTTCTTCTCTATTTTCATGGCTCTTAATACTATTTCATTAGATGATGAAAATGTTTGAGAAGCCATTTCCCTTCAAAAACTTGGCTTAATACCATCAAAGAAATGATCAATATTGTATTCTGAATCACGTACATAATCTATAACATACCTGAATAGTCTTGTGAAGGCATACTCATACTCTATAACACTTTATTATTCCCTTTTCTTTAAGCTAAGGAATTTCCTATTAATTTCAGTTCATTCCTCATGAGGAAAGTATCTGTCAAATAATGTTTCCTTAAAAGTTATCCAATCCATGTATTATATTTCATCTTCCTCCTTAGTATTTTGGATCAATGACCGCCACTGATTATTATCTTCCTTGAGACAATATAATTTCAACACTACATTTTCATTTTCATTGCATCTTAATGATAGAAATATCTTTTCAATGGACTTGATCCACTTCTCAGCTACCACTGGATTTGTAGTCCCACTAAAATATGGGGGATGATTCTACATGAAACAATCCAACATAGGTGTAATATGGTTATTCATCAAAACCTGAGTAAGCTATCCTAATATGATCATGATTTTCTCAACTACAATACTATCTGTGTTGTCTTTCTCAGTGGGGAAATTCCTACATTTCCCGTGGGTATTGATTCATTTCCTTCAATTAGGCACTATTTCTAAACAATGGAATACACAAAACTAGAGTTTGGAGTGTGTATCGGATGGGCCCGTAAGGGGTGATTCTACTAGGGTTTCACTTCACCGCCGCCTCCATCTACCTTGGTGCAGCTCGGATCTCCTCCTTAACATTTCCTCAGCATGACTATGGCTACAGTTCATCTTTTGCGGAGGCGTTGGCGACCTCATGGACTTGGCCGGCTCAGCCTTTATCTTTGTTGCTGGCTTGCTCCCACCTCACTCCAATTTTAACTGGATAGGGTTTCTTCTGGCAGCACGAAGATGGTCTACGGCCAAGATCTAGGCTCCACTATTAAGGCTTGAAACATCATCTTTTGTGGGTTTGTTGGGTGGTATGTTGTGTTCTGTGAGGGTTTTTTGGATGGTGGTGGTGGGACATCGGTTCTGGCTTGCGGCGGGGTGATTTTCCGAAGACTTTGGTGCTCAATTTGCTCACATTCTGGTGATGGATTTCTTATTCTGAACATTTTTACCTTGGATTGTTATTAGGATGATTATGCTTCATTTTCTGTGTTTTTCTTTAGTAATTTCTATTTGAGGGGCATAGATTTGGAGGTTCGGGATTTGGTTTTGGGGTGTTCTGTGGTTTTGGATCTGGAGCTGCTGTGGTTTTGTTGTTGCGGTTGTTTCTGGCATTTGGATTCACTCTATTTTTTTGGATTTCTTAAATACTATGGAGGCATACAAAAAACTAGGTTATGAATCATAAAGAAAAATTTCGATCTAGAAAAAATCTTAACATAAATTGAAAATTATGCATAGCTAATATTATAATCATAAACATAGTTTATATGAGGACATATTTACTTTTAAATCATTCATAATGGGTTATAAAGAAAATTTAAATTATCCTAATAATATCCCATAGGAGTGTCAAACTAGGTGGGTAGTAAGGGCCATTTTTGTGTACTAGGTTACCCTGAGTTAGGCCTAGGACATCTTGTCACAGTTGTTACCTCTAGGTACATCTGTACCAGAATCACATCAACTTGTAGTATCCAGAGATGGATGTATTTCTAGGAAGACCCATATAATCTCTAACTTACTAAAATTCTATGATGTTATTCTATACTTATCCTCAAATCCTATCTTAAAGTTATGTTCTCTAATATTTTTTTTTTCTAAATCTAGTTTCCAAGGTTGCTGCTAAACTTACTTTGATACCAATGGTAACACCCTGACCCTAGAAGCCCGAAGCTGGTGCATTATTGCATTACATTGGCATGATTATAAGGAATCAAATCCTAAAGGACCAATTAGATTATAAGTTTTGGAAGACCATATTACATTCATGATAACCATATTACATTTTCAAAGATAGAAAATACAAACATGATACATAATAAAATGAAACAAAAAGCATCCTTGAAAGCTTATTCAAAGGTTTACTCTTCATAACCTGGGATAGAAAATAGAATAAGGGTGAAATCAAATTCTCAGTAAGGGTTATTTGAAACAATAATAAGTGAAGTAAATTCAATAAGTCATAAACAATATAGAAAGGTAAATAATCTGATAAACATGTTCCATAAATAAACTTGGACTGAAAAAGTATCCATAGATATTTTTCATAGTGAAAATCCTCTGGATAAGTAATAACTGAATACTGAATGAAGAAAATTCTTATTTAGTGGATGTAATTTATCTATAACATGAACCATTATACCATCAAGATGGTTTATGTTGGTGGGTAGAAACATGTATGATTCTGTTTTTAAACAAACACGAAGGATTTTTTGCCAACTATTTTGTCTCATGAGACCTACCGATGCATCGAGGGGATACAACAGGCCCCATCCATCACTACAAGTCCAAATAATTCTTCATACAAAGATTTAATTCTAGAAAAATATACTCTATAAATATTTTTATTGGGTAGAGGATAAAAATTCAATAATATTTCTACAATTAAAATGACATTCAAAATAAACACTGTATGTAAAACGGTATACAACTAAGACAATAATCATATCCACGATATTATATTTCATAATTCCCATTGAACCATTATACCATCATTGGTCATGTTTGCACCTCCTAAACAACAAACTTATATTTATAAAAATACTGATCAAGAAGTTAATTATAGTACTTAATATAACTATTTATAAATTATAATATTTTTATTATATTTTATAATTACCATTGATGAAAATTGAAGTGTTTGATATCATGTTTTACTTAAATATTTCAAGTTTCGCAACACTTTTTTCTATTTTATCTAAAGGTAAATTATACATTACTATAATTAATTACATAAATATATAATGAATTATATGTTTATATATTATATAAAGTTTATAACATCCAACCATGAGGATGGTTTTATGTGTTGACATGGAAATGTTTCCATAGGTGGTTGATCGACCTTTGACGGGACATTGACGGGAGAGTGGGAAGATGTTTTAAAATTTTATATACAGTAGTATGACACATACAGTAGGTTAAAACCATTAATATATATAGTTAAATTACTTCATAATTAATTCCTTTAATTATTGGTTGTTAAATGGTTGGAAAAATAAAGAGGAAGCATAACTCGAAGGAAAAAATGAGGGTTCAGGAGCATTAATTTATTTGGTTTTAATGATCGGTTCGCTTATTTATAAGTAAAGAAGTTCAAGTAAAATGAGTATAGTTATATAGAATTAGAATTATATGTTATTAATGAACATAAATAAGTTTAAATGGTTATATATTTCATTTGGTTATATGTTATGATGACAAATCATTAGATAAATGTTTAGTGATAATTTCTTGGATTATTTTGGCATTTTTTTAATCATCACACACTAGATTTGTTTAATTAATTAATAATATGTATATATAATGGTTATAGAACATTAAATAGGATGAAATACATATTTTATAATCTTTTTCAACCATAAAAATAGTTTCATGACCATCCTTGAAGAATAAATTGAAGAATGAAAATACTTCGTCTACGAAGGTTGTAAATCAGCACATCATAGACGATGATTTAATTTTTAAAATAAAATTGAGAGAGTAAGGAGATTGATAATGGATATTCAATTAACATGATATAATTATAGTATATATATGATAATTTAGTTATCATTATCATTTGTATATATTATGAGAGGATAAGAAAAGAACATAAATTTAAATGAAATTAAAAGAAAAAGGAAGATAGTTTACCTCTTGATTTATCCTCCTTGAGAACCTCCTCATGAAAAGGGGTTTTGGTCTTTTGGTAAGACCAAGAGATCATAGAAATGGGAGAGATACTAGCGAAGATGATTTTGGTATAATTTTGAAAATATTAAAGTCTTTTATGTGTGAGGAGAAGAGGGGGTGAGGAGTGATTTTTATAGTGGAGGAGAGGGGTGATTTCTTAAAATTTTATTCATTATTTTATTATTTTTCTCAATACAAGAAATAATAATAATACTTGTGACTAAATATAGTAATGAGTGAATGTGACTTAGAACCAATGGTGTTTACATCATCCAAACATCATCCACGACTCTATAATTTATGCATTTAGCATTTATCGTAAATTATCATATTTTATTATTCAAAAAAAATTCAAGTACTTTTGAAAGATCTCAAAAATTAACCCTAATTTTTTTTCGACATGTAGAATCAAAAAATAAACACCATTTTATGAAAACAATTTTAAAAATATGAGAAATTTAACTTTTAATTAAAATTATAATTTACTCAAAAATACAGATTTTAAATTTATAACACATTTTATAACACTGAAAAATTAACTAAGGTCTCATAAAATTATCCTACAATAATAGAAAAAAAAATTATTTATGAATAAATTTTATGAAAATGAAGTTTTTTTAAATCAATTTATTAATTATAAAATTGTAATTAAATATTTATTACTCAAAAAAATACCAACACTTAAACAATAATTTTTGAAATATTTATTTAATTATACTTTGATATAATTGTACCATACTTTCATTTATAAGATTCCTAAATTTTATTTATTATTCCATGGGTGTAGTTACTATTCATTTGGCTGGTTCACTGTTCATAAGGGCCATATTACTATTCCTAAGGTCAAGTTACTATTTCATCAGTATGGGTTCCTTAACTTCTATAAATACCTCTTAGTTTATTCATTCTTCATTTATAAGGTTTGTTTTGTGTTCTCTATGTGACTTTATATGATTTATAATAAATAAAATAATTTTGAGTGTAATGTAAGCTATCAAATGAATTGAAATTATTTAAGAGGACACATACTATAAAATATTAGTTTGTTATACCACTCATAACTAAAATAATTAATATATTAAATATTGAACATAAGTGGACATTATTAGGGATTTTTAAGGAGAATTTAGCATTCTATAAAAATGAAATTATAAATGAAATAAATTATATATATAGTTTATTTTTATTTCTATATTTTAAATTTTTTTTACAATTTCATATTGATTGAATTTATTTAATGAATCTAAATAACTGAGAAAATAATTTTAATTCTATAAAATGTATAACACTAAATATTACTATTTATTTTCAATAAATTACTGTTTTCTGAAAACATATTTATTATGGGTATATTAATATTTTTAAAAAATTTAGATATGTGTAACAGATTAACACTCATTTAATTTGTAATTTAAATCAAATAAAAATAAAATATGTTAATATTTTGATGTTAATATTCTAAAAAATTAGTTTTACAATAAGTAATTTTTTTATTTAAAAGTTATTTTTAAAATATATAGAAATATAATTAGATTAAGTTCATTTAAAAATAAAAATCATAATTTTAAAATTGGGTATGAGGGGATAACACTTATTTTTCATAAAAAAAATAATTATTAAAGAAAATATTTAAAACAATCTAAAAGAGGTAAAAGGGGTAAAATAAAGTGTCTCATAATTTTTATAATTGAAATGATAAAAATAAATTATATATAACATTTTTTAGGTGGGGAATGGAATCCCACATACCTCTTCAATTTTTTTACCAAGCTAAACTAATTCACAAGTGATTTCTTCTTTATAATTCATATAACATACATTTACAATACAGTGTCCCTTTTCACATATAATAGGATCTCACTACACCCAATCCAAAAAACACATATCATTTGAATTTATACTGAATACAAGAACATTTTACCTCTCCTAGAGTCCTATTCAATTTTTTGTATCATCTGGTCCTAATAAGGAGACCCTAATCATTCATCTCATAGATATATTTGAAGAAATTATTCCATCCCACAACATGTATATTTTACAATCCCTAACAATACCATTAGTATTCTATCCCCCTCTTATTAAATTATAATAATTCTCTAAATAGAGTATAACTAATATCATTAAGCTTTAGTGATAATTATATTATTAAAAAAACAACGACTTTCATATCAATACTCACCACTAGATTATAACATGTTCTTGTTTGGGATATATTAAATTCCTAAAAAAATGATTATATAATTTTATTTCATAGATGTATATTGAAACAAGATTTCTTGTAATATTATATGTTAATATTTAAATGATTTTTTATCATGATTGATAATATTAATATTTTCCTCACAATTAATCTAATACATTTTCATTCATTTAAACAATTATCTAAACATCCTCATTACATATTTTTTATTTATAGATCATAAAGGAAACAATCATGAAATTAAAATGAGATTTCATAGCAATAATTGAACATATAATCTATAACATTGAATAATTATGGAAATATGAATGAAATATATAAGAAATATGATCTATATCACCATTATGAAATATATACCAAATAATCAAAATTATGATCATCAAATGGTGAATACAAACAATAACAAACAAATAATTATTTAATTAATTACTATAATAAAAGATTTTAATATTTAATATAAATATGAAAAAAGTATTGAAATACGTTATTCAGATAGTTATGATTATTATCCATGAGGATAAAGAGCTGTTGTAGTGGTCAGGATAATAGGTATATATTCTCATCAAAATTTTCTTCAATGAGACGTGATTTCATATTATGAACATATTATACATTGACATAGTGTAGTGACTAAACTATTGAATAATTTTCTATAAATAAAAAGTAATCATGTGATATGAAATCCTATTTTATTGTCTATCTTCCATGTTCTACTAATTTATATAAAACTTTTTTATAATGTGAGTTTCCTCTAAAATATCCTACATTGAAAAATGTTTCATTTAATCCACCTATTTATATTTATATGGTGTATAAAAATACTTATTGGAATATTTATTAATGAATATATTTTTTACATGTAATTTGATGTTATATTTCATGATCCATCTTCCAAAATATTTTTATTCAAATTTCAACAATCTCAAAGACATTTCTATTAACTCAACTCACTTTCATTGAATAATACTCATTAATCTTGAGAATAATTATTCTGTGTTTTGTGTCATCTAAAATAGGATTTTATTATATATTATTTTATATTTAATTTATATGGATATAAAATTATCACTCATAGAATACTTTTAAATTTATTTTTTATTTTGAAAAAAATATAACTCTAATGAATATTTCCCATCATTTTTAATAGATCTTTCATTTCAATGAAAATCATCATTCCTTCCTCTATTGTTATACATTATTATTAAAAAACCCAAATAAAAATTAAATGATTTTAAATTCATACATGTATTTACCACTTTTCCAAATGAATAATAATAATTATTTAAATGATATATCCCAAATTAAATATATTTTAATATATTAAAAAGGAATTTTATTTCACAGTCTTAATTTTTATCTTCAAGTACACATTTTTTTGACATAAACCATACTTATTATTAAGGATCCATTAGTAGGGTTTCATTTAAAATATTTATTTTTTTTTCATTTCATATTTTTGAAAATGAATTTTAGATTTCATTCGTATATTATTCTTCTTACAATAATATTAATAATATTTTATAAAATCTATTTTCCTGATTTTACTTCCATCTTCCTATCTATATCCAATACATCTATCTTTCATAGAGTAATATTCTATAAATCAACCTTTAAAATATCTTATTTAATATTCATTTTTAGTGAATAACATTCTTATGAAACGAATCCAATTATTTATGCCATTTTATATGATTTCATTTAGAAATATAGTAAAACCATTTTCATTTAATGAGATCTTCATGATATGATATATGATTAATTTCATGTGCACAACATATTTTGTTATTATAATTATATGAGGTGTAAGTTCCTATATAACCCTCCAATTCATTGGTTATGGTATTATATCTTAAAAGATTGTGATTTTATTTGTAGACCTATTTTCATTTTGAAATTTTTCTAATAAATTGTGTTGAATGTATTTCATGTCTATTACATTATGTGAAGACCATTATACATGTGGATATTTTCACAATTATATATGTGAACCTTATTTCATGCCCATTTCCTTATGTGTGGAATTTTTTTCATTTATATATGTTTACAATGAACTATTTTTCTATAATTTTACCACATTTAAATGTTATAATCCTCTATAATACTCTATGGATCATAATTTATGTCCCAATATTCTACACTCTTTATACCATGATATATGTTCTATCATTAAAGGATATATCCTATTCAATAATTATTTATATATAACAGATATAAATACATGATCTTTTTAATTGCATATATCCCCTATATTCATGTTTCTCACCTAATTCTAAACTTAGTGTTAATGAATCATTAATATGTTTTATTAATGATAATTTCATATAAAACCTTGTAACACCACTAGTTTCAGTTACATGACCATTTATTTATGTATTTTTTAGTATATATAATGATCAGGTTATGTTTCAGGAGGTTAATAGGAGTTTTTTCAGGGTTTGGAGGTATTTATGGAGGTGCACAGTTTGAGCATGGTTAGTACAAACCACACACCCCATCCAGGAAACTATGAGGCTTGTGATAGAAGAAACATAAGATCTACATGGTTGGTGTAAGAATCCTAAAAACCGTCTAGGTGTCTATGGGAAACCATGAATTCCTAGAAAGATGAGAAAAGAATGGTTTGAACACTGTTTATGAAACCATGAAATCCAACTATATGAGGGGTCTGATAAAGGTAGTAGCATGACACAATTGGTTCAATGTCTTCCAAACCATGTGTCCTAATCTTGATGTGTATAGTTCACTGATCAAAATTAGTGGATCTAATATGAATTATAAAATTAATACCTCATTTTCCCCCAAAAATATTCATTACCAAAATTCCACTTCATCCCAAGGATTCATAGATGATATGATTTAATCCAAGATAAATATTAAGGTGATTCAATGCCTGTTGGAGATCTATATTAGCCATTAATTCTCCATTCTTATCCATTATTCTTAGATTTCATCTCATTCCCTTTCTCTAAAACTTATATCTAATCTAATTTGGATATATTTATGTTCCTTGATGAGAATTATGATGTTTTATGTTGGATCTAGGGACAGAAAGGATATTCATGATCATATGTAGAGAATAATTGTGTCATTATTAATTTTCACCAAACATTGTGAGGTAGTTTGATTCTCCCTTGATTCAACATGATTGAAACATGAAGGCTTTTCAGTAAATTAATGTTTTTCTTGAAGTTAATTTTCTTCACATTTTTCATTCTCAATGGAAACCTCTTTAATTTTTGTTTTGAGAAATTATGTAAATTGGATGGTTTTGTGGAATATCCAATTGGATGATAATTTTAAAATGGATATTTTGAAATTATAATTTTGATTTGATACATGGAAAATGGTTATTGAAATTATTTAAAGAAATAAAGGTTTAATGTGGAATTTCTTGGCATGGATTTTTTCATACATGGTTGGTGTGAGTTCATATGAATTATACGTGACCCTATGGAAAGGCTGTGTTACATTGGGATATCTGGTATTGGTTACCTTGTGATGACTTGGTAGATCTAAGAGTACTGGATCATGAGTATGGAAATATCACCTCGTTATTGATGTGTGGATGTGTGGATGCGTCAAATCATGGAATGGGTATTCTAAATTACATGTAATGTTTTTAAAGGGTTTTTTATATCATTACATGGATTTTTTTTCTTTGATATAAATTGGTTGTTGACTATTTTAGAATGTTTTATATAAATTTTCTAACAAATTTTCTCCTAGTTTCTTTAGTTGGAAAGTCATTGGGGAAATGCTAGAGATATTTGAGTTACCACCTTCATAGGAATTATATTACATTTTCAAATTTCATGTATTGAGACATGGGTAAAGGTATGGTAACTCAGTTCTATAGTGATGTTTCTTGATACTATTAGTGTGTCTTATCGAGATGAATCTTAGAGCAGGTTTGGGGTTTTTGTATGGATGAATTTGGTGTCTTTTGGTATTGTGGTATTTTGGTTCCTTTGGTTATGTCCCTTTATTTTCACTTGTACTATAATATGATTATTGTTTTGGTTTTGTATTGAGTTTTATTTTTCACCCATTCATCATATAAAGTTTTTTTGGTTATTGTTTTATGGTTTGTATGTTTATATAATAAAATGGAAAATCATAAACCAAATGTCCATGAGGCCATTTTCATTTATTTCAGGCCTTTTATTTCCTGGGGATGTCACTGAAGGCCAGTAAAACCCACCTCCTCTTCCCAAGAAAATGGGTGAGGGGTGGGATGTTACAAATGGTATCAGACTTGGTTGGTAAAAATATATTTATGAGAAAAATGGTATCTATTTGTTCGATCCTTGCATATGAGTTGTGTTCAGTCCTGGAGAAGGAAACAATATATTCTTTTATAAATTCATATGTCTTTTAAGATGGTAGAAATGTGTATGATTGATAGAACATGAAACGTAGATCATAAAAGTAATAACTATCCTATTTATGTTTAACTACAATCTAGTATGAAATTGGGCATATAAGTGCTTAATAAAGTTCTAGGTGAGTGTTCACCTCATCATCATTATAGAGACCCGAACTTGACATACAAGGACATTTCATTACTTTTACGGAATACTTAATAGATAAAAAAATAGACACCCTATGTATATATAGTTTTTTATCTCCCAGTGTGGGTTGTGGATGATTCCTCAAAGGATCGACATTTTGAGAATAGTCTTTTTCCTGATCTGTAGTAGAAGGTTTAAAAGTTTGGTTTAACCACTTTTAATGATGTGGTGAGGTGATCTGTTTGTGTCGTAGCTATTCTATAAGGAGTTCTTGAGATATCCAACCTTCCTCCAATAACCAAAAGTGGTGAAGGGATTTCCATTAATGAGATTTATAAGAGGCTTGAAGCTAGTGGTGCTAGTATAGGAATGAAGAGGCCTTCAGATCTTTCATCATCCTCTTCTAAGAGTAGGATCCTAATGTGTCATCAGTATGGTAAGAATGATTATAATAATTAATCATGTCTAAATGATCCAAATACCTTCCATACATGTAGACTCCTAAGTCACTTGCAATGGTTTTTGGGGTGTTTATAGGAAGACACAAGGAACTAGGTGCACTTATCCAAAAGACACCCATGCCCATTTGCAATACTAGGGTCATGTTTTGGGCCCAGTTTAATTTCCCTTTCTATGTAATTCTTCTTTTGTGGAAATGGTTTTATTTGGTGGTGTTTTTTGTTTTATAATTTTCTTTAAATTTTGAAAATGGATGTTGTGTATCTCTAGAGAGTTTCTGTTTTAATAGATGCATGTTTTTTTTTGAAATTATGAATTTCTCCTTTCTACGTGTAGGTGTGTTTCAAACATAGATTCTTCTTGATGTTTATAATTATAGTGAAAGAGGATGATGCATGAAAATATCTTAAATCTATGTACTGGTTAATGGGACTTATTGGAGAAAAGTGAGTCTCATGGTGTGTTGTGTTATTTTGGTTCTTCCTGGGGTAATGTCTGGCTACTTGTGCCTCCAATAGATGGAGTTATGATTGTGGATTATTAGCTCCTGACTTTGGGGAATCATATGCTTCAAGACATTATGGCTTCAGACATAGGTCCTCGAGTGATGCTCTCCACATTTCCAGGAAACACTAGGGGTGTGGGGAAAACATAACTCAACTCTTGTCTCCACCATTGGGCAGTAAGTATTTTAAATGTTATAGTTTTATTTTCCCTCACAATTATAAGTTTCCTCTTATTGTGAAATTCATTTTTGTCTTATCCTCATGAAATTCTAGTGGTTATTCCTTTTTGGATGCGAATCTATGATTGGTTTTCCTTATATGGTTATCCATTATAGAACAGTTTTGGTTTTGGTTTTTGATCATCAAAATATGGTTGCGTCTTATAGAGATGATGAATTGTATTTGAGTTTTCTACCTGGTTTAGAGTTTCCTTCATCACCCCCACCTTGTGGTGGAATGTTGGTCAGTGTAGAGAGTTATTGGGTAGGTCTGTCTTGTGTTTTCCATGTCGGTCTTCAATGGTTGGTGTAAACTACCATGTTCTTAATGGTGGGAAGACCCACCATAGATCTTTTTGAGGTTTCTTCTTGAGTTGAGCAGTTCTAGTTGGTTCCTAATGGTAAGGATTCCTTTATAGGCTCCCATGTTGATAATCCGGATTAGTTTTTGTGTTATCTTAGAAATGGGTGGTCACAATTGGAGTTATCTAATTTCAAGTTCCTTTTGGTCCGGTTGAACGTTATGATTTTAATTTATGCCCAAAAATCTGTTCAAAGAAAATTTTTAGAAGTTGTGGTTTGAGTTTTCTTTCCTTTTTGGAGATGTGATTTTGGTATGTTGGATTATTTTGGGTAAGGAGGTGCATGTTATTTTTGGTAGTGGTTGAGATATTCTTCAATTTTAGGGGTTGAATCATGTGACCTTATGAAGATTTTCCTTTGAGTCAATAAACTGGAGGCGTTGTACCTTTTTAGGGGTAGAAACCATAATGGTGGGGAGTCCATTATAGACTCCCACATTGAATATAGTGATCCTATATTTCCATTCAGGTCATTAATGCTTTATCCTCTCCTTAGTGAAGGTTGGAATTTTGGGATACACATTGTGGTTTTTTGGGGTAAGGTCGAAGAGATTATTGTATGAGATTTTCATTATCATTCAAAAAGTCATTTGGGTGTGTTGTTTGGTTTCAAGTGAGTGGCGTGAGAATCATTTTGCTTGTGTTTAAGGCTTTCTTCAGTTTGGGGAGGAGTATCTTTCTCATCCCCTGATCAATATTGGAATAACTTTTTGGGGGTGGAATGTTTTCATGGTGTGGAGAATTTTCACATCTATTATTTCATTTAGAGGTGGTCCTTTTTTTATTTTTGGTCTCATATTTATTCCAAGTTTTTTCTAAGAGTTTTTGATGAAATATGGGAGTTTTGGCCTTAGCAGTAGGTGTAAAATCGTTGGCGCATGGTTAGGGGAAACCGTATACCATCCTCTAAGAAAGCATGCAACTAGTTCCATCGGGACAATAGTGACCACAAGGTTTTGCAAACTGTGTGGGAGAACTATGTGCAATGTACCTCCTAGATATAGGTGACAACATGGTTTGGAAAACAGTGTAGGAAAACCCTATGACTAGTCAAGGTCATAAAAATGTGATTTACCATCATAACCTCTTTATATTTTAACCTCAAACGCCCATTCTTCCCCTCTCTGGGTTTGTGTAACCCAAAGAGAGATCCTCCCTTCCTCTTCAAGCCACCACCTTCCTACTAAGTGTAGATATAAGGGATTTATTCATGTTTGGGTGATGAATCTTCTAGGTGTTCTATTCCCTTCTTCTTCCTCTTCCTTCTTCATTTATTTTATCTTGAGTTCCTATTCTCCATTTTTCATATAGATTTAGGGTTCTTATTTTTGTGTGTTTAAATTGTGGATTTTTTATGCTTCAGGTTCCTATTCGGTGTTCTTGCTTCCTTGTACCTTTTCAAGGTTATTATAGGTGGGCATTATTAAAGCACTGTGAGTTTAATATAGGTTTCCATTTTCACATTTCCTTTACATTTATGAATTATTGATTTATTTATTTCCAAAACATCCATGAATATGAAATAGGGATTTATGATTTTTAGATTAATTGTTTGATGTTCAAATAGGTGTTTTATTTCTTGTTTAGAAGTAAATGGAAATGTTTTGTTATGCTACACACACCAAATGTTCGATAAAATGACTGATTAACGTTCTGAGTGATTTGTGACTTTCAAATAATGGATTGGATTTTTAAATTTATTTTTTAAATTTAAAATGATGGTTTGGGTTTCTTTAATTTGTTTTCCAAGGGGGTTTTTATTTAAAATAGGTACATTTTTGGATTTTGAAAATGTTTTGACATGTAATGTAAATGCGATAATGGTGTGTGGCTCATTGGGCATTTTGATGAAAGTGAATTCAGTTTGAAAATGTGGTGTGAGTTCTTAAATAGAGTTTTATAAAAGGTTTTGAAATGAAAAATGGTGTGTTTGATCCTTTTTTGAATGGTGGATTTGGTTATTTGGAAATGAATGATTTATCAAAGTGTGTTTGAGGCCCATTTGGCACATTTTTGAGATTGTGGTCATGAAAAATATTCTTAGAAAAATTATATTTCCTTGGTTATATTTAATTATGTGGGATGTCCATGTGGAGAGACTCCCTTGTGTTAGAATTGAGTAAAGGTAAGAGATTGTTCCTTATGGTGGCTTACGGTTGACTTTTTCTGTGAGCTGCTTGTGTGTGATATATATTCATGTGATGGGATACTTGTTTTGAATTATTGAATCACCCCCACTATATCCTTGAAATGGGAATGTAGCATAGCTCACATATTTTTGGAGAAAAATTGATGTACTATCTTAGGATTTCACTATGGCTAGTGGCCCACAGTAGGATTTTTTTTTACTATGGGAAAGTGCCCCTTGGTCCGACCAGCTAGGGTGAGATCGAGCGTGTTTGTGAGAATAATTCCATAAGGCGAGGCATGCCATCATGATGAGTCAATATGTATAGTATGTTCTAGATTATTCCACTGAGCTCCTAGGTTCTTCAATGTCTTTTGTCACTTAGTTTTCTACAAAGGGTGATTGAGATACTTGTTGGCAGGTTACTCTTGTATTTTTATTTTCATTTATCTTATCATTTAATCATCATTGTGATCTCTTGTGTAGTGTATTTCATAAGAAAATTGATGAATTTATTTTCAAAGGTTTATGGAAATTTTTTGAAAACGTTTTACACTCCCTTTCTTCCCTTTTAAGTAAAAACATTATTTATCTTTTCTAAGGTGCTAATGGTTCTTTTTTGAAAATAAATGGTTTTAAATGAAAAAGGTGTAAGGGTACAGTGGAGTTTCATGGCAACCAAAAAACACTAAAAAAGAATAAAAAAAAGAACACATAATTTTTAACATGGTTCGATCGGATGAACTACGTCCATGGGAGAAGAGGGCCAACTTCTATTTCTTCTATCTGGATAAAACTCAACATAGGATCAAAAAAAATGATACAAATCTTATCATCTCATGATATTTTCATCTTGGTTTATAGATACAATGGACCAAATATTCTTTGGTTGGTTTGGGTAGCTCATATACCCTTGTTAAATCCTTCTGCTGCCTGCTGCTCGAAGTCTGCTGAGTTGGATGCCCCCCAAAGATGTTGCTGTGTGGAGTAGTTTCTGACAGAGGAAAAAAACTGCAGCCAGAAGATATCTGCAACAGAACCCATGATTGACTCCCAAAATGGTAGTGTCCCCCAAAATATCCCCCTCACGACCAATTTGGGGTAGAAACCGGACCTGCAGTCTCCTTGCAGGTGTTAAAAACAACATCAGAAAATTGAACACACTTATTCATGCTAGATGATGCGGCACTTCCAATTTCTTAAATTGATATTGAGATGACTATGGTTACCATAAAATGATACAAAACTTGGGAATATTTCACAGTAAGCATCGCTGCATCTCCATGTGATACTTACAACACTCCACCCACTATGGAAATATTGTATCCTCTCACATCGAGCCTACTTAATGATACTAGGTTCCGTCTCATCCTCGGAACGAATTTCACATCAGTCAGTTTACGAACTCATCTATCGGGTGTCTTCAATTTCACCTTCTTGACTCCTTGAACCTCGTATGTTGATCCATCACCAAGTATCATCGAATATCACACCTACTAAAAGGTTTGAAACGCACCTTTGGTCATGCATATGTGTGCCAAGCTCCCAGAATCCAAAACCCATTCGCCTTCCTTTGAATTTTGAGCCTGCTCATTCTTCCTTTTTAAAAATTGACACTCTCGCTTCATGTGCCCATATCTTTTGCAGTAATGACATTGCACTTATCCCCATTCAACTCTACCATTTGAGTGCAATATTCCTGTTGTCACATAGACTTTATCATTTTCTGATAATTCTATGATGTTTGCATCATTATCTTCACCTTTATCTTTCCTAGCAACGTACGGTTTGTGCTCTCTATATTCACTTTTATAGTGACCATTTTTCTTGCACCAAACACATGTGATTTCGCTAAGATCTATCCCATTGATTTTAGATGCCATTATTTACCTCCTGACTTCTGATGTCGGCTCCTCCCGTGCTGATCATCTCACATCACCATGATTTTCTCGCCTGAATTCATCATGGGTCTTCGGAATGCCTCCAAATATTAAAGTGACACCATCACCTCTTATATCTTCAATGTTTACTTACACATGATAAATGCAGTCACAAGTCCATAAAATGAACTTGGTAGTGATGAAAAAAGAAAAAGTGATTTGTATTCCTCTCCAAACTTAACACCGAGACCCAATAATTGTGTCATGATCTTGTTGAATTCGTTGGTGTGATCCAACAAATTTGTTCCCTCGTCTATCTGAAAATGGTATAATTTATTCTTCAGGAATAATTTTTTGGTGAGAAATTTACCCATATATAGATGCTCTAACTTCTTCCAGATCTCCTTCAGTGATGTCTCATCCAACACTAAGTACTTTAGCTCATTCGCCAGACACAGTCAAATTGTACTGACAACCCGCATCTCGAGCTCTTCTCAATCATCATTACTGGTTGTCTCGTGATTTTGTCCAATAAACAGTCTAATAATTCCCTACTGAACAAGAATATCTTTCATTGTGCTTTTCCAAAATCTGAAATTGTTTCGACCATTTAACTTCTCAATCTCAAATTTTTGAAGCGCTCTGCCACCAGCCATCGTCGTTGTCGCAAAATACGATCACTACTGTTGATGTCACACCCGTTTAACACTACATTAAGGAGTGATAATTTTGAAAATATAACAATATAGATGTTTCCGTAATGGTTTAAATAGTGGGAATCGACTCCTAGACCATGAAAATCAGACATCGATTGACTGAGACATTGCCAAAACAAATTCAACGGTCCAGATCACTTGATGACGTAGCGATGACATGGCATGATGGAGCAGCTGCCAGAATCTCGCCAGATTTTTTTTTGGAATCATGAACAATGCTTCCTTCTTCGGAATGGGGTTACTATTCAACCTTGGTTTGACCCGAACATTGACCGGCTATACAGGTCTCGTTTCAACTCTGTTTTTAACATCGCTTGCACAATTGGAATCATCTCGTCGTCCTCTTCACGGATCTGGCCTCAGAAAAATTTTCTGAGCAATTTTAATTTTCCGATCACTAGAAAAATCATAATTTCCTCTCCGTTTCAAACTTCCACCCTCCATCTCCCTTTTATACCACTTTTAAGGGCACATGGGAGGTTATGGCAACCAAAACACACTAAAACAGAAGAAAAATAAAGAACACACAATTTTTAATGTGGTTCGGTCAGATGACCTATGTCCACGGGAGAATGGGGCCAACTTCTATTTCTTCTCTTTGGATAAAACTCAATGGAGGCTCACTACACAGATACACATCTTATCATATCATGATATTTTCATCCTATTTTATAGATATACAAGACCAAACATTCTTCAGTTACTTTGGTTAGCTCATCTACCCATGGGAAATCCTTCCACTGCCTGCTGCTCGAAGTTCACTGAGTCAGCTTCCCACTAAAGATGTTGCTTAATGGAGTAGTTTCTAACATAGGAAAAATGATACAACAAGAAGATATCTTCAATAGACCCCATTATTGATTCCCAAAATGGTAGTGGCCCCCACAAAAGGGAAATGAACTATGTTCAATTTTAAAGATAAGTGTGTGTAAAAAAACAAGTTTTGTATATTGTATTTCAAAACATATGTTTATGTTTGTTTTATTTTAATGGAAATTTATTAGGAATATAATTGTTTGGGTGTGCCTAGTGAGTTTTAATACTAACGCCTATAATTATTTCTTGTTTTTAGCTTTTCGTGAAGATTCTAGATTGGTTTCGATCACCATGGGAGATGGTTGGATTTGGAATCGAAGAGTGACCCTTGGAGTCAAATGGAGATGTTGGGGTCATCATGCTTAGTTTGGGTTTTGTGGTTCAGTTTTTTGTAATTTCAGTTTTTGTATAAATGATGTTCTATTTGGTAAATGAATTTTCTATTTTGTAATGGTATATTTTTTCTCACTATTTTATTTATTTATATTAGGAAAAATGATTACCTTGGTTTCTATTTTAAGGCTCCAAAGCATGTTTACATCTTGGGTGGATCAATAACACCTCTTGGGCCTTGTCTCTGGCTGACTCAGGTGACTGGTTCGGGGTCGACCTGGGTTGGTTCATGAAAGGTTTGAAACCTATAATTTCCCCAATGATTTTTTATTATGTATTAAAGAGTATATAGAAATGTTCAATAGAGTGGAAGTGGTAGAAAGACACATCTCAGGAAACATGATTGAAGGAAGCATGTTTATTCCCACTGGAACAGGTGGGAACTCCAATACTGGAAACATGAATTGAAGGGAAACCAATTCTCAAGGGTGTGGTTTATCTCAAAATCAAAATATGAGATCATTCAACCTTTCTCATAGACTGAAGTGTAAAACTGGATGTTTTCAGTGTTTTTCTTTTTATAATATGAAGTGATATTTTAAAGCACAACCTAGAGAATGTAACAATTGGAGTCATATTAGAATATTTATCACTATTGCTGCAGTGCTCCAGGTTCGGGTGCTAGGTACACATATCATGATTCTCATGAATCGTATGATTGAACAACATGAGTGTATTAGAATAGCTCTAATGAGAATAATTAAACAACCCATGGGGATTTTAGGAACTACATGACTCCTTAACCTATGAAATCTCAAAAATGTAAAAAAGTTAAAAGTCAACCGAGTAATAAATTGTATGGAGATGATAAAGTTAGCATAAATTATCAATTAGTGCCTTAAATAGTGAGTGGTTTTATTATTTTTAATTCTATACTTATGTATGATTTTTTCATATATGGTCACATTAAACACGTTTATTACTTCTCATGTCATACATCTGTTGGGGTAACATGTTTTGATGATGCGTTCAATTTTGAAACATTAAACACCTTAGGGACAATGATATTGTCATGACTTGAAATGTGTGATGAATTTGGTATTAATTGATGGGAATTAATTGGTATGGGATTTATTTGTGATCGATATAGATTTATATGACCTGATTCTGGGAATAGATTTCCTAAAAAACATTGGGGTCTATATTGTTTGTTATGTAGGACAAATATGTTACTAACCTTATAATGATTTTATACATCTATTTAAAGGATATTGGGTAGTGAATGAAAGTAGATAAAGACCCTTGTAATGGGGGGATGGAACCATATCCTATTAGTTGGTAGTACTTACCATAGAAACTATGGATGAGACCAGAGATAGAGATTTTCCAACCACAGTGGACCAATTCCCTGATGTTTTACTGATAATTTCTTGGGGTTTCCATTAAAAATGGAAGCAGATTTTATGATTTATATCCTACTAGGGACCATTCCAATTTATCTTTCATCTTATCAGATGACAATAATAGAATTGATGGAATTGAAGGATCAATCTAAAGAGATTTAAATTAAATGGTTCATCAGATTGAGTATGTTTCCACGGGAATCAACAGTTTTCTTTTATGAGAAATAGGATGAAACTATTTATCTTTGTGTATATTATCATAATATTAACCATGTTAAAATAAAGATTAAATATCCTCATTTATGCATTGATAATTTGTTGGATCAGTTGAGGGGATCCCAATGGTTATAAAAATCGAATAACATTCAGAATATCAACAAGTACATATTGAGATACAGGATATTCAATAGACACCTTTCAATAGAAGTTAAGGACATTGTGAGTTTTTTTATCCAGATTGGCCTTATGAATTCACCATCCATCTTTATGAAATTGATGAATCATATATTTCAAAGGTATATTGATTATTTGTGGTGGGTCTTAGATGATATAATGGAGTATTCTAGGGTAAAGGCGGATCATGAGCATGATATGACTATAATTTTTGGTATCTTGTGGAAGTATTGTATGTATTCTATGTTATTAATGTATGAATTAAGGATATAAGCGGTACAATTCCATGTAAATGTTATTTTTGAAAAATGAGTTTATGTGGTTCTTGAAAATAGAGAAGCAATTATCTATTTGAAACCAATAAAAAAAGTCTTTCGGATAAATTGTTTCCTCAACTTTGTGGGATAGTAAATACATTCTGTATGTGATTTTTCACATTTGGAATCACCGAATAGATATGAATATGGAGGGAATTCCATTTCAATTGAGTGATTAATTTCAAAAATATGTTAAAGAGCATAAGTTTGGACTTAAATCAGCATCATTCCTTATGTGTCTGGAGTCTAGACAGGGCTATGCAGTCTATTGTGATGCATCAAAATCAGATTTGGGATGTGTTATCATGCAGGGAGATCAGTTTTTTTCTTCTACCTCATAGTAGTTATAGATCCATGAGAAGAACTACCCAACACATTATTCGGATTTAGCTATTATATTCCATTCCATGAAGACATGGAATAATTATCATTTTTTGAGAAATTTATGGTGTGCATGGACCATAAGAGCATGAAATTTTTTGTATCATAAAGAGATCTAAATTTAAGTCAAAGAATACGAATGAAATACCTTCAAATGTTTGACATTGAATTGATTTATACATCAGGTAACAAAAATTTTATGGAATATGCATTAAGAATGATTTTTTTAAGAAGTTTTCTATGAAATATTCGACTAAGTGGATTATAATGTTGGTTGTAGCATAAATACACTACTATTGTAAAAAAAAGGGTGTTGTTGTATTTTTATTCTCAGTATAATTTTTTTTATTTGGTTCATCATGTGAAAGAGGAATTGATATCTTATTCTAAATTTTTTACCTTGAGGTCAAAACTCACTTGTGGGGAGACCATTGAGGGGTGGAAGCTAGATGGGAGTTTGATTTTGAGGCTTATAGATCCGATCATGGTACCTTTTTTTCCAAGAACAAATTCATAATTCTTACAAAAACATAAATGGGTTGTTCATCTAAGAATCAAAATGAATTATACGATGATGAAATAACAGTTTTAGTGGGTTGTCATGAAAAGGGATGTGGATACGTTTGTTTTCATATTCCTTACATGTCATTAGGTCAAGGGGGAACACCAATGACCATATTCCATGTTACATTTTTTAACAACTCACATGTGAAAGTGTGAGTAGATAACCATGGATTTAGTTACACATATACCAAGAACAGTTTGGAAACATGAATCCATATAGGTAATTGTGGATTGGCCCATGATGTTGGCTAATTTTATCCCTAAATTTCAATCTCGTATGGTGGAGTACATTTTCAAAATCTACATTAGGGAATTTTTTAATTAAAATGGAATTTGAGTATCGATTGTATATTGCCAGGACCCCAGGTTTTCATCTCCTTTTTGAAATACTTAAAGTAATCCCATGATAATCAGTTGACTATAAGAATGAAATATCACCCTTATATGCATGTAAAATCAAAATTTACAATCCAAATGTCGGAGGAAATTCATAGGGATTTTGTGATGGAATTTGGTGGCTCATTGGAGGATCTCATACCTTTTGTTTAGTTCGCATGCAACAAAAGTTTTCAATCCTTGATAAATTTGGATCCTTTGGAAGAATCCTATGTGTGGAATTTTCATTCTCCACTTTATTGGGTTGAAATAGGGGAGGATACACTACTTTGACCCGAACTGGTGAATGAGAAAATAGAAAATATTTATCTAATTAGTTAAAGGATGGATATGGATCATACATGTCAAAAATTTTATTCGGATTATCGTCGATGACTAATTTGGTTTAAGGTAAGTGATATTACATTTTTTATAATATCTATAAAGACTGGGAATCACCATTTGGAAAGTAGGGGATGTTTCCTCCCTGTTTCATAGGTCCTTTTGAGATACAAGAATGAGTTGGTGAGGTGTTATATTAGTCTTATTTTATTCCAAGGCTCTATTCAGTGCATAAGTTTTTCCATATATCTCAATTGAATAATTAACAACTTGATCCTGACCATGTGATTATGTTGGATCACATTGGCTTGGATATGGATGCTACATTGGTTCATGTACTAGGATAGATTATAGATTGGTAAGAAAATGTCTTGTGTAGGAAAATAATTATTCCAGTGTGGGTTTTATAGAAACATGGTTTAATTTAGGAAGAAATGTGCGATCATGAAATGGAAATTATATAGGAGTGACCTGGAATCTTCATGGACAACTATGGTTTTCTACTTTCTAGGGATGTAAATACCAATGGTTGAGAGATTGTAGAACCCATAGTATTAGATACATGACCTTTTATTAATTTATTTAAATTATATATAATGATTGAGTTATGTTTCAGGTGGTTCATAAGAGTTTTTCCATTCTTTGGAGGTGTTTCAGGAGGAGAATAGTATTATCATGGTTATTATGAACCATTCACCCATTTTGTGAAATAGTCAAGCTTGTGGAATGAGGTAATGTAGATCCACATGGTTGGTGAATGATTTTAACTTATTGGGAAGATGTCTAGGGGAAACGTTGAAATGCTGGGCAGAAGGGAAAAGCATAGACGACACATGATTTGTCTAACAGTGAGAGACAACAATGTTAGGGGTTGAAATATTTTAGTATAAACACAGGGTTGGTGCATAAACATCCATACCATATGGACTAACCATGTAACATATAGTTGGAATTCCAAAATTAGATTATCCAAACCAAATTAGAAACTTAATACCTCATTTCCCATTAAATATTTCTTAATATAGAACTCTTTTTCTTATAAAGTCTTGAGAGGTGATCCCCTTTGATGCTTGAGAAAATTTAAGGTGATTCTATGTCTATTGGATATCTAGATTCACTGAAAAGTCTCCATTCAAAGAAATTCATCATAGATATCATTTTATTCTCTTTCCTTGAACTATATATATATATATATCCCCTAGGTATAGATACATGTTCCATAATGGGAATTGTGGAAATTTATGGTTGGATCTTGGGAAGGAATGGTTGACCATGATCTGATCAAGACAATAATTCTACAATATATCTTTTTTTCCAACTATTGCGAGGTATGTGGATTCTCTCTCGACTCCATATGATTAAAACTTGATGCATTTGCATGAAATGATTTTCTTCTATGAAGTGATTTGGAAACCATAATGTGAATCATTATGGAATCCTATTGAGTGATGGTTTTGAGAAATTATTAAAATTGGATGGATTTGAGGAAAATCATCTTTGAGGATAATTTTAAAATGGAAATTTAAAAATTATGGTTTGATTTGATATATGGATAATTGTTTTTGTAAATTTTTAAATAAAATAAGGTTTTATGAAAAATAAATTATCAAGGATTTTTTAATAAATGGTTGGTGTGGGATCATTTACATTTTACATAACCCTTTGTAAGGGGTATGTTCCATTGGGGGCACCTAGTATTAGTTACCTTATGATGGCTTGTTAGATCAATGAGAGATCACTTATTAGTATGGGATAATAAACTAGGAATTCATATGTGGATTTTTTTATTTTTTGGAATCATGGAATACGTATTCCAAATGAGGTGAGAAATTATTTAATGGATTGTTTAATTTATTTTAATGTAAAGATTTTTGGATTTGATATAAATTTGATTTTGAAAGTATTAAACTATTTTATATAAATTTGAAATTTTTTATTGTCATACACTCTTGAGTTGGGATTTAATTGGGGATATCATACTGATTTAGAGTCATGCCCTTCTTGGGAACTATTGTGATTTTATAGATTCCATCTATAGAGACATTGGTAAATGACATGTACCTCAGTTGATAAGTGATTCATTTTGATACCCCAGGTGTGGATGGTCGAGTTGAATCTTGGAGAAGGTTGGGAGTTGTGGGTTGGAAGTCCTTGGTGTATATTTTTTTTTGTTTTATTTTTATTCTATTGGATATTTCACATGGTTTTCTTTTTTACTCATATATTTTTGTTGGTTTGGATATGTTTTGAATTCCATTTTTATCATGAATCATATAGAGTTTTTTGGCTATTGTTTTGTGGTTTTTATTTTTACATTGCAAAAGGAGATATCATGACCCCAAATGTTCTTGATGCGTTTGGAGTTTATTTCCATTTTTTGTGTCTTGAGGATGTCACATAAGGTTAGTAACACCCATAGACTCTTCCCATTCCGATGGATGGGGGGGGGGGGGTACAATCCTTATGTTATCTCCCATTTCCAAAAGGAAGTATATAAATTATTATGTTTCGAAGGATGATTTATATATAAACTTCAATTAGAGATATTGAAGAAATAATTTTTAATAATATGATTATATAACTAATTTCTAAATAAAATAAAAAATATGGATTCATGATTTTTCGATTATTAAGGAATATAATTCTTATGTTATGGAATTCTTGTAAAATATTTTCATTTTAATATTTTGATATCTCATTTTTTTCATGTATAATGTTTAATGAATGTTATTTTAGCACCAAACCATGGAGCATGGGTTTGGGGAATCCTAGTTGGTATCAGATAGAATTAACGTATTTTTTAGGGTTTATGAATATTAAACTTCTGTGATATAAAGGTTGGATATGTCTAGATTTTGTTAAATATTTCAAAATTCATGTTTATTTAAATATTTCCTTATTTCCGAGAAATAAAATCATTTTTGGATAAAAAATTTGGATAAAGGAACTATATTAGAAGAAACAAGTGGTAATCACTCTTAAAAATGTTTTTTTGGTGTTAAATCTCTCTTTTCATAGTTTACAACCAGTGATCCTAACTACATGCCTATTTTTTTATACTGGGTGTATATTCTTGAGATGTTTTAAATTCACTTTAAGTACCATTATAATGTATTTGAATAAATTATTATGTTATGGTTATATAAACTCATAAGAATGAACCATTTATAACATAGATTGAAACATAAAGATTCAAATTTTATGATTTAAACATAACTTATGAGTTAAATATTATAATCATTGAATTTTTCATTAAATAATTTTATGTTTTATCATCCCTAAACATTCATTTATTCATTTAAATCGATGAAAATATGTGGAACCATGTTAAAAATTGATATGAGGAGCATAATAACGATTTTCCCAGGTAGAAACTAAATGATATGGGACTTGGTATTGAAAATATTCTATTTATTAATACCCATTTATCATGGATTATGATTAAAAACAAGAACCATCCTGAAATCAGAAAATGCACAAAATAATAGAAAAATTTATTTTCATGGATGATAATAAGATAATGTCTATGCACTAAAACAATTCAACCAAAAAATGTAAAAATTAAGGGATAAATAACTCTAGAAAATGGACAAATGAAAAAATAAAATGATTATAGTTTTGAATGACTAACCAAAAATGTCATAATTTTTATTAAGATATGATGATATCAATCAATGTAATAGAGAAGAGGATGACCTGAACTAAGACATCACCCACAAATCATTACTTCAAAAAATGGGATTAAAAAATCACGTAAACCATTGCTACATGGTATATGAAAATGATATTAATAAGAATCATACGTATTCAAAATCAAGGGAACAAGTAAAATCCTATAAAATTTATACCACTAAAACGAGTCATGATAATTATGTTTTGGGAGGTAAACTAATCCACCACTCTTGATCAGTAGATTCCTTATTTTAACCTCATGCACATTTTCTAAGAGTGTTGAATAACCCATTAAAACGATGGATATTACATTATATATGGAAAATCATAGTGTTATGATGTTTGAAACTCTAATATACAAAAAAAAAATCAATATAAATCAATAGGAATATATTTTTGAAAAATCCTTTTATTCACCCTTTAATTTAATTTTTAAGATTTTGGGAATTCATTGGATCACTATATATAGAGAACAAATTAATTACTATTATAGGTAAATGACATATAATGTATCAAATAAATCTATGATCATCAATCAATACAATGTTCTCTATATAATTCTAATCGATAATTACTTCTGTTATACAATTATTAATTCACAAAGTGTATTTCACTTAAATGGATCGAGAATAATAGAGTGTCTTAGTATTGATAAAGATTGTAAGGTAATATTTAAATAAAAGTAACATATAAATTACTTAATATTCTTATAAAACCATTAACTATTTTAATTATTCAACATAATTTATATTTTATAGATACAATTTATTGAACGGGTTGATGGTAACACATTGATATTTTTGTATTAATGTTGAATAATTTATTTTAGACACCACTACAAGCTAAAATTAACATTGATAGATTTTTAATGATAAAATTAACAAGATAAAATAATAATAGAGCCATTTAATTAGTGATAATAAACTAATATAACTATATTATGAAATTTATGAAATCAATGGCATGAATTATTATAAGTTTTCCTTATACATCTAATTTTTTTTTATTTTTCAAAGGATGTAGATTCACTATGGTTCTACATAGACCAAGATGAATGGGAAATAAAAAATTTAATACATGAGAGAAATCATGTATCAGGAAGTTCATGGTTATTGGAAGCACTACTAGATCTTTGTTATTAGAATCACCACACGGGACTTCCATCATTGCTTAACTTTCCTTAGATCTTATTCAATGATCATAAAAGATTTTGTAAGTAAAAATTTGGATAATATAAATTTTTTACTTATCTATGAAATAATGTATATATATATAATTATTTTATATTTAATTATAATGTGAAATAATGAAAAATATCGATATATTTTTATTTTTAATATTCAATTAATTAAGTGAAATATATTTTAATATAATTTTTATTCTGTAAAATGTAATTTTCTAAAATTTCTGTATTTTATACACTACAAAATTTTACTTTATGAAATAAAAATATATTTTTAAAATATTAATGGTAATAAAATACATTATTAATATTAAAAATCAATTAATACCTATTTAATTAAAAATTAGTAGGAAATTATATGAAGTATAGTGAATATTTTAAAAATATTTTTTTTATAAAAATTTCCATGATATATCATATTTTTAAATTTAAAATATCATTTTATTATAATAATTTTTTAAATAGGTTTATTCGAGTAAAAAAAATTAAATTATAATATAAAATTTCATTAAGAGAGGTCATAATTAATTTTTTGAAAGAATATATTTACAATAATAAATATTCAAAAAAATATAAAATGTGCAACAAAAATTAGATCAAATTTAGGATAAGTAGAATTATAAACAAATTAAATGTTTTTATCTATGTTAAAGTAAATATTACATCTTTCAAAAATATTTATTTACCTAAATCATCTTATTCAGAGGGGATTACCACATTTCCATTCACATAAATTATGTTTCTAATGAAATAATTTTTTTTAGAAATTAATGGGGATCAATTCGACCCACTCCAAAAATTTTTATCCACTTCCATTACCTTGAATCCAAAACCATTTTACATCTCATGCAATCATATTTTAGGTTTGTAAACTTTTTCCAAGGATAATTTAATCCTCCATTTCCAAGAGTTCCTTCAATAAGTGATTCAATCCCCAATGGTATTTCTATCAAAACTCTATCCTTTTATACTCTACATTAACCACCCAATTCACTAAAAATTGACAAATTAGAATAATTAAATATAAATAAAAACATTATACATCTTTAGAATTTATGTTATAATAAATTAATCTATTTGAGAATAATTATCACCCCTATATAATAACATGGTCTTATTTGGGTTGGTTAAACCACCAACATGAACATTGCTATAAATTGATATCATTGATGACTATGGAAGAATAATTTATTATAATATTATATTTTTATTATTAAATAATTAATTTTTATATGTTTCTAGAGTAGTAATATTAATAATTAACTAAAAAATAACATACCAACTTTTTTGTTCGATAAAAAAATTAAAAATAATTTTTTTTTATGTTTTCTGTCATACGAATCATAACTAAATACCCCATGAAATGAATGTTAAATTTCATATCTCATTATAAATAATTTTTTATACAACCTTGTCTAATCTGGGAATGACGAATGTAATATTAATGAATGAGGATAAGCATCAATATTTTGAATCATTTACAAAAAAATAAAAATTAATAACATCTAAAGATGATAATAAATCATAACTCACTAATAAATTTATGATGAATGATTATAATTAAAGTGTAAAACAAGGAAATATATGTGAATAAATTTATAATTCTTTTATTAATATTATTATGTTTGTTTTAAAATAGTTTAATTCTTTTTGTGGATGTAAGGATACAAGGATATTTTATTCATCTCTATTCTACATCATTAAGGACTTATGTCATATTATTCCACTATTCATCCTTAATATAGTGTATTTAATATTACATTGAATTATTATTTCATAAATCACATTTAATCAAGTGATTTAAAAGTAAATTTCATAGTCTCTCTTTCACGTTCTTTAAATTAATATTCCACAAAAGCTGTAGGGAATTTTCTTCTCAAATTTACTTTTGTAGAATATTTTTATATTATGAACATATTATTGTTTATATTTTTTATATACTAAATCTTTAGAATATTCCATCATGATTATTTTTTATGAATATTATTTAGTTTTAAATTTCATACTCCCCCCTCCAAATTATTTTTATTGAAAATTTAGAAATATCCTTACATTTTTCATTAACTCAACATCCACTAATTTAGTCATAATATATATCAATGAGATTCATTTCTCTATGATTTGTTTCCTCTACCATGTGATTGTGTACTATTTTATTTCATTTTAATATTCTTTGTAATTACATTTAACATTAATAAATTCCATTCAAAATGAATCATTATTAAAAAATAATTAAGAATAATTCCTATCTGATCTAGTATCTATTTCTCTTCCATGTCTATATATTTTATTCCCCTATGTTCTCCATTATTAATTAGAAACCAGAATATGTATTATCTATAATTACCTTCACATATATCATTAAATATTTTCCGGATAAAAGTTTATAACTCTTTTAATCATTCTCATATAAATAAATTTGTTTCAAAATATTTAATTTTCTTTTTTTATTGTTCATATATTTTATCTTCAAATGAAAATTTATTAACATAACTTATACATCATTTCAAGTTTCTATGAATGGGATTTCATTTTATGTTATTTATTTAAGAATTAGTTTTTATGCAACCTTTTAGAATATTTCTTTTGAATTAGACACATAATATCATCGTTTACGAAATACATTTTATAATATCAATTATATTTTACTCTATAAAAAATAGGTATCATGTATGGTGTATTTTATTTATTAATCACCCTCTAAATTTTCTTATGAAATACTCTTTTTGGGTTATTGGAATTTTTATATCAATTGAAACAAGTTCATGAGGTTATTTAGTGTGATACTACTTGGACATGTTTTGAAACCAAATCTCATTATGTGGTTTCTTAATTATATGATATATGATTTATTTTTTGTGTTAAAAAAGTTCTTGGATTATAATTATGTGACTATTTGTGTCTTATATATCCCTAAAATACATTTTATATAGTTTTATATCTGTTGATATAATTACATTTTGAATGGTCTAGTATGAATTTGGATATGTTCCCAATTCTAGATGTATACATGTTTTTATATCCACTACATTATGTGTGGATCTATTTACATTTTTAAAAGTTCACAATTCGTTATATCATCCTAATTTCATGCATATAACATTATGTGTTGACTATTTTGTACATAACCAAGTTCACAATGAAATTATTTCCTATACATGAACTCCCTTTCTATGTTATATTCATATATTATCCTCTATGTATCTTTATTATTGTCCCATAATTCATATTCTTATGCCATGGTACAAATTTCCTAACTCTAAGCTATATTCCCTTCTATTTTTCCCTTTGGATAAAATTTATGAATATTTTTTAATCATATATTTATTTCTTGCTCATAACAATTATATTTTTTATGATCCATCTCTTTATATCACATTGTAATATGTTACCATTACAGAGTATTTGATCTAAAATATTCTTCTATTTCACATATCTCATGGAAATTACACGTATGAATATGTGTGGATGGATTTTTTATCTATATATTTTTGGAGACATTGATGAAATTATATTTAATAAAAATCATATATAGTAAAGTTTAAATTATACTGGACCTTCATGTTTAGTGATTGTTTGATTAATATGAGATTTAATACTTACATTATGGAAATTATATAATGTATATAGAGATTATATTTATGTCTTCTCACTTGGTGTCAAAGAAAGTTTTTAAACAATGAGTTTCTAGCATTAGACATTGGACTGTGGCATTGGGGAATGTCAAAAAAGGATTAATGATGATAAAATATAGATAATGAGAATAGAAAATGATGATAGGTTGAAATAAAATTAATATTACAGAACACTCTAACTCAAAAATTTATTGAATAAGATAATTATTTAAAAAATATATAAATCAACTAAGATGAATCATCACATGATGTTGAGATAATCTATACTACCAGAGATTCTAATAAAAATATTATTATTTTATAAAATAAAAAATAATGTGGAAATATGATCTCAATTCATCAAAATATCAATCTATTGCAATCTTATTTCAGTAGGCATTCCTTATAGTAGACAATTTTTTGTTTAACAACACTATTTTCAAGAAATATGTGGGTTATATTGAATATTCTAGTAGTATATTCCTAGAATAAAATGAAATTTTATCCAATTACACAACAATGATGCATATAGTGTTTTCAAATATGCAAGGATTCCTCTTTGTGGCTCTGAAAATGTGATTTTAAGATATTAAATACAAAGTATTTGGTCCTATATAGACTAATAACTATGTTATAAAATTATTATTTATTTTCAAATGTGGTTATTTTTTAAGGGTTAAAAACTATAAAATGAATGATTTCATCATATGTATTTTTTATTCTATTTATATGTGAGCTATATTAAGATAAAATGAGAATGATCATAAGAAAGTTTCATAGAAATAGTGATATTTTTTTTACAAAAAACATATTTAAAATTAAAGGATATTTTTTTTTCAAAATAATAAAAGTGGTCTCGATGATGGAGAGTGATAGTATGTTTCAACTAGGAATGAATATAAATAATATAAGATAAAAAATGTTGATAAAAGAATAGGTGTAAGAAAATATTGAGTCTAAATACAGATATAAATAATAAATATGTGTTGATTAAACAACACCCATAAAGATGGTGGTGATAGATGCTACCCCAAAGATAAGATTACTATATTATGGTTGAAAAAAATATATAACTATAAACATCACATAAATATAAAATTTAAATGTTGACTCGATGATCAAAGGAGATAATTAATCTAGGAAATAAAAAATGGAATTTTTTCCTGGAGGATTTCATAAAAGAAGAATTAGAGATGTATTCCAAAATATGTGTCATTAATATTAGTTAATATTTATATAAGATATAATTGAAATATGATTATTTATAAAAATAATGTAGTAATGTTTGGTTAGAATAGTTGTAGTTATAAATGGAGATTAAAAAAGTAGATGATAATGTGATTCCTTACTAGATAATGTGAAAAATTAAATTCTATATTATAGGCGTGATGATAAATGGTAGAATAAAAATGATTCCCATGAAATATCATGCCTTCAAAATAAATGTACAAGAAAACATAAAGTGTACTCAGTCTGTTATATCTAAAATGCAATTTTTTCTCTTGGTAGAGAACAAAATATCTTCCATATTACTCCAAATTAGAATAAAAAAACCTGTTATATTCCACTATCACTGTGTATATATTTCATCATGTGGAATTGAATGTGACATGTTTAAGGGAGGAAATTTATTTTTTTTCTTATCTTAAAACATAATATTTTTTCGTTTTTTAAGTACATTAAATAACATGTTAATTCACCCTTGGTGCATAATAAATTGAATTAGAATCCTATACATAGAGTTCATTTTTAATGGATTTCAACCATGATGAATATCTATGAGAGTTCATCTATTTATTGGAAGAGAAGTTCAGAGTGAGATAATATATATTATCATTTTTTGGATTATGATATTTTTAAAAAATTCATTAATATTTCCTTGAAATAGTATATTTTTATTATTCTTATATCATTCATTTAAATTTCATAAATATATGTTTTAGTGGGAAAATTAAATTTTAAAGTGATATTAAAAAAAATTAATAGCCTATAATTGTAGAAAACTTCTTGAATTTGTTTTCATGTCTAGTGAGTTATAAAAAAGAGATCATTTTTAATATCTACTTGAATAAGCCCTTGAAAAAGTAATTCTATATGGAATGACATGACAGATTTTTTTTGGGATTCTATGATGTTTCTAAAAATATTTCTTTTCTTCCACAGCAAGCTATCTTAAATAGATATATATTTGAAAGCATTTTGACTCAATAAATTATGTTATAGTGTTTTAAACCTTCTCTCATGTGATGCAAGTTATATATTTTATATGGATGAGAAGATGAAATTACAATTATGGGTAAAGCATGAAATGAATTTGACATTTCTATTAAATACTCAATATATTAATTATTAATAATGGGGATATTACATGTGGATTTCATAAAAATATATTGACATTGATTTAATATTGGGTATGAATATAAAAATTAAAATTTAAGATTAAATTTCATAATAGATTGTGTTTAGGATTTCATTTTTTTCTTTATGTAATGGATATAAATATGTGCCAAATACTGATGATTAAAGATCATAGAGAATATGTCAAATTGTGGGGAGTGTTTCAGTAAGATGATTTGATGGAAAGTGTAAATATAGACTTTACTAAAATATGTATTGACGGTTGATATGGTCATAGTTTTGATAAATAAAAAAAATCTATATAATGAATTTTAAAAAAAATTATCTCTATGTGTTTGATTTATCTATCATTATGATTACATTTTATGAATAAAATGGATTATTCATTAGGTATATGGTGAAAAATTAATTCATATTTAGGTAGGTAACAAATTTATTTATGAATTTAATAAGGAACTATTATTGAAGTTTATTTAATGTAGTTGAAATTTCATTTTAGATTGTGTAGATTTATAGAATAAAAAAAGGGGTAATGATATACTTTATAATTCTTAGGAATATCATCAAATAAATTTTATGAATGTTTGATAATTTTAGATGTACATTTAGAATATCTAATGAAATTTTATTGTTTTAAGAGATTTTTTATTAGTGATGGATTTCTTTTGTAAAACCATTGAATTTAATATATTAATAAATTATTTTCTAATATGATCTTGCTATGGTTAATATGAATTTTCTAGAACATATATATAATTATATGTAGTGGTATTTTCTGTCGAGACCCACTCCACCCCATGGCACTTATCGTAGGCTGGTGATGAATGAAGAGGGATAATAACCCCTGATTACCACCTTTAGCATACCCCAGGTTGGAAACTAGAATTTAGTGTCTAAAATAAATATCACATGTACATATAATTAATTTTAAAATTAATTTTAGGATAAGTGATAATAGTGATATTGAACAATCAACACCAAGGCGGTTTCATTTAATAGTCAATTTTACCCTACTTGAATGATGCCTAAATGGAAAATATAAAACCACAATAAAATACAATAGAATGGAACTCTATAATCCATGAAATTGCTAACCCCATAATAGATTCCTATACAGTAGCTATATCACCCATGATCCATCCTACAACGACATATAAAATTGTTCGGGGTGAGTAAATTTGGAGTACTCAATAATATCATCCTCTTAGGAAAGTATGTATCTTTGTGAAATAAATATGGAAGAGTAGTAATGTTTGGTAATCATCCAAGAAAAATACTTAATACATAATCAATAGTGGAATATAAAATAAGCACGGGAAAAAACATCACATGATCATCAAAGTCACAAAAAATATAATAAACAATAAGGATGCCACAACAATCCTTCCATATCCATGAGATCCTCAACCAAAACTCCAATTCCCAATAAAACCCACAACTCTTAAAAGTATTTAAAAAACATTTCCACCTCTAGACAAAAAATTTATTCATTTCATCTCCAACATGTCAAATTAGGTGTTATCCCACTTAGACCTATAGAAAGCCAATAAGATCAACCTCTCTCTTTATATAGGGATGTTAGTATGAAACTACATCAGTAATATATCATCAATAATCATGAACTATGTCCACAACCACATCACCCCATCTCTAGAAATTTATATTATCATCATCACACCATCACAGTATAATAACTATTATTAGGATTATAGAACCATAAATCCTCAATGAACTCTATTGAATATTATAGTCATTAGGGAAATTAAAAAATGAAGGATATCAACATTTTCCCCACATCCTTCCGTGTACATACCCCTCTAATGATATATCCTATCCTCACATTAGGCAATAATGATCATGTGGGGAATCAACCTCACACTATCTCACTACTATAAATGAACCCAACTATACCACATCCTCTTCCACACCTGGATATCTCCAACACCTACCCATCATCACTAGGTATTCTATAATGCAATACCATCCTCATATAATAAATAAACACACTGAGGAATTATAGACCATAAATAATCACAACATCATCCCCTTTGTACACCATTATCCCCATAAAATCCCCACAGATTCAACAACCAGATATCAAGAATCATAAATTAGATAGAGGTAGAAATAAATATAACTCAATGATCATTATTAAATGAGATTACATACAAAAAAAATCATAAACAACCAATGAAATAAATTTCACCATCAATCACCATATTTTAAAAACATTTAATTTATTTTTCATTAATTAATCCATGAAAAATCACTCATCATTCCATATCCAATCCAATATTTGACTATTCACCATTCATCACATTTATTCAATCCACAATCAATCATTGGATTTATTTTACATTAATTTACCCATTGGGCCTCTTTTGTTATCTTATATATCATTTAAATACATTCTCTTATATTTCATCTTATCAATTTCAATAACTTTTCATCATTATAATCATCAATAAATTATCTTTAATCTGTTAATAACTCATTAATAATTTAACAACGATTAAAAAGTTTACCCACTCCTAATACAATATTATTCTTTAATATTTACATTTACACTCCACAACACTGTTTCTAAAAAAGGAATGATGTTCATAATAAGAATAAACATCTTAACTCATAGTCATCTCACACTATTTATGTTCCCAGAAATAAACATGACATATTTTATTGAATTTAAACTAGAATTCACATTATTACTTTCCCAAGAGTCTTTTCAATGCAGAGTTTTAGATAATTAGGACAAACTCTAAAATATTTAACTCATTCGTTACATGTGGACACTTCTATAAAGAATGAATTTATTCCATAAAATAATAGTCGTTAAAAGAAAACATTTCTTAATTCGATGATAAATCTTCACAATTTTCCCCTTGATCTCATCCTTGTCCTTACTCTTCTATAAACCCTGTGACTTTTTTAAAACTCGGGATGAACATAAAATATTATTAAGGAAAATATAAAGAGGAAATATGATAGTTTAGTGAAAAAATAGGAAATCCCATGAAATATTTGACATTATCTCAATGTTTTTCATGAAAATGAAATAATTAATTTTTATATGAAAACAAACACACTTCTAGCACAAAGAACCTCATTAAAACCCATAGGAAGGAAAAAAACCCTTCTTGGATATATGAGAACCACATTCATAAGACACTTTAAAACTACGTTTTAAATGGAATAAACATACATATGATATCCAATGTAATCACTAACCAATGTATTTAAGAGTTATAATGGGTCTCACCCATTATATAAGCTATATAGGGTACACCCATGAGCTATAATGGGGGCTAAACCTTTATATAAGCTACATCGGGCTCACCCATGAGCTATAATGGGGATCATCCCTTCGTATAAGATATATAGGGCTCAATAATGATATATAATGGGTATCAAGCCTTATTATAAATTTAATAACCAATATGGTCAACTTCCATCTATAAAGTACTCGATGCATTGAAGGTTATAACGTACCCAACCATCCTTGTGTGATCACAGAACCACCCATCATTGGTTTATCACGTAACCACCCATCATTCATTACTGGAAAAATGACCTATACCCATGGTTCAAAACCGTGGGTATAGCCCCCAAAACCATGGGTATAGCCTATACCCACGGTTTTGGGAACCGTGGGATGGAACGACGTCGGTATAGGGGTCTCAAACTATACCCACGGTTTTGAACCGTGGGTATAGGGGTGTCAAAGTGTCCACCATGGTTATTCCATCGTGGCACACAACAAACCCCACGGTTTGAAAACCGTGGGGTATTTAAATTCCAAAAAATCGGTGCTGGGGAGCCTTGAACCCGCACCTCTTGAAACCTCCACATCCACGCCTCAGCAAGGAACCAACCAACCTGTCAATTTTATCTATTATACATACATATATCTACAAATATATATTAATAAAAACCGTGTTTTGAAAATAAATATAAACCGCCTTTCGAAAAATGTTGAAGGCAGTAGGATTCGAACCTGTGCTTGACTTTTAAACCTGAACGCCGTGCCTCACTAAGGGACCAACCAGACTACCAATTTTATTTGTTATACAAACATAAATCTATGTATATATAATAATATCATATGTGTTTTGAAAAATGATAACAGCGGGAATTGAACCCGCGACCTACAGCACCCGTGGAAAGCTTTTTCCAACCGAGTTAAATAATTTCTATTAATATATGTTTATATTTATGTAAATATATTAATTTAAACATTGAAAAAATTTCTTCCCGCCAAATTTTTTCTGTGCTCCACCTAATTTTATTTCCCCGCCATAACTCAGGAAAGTTATACCCACAGTTCTCGAGAACCGTGGGTATAGGTCTTCAAAAAAAAAACCCGCAATACCAATGGTTTTCAAGAACCGTCGGTATAGGTCTTCAGAAAATACCCTATACCCACGGTTTTCTCCAAAACTGTGGGTATATGTCTTAAAAGAAAACTATACCCACCATTTTTGGAACAACTGTGGGTATAGGTGGCCTATACCCACGGTTTTCCAAAACCGTGGGTATAGGTTCACATACTATCCCTATACCCACGATTGTTTTTCAAAACCCTGGGTATAAACCTATTTTCGAGTAGTGATTGGTTTATCACATAACCACCCATCATTGGTTTAACATGTAAAAACCATTAATTAGAAAAATTTCCCAATAACCATTACATAAACATAAATCCTAAAATATTTCATCATAAAAATACTCTTTTATTAAAATAAACATTCATTTTTAAATCAATCATTTTGAAAAATTGTACACGTACAATGATTTTTTTTGTTTTAAATAAAACATATAAACTTGTAATTTAAGCTTGAAAATATTAATTTGACATAAATGTAGGAATTTTTGTTCATGTCTTATAATTAATGAAAAAATTATTTTTGAAAAAGGAACCCTAAAAGAGGATTTTAAATGAAATTCCTTTAAAAATATAATATAATTGAATTGAGAATTAATAAAATGAATAAATTATTTGTATCCTATGTTAATAGACTTAAAAATTGGAAACAAAACAAAATAAAATAAAAAATAATTTCACACATAATCATAGAAATACATTATCAAGTAAGTTGATGTTTAACCCAAGGAATGTAAATTGTGTTGATATTTCCATTACATTTTGAAATCATTCAAATAATATTAAACCTAAATGTAACAACTATAAAATGAAATGTTGAAAACCATGAAAACATGAGATTCATGATATGATATATCAATGGGTAGTATATACATCACACAAAAGAAATAAGTGGTGAACATGGAATACATCATACAAAAGTAAAAGTGAGATGAAATACCCTCACCTCATGCTTCCCTTTAGTGTTGTGTACAATAAGATCTTGTATAATTGTATAAATATAATTATTAATTCATTGTAGAACTATAATTTTTTTTATAATACCTCATATAATACTTTTATAACATATTACCACCCATTCATTAATAATATTTCATTATTTTCTTTGTTTTGGGTGCATTTGTTTCATGGTTTCATGATCAGTTCATTTATGTATAATTGTTGATTTTCTTATAAAATGGAAATAAAAGTATCGATTATAAATGAAATGGTATTTATAAATTTTCATAATTTTAAATTATCCATTATATCATTTTAATTTCCTATAGAAGGATGATTCATTTTATAAAAAAGTTAATGATAAATGTGTAGTTCAATTTGGTGGTTTTTCTGATCACCGCAAACTAGTTTTGTTTTATTTAATAATATATATATATATATATATTATTTCCAGAATATTAAATAAGTTATTATATACAGATTAAAATTTTATTTAACCATAATAATAGTTTTATGAACATCCGTGAAGGTGGTAATGGAAGAGGAACAAAATCATTATTCATGGAGGCAATTAACCAAAATAATTTGGACAATAGTTTCATTTTATTAAATAATTGGAGGTAATAAAAGGGATTTATATAATATATTACATTATAAACATAAAATTACATTATATAAATGATACTAGAGTTATAATTACTTGATTAATTAAGGAAGTGAGGATAATATAGAAGAATAAAATAAATTAATAGAGGTGGTTTGTGATAATTACCTATTGAGTATCACCTCCTTGAAGGATACCTTAAAGACAATAGAAATGGTATTTAGATCATAGTATCAAGACATGGTCATTTATAGAGTGGGATAGAGAGATTTTGGAAGAGATTTTATGAGCTTTAATTCTTGTGAGAAGAAAGGGGGTGGTGTGGACTGATATTTATATTTGAGGAGGGGTGGTTTTAAGTGATTAAATAATGAATATTTTATTAATAAAGACAACCACATTGGGGTAAAATTTATTCCAATGAATTAGATTGATAATTAGTGGTGTAAAGGCTGTTTATGGTTAAGATAATTATCAAACAATAATCTAAATTTTTAGTTTGTATGTATTTTAAGCTTTTACCTTTTAACTTTAATATGTTTCATTATTTTACCTATACTGTGATAAATCTTTTTTTTACCATAGTAACATTATTATGAATATAAATTAAAATCACCAAAATAAATAATTTTTAAATTCTTATAAAAATATGAATTAAATTTCACCAAATTAAATTAAAATAATTGGAAAAATTTTAATTTAAAATTTGTCATGTAGAGGAGATGATAAAATGGGTTTTTAATGTGAAAATGTTCAAAAGTTTAAAATATTTTTATATCCAATCTCAACAAGAAAAAATCCTGATGAAATATATTGGATAAATATATTTATAATTGATATAATTTTTCTTTAAAACAAATTTATAATATAATTTAACATTATATTTTATTTATATGTAATGTCAGTTTTCAATTAAAATGTTGTATTTTTCACTATTCATCAAAAAATTAATCTTCTCAGAAAAATATCAAACACCCACACTATGATAAATTTTAAATTCAATTTTAAAAAATGAGGATTATTTTTTCAAATAATATTTATAAATCTTTGAAAATTTAGTTTAAAAAAAACCACACCATCAAAATCCGGAAAAACTGCCTTTAGAAAAATATAGCTTTTATTGTGTAAAATTGGATTTATTTTAATATCATGTCTTGAGAAAAAAAGGATGAATGTTAAAAATTATATTAAAAATAATATATATAAATATTATAAAAATATTCAAAAAATAGTTACTTGTTTATTTTATTGTTATAAAACACATTTTTTGTGCATTTGTGTTTTTTATTCAGAAAAAAATCCCATATTATTTTCAAGAATTAATTGGTCACCAAAAAATTCAATATATATATATATACACGTGTAAACCATATTTTCAAATTTCAATTAATCATGTTCATATCTACCATTCTAATAACTATGTTATAATGGTAACATTTAAATAATATTATTTTATTTTCCATTTAAGCTCGATGTGGTGTATCTTGTATGATACTAAACACAATTTTTCATTTTAAAATATCCGGATGTTACATTATCCTCACCTTTAATAAATTGTGTCATCACAATATGAACTCAACATCAAAATATAAGTTGTTTGAATTTTAAAAATAACATTGTTGAAATTCCACATCATAAAAAGGATAAAAAAAATTCCTTTAAAAAAGAGAGAAAGGAGCGTAAAAAGGTCACTTGATATAAAAAATAATAGGATTATATGTTGTAAAACAAAGACATTTTAGAGAAAAGATAAAGTTCAAGGATTTATAGAGAGTGATAGAGAACATGTTAACAAAATTTTTTACCATAAAAAACATTAAATATATGATGGGATAAAATACCATTGATTTATCAGTATGAAAAGAAAATGGATAAAATTTTTGTTCTAAATACATTTCATAAAATTGAATAATTATTTTAGAACATATACCAATAACATAAGTACACATACTTACTTGAAAAGTCTAATTTCATCCTATAATCTATTTTCTTCCACAATCTCATATTTTATCAAAACAATGAGTATTGATGCTTAATTCTCATATTTGAAGCATCAGAAGAAACCCTTCATATTAATGGAATTACCATTATGTCCAACATCCATCTCTAGAGTACCCAATGCATTGGAGGTTTTAATTTAACCACACTTCCTTGGTTTATCACGGAACTACCCATAATTGGTTTATCATGTAACCACCCATAATTTCTTTATCATGTAACCATCAGTCAATGGTTTATCATGAAACCACCTGTCATCATAAAAAATTCACATGAACCATACCATATACATAAATCATGAAATATTTCATCATAAAAAACTCTTTAAAGACAATAAACATTTCATTTTGAAATAACGCATTTCAAAAAACTACACATGTATAATGTAAAAAGGTTTCATTGAAAGTAGGCATATAAAAATGTAAATGACACATTAAAATTTTAAATTGACATGATTTTGGGAAATACCATTCATGTCGTATATGTAATAACATCATTATTCTTGAAACCAGAAACTTAATAGAGGATTTTAAAAGAAAGTCCCTTAAAAATATAATATCATGGAAGTGAGAGTTAATTAGATGAATAAAATATGAGAATCATCTATAGATCCATATAAAACTAGTGAAAATAAAACACATGAAAATAAAAAATTCATTTCACATATAATATTATCAAGACATTGTCAATGAAGGTGAATTTTGACCCAAAGAATGGAAATTGGGTTGATATTCCCTTACATTTTGTAACTAGTTGAATCGTATGCACCATAAAGGTAATAATTATTACATGAAACATTAAATAACATGAGAACATGAGATTAATGATATGATATATCAAATTGAAATATATATACCATACAAAATAAATAAGCGGTGAACAAGGAATATATCTCACAGATGGAAAAGTGAGATGAGAAACCCTTACCACATGGTCCCGTTTAGTGGTGTGTACTTTAACCTCATGTATAATGGTTAAAATAATGTTATTGATTCATTCCATAACTATAATCATATTTATAATACCTTATATGATATTTTTATAACATCTTTCCACCCATTCATTAATAATATTTCATTGTTTTCATTATTTTGGGTTCACTTGTTTCATGGTTTCATGGCCCGATCATTTGTGTGTCAATATGTTTTTTCAGATCAAATAGAAATAAAAGTATAGATGTGAATTTAAATATTATTCATGAACGTCCAGTAGTTTAAATGTCCCCACATATCCTTTTTATGTCTGACATATAGATTATTCATTTGATAAAATATTAATGATAATTGTTGATTTTAATTTGGCGGGTTTTCCAACCATCACAAAATAGTTTTGTTTTATTTAATATAATGTCTATATATATTTGTTCCAAAATATGAAATATGAAACAATATATATATATTACAATATTATTTATCTATAATAATATTTTATGGACATTCCATGAAAGAGTTAATGAAAAAACGAAAAAAATCCATATTTACAGAGGCAATTAGCCGACATAACTTGGAAAATTGTTTCTTTTCATTGAATATGAGTAGGTAATAAAAGGGATGGATATAATATATTCCATTAGAGACATGAAATTATAGTATATACATGTTACTGGAGTTATAATTCATTAATGGATTAAGGATGCGAGATTAATTTAGAAGATAAAAATAAATTAAGAGAGGTGGTTTGAGAAAATTACCTCTTGAATATCACATCCTTGATGGATCATTTAATGAACTTGGAATTGGTCTTTGTGTGAGACTAGAAGAACTTATATGTGGGGAAAGTAGAGAGGTGATGGTTTGGTTGAGATATAATGAGATTATAGACTTGTGGGGAGAAATGGGGTGGTTTGGAGTGATATATATACTTGATGAGGGGTGGTTTTAATTGATTAAATAAAGATTATTTTATAAATAATTACAAACAATTTGGGTTAGCATTAATTCTGTACGAACCATATTCTTATCTTAGGTATGTATCCTTATAATTTTGTTCTAATCCAATACTTTGAACCTAATATGGATTCAAAATTACATCATGGAAGTTTTAGGGGTGTTCATGGCTTATTCAGATCCCAGAACCCAACTCTAGGAGAAAAATAGATGGGTTGCATGGTAAGAAGAAACCATGCAGCCTAACCATGTGAGTTACCTCCTTAAGTAGTGGGAGGCACACGATTTGCACATAATTTTTCCAACTGTGTGGCCAAACTATGCAACCCATATATTTTGGGTAAATTTATGATTTTTAAATTAATAATCTAATTAATATACCCTTTTTCCTCTATGGATCATTATAGTGGATGAAGACTCCATTCTCACGTTGGAGCTCACTTTTACCCTCTTCCATAATTTTTGATCCCAAAACTTTGTCTAAGTACGATTAAAACATTGTCATTCTCATTGGATTCCTCTTGGTAAGATCATTGATCATATTTTACCTTTCTCTATTTATCATTATCTCTACAATGTTATCAAGTTTTAGGCTCATATGTTCTACTTTTAGGGCATTGGTTAGTTCTTCAGATTTCTTCAACTCAAGGACAAATTAAATATTGATACTGGATGAGGTATAATTTCCCAGCCCAGGTTCCATAGACCGGTGCCCCAAACTACACCACCAAATAACCTCAAGTTTTCCTCCCTATACACCAAAGGCTACTGACTAGCAATGAGTGTCTAATACCAGTCAAGGGGAGACTATTCCCTCTTTGTTAGAGTAAAAAATCACTGTAAAATAAATATATAATAACCAAATAAAAAAATATAACTAGAAGGATTTCAATATCACAAGATGATTAAAACTAGATACACAATTTCAAAACTGAACAATATATATTCCATGCTATTGTATGTGCCATGTGTTAAATGCAACTCAAAATTAAAGAAACTCAAAAAATCCAAAGTGGGTTCCAAACCATGTTTGGTTCCCTCATCCATGCCCCATCCCAAATTAGTAATCTAACACAGGTCCCTTACCTTAGTTTTTCTTACAATCAAGTAATCTATTTGAGTACCGATCATGCATCCCAAGTAGGGCATGATTATATCTCAGTAGGCCATCACCAATGGAATCTAAAATAAAATTCAGTCAAAAAATAGTTTATGTAGCTGTATAATGAAATAAATACAATTCATAAGTAAACTGTTATCACATTATCAATTAATATTTATTTAACCACATAAACCCTTGGGTACTTGGAGACACCCATGCCACAATACCTACATTGTATCATGTTGGAGCCCAAAGTATCCCCAAAGAATATCATATATAATAATTCCATAGTTAATATTAATTAATTCATAAAATTGAATTCCCATGTTGATATTAATTAATTTTACCAATTGAATGACCATGTTAGCATTCATTAATTCATAATTGAATGACCATGTTACCATTAACACGACACATAATTTAATGACCATGTTTCCATTCCTTAATTCATACTTGAATTACCATGTGGAAATTCATCAACACATAATTAATTTGACAATTAATTATGCCCACCGATTTCATTACTAATACAACATTTAGTTAATAATACTAATACAATTAATTAATTCACTAATTAATTAATCATACCAATATCATTACTAATTCAACTATTAGTCATCACATAATTCCCCTAAATTAATTCCCCAATTAATTTAGTATATCAATTCCTTTCATTATCTCAATAATTAATTAATCACTAACCCATAATTAATTCAAAAACTAATTATCTCTATTCATAATCTAAATATCTCATAATTAATTTAGAAATTCATTATCTCAAAATAACTATCTCATTATCTCAAAAATTTATGAAATAATTAATTGTCTCAATTATATAATCTAAAATATCCCCAATATCACATCTCCCATAATTAATTAATTCATCAAATTAAATAATTAAATCAAGTACTCAATTGATAAATGTCAAATAAAAATTCTATAATTACATACATATAATTTCAATCAAGACTATGAGATTTGAATTATATAATAATTATATAATTTTTTTATGAGTGATAACCCGGTGAAAATTCCCAATTTCAATGGAATAACGATGTAGAAGGAGATCTAGATATAAAACATAAATCATGATCGAACAATCAAGATACCATAATTAATAGATCTAGATCCAAAATCCAAGATCAAGATCTAAGAAAAACATGGAATAAAAATCCTTCAATGGATAGATAAATAATGGGAAATAGACCGGAAACCACATGTGATAAGATCCTCTTATCGGTAGGGGTGAAAATCTTCAATTTGAGCTTCAAATCTCCAAGAACCAAGGTCATAATGGATTGGAATCCCTCTGTTAGTTTTTTTAATTGAGTGAAATCATTTATGGGGCATTATAGGGTGTTTATGGGTTTTATATGTGGTGTTGGGAAATATTTTAACAATTTTTGGGGGATTAAAATATTGTATGCATGGTTTGATGCTTGGGGCTCACAATTTCTCCTAACTATGTGTCTAACAATGCACCTTATCTAGGGGGTGCATGGATTCTCCTATCAGGGAACTTGGGTTGAATTTTTTTTTATAAATAGTGAAAATCCACACTATCTAGTGTTTCATGGATTTTTGGTATGGAGCACACAGTTTGGGAAAACCATGCACCAACACTTCACTTTCCCATTCCCTTAAAAAATTTCCAAATTTTACCCAAACACCCCCCATTGTAAAACCCAAATGAAAAGTGCTAAAAAAAAATACAAAATAGTACCTATAAATGAGCTGATACATCTCCTGAAAAGGTTAGGGTTTTACAATCTCCCCACCATATAACAACTCATCCTCAAGTTTTACACCTAAGAATCTTTAATATTCTATATAAAAATAATCGGGCCACTTAGCCCACATATCTTCCATTATTTCCCATGTTTCTTCCTATATACACACATGTTTCCATAATAAATGATCTATCTATATGGTATTTACCCTCAACACTTTCTCACTATGATCCAACACACATATTATATGATCATTAAAGGACGCATCTATCTCATGCTTAACATCATCCACACCAATCACGTGAGAAGGGTTGGGGTGATACCACCATATTTGTGACATATGGAAAAAATAATTCATATAATTTTATCTCTGTGGAAGAGCCAATCAATATGCCACCAACCTGATTCTCTCCACAACCTCAAACAGTCTAATAAACCTGGGTGCCAACTTTCCCTATCTCTGTATCCTGTAGTGACCCATTCATGGTGACAACTGAAGGAATATATGATCACCCTCTGTAAACTATAGGGATTATCAATGTACACACACATATATATATATATATATAAATTCTATCTAATATGATCCATATCCATATGCTTACGAATTAGTTGTAATTACTCTGATGTCTCCTCTATGAGACTCGGTCCCAATAACTCTGACTCACCTTCCTCCATCCAGCATAGAGTTGATCTGCCTGACCTACCATAAAGTGACTCATATTAATCCACGTGAATAGTTTCCTAATAACTATTATTATATAAAAAATCCACTAAAACTAGGTGCTTCTCACAAGACCCACCAAAGTCATGAACAGAAGCTCGTAGCATATCCTCAAGCACTTGTATAGTACACTCCGACTAGCCATCTGTCTGTGGGTGGAAATATGTACTCAATAAAACATTCATACCAAGTTCGTTCTATAACCCCTGACATAACAGCAAGGTAAAATGAGTATCATAGTCTAAAATGATATTGTATGGAATCCCATGCTGACAGACTATCTCTAAAACATACAAATCTCCCAGCTACTTTACAGAGAAAGTCTCCTATATAGGAAATAAATGTTCTACCTTTATCAGTCTATCCACAATTAACCATATAGCATCACTCTTCTGAGGTATAATTGTGAGAACCACTACAAGGACCATCGTAAAAACATCCCATTTCCATTCTAGAATAGTCCACAGGTGTAGTAAACTTCTAGGACTTTGATGCTCAGCTTTCACCTTCTGACAGGTGTAACATCATTTTATGAACCTTTCTATCTCCTTTTTCATGCCTAGACACCAAAACATCCATCATATTTCATAGTAAATTTTGGTCACACATTGATGTACCTCCCACTTTGAGTAATGAACCTCATGCATCAGCTCCTCCCCATACTCATAGTCACAACAACCCTAATCCTGACAGATATGATCTTATACTCATGTATGCTTAAATCAAAAGGTGACTCCCCACCTTCAAGGATTTAACTCAAGGTCAAATATTCCAGATTCTCATACTTCCTATCTCTAATATTTCTTAAAATTTTAGACTCCATTGAAATCGATATGAGAGTCATCTTCTCCTGACTCTCTGGAACCACAACATGCATCTTATCCGGCAACGTCACCATCCTCCACTTAGCACTAGACTCTCAAATAGCATGAGTCTAAGTTTTCATACTCAAATAATCAACAAAACTATTCCACTTTCCCATCGTATATTCTAGATCAAATTCAAAAGAATGAAAATACTCAACCCATCTCTGTTGCTAGATATTCAAATCATGCTCCCAAAAGATATACTTCAATATCATGTAGTTTATATACATAATAAACTTTTTATCCCAATAGGTAATGCCTATAACACTTCAAATCATAAACAAAAAATACTACCTCGAGGTCATGTGTGGGGTGATTATATTCATGTGGCCTCAACTGTTTATACCCATACATCACAACCCAATCTCCCTATATCAACACAGCTCCAAGTCCTATCCCAGAAGCATCACAATACACCATATACTCATCACCTGGATTAGGTAGGATCAAGATCGGTGTTTATGTCCATAACTTATTCCAATATTGGATATCATTCACACATACTTTAGAACAATGAAAATTTATCCCATTCATGGTCAAATGTGAAGGTGGTGCTTCTAAATAGAAAAAATCCTAGATGAATATCTTGTAATATTCAACCAATCCCAGAAATCTACGGACATTAAACACATTATTGGGATGATCCAAATAAACCATTGCCTTAACCTTATCTAGATCTACTAAAAAACCTTCCTCCAAGATTATGTGACCCCAGATGTTTACCTGGTTAATCCAAAACTGACACTTAGATAGTTTAACATCAAGATGATGTTCTACAATTGTACTCAAGATGATGTCATGTTATTGGGCATGATTATCACGAGTCATTAAGTACACCAAGATTTATTCCACAAATACTAAAATAAGGTTATCCAGATATAAATGAAATACTTTATTCATCAAGTCCATAAGAAATACTAGTGCATTCTTCAAACCAAACGACAGTACGATTAAATCATATAGGCTATAACTACTTATAAAAATAGTTCTCAATATATCTGAAGTATGAAATCTCAACTGATGATATCCTAATATCAAATCATTATTTGAGATGATGAAATCCCCTATCAATTGATAAAATAGTTATTTGATACATGGAAGAGTATACTGGTACTTCACAGTCATTTGGTTCATCTTATGGTAATCAATACATAAGCATAAACTTCTGTCAACATTCTTGAAAAAAAAAACTAGTGAACCCCAAGGTGACGTACTTAGACAAATAAATAAATCATCCTCCAATTCCTCTAGCTGAGTCTTAATATTTTAATGCTCTATAGGTTCTATTCTCTATGGTGGAATTGAAATTAGATTAGCCCATGACATGAGCTCAATGGTAAACTCCATGTCTCTCTCAGTTGTCATCCATGAAATGTTTCCAGGAAATATATCTTGAAACCTATCCATGATAAGTGGAAAGACATCATGCTTTATATATCCATCATCTAGTAATAGACTAGCATCCTAGGCTATGAGATCTCCTAGTTGCTGAGTAATTGGCCCTTCTTGGCTTACCTTGATATCCCACACTCCACGGTGAATATAGTTGTCACCCTTAAGAGATGTAAAAGTCACTATCCCATGGTAACAATCAATGCGGGATAGGTATTCTACTAACCAGTCCATACCCAAAATTAGTTAGAACCATGAAATGTCACAAATATATATATCCCACAAAAATATATACTCTCCAACCTTGAGAGAACACCCCTTTCATAAGAAAATGTCTCCCGACCATGATCCCAGAGGTGTGTCTATCATCAATACCCTACTCATGAAATCCTACTCTATGTTCAAAACATTCATAAGTTGTTCAAAAAAAAAGGAATTAGAGGCACCAATATCAAATAAGGAACTAGATAGAGTAGAATCTAAAATAATAGTACCTCTTACTATAAATGGTCCAACCTCTATATCCACAATAGTAGGTTGCACCACATGCAATTGTCCTACCCCTCTTCCATGTGATTCATCCCGAGTCCCATGTGCTACAAAACTCCACTGATACGAGTGATATTGGATAGAATAATAGAATCCAATTCCTTTAAAACCTCACCCAGTAGAATTCCAGCTGCCTGACTATTATGGTGCATAAAGTCCCCTTCCCACACTCTGTTTCTATCTAGCTCATATTTCACAACTCGTCAGTCACTACATCCTGCAAAACTTATATAGATGTCCCATATTTACACAAGAATGGCACTCTACTACTTGTCTGAGGAACTGTCTCTAGAAGTTTTCCTAACTACCACAATGGTGAATGGTCATTCAAGTAAGATACTAAGAAATTGATCCCGCTTTCTATGCACCCCCTTTCCATTACCCTGACTAATGCTATCATAGTGATGCTTCATCCACTAGGAAGTCATATATCCTGACCATCCAGCTTCAAATATTTATCCTACATTGGAAACCTCCTTCAGGTTCCACTAATATATGAGATCTTGATCCACCACCTTAGAAAAACCATTTTACCTAAAGAGATTAACTTGGGAGTTAATATCACATTTAATCCCATCCTGAAAATGTCTCATTATAGCCCTCTCATTTCCTACCAATGCTGGAGAAAAGTGCTGGAAGTCTATAAAGTGTCTAGCATATACCATCATGGACATGCTCCCCTAGGTCAACCGAAATAACTCATATACTCTCTCCTCTATCATTGTCTCCAGATATAAGTCCTCAAGGAACATCTCTAAGAAGTCCTTGTAAAAAATACAATCATCCTATACAGTAAGCACCTAAATGTCCCATAATTTCTTGATTGATCCTTATAGAATATAAGTAGAAAACTTGAACCTCCTCTTATTAGGAGTCTATAAATGTTCAATTACCATCTCGATAGCCTCAAACCACAAATCAGATCCCTCAAGTACACCCTATCCCGTAAAATTTAGAGGGTGCTGTAACTAAAACTCACTCATCAAATTAGAAATGCTCCTCACAACCTAATATGGATCCCTCTCCATAAACTTCATGAAGAGATAATAGTTTGCTCGAAACTTCTCCCCTGCTTCCTCACCTAGTACTATCGATGCCTTAGGTCCCACTACTGGTAGGTCACCTCCAGCCATGACCTCCCGTCATCCTCTCAACAAGCATTGTCTTGGATGCATATCACTATAATACCAAACTTGAACCTTAGGACACATTTCACAACATTATCATGTTCACATATGAGGAAAATACAATAAGACACAATAACTATTTTCCACAAACCCGGCCACATTGTCAATACTGAGGCACTATCACTCCCCATATCCATCCTACAACTTTATCATGGATAAAAAAGGGAAAATATTTCTCATATTCAAGTTTCTAATTTAGACACCCATTTATTAGCATCTAGCATCACATTACAATCTTTATCAATTTTACATTAGGCACAAATTTTAATTCAATTTCACAAGCAAGTAAAAAAAGATGAAGTCCAACAACATACCCATAACTCGCTTTCTCATGCGTGCCTAAAATGATGCATGTCATAATAATCCTAAGTGCCTAATATGCTGCATGGAAACTCTACTCTCATTCCATACTAGGCCATGAGTCAAATCTCAACAAATATAAGAAACAAATATCACATCACACCACAAGTGCATCACCCAAGGGGAAATAATATTCAAATGCAACAAAAAACATCAATAAAACAATCCCACCTGAGGTACATGGGTTATCCCCATACATTGGTTAGCTACTCCCATGACCGAGCTCATAAACAAGGAATGTCTCTTTCTAGTATCCAATCTACCATTCCCAAATAGTAAGAAAAAAGAAAAAAAAGAAAAATGGGCTCTAATACCACTTTGTAACATCCCATCATAGGTTCTACACACTGGTGCGCTGAACTCAACTGCCACGTGACCTCAATCATTCCTTTCTGTAATCTAAAGGTTTCTGACTAGAATAAAGGGTCTAAAATCATTTATGGAGTGACTATACCATCTTTTTCAGAGTAAAAAATAGTGTAAAATAAATAAAAAATAACCAAATATAAAACCATAACCATAAGGATGCCGATATCACAAGATGACCAAAACTGGAAACTCAATTTCAAAATTGAACAAGCCATGATAATGTACATGCTAAGTGTAAAATGAAAAATAAAATGTAAAAACAAAAAATAAATAAAAAGAGGGTTCCAAACAACATCTGTTTCCTTCTTCAATGCTTCATCCCAATTAATCTATCTAATATAGGGACCTTTCCCTTAGCCTGTCCTGTAATCTTGTAATCTTTCTAGGTACCGATCAGGCAGCCCTATTAGGGTATGATTACAACTTATCAGGCCACAAAAATGGCGTCTAAAACAATATCCAATCAAATAATAGTGTATATAATTTGATAATTAAATAGTTACAATACAGAAGTAAATAGTTATAACATTATCAATTAATGTTTATTTTACCACATAAACCCTTGGGTTCTTATAGACACCCATGATGCAATTCCTTCTTTGGATCATGACGGATCCTAAAGTATCTCGAAGAATATAAAATCTCATAATTCTATTGTTACCATTCATTAATTCACACAATTGAATGCCCTTTTTACCATTAATTAATTTAAACTATTGAATGGTCATGTTACCATTCATTAATTCATACTTGAATTCCCATTTAACTATTCGTACATCACACAATTGAATAATCATGTTCCCATTCCACAATTGATAAATTAATTCCCATGTTACCATTCATACCTCACATAATTGAATTACCATGTTCCCATTCCTCAATTCATACTTGAATGCCCATGTTACCATTCCTGAACACATAATTAATTCAACAATTAATTTTCCACATCAATTTCATCACTAATTAAAAAATTAGTTAATCATACCAATACCATTAATTAATTCACTAATTAATTAATAATATCAATATCATTAATAATTCAAAAATTAGTCATCACATAATTACCCTTAATTAATTCCCTAATAAATTAATCACATCAATTCCTTTAATTATCTCAACAATTAATTAATCACTAACCCATAATTAATTCAATGATTAATTATCTACATTAACAATATCAATATATCATAATTATTTCATAAAATTATAATCTCAAATAAACTATATCAGTATCTCATAAATACTTCAACAATTAATTATCTGAATTCAATAATATCAAATATCCCCAATATCACATATCCCATAGTTAATTAATTCATCAACTAAATTAATTCAATCATGAAATAAATTTATGAATATAAAATAGATATTATAAAATTACATACACATAATTTCAATCAATACTATGGGATTTGAATTATATTCCACCTACCTTGATTTTTTGATGAGTGATCACCCAACAAAAATCCCCAATTTCGACGGAATAACAACGTAGAACGAGATCTGGATCTAGAAGCTAAATCAAGATAGAATAATAAAGATCCCATAAATCCTAGATCTTGATAAAAAACATAGATCAATATATTACCAAAATATGGAAGAACAATCCTTGAACATATGAAAGATGATCGATAAAGAGAAGGGAAAGGACACGAGATAATATCCTCTTACCGGGTGGGGGTACCGATCTTCAATCCCGGCTTTGAATCACCATGAATAGATATATGAATGGATTGGAATCCATCCGATAGGCTCTTTAATTGAGAAAAATAATTTATGGGTTGAGATAGGGAATATGGGCGTATTAAACTGGGGGTTTTTATATATTTTAATAATTATTGGGGGATTAAAATCACGTAGGCAAGGTTTTCTGCTCGAGGCATACAATTTATCCTAAACCTACCCCTAGTAGTGCACCTCATCTATGGGGATGCACCGTTTCTCCTATTATGGAACACATTTTGAAAAACCATGTTCCAACCATGAAACTACCCAGTATATAGAGTTTCACGGTTTGCTGGGCTGGGGTACATGGTTTGGGAAAACCGTGTGCCAATCGTGTACTTGTGCATTCCCTTAAAAAATTTCCGAATTTAACCCAAACACACCCCTAGGTAATACCCAAACTAAATTTAATCAAAAAAAGGAAATATAATACCTATAAATGATCCTGATACAGCTCTAGAAAAGGTCATATTTTTAAATGAGGAGAGTTATACATGTACACGGTAGGTGGTCTATAATTCATTCCTCATGTATTGATGTTTTATAATATGTTCTGTTGTGATGCATGCCTGTTTCACTATGCATTGCCCCTAAATTTCATCTATCTTAAATTTATTTCCTTACATAGAAACTAATTACTTTTTAGACCTAATTACACTGATATTGACCACTGTTGAAGGAGACATCCTTTTGGTTGTTCCCTCTTACATGCCTAATTGGAATTCTTGAGTATGTAACGAAAGCACCATGAATGTGTTTGGTTTTAATTATAAATGATGATATTATAATTGTTAATGGATCATTGTTGTGTTTTACCATGGGTATTTTTTTCATGTAATCAAATGAATTGATTAGAGGTGAGTGGTAATCCAACATCACCTAATTTAAATGGAAAATGGTCATGTCATTTTTTAATGATTAATGTAGATGAATTATGAATTATGACTTAGATCACATTAAATCCAATTGGTATTATTACTGAGGATGTATGATCATGGATACCCTATTTAATTATGTTTAATGGGCATGATAACATGTATTCGTGTTATAAATTAATAGGAATGGATACCCTCCTTCATTATACTAAATGGGCATGACAACACTTTATAATTATTTCAAATGGGCATGAAAAACCATTATAAATGAACTAAATGGGCATGATGACCATAGTTATATTAAATGGGAATTAATTCCCTAGTTATATTTAATGGGAATGGGGACACATATATAAATGTGACGTCAGCATAATATCCCTTATGATACTATACGGGCATGGAGTCTCTTGTGATACTATACGGCCATGGTGTCCCTTATGATACTATATGGGCATGGAGTCCCTTGTGATATAATACAGGCACGGTTTCCCTTATGGTACTATATGGGCATGATGTCTCTTGTGATAGTGTATGATAATGGTGTAACTTGTGATACTATATAGGCATGAAGTCCATTGTGATATAACTATGATACTGAAAATGGAATCCCTTATAAATGTAATATTGAGCATTGTGTCCCTTTTTCCTTATTCAGAAAGATACCAACATAAGATGGAGTTGATAGTGGAAACCTGGTTCCCTTTAAGGAATCGGGGCTGACCCATTTATAGTTGTTAGTTTTGAATTTCATTATTATATCTGCACACAACCATATTATATGCACAAACTGGATGGTTATAGACGCCGTTTGTGGTAGCCAACTAAGATTTATCTCACACCCTATCTGGGACTCCAATGGTACTTGGGAAGACTACATGATTATAGGGTTAGATAAGGGGAAGAGTCCTCTTATGAATATTTGACTTTCATCTTGATATAGGAAGGATGTGGTAATAGATGACTGAGATGGAGCTCGAGATTCTTGGATATATATTTTTTCAATTTTTTTACCTTTTGTTTATATTATAACACATGTATTTACTATTGTATTGTATCCATGTTTTCATTATTTTTGAATATAGGACAATAACATCCATTTTATATGATTCAGTTTATTAAATTTTATTATTACTCAGTAATTTCTTATTCAGGTATGTTTCAGTTTCTTATCACTGTTATATTACTTTCTCTCTTTATCTGTTGATTATACCACTATGTTACTCTAGTAAGGAGGGAAAAGTATCCCCAATAACACACCAAAGGTCCTTGATTCTATTTGTATTTCTCTGGTGTTTAGGGAGATTTTATTGGGGAAATATGTCCCATTAGGCTCAGGGCACCGTTTAGTGGCATTCTGGCAAGGGATATCACAAAGTTGTATCAGAGAAATTCTTTGATTTTTTTACTATTTTGAGATAATAGAAGGGAGATTAGTAATTATATTGGATTTGGTAATGATTTGTGTCTAGGAAAAGCTAACCCATGTAAAGATAAAATCCAAATTGGATCAAATAGAAATTGATATTTTCTGCTTTTTTCTTATTATAGATGATATTATTCCACCATAGGGTGATGCATGTGAATTGTGATATTACTATTGAAATAATTGAGGTTTATCTTTTAACCTTGGTATGGTGATATGAGGGAAGGAAATCAATTATCATTCATAGTATTGGGCACATTATATGGAATTCACATACAATGCATATCTCATGCCATATAGGAGCATTGTGTTGATTTTTTTACATGTGATCTCCATGAGTTCTTTGAATATAATAAATAGAATTTATATAGGATAATTATTCTCTCATGAGATTATGAAAAACATGGTTGGTACATAGAGTTCATTCCATATCGTAAATAGTGTTTTCTAGATTAGGCTATGGAATACACCTTAGAAAATCCACTATGGCACATTGAGTCATGGAACATTGGTCGCAAGGACTAGAATGTGTTATGGTATGGATTAAATGGAAACAAAATTTTGGTTCATAATGTGTATGGGACCTTATTGATTATAATTGGGGAACCTTTTGGTTCAACCATATAATAATAATTTTATTATAAACATAAATTTAAATGAAAAATGAAACTATAAAAAACAGAGCTTGACCTAGTCCCAACCTTAGTTGTGGGTAGTAGGTAGCATATCTATTGTTCTATATAAATGTTTCTATCACCCATACCTAACGTTTTGAGCTAGGAAAGGTGTGTGACTATTATATTGAAATTATTTTTACCTGTTCTATTTTTATATCTTGGATTTTTCAGTTGTCCAACTTAATTTGAGGGTTGTGTTTGGTAATTTTAGAGAAATTCCACAATGAAGTCCTCCAATCATACCCCTAGAGGGTGGTGAGGACTATTATCTAGAGTTGGTGAGCCCTGAACCACCAATTGTACCTCTGGTAGTTCTTCCTATGGAACCTCTTCCAATTCATGATGCGAGAGATGATGCATGGTTTCAAGGAGATTTCATACAGCTTATGCAGAATATTTAGGGAGCTCCATGCTCTTTCCCTTCTATGGGAGAGATGACTATGGAGTTAAAGAAATAGGATATGCCCATGTTTTCAGGGGATGGTAGAATACATGCCATAGAGTTATGGATTCAAGTAGTTATGTCTAAATTCTAGTATCTATAGACACCTCTTGATATGAGAGTGAAACGCTCTATGTATATTCTTATAGGATCCATAAATCATTGATGGGATAATTTAAATTGATTGGTTTGTATTGGGAAGAAATGTGGAGTGAGTTACTACCAATATTCTTTGATTATTACATTTTGGAGACCCTAAGGGATGATCATGCTAGGAATTACATGAACCTTCATCAGGGATTGATGATATTTATGGTCTATTCATCCCGTTTTACATGGTATTAACACTTTGCGCCTATCTATAAGGATGATGAACCTATGAAAGAGAAATGACTAGAGGATGGTATAAGGGATCCTATTCATTCTCAAGAATTTTTTCTAGTTTAAAATAATATCTGATATAGTGAACCAAACCCTTTTCACTGAGAAAAACCTAATGGAAGAAGATGGTGTCAGCTAGGGAGGTTCATAAGCCAGAAAGTATAGCGGTTCTACCAGCGATCGGAAGAGACACATTGAGTTTGCATGCATGAGATGTGGCCTCCAGTTAACACCCACAAACAGTTACATTTTATGTCATCAGTGTGGAAAGCATGGGAATAATATGTCCAAGTGTCCCAAAGACCGCATCGAGTGCTGAGGCTATGCCAGATTGACAGATCTATAGAATTTATGTAGGACATTCCAATTTGTTTCGAGTGTGAGAGGACCCATTCAAGCTCCACCTTTAGAAGAAAGTTCTATAGAACCTCACCAGGAAAGTTTCTTGAGTACTACTAGACATACATGAAGAGGAGGAATTAGTGTCCATAGTATCTAGGATTTTTATTTTTAGTGCCAATAGAGAGAGACAACTCCAGGTAGTCAGGTTATAGCATAGGACCAGGGATCATGCCATATATATTCTTTGTAGCGTATACTAGAGGTGCATTACATCGATCCATGTACTATTTGAGGTACTATTTTAGTAGCCTATACTATCTTTTCTACCTTATTAGATACTGTTACATTGCATTATTTCATATCTGGGCCTACCATGGAGATTATCGAACATATTTTTGAGTACTCTTATGGCATAATGACACTTGACACAACATTGGGTATAGGATCTGAGAGAGTACTCTAGTGCAAGGACTATCCTCCTAAGGTTGGAAGACATCATTTCATATGAAACCTCTTCAATCTCTAGATGACATGATTCAACATCATTCTCGGGATGGATTGGTTGATTCCATATCATGCTTATATGGATTTTTATCACCAGAGCGTGTCATTTGCATCACCAAAGGGAGGTACATATATTCACAAGGGATAGTGGGATGTCTAGGCTGGTAGAGATAGAATAGATCATCTTAGGCCAGGTGGAGTGGCTGGCTATCTTTATAGCATTTATATGAATGATCAGGGACTACATCAGATTGAGTTCCTTGATGTCATTTATTGATTATGGTATTTCCTTCCCGATGACTTTTTTTGGATTACCTCCTGATAGAGAGGTATAAATTACCACAGAGATAGTTCCTGAAGCTATTTCACTATCCATTTCTCCTTATAGGATGGCTAATATAGAGTTTCCGGAGCTCAATAGGTAGTTAGGAGATTTGGAGGAAAATTTTTTATATACACCAATACTTATTCCCAGGGTTTTCCAATCCTTTTCAATAAGAAGGTGGGTAGAACCCTAAGGATTTTTATTGATTACTATATGATGAATTAGCTTACCATGAAAAATCGATATACTTTACCTTTCATAGATGATATTTTTGACCAGATCTAAGGAGTGAGGTTTTTCTCAAAGATAAACCTGAGATTGGGTTATTATCATGTTCAAGTTAGAACATTAGATATTCCCTATACGGATTTCCATAATCATCATGGATTATATGAGTATCATATGATTCAATCTGGTCTTACAGACACACCATCTATCTTACTATATTTGATGATTATGGTTTCACATCCCCATATATAATCCATTTTTTGGACTTCATAGATGTAATCATGGTCTATTCTCATACTCTAATCAACCATTCCACTCATCATGAGATCATTTTTAATACACTAAGAGAGTACTAGATGTATGCTAAGATCAAAAAATTTCACTTATGGATTAATAAAAAACACATACTGTGTCATATTATGTTAGAGCCAGGTGTTTCAGTTGACCCAGAGAAGGTGAGAGCTATGGTTACCTGGGGGAATCCTATGAATGAATTTGACATATCATGTTTATTGGGTTTAGCTAGTTACTATAGGCATTTTATATAGGTCTTATCATGCCTTAATTCACATCAAACTAGTCTTAAAAATAATATTGTGAGGTTTATGTGTCAGAAGTGTGAGATAATGACATCTAAGAGATGAATGTAAGGATTACCATGGTATATTTTTTAATTATTCTAGAGTGTAGGAGAGGATATGTAGTGTTCTGTGATTCTTTAAGCATTGGATAGGGAGCGTTACTGATGCATGATGATAGAATCAGGCTGGTAGTCTATCAGTTTCTATTTCCCTAGAGGTACCATTCCATGTATGACGTATTCCACATTTCATTAATTCATCGATATTATACCGACCCATCACATAATTTTGATCCCAATGATGTTGAGCTTGATGATAATGCTAATTTTGTTGAGTATCCTATAAGAATAATTAAACAGAGCATGACGGATCTCTAAGGCCGATCTGTCCCTTTAGTATGGGTGATATGGAATCATGACCATGCACATGATGAGACATGTGAGTGGGAGGCTGACGTATTTGATCAGTGGATGGAATTGTTATCAAATGGAGATTTTCTTCCAAGGAAGGTGAACTCAGGGAAGAGTTCCTCTAGGGGGTGGGAAAATATAAGAACCTGGTTTTTATAATAGGTAGGGATCCTTTTAATTTTGGACTAATCTTTTAATTTGTACCTAATATGGATACTGAATAATTTCATTGAAGTTTCTAGGGTCCCATGTGCTTGTTCTGAGCCCAGAACCCACCTGCCTGAGAAAAATTGCTGGGATTCTTGGTTAAGAGAAACTGTGTGCCCAAGAAAAATGGTTTGATGAAACCGTGTGGGGATAGAAAAAAGAGAAATAAGGGCACATGGCTATCCCTAAATGTGCGCTAGGGGCTGCACACCCATGCTAGTATCTCATAAAAATGTAAAAGTGGTGTTTTTCATAGCTGGAGTATGGTTTCCCTAACTGTGTGGCCTAACCACGAGGGTTCCCTCCTTAATAAGAGGCAGGAACATGGTTTCCACACTATTTATCCAACCGTACTACCAAACCATGCAACCCTGATATTTTGGAAAATTTTATCATTTTCCATTAATGTTCTAATTAATCTACCCTTTCCCCTATTTGGATCTTTTTAGAATATAAATGCCTTTATTCTCACATTGAATCTCCCTTTTTACCTCTTCCATTGTTATTGATCCAAAATATTATCCCAAATTCTGATTCAAGCATCCTAGAACTCGTTGGATTCCTCTTGTTAATCTACTTGATCATCTTTCACCTTTATCTATTTATCTTTCTCTTGAAAAAGTTATCAAGGTTTTGAATCATAAGATGTATTTTCAGGGTATTAGTCCATTCAACCAATTTCTTCTGATCCATTCAAAATTAATGGCTGGTACTGGATGAGGATAGTTATATGAGTATAAGGTAGGTGGTCTATAATTGATTACTCAGGTTTATGTGTTTTATAATATGTTAAATTGTGCCACATGCTGACCATGCATTAACCATAAATTGATTTTTTTTAAATTGGTTTCCTTGTTTGGAAACTAATGACTTAATAGAATCCAATTATATAAAGATTTACCACCTTTGAAGGATCCATCCCTTTGGGTGTGTCCTATTACATGCCTAATTGGGTTTCTTGAGTTTGTAACCAAAAAACCATGGCGGTGTTTGGTTTTTATTTTAAATGATGATATTATAAATGTTAATGGATCCATTTTGTGTTCTATCATGACTAAAAAACTTTTCATATGATGAAATGAGTTGATTAGAGGCGAGTGGTTAACCCACGTCACCTAATTTAAATGGAAAATGGTCACACCCTTATTAATGATAAATTTAAATGAATTATGAATTATGACATGGATTATATTAAAGATAATGAATAATATTTCTAAGGATATATGGGAATTGAGACCCTTTTTAACTATAATGAATGGGATTGATGACCTTTAAGTATGTTATACATGAATGGACATGTCATCCCTCCAGCTTTATACTAAATGGGAATGATTCCCCATTATAATTATATTCAATGGGCATGATGACCCTATTTATATTAAATGGTCACGGTGAACCTAGATGTATTAAATGGGCATGGAGACCCTTATATAAATGTTATACATGCATAAAATCCCTAGTGATACTATACGGGAATGGGGTCCCTTGTGATATTATATGGGCATAGAGTACCTTATGATACTATATGGGCATGGAGTCCCTTGTGATACAATACATGCATAGAATCCCTTGTGATACTATACAAACATGGTATCCTTTGCGATACCATATGGGAATGAAATCCATTGTGATATTATATGGGAATGGAGTCCCTTGTGATACAACTGTGATACTATGCATGGAGTCCCATATAAATGCGATATCGGACATTGCATCCCTTGTTACTTATTATGAGATATTCCATCATAGGCCGTAGAAGGTAGTTTCATCCTTGTTTCCTTTAAGGAAATAGGGCCGAACAATTTACAATTATTATTCCTTCATGTCATTATTATTTATGCACACTTCCATATTGTATACATAGACCGGATGTTTAAAGATTTCATTGGTGGTGGCCTAATAAGAATTATCTCACACCCTATCTGGACTACCTACGGTACCTGGGTAGACTACATTCTTACTTGTGTAGATAAGGGGAAGTGTCCTCTTATGAATGAGTGACTTCCAAATTGACATAGGATGAAGCTGGTATGAGATGACCGGAATGGAACTCAAGATTTTTGGATATAATTTTTATATTTTCATATTTTTTTTATCTTGTACAACATGTATTGGTTGCTTCCCCATATCCATGTTTTCCTAATTTGTAGACACATGAAATTATCCTCCATTGTATATGATTCAGTTTGCTGTATTTAATTATTAATCAGTGCTTGGTTATTTATGTATGTTTCTACTTCTTATTACTATTATACTACATACTCTATTTATCTATTGACTATACTACTTCTCTAGTATGGTAATGAGGTCATATTCTCCCCATGTACATAACCAAGTCCCTTACTACTAGTTGGAAGCCTCTAGAATTCAGGGAGATACACTTGAGTCCCTGTGGCCAACTGAGATCAAGGAACCTTTTAGTGGCATCTAGGTCTGGGATGTCACAAATTCCAATGAATAATATTGATAATTAATTTTTTAATGGATTCTTATCATCAAGAAAAACACCATCCAACAATTTAAATTTGTCATTTTAAGGTATTTTAATATATTATCTTTTAACATTAACATGTTTCATTATATTACCTATACTGTGGGAAATATTTTTTAACTATAGAAATTTTTTTATTCCTTGAAATTAAAATTACAAAACTACCAAATATGAAGCTTCTGATTCTATTTTACCAAATTAAATTCAAAAAATTGGAAAAAAATTATTATAAAAATATTCCCATAAAAGAGACAAGAAATCATTTTTTTAATGTGAAAATTTTCAAAATCTAGAAATGTTTTATATCCAAATTCAACATGAAAATGATTTAACTAAACAAAATTGGATTAATAGATGTATAATTGTTCTAATTTTATAATAAAGTCAATTTAAAATATAATTTAATAATATAAATTATTTAGGTGAAATGTCAAATTCCAATTAAAAAGTTGTATTTTTAACTAATCATAAAAAACGAATCATCTATGAAAAATATCAAAATCTAAACCTATGAAAGTTTATATGTTATATTTTAAAAATTGATTTTTTGGGTAAAAAATTATAAAATTTTCAAAAATTAGTTTTCATACAAGTGCTTTATCAAGAGGTGGGAAAACTACCTTTATAAAAATATAGTTTTTATGCATAAAATTTGATTTATTTTTATATCATGTCTAGAAAAAACATAAGTTGAATGGTAAAATTTTTATTGAAAATATTATATATATATATATATTTCATTAATATAATCCAAAAAGTTTTATTTGCTTATTTTATTAGTATAAAACACACTATTTCACATTTAAATAGTTTTTTTCCATAAAAATATTAGGTTATAATGGTAACATTTATATAAAAATATTTAGTTTTCCGTTTATGCTCGATGTGGCATATCATGTATGATATTGAATATAGTGTTTTGTTTTAAAATATAAATATGTTATACACTATTTCTACTAAAATAAAAATAGAAATAATATATAAAATTTATAATAATATATTTATTTCCCATTATAATTACAAAATTTATAATTCTTGTTTCAAAATTTAGGCTAGTATTAAAGTTTTTCAATTTTAAGGTCCACTAACATGAGAAGAAAACACATTATAACATACCACATACAATTAAAATAATTTTTTATAAAAAATAATCTTTGATACATAAAGGAAACTTGAACAAGCCCTATTCTCATCAATCTTATTCTTATCTGGTTTATCAAATTAATTCATTTCATACTTTATTTTTTAGGATCAATGAAATCAGTACCCCTCCTTATAAAACATAAAAAATCACAAACCAGTGAAACCCATAATAACATTATTAAATGACACAACATGGAAATAAATCATAGTAAGGCTATCTATTGAAATCATTCTGGTAAATTAATGAGAAGTATTTAAATATCATTACTCAACTAGAAATTCCAAAATACCTTGAAGTTGATTTGAAGAATTAGAAAAGGACACCTTTAGATTAGATTAGCATGAGAGGAAAACCAAATATCATAAACTAGAATTAATCTCCCCTTAAAATCACATTACAATAATCTTTTTCATGAACTGTCACCACTTATAGGAATCTCTAAGAAAGAATTAGAATGAAACAGAGGGAAAAAGAGAAGGACTAACCATGGATTAAAAGGAATAAATTTATTATGGAATAAGGATTTGACCAAATGGAGGAATCACTAGAGCACCAAATGTCACACCCTACATCGCTGGGATTTTGTTAAGATATAATAAGAAAACAGGGGGATTTGGTTTGGATGTTAGTACACAACCTTAAACAATACATATTCTAGTGAATTTTGACTAAAATTTATTTTCTTTAAATCCCAAAGATCATTTAGATTTATAGTTTTAGATAATTAGAAAAAACTATTTCAAAGAAAACCCATACATTATAAGTGGAAACTTCTATACAATATAGATTTTTTCCATAAAAAAAACTTTATTAAAATAAATCATGATTTCATTTCATGATAGATCTTCACAATATTCATCGGGACCACATCCTTTTTCTTAATCTCCCTTGAACCTTATGATATTTTTTAAAAAATTGTATAAGAATAAAATCTTAGTAGGGGAAATAAAAGTAAATAAATATCCAAGTAGTCTATAAATGGATATAAAAATTATCAATTTTCAAAATAAAACATTGAGCTCAACGTAAACCTTTTTTACCCAAGAAATCGCCTTTTCTTTCCAAATATTTCCATAAAACAATTCATAAGAAATAATTAAGGAAAAATTAAGTCCATATTTTTTAAATTGAAAACTGGATAACCTCTAATTTTTTTTCATAAATCTATTTAACATTTACTTTCTATTGAACATAAACTTAATAACGTACTTTGTGAAAACATGATATTTTTTGTAAAAAAATTGAAATAATTATAAAAAACATATGTAACATGAGGAATAATTCTATTTTCATACTTACTTATGATGTATTCCTCAATGATACCATATTATGTAACCCTCATGGCTACTATGAAATAACCCTCACAATTATACATGAATGTAACTATCACAGTTACACTTGGAATATTCAGAACAATAAGCATCCCACATAAACATACCAAATTTATTGGAGTGATATCCTGGAACCACATATATTTTGTTTATAATGGAATTACATTTCATTATTAAAAATTCTAATGAACCATAACATAATCATAAAACATTAATGCATGCATCCTAAAAACATTCCATGAAGAAAATCATTTATTTTTAAAGAATACCGTGAACATACAAATGAAAAAAATTTATTTGAAAATAACCACTTAATATTCTAGATGGTGATTAAAAAAATTAATGCTTCATAAATTTTGAAAAATACACTCATGTTGTATAATTTAAAAAACATTCCATTTGAATTTTATAAAATGAATCATTAAAAGAGTATTTTTTTTCAAGAAAGTTAGTTACATTGAGTCTGACTCATCATGTGAAATATTTATCCTCCATAATAATAAATTTATGTTAATTTATACTTTATTAATAACTATTTTCATGATTTTTTTATATTAATTTTACTTATTACAAGGTTATATACAATTAATTATTCAATTAAGTTCTCATTGGATGTTTTGATGATATACGTTTCATATGTCCAAAATTACTCTGGTCGATTGACTATCATCAACGTGTTCAATATTACACATTATATAGAATAATATTAATTAAATAGTTATCATTTTTACATCAATTATAATTTTATATGAATCCATTAAATATGGTAATGAAAAATAAAATACATTACAATCAAGGAGATGATAGACCAGACAAACGCATGAGTAATGTTTCCATTTTTCAACTATCATTATGGAGTGAAGGTAAGTATTTTATATATTTAGAAAATTTCCATAATATATTAAATATAATATTAATTATTTAAATATATATATATATATATATTATTCTTTTAAAAAGGTGATTAAATATGAATCACATCATTTCGTGGAGGTGATAGTTCACATGTATCCACAAATAGCGTTATTATTTTCCAGTACATGGAATTGTAAAAAGGTAAATAATATATTATATTTTAAGAATGGTAAATATGTCATGAAAATTATTAACACCTAATCCAAAAATAATATCTAGATGATGATTTCTAAATGAAAATCCATTTCATTAAATTAAATTTCTAAATTAGATAAATTAAATATTAAATTCAATTAATGTAATATGTGAATTTTTAAATATTATAAATCATGTTTTACCAAAAACAATTACAATGAAATACATTATCATACATTGATTGAGTAATTATATTATGTTTTTATAAATATTTGAACATTGATGAAACTTTCCAAACAATACTTATAAAGTAACTTAATCAGCTTCCATAATGGCTAGTTCACTTCTCTAAAGTTTAAGATAATATTTTAATAGTTTAGTTACATCTATAACAACAATATTTTCAATGATTAAACAATAACTATAGATCTTATAGATACCTTTTATTTAAATCATCATCCATTCACTCTATTTTCTATTTAGGATTTCTAGGACTCATTTTTAAAATAAGGAAATGTTTTCTTAATATTTTGATTTTACTTAAAAGTGTTGTTAAATAGTTTGATAAATCATGGAGACCACACCATATAATAATTTTAATTTCTAGTTCAATTATTTTATTATTATTATTATACCATTATATTATATTCAATTTTATGGAGTGTTATAATAAATTTTATATAATATTGTACATTAATTGTCATAGGTATTTTAATGCATTTTAGTATATAGTTTTTTATCTACTCACATGATATAATAAAATGTCATGTGTTGTAATTAAATACCTATAAAATAATATATTGTATTACTTCTTCAATTTATTTCTCTAGTGTAATAAAACCAAAAAAAAATATATTTGGTGACATTTTATATTTTCCACTTTGGAAATGATAATGACTTAATATTTCCTGTTATTTTTTTGGTTTTTATAACTCACCCACGTAGATGTGAAGATTATAAAAATGAATATATCAATGTACCACTTCATACTCAGCCACCATAAATGAAATAAAACTCTATGTAATATTGTTGAAAAACTAGGATGAACTACCTAAATATAAAATAAAAATTTCACATCACTGCCTTCCACAAAACTATGAGAACATAAAACCACCCACATAAATAAAAAACGGATTGACCACCAAGAAATAACCATGTAATCTTCTCCTCAACATATATCAATCCATTATAAACTCAATACAAAAAATATAAATCGAAAACATCCTTTGATAACTATATCAAGGATAATGTGATACTCAGTGGTGTGATTAAAAAATGACCCACTTCCTCATGTACATCACGACGAAACTATGAAAATAGATACATAAGGTGTCACTCTTATTTTGAAACACAAACTGTGTCCACTTGGGTAATCGTACTCAAAGAATCCACAACATCAATTACATTAAGATGAGTATATATCATCTAAAAATAAAATTAAAAATGATACTTAGTCAATCACCTATATCTTATATAGTAATATGAATATGAAAAAAATAACTCTAATGGTCGATGAAAACCAAAAAAAATATTAATGAATAGAAAATCCTATCTTATTCTAATTTCATGGGAAACTATAACCAGAACCATATTATGATTTGGATAATTATTTTCAATTGTCTTAGGATACTGAGAACCATATGTTACTAATCTTCCTTCTAACATCAAATCACAACCTAATCCATCATCAAAGGTATCACAATAGTCCTCATATGACTTACCTTATATAGGAACTATAATATTTACTGATTCCAACCTCTTCTTAACTTTCTAAAAAATTACATCACATTTTTCATCCCACTTAATTTCCAATCCATTAATAGTTAGTTTTATAAAGTGATCAACTAGGAAAGGGATTTATCAAATGAATTGGTGATAATTATGTATAATACCCATGAGACTCTAAATCATGAATACATTCATGGGGATTTCTCAAGACATCATAGTATCCAAATGAAAAAACCATGAATTAATATTCCTTAAGTGTATAAAAATAAATAATAGGAATATCATTAGATCACAACATCAACTAATGATAACATGTTCTAACACTAAAATTTCAATCCCACCATGACCTTCTCAACTATTATAATAAAACATATATCCCTGGTTAAGAATACTGAATTTAATACTAACCTGGTTTGTATAGCCAGAGTCAATATAAAACCATAAAAACCCATATAAAATCACAAAAAAACTAAGAACCCCATAAATCAATAATCTATTGAATTAATCCCATGTATTTTTTATCTTACTATAAAATCATTAACAACTTGATATTATTTAGATTTATATAAAAATTGGGTATAAATATTCCATCATTACATAGTGACAATTAAATAAAAAAATCAACCTCCATATCTAAAGTAATCATAATAAAACCCTCATGAAACATATCCTGATACTGATAAACCATAGGAGAAAATGTAACCCTGAAAAAACCACATCTCACCTGAGAACCATCCCAACTACATGAGTGTAATATTCCTTATCTACCCTAAATCATAGTCTTCTCTACATGTATGCTAGTTTAATTATCCCACAAAAATATATATAATTCATAATAAGATAGAATTAATGTCATGTATCTCAAATATAAATATATATGTAGATGAAAATATGATATCTAATAAATTTTAATATTTATATAAAATCATTTACTCTTCAATATAATTGAAGAAAAAAATCATAACTACTGAATTTATCAATGTTAAAGGATACACATATTTGTTGTGTGTCCTATCCTCTTCTCAAATGGTAATTTTAAAGAAAAAAACACTAGGTTGAAACACAATGTCCATATCATGTTAAATTATAAAATAAGTGTATAGAAATTAATGAGTTTCACCAATATAATGGCTCACTGCATTTCAAGCCATTATAATTTGAATAATGTAGGATGTTTTGATATGGAGTAGGGGTTGTTGGTTTATTGGAATTCAAATATATAATATAATAATAGGAACATTTCATAGAGACATCTTGGATGTGGAATAAGATGTGGTTGGTGTTTTAGGTGCACGAGAGAGTGTTATAGTTGTGCATATATGACTCTGTGGTTGAAATTTATCTTTTATGCCACTTCATGGTTAGACAGGTGATGCTCACTGAATGAAGGGGGCTGGTCAAGAGATGTACCCTTTGTAATAGCCATTTTTTTGTGAACCATGTTTCACTCTACGAATGGGGTTTGGAGGATAGGGGATCCATTTTTCATGGTAAACTCATTTCATGAATCAGGTATGCATGCTGTAAAATCATTGGGAAAAGTTTAATGGACCCCCCATTAGATGATTTCATGTCGTGAACCTCGTACTTCATGTTGTGAATGGTGTGGTTTGTGTTTTTTAAATGAGGTAAAAAAATATTTTTATAATAACAGATTTATGATTTTTGGGAGCCTTATGAAACATAGGGTATTTCATCTAGTCACTCCCTCATATATTTCCTATCTCAAAAATTCTTAGTATAAGGAAGTTTTAGGTGTGTTTTGAGGATTTTTCAATGAATGTTTGTGAGTTATTGACCCTATTTGACTTTCCCTTTATTTCACTATGATTTTTATTTGGTTATGTGAAAGGATTTGGTGATGAATTCATCAATGAATTTTTAATTCATTCACAATCTATGGGTCATTCAGGTGTGGTGATGATATTGTGAAATCATCAAGGTTTTTCATAATACCAATAGGAAAAAAAGGTGAAAGAGGGAGTATATACAAATGATATATTTTTAAATAGGTTTTATCTCCCATTATTCATGTCATAAATACCATATTCATGTTTTGAATTTTATGGTATCTATGAAATGTAAGTCTTAAAAGAATTTTTATTCATGAATTAGAAATCATTCCATATTCAACTAAATTTCATGGCTCCTCATATAGATTTATTTCACATTGTGAATTATAATTTCACACAATGATTCGGTTTCATGTAGTACACCTTAAGCATATACAATATATGAATTTATTTCCACACATTCCATTAATCACTGACTTAGATTTTGAATCCCCATTAAATATTTTTATTTTTTTTAGTTTTTAACATGTCCAACCTCCATAGAACCACCTCAAGCCTCCTTCAAAAAACCTAAAACATAGAAATTAACAATTTAATGGTTCATTAAGGAATAAAAAAGAACAATTTAAATCCCTATAATCCTTAGATAATTCTGTACTAGAAGAACAATTCACCAAAATAAAACATCATCATCAACATTATTATCACCAAAAATGAATTTTTTCCCATAAAAATGATGGGGAACTAATAATTTGATGGGTTAATAACATAAAATATATGTTCCAAGTGTGTATCCATGATATATAGTTTCTATTTTAATGTAGAAATATTCAAATATGAAAGTGCAAATCAATAATCATCATTTCTCACACCACTGTTACAATCAGCCTAATTACAATTAATTAATAGTACCAAAAATTTAGAATAATCCGTTTCTCATATATACTCAACAACTCTATAATGTGTTTTTGATAATAAAATAAAATTTTTATCATCTTAACATGAAAAAGACATTAATTCATATATGTAAATCACTTCTTTTTTTTAATGGTGGTATTTTTTTCCAATTTTTTTTCATAAAAATTATATACCCTTTAATGCCAAAATTAAATGATATAATCACATTGTAATTTGATCACCCAAATGAGCATTTAATGGGTTTTATTATAGATATATCAGTATTGAAATTATTTTTAAAACAATAAAAAATATATATTTTACACATTCATAAAAAAAATTCATTTCTTTTTAGATATTACACTATTAATCAAGAAATATGTGGTCATGAACGTGTTGATGTAATCTGCAGAAGTCCCTTCTGCGGGAAAACATGGCTGAAACCATAATCCCACCCATTAAAAGGTGATCCTAGATGCTAGGTCATTTGAAGAAATCATCACAGGTAGTTCTACACTCAATGAATAAAATACATCAGAAGGGATTTCTCTAAAAACATATCGATATCGAGGCCTATCCGTGATTTATTTCTCAAATGATGAGGTACACACACTATATTAATATATTCATTTTTTTATTATTGGCAAGTTTTCATGTGTTTCCCTTCATTGGTGTTTCTTCTCAAAGCACTATAAGGTAAAGGGTTCAAGAATATTCACATAGGTTTAATAAATATTTGGCATGTTCTATTTTGCTTCTCCTCATAGAACAATTTTTACCGATTCTGTACATGAGGTTCTGGGACATTTGGGGGATCTCTTATGAAAGTCTTCAAATGGTCTCCAGACATTGATGTTGGCTCTGAGCCCCACATCGTTCCTATCTGGATTGGTCTCCCAAGTTTACCTCCCTATCTCTTCAAGAAATGTGATTTATTCTCCATTGCTGGAATCTTCAAACATCAAATAAGGTTTCAATCTTATACTTTGAACCTATCAAGACCATTAGTTGCTTGGATTTTTACTAAAGTTGACATCTCTCCCAATATTCCATCACAGTTTTGGATAAAAAAATGAGATATTTTCTTTATAAATGATGTATTATTTGAAAATGTTCTGGTCTATTATATAAAATGTTCTAGAAATTGTAATCTTATGAAAAAATGTTGTAATCAAAGGGATGTCCCTACCCACCTACATTTCATGTCAATTTGGGTGGAAAAGAATTCCACAAAAAATAACTCTTTGGTTATGACATATTAATCAGTTGATAACTTCAATTCTTTATGCTCTATTGATGTTGCTAATTTAAAGAAATAAATTCATGAAGGAAATGGGCTTAATAATGAAGTTAATGAGGTTGGTCCTATTAAGGAGGGTGAACACTCTAATGATAAATTTGATGTTCTTTCTCAATATTCCTCGTACCCTTATCTTGTACAGACTCGATGCACATCCCTTCTATAAGATGAAGAGAAAGTCGCTCAAATTGAAGAAGACATCCTAAAATCATGCTATTTAAAAGGAAACAAATAGTGGATGCGGATGGATTCATTACTCGCAATACTAAAAAAATGAGCAAACGTAGGGACTATTCTCACCTTGAAAGAAAAATTGTAACAATATCACTTGATGCTTCAAAAAAGTAAAACATTGCATTTAAAAATTCAACGAATGAGGTTAATTCTCCTATTCCACCTCCTAATGATAGCCTAAATAAAACCACTGAACCAGATGCGAAATCTGCAAACCAGTATACTGAGGAGGTAAGTGTAAATTTGGAATTGAAATAGCGGGAAGACTTGGATTATAAAAGGCATAGAGAGGGTGAAATTTTTTAGGAAAAATATCTTGAAATCAAACATCAAATGTTCAGTAAGAGGTTGGTGTATGAGTACAAACAAACTCCCTGATTTTCTCTGACTAGTGTTGTTTTGTTTTTCTAGTCAGAAGGTGCACTACATTCTGCATTTTGTCACAGTAATTACTGCATGTCCCCCTTCATGTCTGTTGTTAACTCATGCACACTGCAACCTCAAAGTGCAACAGATTCAACCACTTCAGGAAAGATGTTTCATTTTTCATGCCCCTTGAAGACTGCAGATCCTAAGGCCCTTGCATTACGAGATTTTCTACACTCGTAGTTTGATATGAATGATCTTCTTTTTTATATAATCATGTTTCACTCTCACTTTTGTGATTTTTTAAACTCATTAAACCTCATCCAAGTATCATAACACTTTTTATTTAATATTTTTCATTGGGGCATGCATTGGGTGACCAATTAATGTCTTTGTTTATGTTAAAAGAAATTAATTTGTGGTGATATATATGGTTAAAACTCACATGCTTTATTCAAAATGTTCAAATATTACTCCATAAGTAAATAATGTGCAATAAATATTAATTTTAAACTACGAATCCCCTTAACATCATTTTTTTAACTGGTGAAATGATATAAGGATAACAATGTTCTCTACTTCATTCAAGGAGTGAACAATTAATTAAATCTCCTCCTCATATATATAAGGATAATAATGTATTATTTTTGAAATAAAATTTTAACATATCCCTTATTATATTAATATAATTTTAAAAAATATAAATCCAATATAAATATATAGGACCACATATCATTATCTCTTACCAAATTAATCACTATTGAAACTATTATACCAAATTTCCATGGTTGAAGATAAATATCCAGTTGAAAATGTAAAAGGAGTATTTTACTCTCCAACACATTTAAAAAAAGGATCCATGAAATTTTTGTAAAATGAAATGAAAATATAACATAACATGGTGATATATATTTTTATGAGAACTGGAAATATTCTATATAATTCAAATAGTAAATAATATTACATAAAAATATGATAATAATGATATTTCATCACTATTTTATTAAATTACATTAATTATACTAATTTTTTTTCATTTAGAGATTTCTCACTAGATACTTTAATACCCCAAAGTCATTTACATAATTTTTTTCTTTACTCTTGTTTTACATCATACAGTCTATAGGTAAATATGTTATTTTTCCTTTTATAGTGGGATATAAATCTAAACATACTCCAATAAACATTAATATGAATCCAACATATAATCAGTATTTTATTATCACTTTTATGTATATAAATGTTTTGATAAAATATATAGATATTTTTTCTCAATAATAATAATATAAAATTTATGTCTTACCTTAAAAAATATCCACAAATTTAGACTGAACAAAATGGGAAATTTCTTCTATAAATTTGTTTGAATACAAGGATTTTCTATCATCCAAAATGAAACATCTTAATTTTTTACATTGCCATAAATTCATCATTTGGAAATGGTAGTGGTAGGAAATCATATTATTTTATACTATTAAATTCATTTTTAAATATTTGATAAGGTTGGTCAACTCAAAAAAAATCTTTGATGACCATATTCATTACATTTCAAGAATTATAAAAAATGATATAAAGTATTTTATTCAATAATTCAATAAGTTTTATATCACTTAATACAATATCTAAATAGGATTCTATATGTAGAAAATTATTTTTAGTAATAATTACCATAAAATTCAAAAGAATATACTCATTCTTTTATGCATAAATTTTTTAACACATTTCCCCAATAAAATATTTAAATAATCAATCAATATTGGAAGATAGTAAAAAATATTATTTTCATTCTATTTAGGTAAGAAAATTATTAATCACATCATATCAAAGTTTTTCATAAATTGAATCTGTTAGAGTAGGTTATAAAATACCCAAAAAGAAAGCAATAAAATAAATTGGATTTTAATGATTCAATGAGGATTTGTACGACATGTGAAAATCCCTATTCTATGATTTCTGACATTCATTCGAGAAAAAAAATTATGGTCCATGTATTTTCCATTAGGGTGAATCGGTAGGGTGATATTGGTTTCTATCATAGATTTTATCATATGTAAGCCATCTCAACCCCTTGTAATTGTTTGAATTTTGAGATAAAAAATTCAAATGAGGAATTATAAGATAATAATATATTTCCTTAATAGGATTTTTTTTTCTTATCCTTAAAAAATAATCATATTTTTATCTCACATATATTTTTTCTCGTGATGTCCCGCATTACAAACATGCATGTAAAAATTTGGTTTAATTATTAAGAATCATAAAGTCATAAGGGAAATAAATTATTTTCTTATATACTAATCCCATTAGATGTAATAATTGTTTCATTGTAGTTAAAATCTAGAAGATAGTTCCCTTCTAAAAGTTAATCTTTCTTAAGTTTAAAAAAATTCTGCCATTATTTTTTCACTAAAAATAGCACTCCCTTTTATGTTAACTGATCATATCACTGGGGATAACACATTAAATTTATTATAACTTAATAATGGTGGTTTTATCATCTATAAAGAATTGTTTTATTCTGGATTATTTTTAATGGTTTCTATGGAAACATTTTTTTCATTTGATGCATCATGAATTAATTCATCAGGATGATCTATTGTCTCATATTGAACATCATTATCAGTGTTAGTCGTTGATTTATTTATTTCATAATGCTAGATATAGAATGTATAACTGTGATTATAAATACATTAAATCATATAATACATGATTTCATTAGACCCTAATTTTTTCTAATTAATAAACTACATGCTTTCACATAATATAGTGTCTCTGATCTCATGATTTAGTATAGAAAATTACAAGAAATCATTAACCCAATTCTCATATTCATCAATAGTTCTTCATGAATCATTACAATTATGATCAATTAATTACCTAAAACAATAACATAATATGTTAATATCTTAATTCATATGAGAATTTGGACAAATATATTGATAAATAGAAAGAGAGGAAAATCCAAAAAAAAATAAACAAATAAACAAATAAAATATTTATAATTAATATTATATATTAAAATTATACATACACAAAAAATAAACATTTTACATATAATTTTATTAATATAATATTTACAAACAAATAAATGTACAAAATTAGACATATATATTTAATCATGTAAATATATAAACATAAAAATATAAATTTAAAATGAATAAATTCAAAAAATCAAAATAAATAAATATATAGACATATAAATATATTTATTTAATAGTTATAACTATAAACCATATAAAAAAATAACCATAAAATATATATAAATATACATTTATTACATATAAATTATATATATATATATAAACTAAAAACATATAAATATATATTAACGTACATATAAATTTAAAGCGTATAAGAAAACTAAAAATTAATATATATATATATATACATACTATATGTATATAATAGAAGAATATAGAAATATATATGTATTTATATATATATACATTTACCATTTATAAACATATATAAGTATATAAATATATAAAAATTTGAACTATGTAAAATATATTTTTAATCTTATAAACACATATTTAAATATATAACCATGTATTCATATCCACCAAAAATAATAATTATATTAAAACCATACATAACATTTATAAACATTCATTATATAGAAAATATTTATAACTCACATACAGTAGGGATATAGTTAGTGGATCATGACTAAAAATGGTGGTCAGTGGTTGAATGTGGAAACAATTGAAAGAAGGTCATGGTATTTTACTAAAGGATTCATAACATGATTGAGGGTGGTAGAATACAATAGATGGAGGTTGAACATGTCCAATATATTAGGAATGTGAGAGTGTAATGTGGTTAAAGAAAGGTGGTTCCTGTGAGTCACTATGGTGATGTTTTAAAAAATGTAGTAATTAAAAACTATTGAGAAAAGGGGTAGGATTATTATTTTTAATGTTTTAAATGTTTTTAACATTGATTATATATTAATCTATATAAAATTGTTATTAGACATTAGGTTTTATTAAATTGACATTAAAACCCATAGAAACTAGTATTTAATGTCAGTGATAGGAAAAACAACCTTAAAAACATTTCTCAGCATGGATTATATTTATAACCAATATTAAAACATAATACTAAATATGTTTTAATGGAAGTACTAAAATAAATCATGTGAAATATTGTTTTAAAAATGGTTATTTTATAAATGATGTTAAAACATCGATGTGTATTCTAAATTTTTAACTCTAGTGGGAAACTAATATGAATAATAATTGACATATAATAGCAAATATGTTATAATATATAATATAATAATTAACATGATTTACAGTTATGCAATTAAATTATGAAAATTAATTATTCTGGTGGTTAAAGGAGAGTTTAAGTGAGCTAATTCTCAAGGTAGGGGTTTTAATATCTATATAATCATTTATCCATTACATTATTTCCTTATTTTATATCTCACCTTATATGTATTATAACTAATGTTTTGAAAGTATCCTTATTTTCTCCAAATGTTTCAGTGGAATTCATGTCTTGTTATCTCTAAAATTCATTCAATGGTCTCTTCCATTCCTTATTTCAAATCATGTGATTTTTTTTCTATAACTCTCTATCTATCTCTTTCATAACATTTTATTTTCATAAATTTACATATTAATTACCTACTAATGAATTTCATATTGTATTAAACATTTATTAGGATATGACTATATATATTTTACTCTATATGTCGTCGACACCCAATATTTCATAAATCATTTTAAAGTGTTTTTATGTAAGAAGTTTTAAAAATCACTTGACATGAGAAATATAGATAAATTGTATTCCAATTAATTTAATATGAATAAATATTGATTATTTACCCATGTTTTGGTATGATTTTCTATAGGTAACATTATATAATGTAATGTTTATCCATTTTTTGTTCCAATGTGAAGAATGCATAAGATATAATAATTAATGGTATGGATGAAAATTATGTATCCCCTCAATCCATAAATAGGATCATTAGACCTAATATGTTGCGTATTTGGTGTATTTTTTCCAATCTATTTATGATTTCATAGTAGACGCCTTGACCGTATGGTTATGATTTCTATCATTTTTTAGTACATCTATAAGATATTATTTATTTATACCAATGTTTTTATTCATTACCATTGTTATGTCATCTGTTGTTATATTATGCTCATTTTATTACCTATGTAACATTAATTAACAATTTATTCATTAAATATTATATATTTCTTACTGATGTTATGATATCTTGTGTTTTTTAGTACCCCTTATGGAGCATATGATCTCACACCCCTATAGTGTTTCCTTATTTACCAATAAATCCATGAATATTAATTTGATTGATAAAATGATTATAAAATGAGGGAGTATAATATTTTCCATTTTTTTGTGTTGTTAAACATTTAATACATTAACGATGTATATATATAATAATCTGAAGGCATTAAAATTTTGATTCTTTGAATTGTGATATATGAATTTTATACCATTATAATAAATAACCACCAGGTCAAGGTTATTAGTGCATGAGTTAATATAGTTTTTTTGAAACACTTTTAGTGGAAAAAATAGGATAACTATTATGAGGATAATAGTTTCCTAATTGAATTTGATATTTTTTTAGTAAAATATTGAAATATATCTTGAATGGATTGAAAAATAGATTTTTCATTTAAAAAATTCATTAAAATTAAATTCTACGAATTTTAATACATAGGTCTATTAATTATTTGATTATGTATATACCCTTATTTAGAAATGGAACCTAATGAAATGATTGATATCCATCTCAAAACCCATAATCAATGTAAGTATTTACCTCCTAAACAATAATGAATATGATGTTGGGTTTATGAATAATATAACTATATTAGGGTAGTAAACTCATGTTATGATGAGTAACCTTTCCCATATAGATTAACATATTTCCCCTAAATATGATGTATGAGTGTTGGATAATTTTATGGGATAGTATCCTAAATATTTTATTGGAATAACAAATCAATTAATGGAAGAGCAATGGAAAAATTATTTAGAGAAGATATTCCTCACATTTGGATAAAGTGAAAGGATAAGTTTATTATGAATATATATTATCATAGGGGAGATAACCATTATTTCTGACCATTGAGTGAAAACAATGAGATAGAAAAGGATAATAAGGAAAGTATATGATATATTTTCAAGTGATATTCTATAAATTGTATATCTTTTGAGATTAAATATATAGAAGGGGTACATAATTCCTTAATATAAAACAAAAGGTACAGGTAGTAATATTAAGAATGAGGAAAACTATATGAGTATGGAAATGACAAGCCAAAAACTATGTATGCAGTCCACAATGCTTGATTTTCTTCTTTGATGATGGGACAAATACTAGACATTAAAGGGTATTATTCTCCATAAAAATTTCCTCTTATCAAAAAATAGTTTCAAGTGATTTTATGATTGAGTATGTGTTCTCTAACTTTAATATTTTCAAAGTAAAATAAGAGAAAAATTGAATGACTAAGAATCTTATTAAATGAAATTTAAAAAGGATATAAATTGAATAGTATAATTTTAATCATGATATAGTTTTTGAGTGAACCACGATGTGAATTCTTTAAAGTGGTTAGAATTGTAGTACCTGTTTGGAGATAAAGAAAATGAATATCATGTGTAAAACGGTCAGAGAGAAGCTACAAATTTTTAATGAGTTAATTTCATTGAGATATGAATGTATTACAAAAAATTCCCTTAGAATTTAGTTAATAAAAATCAAAAGTGTCCAATGGATTAAGGAATTACTTATGAAATTACTACAATACATTAGGATCCAAATGGGGTGATAGTTGTTACATTAATTAAAAAATAATGTTTGTTAATTGATTTTTTTATTATCTATCTAAAACAAATTGTTTTCTTTCACATTTAATAATAGCATTGAATAATATATTGAAACGTTAAGAAATTATTTTTATGATAAAACTATAAGTGGATGTATTACTTAAAGAAAAATATATTTGACTATTTTAATTGGAATGAATTGTGTTTTTATATTTATAAACATCATTTATGTTCAATTTGTTTGGATTGAAATAATCCATGGGATATATTAGATATAAATGTATAATTTTTGTAAATTATACATTTATATCTAGTGAATATAGTATGTAGGGGGGATATTTAATTCCTTAATTATATATAAGAGACTTCCTCTCTAAGTTCAGGTTAGGAACCACCTTCAATGGGTCTTCTTAATGATATTTTTAGGGAATTAGTAGGTCAAAATAATTCATTTAATGGGAAATATATCCAAATAATTAATTATATTTTTAGTGAAATATTAATTTGTTTGACTCCATAAATAATCGATAGGATATACACTAAATTATAATGCTATATTCTCTATTGATATGATTCCTATTGTGAAGCCCCTATCCACGAAACCATATATAATTTCTCTAGTGGAAGTGGTCGAACTAATGATTAGACTACAAATGTTGTGTGATAAGTGATTCATTACCCTATTTCCTTATCATTAAGAGATACTATGTTTTTAAAGAAAAAGTATTGGTATTTTAGGGTTTTCATTGATTATTGGGATATAAATGGAATTTCTATTAATAACAAGTAACATTTTCCATGCATAAATGAGATATTTTATCAACATCATCGAGATTAATAAATCTTGAAGACTGAACATTGTTTTTGTTATCATAAATTAAAAATTTACTTATACTAAATAAAAAATATAAAATTTCATATATGGTAAGAGCATTATGGTTTCGTGGAAATTGTTTTTGGATTAACAAGTGAAAAATTTATATTTCCGTATCTTATGAATAATGTATTAAAAAAATATCATGAATATTTTTAGGGTATTTATTTATGATAAATTAGTATACTATATGATATATGAGGAGAATTAGAACCATCATTTATTGTTCTAAAGATATTGAGAGTGATGGGTTTTTATGTTAAACATGGTTACTATGAATTTTGGATTCAATAAATTTATATCCATGGCCAATTTCTTTAAAAGGAGAGATTACCTATTAACCATCCAAAGTCCAAGGTGGTTAAGGAATCAATAATAGCAATGGATAAAATTGAGATACATAATTCCCTTATTTAAGATTGTTTATATCAGTGATTTTCTCATGATTTTTACAATTATTTAATCCTCTATATAGAATTACACATGAATGGTTCATATTCACATGGTCAATAAAATTAGATGATTTTTATGAGGAATTAATGAAGATATTAATTAATTCATTATTATTAAATTTATCATCAAGTAATGAAGTATTTTTCCTATAAACTAATGTATCTTTAATATGGTTAGGGTGTATCCCTAAGAAAATTAAAAGATTAGTTGATTATAAATCTTGATAATTATAATCCTTTGAAGTAAACAATCCAAATCATTTTCATGATTTTGAAGTAGAAATATTATCTTTCATGATGTTAATAAATATCTTAAACATTGAATACGTTACATATATATGGAATATCATAGTTTTGAGAACATATTTCCTCAAAATAGGTTAACATTAACAAACATTGGTATCATGGATAAATATGAACTATGATTTTATGACAGAGTATCATTATGGGAAGGAGAACAAGTTGGTTGATGTCTTGAGTATGAAGGATCATGGAATTTTATCAATGATTAGGATGTATAAGGATCCATTACTTATGGGAATAGTAATATCAGACATATAAATTATTTGTGACTTGAAAAAACTATTAATTTTCAAGGTAATTTCACAACCATAATGAAATAGATGATAATGTACATTCAATAACATGAAAATGGTATAACATAGTATCATAAAGTCATTAAATGTCTACGATGGATGGAAATATAATATATTGATGGTTTTTTAAATTTTTTAAAGAGGTTATGTTTAAAATCATCTCCCTAGATGAATGATGAATTATAAGATAAATAATATATTAAAAAATTATATACACCCTATTAATAGTATCATTTATAGGGATATAAGTGAATTATTCTAGTAGGATAACATAAAGTATGAAATTACTGAATATGTATTAGGATGATTGATTAGACAACATAGAAATATTAATACAAATTTTCAAAAGGCTTCCTAAAACCTCTCCCTTTTATAATGTTTATGGGGGTGATTTCAACACATACATTGTCCATAATCCTCCTAATATATCCTATAGGAATGATAAAATATGGGGTTTCATTGAAAATATTGAAATGTATACTCATTTCATATAAATAAGTGAGGAACTACACTATATGTGTATAGGACAAATATATATTGATGGTTTGGGGAGGATTTGTTATTAACCATTATTAATCTTATATGATATCAACCCTTTATTCAAATTAAAACTAACGAGGATTTTTCAGAATTATTTGGACATCGTGATGCATTTGAACATAACATATCACCCTCAAACTAATAGATAGTCTATGAGTAATATCAAAACACTAAAGGGAATGTTGATTCCTTGGTCACATGATATCCATGGACTAATGAAATTATACCAACCTCTTGTGAAATTATAAAATAATAGTAGATTAAATTCAAGTCGAAAACAAAACCTTACGAAGACTTATATGGTAAATAATGACATACTTCATGCACTTTAGATGAAACTAGGGAAATGAGGCTAGTTGTTTCATAAATTATTAAGCAAACAAATAATAAAAATTTATCTATTGAGAGTAATATCATGATAATCAATGTAAATAAAAAATATATGCTGATAATATGAGGAAGGACATGGAATTTAATTATAGTTTTTATTCATTTTTGAAGGTATATTCTTGGAAGTGATTAATAATGTTGGTTAATTAGGGAATGATAATACCCAGGTATATTTGTCAAATTTATTTTTTGGAGAGAATTAAATTTATATTATATCATTAGAAAATACCAAAAAATATATCTCAAGTACATGTTTTTTAAGTTGCATTATTAATAAATTTCATAATAGTCCTAATGCACATACTCACCACAAATTAAATAGAGATATAAAAATAATTTTCTTATCAGAAATTTCTTACCTAGATTCTTAACAATTTATAGAATGTATTCAGGAAAAAAAATATCATGTGAATATACTTTACTGAAACAATATGTTTGAGTAATAAATTTTAGAACATGAGGAATCAATAAGAAAAAATTCAGCTATTTTTTCTATATAATTTTGTATAAAAAATATTTTGATTAATAATTTTCTTATGAGAGTGTATAATTTAAGAACCAAGATGATAAAATATCTATTTTATTGAAACACATATCCTTTTTCATCATAATATTATAATATATTTATATAGTTAAATTCACTAATAATGACATGAATAGTTGATCATTGAATATAAAGTATAAATAGACTCTATAACTTGGATAATAGTTTAATCTGACAATACAAGTTAGTATATATAAAATAGAATTGAAAATATAGTATTCCATAGTATCCATGATTTTTCACACTAAGGAAAAAAATTATGTAATGAAAAAATATTTAGAAAAATGATTGGTATTTTGTAAGTGATGTATAGAAAACCATGCGATAATTTTTTTGAATAAATAATAATTTAAATAAAAGGTATTTATATGTGATATATGTATAATATAACCATTTAAAATATTATACATATAATTTTAACATGTCCATTGTCATAATAACATGGGTGTATGAATAGTAAAATTACCATTGTGGTAACTAATTAGGTAAATTTATAATTAAGGGTCACCAAGGATATTTAATATTAAAATAAGTATCAAAATATCAAACTATAATTACTCAATCAATAAAAGATAAAATAAATATAATTATTTATTTTGTGTATAATATATTTTTATTTTTTTATTGTAACATAATTTTTTATATAATAATTAATGATTAAAAATTTATTCTAATGAGGTTATTTTTTGAAAATAGAGGTTATTTTTGTATTCATAATGTAAAAATTAGGTAGTATTGGTATTTTTTAATTTTCCTAAATTATGAAATGTTATGGTTAATAGTGAAATATGGTATACTACAGTATTTTATAACAAGGAAAATTCAAGGAAAAAAAGATTATTTGTGACGTATATATTGGGTAAGAAACTATTATAATTCACATGAATATGTTACTATATATAGTCACATTAATCAATAATATTGATATTATAGAGAAAAAAATCAAAAATTTATCAATACACTATTCTCAAACACCCCTCCCTCACCTATAAATACACACATATTCCATCCAACCTTATCGAATTCAAAAATTCATAACAATCATATGATCTAACAAAATATATCAAAAAATTTCTAGAAAAAATTTATGAAGTCCCATTATAATGACCCGTCATACCTATCCTCAACTATCAATTTCATTGGTGGAATTTTCCAAGGCATCGAGTCTCATAGATTTATCCTTGCTGGCCCGCTTCAACCATCGAAGGCCTTCGGTGGATGAATTTGATCGTTTCGTGTTTAGAAACTGGGATTTTCAAGATCGTTTGGTTGTGTGTATGATTGATAATTGTCATCTAATTATACGTATAAGGAACCAACCTTAAAATATTACACAATCTTGAATTAAATTAATAATTCACATTGGTGATCTTTTCAGGTTTAGAGTTTTAGAGAATTAGACATAACTATTACATTACATGTCAAAAATTACAAAGTAGACACTTATTCTTAGTTTCCATTTTTTCATAAAATAAAAACTCTTTTAAAAAAAGGGCCATGTCTTGTTACATGTTTTAGACAACATGAATTTTCCTAGATCCCATCCTTGACCCTATTCATCTTTATGTCCCGTGAAAAACATTTCAAAACATGGGATGAGAATAAAAAGCTCCGTAAAAATTATAAAATAATGAAAGAAAACATTAGTTCATAAATACATACAACTAAATGAAAACATTCTTTTCAATGTTTAACATACCACATAAAATCATAATATTTATGAATAACAAATGGAAATCATAAATCATAAAGGTAACTTCTGGCATCCAAATCATACTTACATTGTAGCTATCACAGCTACATAGGGATTTACGTTGGAATACCCATCACCGTTTATTCCCAAAATCTATTAGGAGAAACAATAACGTTTACCTCCGCCACATTACCCAATTAATTAGAGAGTATCTCAGGCTCACCCACCCTAGGTTTTTCACGAAACCACCTGTATACACAAACAATTCCCAAGAACCATAACATATTCATAACACATGAAACAAACATAAAGAAAAGATATCATTTCAACATTTCAATCACAATATATCATTTAAAGATATTAAATTAAAAAATCCATTATAAAACCATTTTTAATACCAAAATGCTTAAAAGAGTAGATGGTATTTATTTTCCTTTTAAAAACATTATGGCTTGTTAAGGAAGAAAAAGATCAAATAATGCTCGCAACGGCGGAAAAGGTCATTCTCACCACTTTCGTTAAAAAGAAACATTCTATTTTGACATTTAGTAAAACTCCTTGTAGAAAAATATTCCCTTTGAATTAAATGAAATTTTAAAGTTTTTTATACACAGTATAAAAGAAAGTCATGTATAAAACAAAATATGCCTCAATGAAAGGAGATTGAGACGAAGTCCCTTACCTCGTGTCCGACATGACCCGTTCATTCATTAATCTACTAAATAATAAATTAAAGTTAATTTATACTTTTATAAGAATATTTTTAAAGTTTATTATTCCTTTTATATCACTTATTACCATGTTATAAACATTGTGTAATCATTTAAGTTAATAATAGTCATTTTGTCGATGTTTGGTACTTAAATCAAAATGGACTTCTTATAACTACATGATGTTCATGTGGTCAAAAGTCCATTATCTCCAGAATGATATTATTTATTAAGATATCATGTATATCATATATATATATATATATCCATTATATATATGTATTTATAATATTACATAAAATTTGGAGGTTAGAAATGAAATGCACCATTCATGGATACGGTAAGCCATACGTACGCATGAATGCTACATTCATTTATATTTCATATTTAATGGAATTAAAACATAATGGTACATAGTTATATTATAATTATAGTATAATATCATCTATATAATTTTAGTAACTCCATAATTTATACATTCCACGTATGGAATGAATGATTCATATCACTTTTAGGGGGCAGTAGTCCGCACTTCCTCAAATGAGATTATCGTATTTACCCACTATGGAAACCATATAGGTATTATATAAATGAAAAATAAAGAAGTATAGAAAAAATATAAATATAATATATATCACATATAAATATAGTTCCATCATAATTTCCACAATACGAGGTGGTAGGAGATAATTGAACAATCATCGTTTCGTGAGACATTAGTTCGTTATCCACCGAAACAGTATGTTCTTTACCCATTAGAGGGAAGTGTGTCTCTAAGTGTAGTTATAATAAATCTCATAAAAACAACCTAGTATATTGAGGATACTGGTTTGGTAATAAGATAAAGGAATAAAATGTTTTATGGGGTTGGATAAGTAAAATAATAGAAAAGAACTTATAAGAAGATGTTACCTTTAAATCAGGTAACTCTCTTTGGTTTGAACCAAAAGGATTTTTTGAAGTGCCTTATGCCTAAGGTAAGGATTCTTGGAGGAAGAGAGGGATATTGAGATAATATTTGGGTAGATTTTGGATGATCCAAGGGGCTTGAGAGGTGTGAGTAATGGGATAGAGGTGAGGGATTTTTATAAGGGGGAGGAGGGTCTCTTTAAGAATTTTTAAAAATATTATTTTATTATATAATGACTTTCAGATTCTAATGGTACAAAACTAATTAAAGTCGAAGATAATATGGCTCTTTTTTTAAATAAAATCATCCTTTAAGAATTGTATTTTTTTTGGATATTGTTTTAATTTTTATAATTTAATTTATTTAAATCATTTATTAATGAGGTAAATACTGCAACATTATTGTGTCATAAATATTTTTATTTATTTGAAGTATAAAAATTATAAATAAAATACGATAATATAGGAAAAATTATTTTTAGCTTCCTAATTAATATTTATATTTAAATATATCAATTATATAACCCCACAATAAAATTGATTTAGGAAAACAATACATGTTTATGATATATTTTTTACATTAAATAAGAAGTTATTAATATCATTATCTTAACCAAGTGGTTTTAATAGGCCAAAAGTCTAACCCATGTATTGTCTTGGTCAGCCATTACTCATCTAATAAGGTTAATATATGTTTTAGGGTAATTTTATATTATTATAATATTGTTTTTACCATGAATTACCATATTTACCTTTAACCATGGTAAAAAAAAAGTCAAAAGATACTATTAATAAAAAAATATTTTCATCTTATTGAACCACATTTTACTTAATAATAACAACCATGTATTCCAGATTTTCTAAATTCAATTCACCAAAGTGGTAAAATTAAATTCAAATGAAAAAGTAAGCTTTTTAACTACTACTCAGTGTTTTTATTATTCTACAAAAATTGATGTTTTTCAGAAAAATACTAAAAATTCAGCCTAAGCTATATTTGATATTCTGAATTAAAAACTGATGTCTATTTTACCAAATTCAAAAAATTTAAGTTACATTAAGTAATTTAATATTAATTCCCATTGTTAAAACAAAAAATCTTGTTTTTATGAAATAATAATTATCAAAATATTGACACTTGTTTATGTCAAATTTTGAAAGTGAAATTACTTTCCATGACCAACATTGGATTAAATGGTAAAAATAGAATATAATTACACTTTAAAAAAATTATAAATATAATCTAACCATATAAATAAATTAGATAAAAAGGATGTTTTGAATTGAAATACAAAATTTTTCACTATTCAATAAAATTTGAATTTTATCAGAAAAATACCAAAAATTTACCCAAAGTATTTTTTGATGTCCTGATTCTAAAGAATAATTTTATTTTGTCAAATAGAACATATAAAAGTGAACAAAACTATATTTAAAGAGAGTTCACCATTAAAAGGTGGTAAATCAACCTTTTAAATAATATTAGATTATTTATGATTAATATTAAATTAATCCACATTTTAAGACTCTATCATTTATTGGATAAATGTCAAAAAATTTAAAAAAACATATATAATCATATTGTAGTTATTTATATTAATTCCCACCAATACAATGCCTAGGTGTTAACTGCCATTTAAAATAATATTATATTATTATTTTTCAGTATGACTCAACATTGTGTGTAACATTAGAATTCAAAGAAACCATTTGCCGTGTATCGAGTACAACATCAAACATAGCATCCCCTTTAAAATAACATTATTATTTAATTCACAAATATTTATAATTATGTAAATTTATTATTCTTTATTCACATGGGATGTTACATCCTTACCCCGTTTTGGAAATTGCATCCTTGGAATTTTTATTCACTTATCAAATACGTGGGGGTATTATCCCTCATAGCATTTTCAGATTCTCACATTGCCTCTTCAACCATATGGTTTTTCCAAAAAACATTTACCTGATGAATTTCCATATTCTGCAACACTTGATCAATTCAGTCATGAATCCAGACTGGTTGTTCCTCATATGAGATATTCTCTTCCAACTAAACTACCTCTGGGCTCAAAACATGAGATGGATCCGGAATTTAATTTCACAACATTGAAACATGAAAAACATTGTGTACTTGGGATAAACTTGGAGGTAAATCCACTCTGTATGAAACTGATCCAACTTTATCCAGGATTTCATAAGGTCCAATGAACCTCAGACTCAACTTTCCATTATTACCAAACACATGAAACTCTTTAATGGAGAAACTTTGAGAATGAAATGATCACCTACCTTAAAAGAAAGATCCTTTCTTCGGTTATCTGCATAACTTTTCTTCCTGCTCTGAACTGTTCTCATGTGCTTATGAATAAAATGAACTTTTTCGACCATATCTTCTACCTATTATGGTCTCATCAACTTCCATTCACCTAATTCATCCCAAAAAGCTAGTGTTCGACACCACTTCCCATATAATGCCTCAAATGGAGACATCTGTATACTAGAATAAAAACTGTTATTATAATAAAATTCAACCAAAGAAATATGTTGGTCCCAAATTCCATGGTAATCTAGCGAACAAGCACGTAGAATATCCTCCAAAGTCTAAATTATTCATTCTCACTGCCCATATTATTGAGGATGAAAAGATATACTAAAATTTAATTCATTACCCAACGACTTCTTAAGGCCTTTCAAAAAGTTAGAAGTAAACCTTGGATCACAATTAGATACAATGGAGAGGGGAACTCTATGTAACTGAACTATCTATTTAACATACAACTGGGATAGTTGAAATATAGAAAATTTATCTTGAATTGGAAGGAAATTAGCATATTTAGTTAATCGATCAATAGTAAACCATATTACATTATTACCACGAGATGTCTTTGGTAATCCTACAACGAAGTCCATGGATATATTTTCCCATTTCCACTCTGGCACCATTAAAGGCTGAAGCATTTCTTTCGGTAAAAACCGCTCAACATTAACCCATTGAAAAGTCAAACACTTCATAGTAAAATCAGCAATATCTCTTTTCATTCCATCTCACCAGCAATAATCTCGAAGATCTTTATACATCTTAGTACTGCTAGGATGAAATGAAAATGTAGAACTATGAGCTTTACATAACAACTCATTCTTCAACTGTGAATCACAATGCACACATAATCTCTTCCCAAACCTCAAAACACAACCATTATCAATGTTAAAATCATGAAACTTACCCTTATGAACCGGATCTACCTTTTTCTGCAACTCACTGTCTTCCTTCTGTACTTGCTTAATTATGTATGATAGAGATCAGTTCACTGACACTTGAAACAAAATAGATGAATTCCATGCACCAATATCTTCTATTACAAATTTTATCAAATCAAAAACCAAAGGATATCTTTCCAAATGTAAACCGTTAATGAAGTATTTCTTTTTCGACTCAAACCATCAGCCACTTTATTTGGATTTCTCAGATGGTAATAAATCATGAAATCATAATACTTGATTTATTCTATCCATCTTTTATATCTCATGTTCAATTCCTTCTGAGTGAATATATACCTAAATATTTTGTGATCAATATATATTTCACACATTACTCCATAAAAATGATGCCTCCAAATTTTTAAAGAAAAAACAACAGCAGCTAATTAAAAATCATGTGTATGGTAATTTTTCTCATGAGGTTTCAACTGAAGTGAAGAATAAGCAATTAACTGACCATTCTGTATTAGGACACAACCATTTCCTTTCAATGAAGCATCACTGTTGTTAAAAAATTCAACATTTCTGGAAGGTAGTTCCAAAACTGGAGCATTCATCAATCTAATTTTCAATTCCAGAAAACAATCATAACATTATTTTTTCCAGATGAACTTAACACCATTTCGAGTTAACTTAGTCATTAGAATAGACAACCGTGAAAAATTTTCAACAAACCTCTGGTAATAACCTTCCAAACCAAGAAAACTATGGATATCAGTAATATTTGTGGGACTTGGCCATTATTCAAAAAAAAAAGTAAGATCAATAGTTATGCCATTTTTTGAGACAATGTGACCAAGGAGTGAAATTTGTTCCAACCAAAACGCAGACTTGCCGAATTTTCCAAACAATTTATTTTCTTTTAATGTTTGTAAGAAAACCCTTAAATGAATTTTATGTTCCTCATTAATTTTGGAATAAACCAAAATATTGTCAACAAACACAACCACAAACATGTCCAAGAACTCACAAAAAATTATATTCATATGATCCATGAATACAGTAGGTTAATTGGTTAACCCAAAAGGCACAACTAAAAATTCATAATGGCCATATCTAGTACAAAACGTGGTCTTCAGAATTTATGCCTCCTTTACTTTCAACTAATGGTACCCCGACCTCAATTCATTCTTCAAAAAATACTGAGCTCCCTGGAGCTGATTAAACAAATCATCAATATGATGCAAAGCATATTTTTTCCTAATAGTGAGGTTATTCAATGGTCTATAATCAATGCAAAGTCACATTGAACCATCTTTCTTTTTGACAAACATGATAAGAGCACCCCATGGTGATGTTCTGGGTCGAATGAAACATTTATCTAATAACTCATGTAATTGCTTCTTTAACTCTAAAAGTTCAATTTGAGCCATTATATCAGGGGGTTTTGAAATTGGCTTAGCATCAGGAACTAAGTCAATAGTAAATTCAACTTCTTAATCTGGTATAATACCAAGAAACTCATCAAGAAAAACATCAAGATACTTATTTACCACAGGAACATCATTAATATTAATAGTTCCTTTGTCTTCAACAATATGTTCAAGATAACATTCATTTCCATCTTTTATTAGTTTCTCAGCTTCCTGATATGTTATCAAAATTAAGGGTTCATTATTGTACACAAACTAAAAATCTTTCTAAAATGTAACCTATTTAGCACTATAGTCAATCTTAACATGATAAATAGAAAGCCAATCCATAGAAAAAATAACATCAAACTCTACTAGTGGCAAAACAATAAGGTTTACAGGTAGATTCTTTCTACACACAAGGACAGGAAGGTTCTTATAATTTCTTTTTGTCTCAAAATTTCCCCTCGGTGTTTTTACCATATGTTCAGGATTCATATCTTGATATGGAATTCCCAATATACTAGAAAAATTATCAGAAATGAATGAATGTGTAGACCCTGAATCAAACAAGAAATTGGCATAATTTGAACAAACAAATAGTGGACCTGATACTACTTTATTCGATGGCCCAACACCTACTGAAGTAGTTGCAAAAGATTTCACAATACCTTTCTTCTTGTAGTCTGGCTGCATTCTCTCAGTTGAGTTCGTCGTTGGAAACTCATTTGGATAATGACCCATTTCATTGGACTTAAAACATTTTACTAACTATAAATCAGATTTTGTCTTACCATTACCCTGATCTATTTAGTTTAATTACGAGCCTTATATCCCATTTTACCACATCAGTAGCACTTACCAGAATTCAAAAGACATTCCCCAGCATGATTTTACTACAATTTTCAAAAACTATAAACTTATATTTCTTACCATTAGACTTTTTTGAAGAGTTATTCCCTTTCTTCAGCCACCTCGACCTCTTATTCTGTTTTTTTGCAAAGAACACATGATCATCGAAAAACTCCATTTCCACCATATCCTCAAATAGAACAAGTTTTTCATAATTTTTGAACTCACGAGAAGCTAATGCCCTTCCATACTTTGGCTTTAATCTCAAGTAAAAAATTTTGGTTTTAATATCAAGATCTCGTATGAAATTTGGAGCATACCTTGACAGTGAGTGAATTTTTCTTCATAAGCAGCCACTGAGTCATCCTCCTACCTCAATTCCAGAAATTTTTTTCCATCTTAAGACGAACCACCATAGGAAAATATTTCTCATGAAACTTACCTTTAAATTCATACCAATCAAGAGAATCAATCTCCTCGCTATCCCTGACATGTTTCACCATCGACCGCCACTGATCGACTGCACCTTCAAAATGGTAAACAGTAACAATAACATTTTGGCGTTCTAAACACCCCATGATATCAAAAATCAAATCCAGTGCTTTAATAAACCCTTCAGCTAGGACATGGTCATTTGATCCTCTGAATGATGGGGGATGTTGCCTTATGAAATGCTCCACTACTAACATGTTCTTGTGTGGTTGGTCTGGCTGATCTCATGAATCGATAACACCACCATTTATACCCTGAGTCAACTGTTCCATCACTGCAACAAATTGTTCAATTCCAATTCAGACCATCTTAGGTTGCTGATTCAGAAGGTTCTCTTCCTCCTAATGTCGTCCCATCATAGCTTCCATGTTTCGTCAATGGAAAACCATTCTTAACACATAAATAACATAGGAGAAGAAACATTGTAATCTATAAATGCTATATCATTTCAATTTGAACATAAATTAATTAAAAAATATTCAAACTCTAATTGTTGTCTAAACTGACCTCTGATACCAACTATAAGGACCCCATCATAAAAAATACATAATCTTGAATTAAACATGTAATTAACAATGAGGATCTTTTCAAGTTTAGAGTTTTAGGGAATTAGACCATAACTATTACATTATATCTCAAAAATTACAAAGTAGAAACTTATTCTTAGTTTCCATTTTTTTCATAAAATAAAAACTCTTTGATAAAAGAGCCATGTCTAGTTCCGTGTTTTAGACAGCATGAATTTTCCTTGATCCCATCCTTGACCCTATTCATCTTTATGTCATTTGAAAAACATTTCAAAACATGGGATGAGCATAAAAAGCTAAGTAATGGTTATAAAATAAATAAAGAAACCATTAGTCCATAAATACATACAAATCAATGAAAACATGTTTTTCAGTCTTTAACTTACCACATAAAATCATAAGATTTATGAATAAAAAATGGAAAGCATCAATCATTAAGGTAACTTGTGCAATACAAATAATACTTACATTGTAGCTATCACATATACATAGGGATTTGCGTTGGAATACCCATCATAGTATATTCTTTAAATCTCTTAGGAGAAACATTAAAATTTACCTTCATCATATTACCCAATGCATTGGAGAGCTATCTCAGGCTCACTCTGTAACATCCCAGGTAAATGAAGAATAAGATATTTTCATACTTATTAATATTTTTGAATTAAATATTAATTTTACTTTAAAGGGTTTTCTATGTTAGATAGCGTACCCAATACGCAACAACGAGTTTCTTTGGAATCTTATGTTGCACACTAATAATATAATATTATTATTTTAAACGGTAGTTAACTCCTAGCCGTTGTATTGGCGGGAATGAGAAAAACTAACTACAATATGATTATACATATTTGTTAAATATATTTACATTTATCAAATAAAATTTAGAGGCTTAAAAAGTGAATGAATCTAATTTTAAGCATAATTTTCATTAAAAGGCCGATTTATCGCCTTTTAATGGAGAACCCTTTTTAAATCTTGTTTTGGTCACTTTAATACATTCTATATGACCAAATAAAATCCTTCATTAGAATGGGGACATCAAAATTTACTTTTTGTAATTTTTTGGAATTTTTCCGATAAAGTTCATTTTTTAATGAATAGTGGAAAATATTGTATTTTAATTCAAAAGTGCCTTTTAATCTAATTTATTTATATGGTTATATTATGTTTTTAATTGGTTTTAAAGTGAAATTAAAATATATTTTTACCATTTAATCCAATGTTGGTCATTGGAATTAATTTCACTTCGAAATTGGACCTAAATAAGTATCAATCTTTTGATAGTTATTGTTTCATAAAAACACGCTATTTGTTTTAACAGCGGGAATTAATTTTTAAATTAATTAATTCCACTTAAATGTTTTGAATTTTCCAAAATAGACATCAATTTTGAATTTGGAATATCAAATAATTCTTAGGCTGAATTTTTGGTATTTTTCTGAAAAACTTCAATTTTTGATGAATAGTGAAACCACTTAGTGACAGATAAAAAACTGACTTTTTCATTTAAATGAAATTTTACCACTTCTGTGAATTGAATTTCAAAAATCCGAAATACATGATTGTTATCAAGAATTAAAATGTGGTTCATTAAGATGAAAATAATTTTTGGTGAATAATAACTTTTGACTTTTATTTACCACGGTTAAAGGTAAATAAGGTAATTCAAGGTTAAAAGAATATTATAATAATTCAAAATTACCTTAACTCTTGTCCAAACCTTATTGGTTGAGTCATTTACGACCATTGTCATCTTTGGGTAGATTTTGGGACCCCATTGATCCACTTGGGAGTGAAAATGACATTTTAGATTAATTAATTTAATGTAAAGATAAAAATGACATTAACAAAAATCTTTTAGTAATTAATTTTTATATGGTGTTATATAAGTCCTATTTTAGAATATAAATATTATTTGGAAAGATAAAAATATTTCATATATCATGGTAGTTTTTTTATAATTTTTAGACATCAAATAAATTAAATTATTTATGACACAATAATGATGCAGTATTTACCTCATTAATAAATGATTAAAATAAATAAGATTATAATGATTAAAATATTATCCAAAACATGTCCAATTATGATTGGATGATTTTATTTCATTTATAAGTCATCTTATATTCTACATTAATGATTTTTGGACCATTAGAAACCGAATATCATTTTATAATAAAATAATGTTTTCACACTTTCCTAAAGAGCCCCTCCTCTCCCTTATAAAAGGAGACCATTTCTATCCAATTCCTCACACCTCTCAAGCCATTTGACTCATCTAAACTATGTCCAATTAAGCTCCCTACATCCCTATACTCCTCCTAGAAGCCTTAACTTATTCAGAAGTCATTTCAAGAAGTCCTTTAGTTAAAACCAAAGAGAGTTACCCAAATTAAAGGTAACGGTTTCTCTTAAATTGTTTTATTTTATTTTACTTCTCCAACACCTGACCTATTTTTATTTACTTTATTTTGTAACAACACCAGTATCCTCAATATACTAGTATGTTTTTATGAGATGTATTCTAACTACACTTACACACACCTCCATCTAATGGATGAAGAACATAATGTTTCTGTGGATGGCGAACTAACGCCTCACGAAACGATGATTGTTCAATTACATCTTACCGCCTCTCATGGTGGAAATTATGATGGCACTGTATTTATATATGATATATATTATTTTTATGATTTCTTTATGCTTCTGTACTTTCCAATTATATCAAACCTTTATGGTTTCCATAGTGGGTAAATACGATAATCTCATTTGAGGAAATGCGGACTACCGCCCCCTCAAAGTGATGTGACTTGTTAATGCCTTATATGGGACGTATAAAGGATTGAGTTAATGATATTATATATTATATTATACTGGAATTATAATATACCTATATATCATTTTGTTTTAATTCCATTAAAATAATAAATATAAATGAAAGTAGCGTTCATGCGTACGTACGGCTTACCGTCTCCATGAACGGTGCATTTCATTTCTTACCTCTAAATGTTATGTACTATTATAAAAACATTTATATACTGGATATATATATAATATATATGATATCCAAATCATGAATATTATTCTGGATATAATTCACTATTGACCACATGGACAACTTTTAAATATAAGGTGTTCATTTTGACTCAAGTACCAAATATCGACAAAATGAACGTTATTAAATTAAATGATTACATAATGTTTATAACATGGTAATAAGTGATATAAAAGGAATAATAAACTTGAAAAAGGTTCTTAGTCAAGTATAAATTAACTTTAGTTTATTATTCAGGAAATTAAAGAACGATCGAGTCAAGTCGGACACGAGGTAAGGGATCCGACCTCACTCTTTCTTTTCAAGTACTCTCTTTTATGTCATTTCATTTAGGCTCCATGTTCTTATGTTGGATGATGTTATTTTATATTCACCATAGTGTAATTTTTATTTTAATATGATGATATACCCCCTATTACTCTCATCAATTCATTTTAATAATTTTTAAGTGGCACCGTTAGGCTGCCGAATTTTTGTAAGGGATTTTCTTATCTCACTTTTAATTCCATGATATTTCCATTGTTCGCCACTTATTTATTACATGTGGTGTAATGTGTACTGACATTAATATATATTACCATGATTAGATTTATATTCATGGTATTTTGTGATTCATTTTGTGGTTATTAACTTTTGGTCATACGATTCAATTTGAATACAATGAAGTAAGAGTTTTTCACCTCACTTTTTATTCCCGTGAGATTCATGCTATATTGGACACTATTTCCTTTAGTGTGGAATATGTACTGCCCATGATTGTAATCTTTGTGTAATATACTCTCATTTATGAATATTTACATCTTTATTGGATGATCCTTCTTTCATGTGACATATGTTTTGTAAGTTACCAAATCGGTAAGGGAACTCCTTAACCCAATTCCCATTATTTGGGTTGATATTATCTTTTTTTATTTATGTCATCCTATGAATATGTGTGAATGTACTCTGATTGTTTTACACTTAATATCCACTAATATTGGGTGTATTTATATTTTCACACATAATTATGAGATTTATTTATCCTTAATTTAAGGATACCATCTTTATAAGGGATTTTATCTCAATTTACATTTCCATTGAGACTTGATTATTGTTATGTACCAATTCAATATTATATTGTGTATATACTGTCCATTGAAATATTATATCATGAATCCATTTATTCTCATGATATTATAATGTTCTGATTAAAATTTATTCTTCAATTATTTGTATTGAAGCGTCCCTCTTTTTTGTTAAAAACTCTTTTACTAAATATCGTTTTAAATGTTTTAAAGATTTATTCTTCTAAATATTTCTAATTAATGTCCATGTTTTCAAAATGGGTTTTAGGATTTATTTATATGGACATTAATGTTTTCCAATGATAATTCATTTAAAATCTTCAAAGTGGTATGGGGCACTTTGATTCAAAAATCTCTTTTTAAATGGTTTTGAAAATGATTTGATAAAACATTGTTTATTTCAATATCTTGATTTGATATATTGGAATGTGGAAATGTTATCTTTACTTTATACATGTGTTATATGTTATAATTATATTATGGTTATTGAGAATTGTTTACGTATACAGGTGGTTCCGTGATAAACCTAGGGCGGGTGAGCCCGAGATAGCTCTCCAATGCATTGGGTAACGTGACGGAGGTAAACGTGAATGTTTCTCCTAAGAGATTTAAGGAATATACTATGATGGGTATTCCAAGTGTAACACCCTACGTAGCTATGATATCTATAATGTAAGTTTGATATGGATACTATAAGTAACCTTTATGATTTATGATTTGTGTGTGTTATTCATAAATCTCATGATTTCATAAGGTATGTTATGATTGAAAAGTATGGTTTTATTGATTTGTATTTATTGATGGGATAATGTTTTCCTTCCTTATTTTATAACCCTTACTAAGCTTTTTATGCTCATCCCAAGTTTTTGAAATGTTTTCCACAGGACTTAAAGATAAATAGGGTCAAGGATGGGATCAAGGAAAAGTCAAGCTATCTAAAACATGGAACTAGACATGTTTCTTTTTAAGAGTTTTTATTTTATGAAAAAATAGATACTGAGTAGTAGTGTCTACTTGTAATATTCATGTTGTAATGTAATAGTTATGGACTAAATCTCTAAAACTATAAACCTGAGAAGATCCTCAATGTGAATTATTCATTTAATTCAATATTATGTAATGATTAAGGCCGGGTCCTTATACACTCGTGCTAGGTTTATCATGAAACCACCCATATATGTAAATAATGCCCAATAACCATAAAATATTCATAACACATAAAACAAAATAAAGGAAATATATCATTTCCACATTTCAATCACAATATATAATTTAAAGATATTGACATAACAAATACATTATAAAAACCATTTTTAATACCAAAAAATGTAAAAGAGTACATGGAATTTATTTTCCTTTTAAAAACATTACGACATGTTAAGGAATCCAATGATCAAATAATACCCATGGCTGTGGAAAAGGTCATTGTCACTATTTACGTTAAAAAGAAACATTCTTTTTTTCATTTAGTAAAACCACTCATAGAAAAAGATACCCTTTGTATGAAATGAAAAGTCAAAGGTGTTTATACACTATATAAAAGAAAGTCGTGTATAAAACAGAATATGCCTCAATGAAAGGAGATTGAGACGAAGTCCCTTACCTCATGTCCGACTTGACCTGTTAGTTATTTAATCTCCTGAATAATAAACTAATTTTTATTTATACTATCTTAATAACCTTTATCAAGTTTATTATTCCTTTTACATCACTTATTACCATGATATAAACATTAAGTAATCATTTATGTTAATAACAGTCATTTTGTCGATGTTTGGTACTTGAGTCAAAAATGAACTACTTATAATTATACGTTGTTCATGTGGTAAAACTTCCATTTTCTATAGAATTATATTAATGATTTAGATATCATATATATCATATATATCCAGTACATATATGTATTTATAATATTACATAGCATATGGAGGTAAGAAATGAAATGCACCGTTCATGGATACGGTAAGCCGTACGTACGCATAAATGCTACATTCATTTCTATTTCACATTTCATGCAATGAAAACTTAATGATAAATAGATAAATTATAATTCCATTATAATATCATATATATAATTTTTCTAAATTTATCCTTTATACATTCCACATATGGCATGAACGAGTCATATCACTTTGAGGGGGTAGTAGTCCTCACTTCCACAAATGAGATTATCGTATTTTCCCACTATAGAAACCATAAAGGTGTTATATCAATGAAAAATAAAGAATTATACAAACAATATGAATATAATATATATCAAATATAAATATAGTTCTATCATAATGGACACCATAAGAGGTGGTAGGTGATAATTGAACAATCATCATTTCGTGAGGCGTTAGTTTGTTGTCCAAAGAAATAGTATGTTTTTACCAATTTGACAGAAGTGTGTGTAAGTTTAGTTCGAATAATTCTCATAAAAACAACCTAGTATATTGAGGATACATGTAATATTATAAAATAAAGGAATAATAATAGTTTAGGGGGTTTTAGAAGTAAAATAAAAGAAAATAACTTAAAAGAAGACATTACCTTAAAATCAGGTAACTCCCATTTGTTTGAACCAAAAGGATTTCTTGAAGTGCCTTCTGCCTATGTTTGGATTCTAGGAGGAAGAGGGGGATATTGAGAGATTATTTAATTAGGGTTTGGACGAGACAAGGGGCTTGGGAGGTGTGAGTAATGGGTTAGAGGTGAGGGCTTTTTATAAGGGGGAGGAGGGTTTATTTAGGAAATTTTGAAAATATTATTTTATTATGTAATGATTTTCGGTTTTTAAAGGTCCAAAAAATTAAATTCGAAGATAAGATGACTCTTTTTCAAAATAAAATCATCCTCTAAGAATTGTATAGGTTTTGGATATTGTTTTAATCTTTATAATCTCATTTATTTAAATCATTTATTAATGAGGTAAACACTACATCATTGTTGTGTCATAAATAATTTTATTTATTTGATGTCAACAAATTATAAATAAAATAACATGATGTAGAAAATATTTTTACCATTATAATTAATAGTTATAGTCAAATATATCAATTATATAACCCCACATTAAAATAGTTTTATAAAAACCATACATGTTTATGATATATTTTTTTACTTTAAATAAAAAGTTATTAATATCATTATCTTACACTAGTGGATTTTTGTAACACCCCGAGATTTTATGAGAAGTATTATTTTTAATTTATTTGATGTCTTGTGTTGTATGCTAAACCAAAATTATCTTGTACTATACGGAACACCGTATTATCTTGCAGTATATGCAACACTATTATTGGCTCGTGTTACACACAATTTCAAGTTTGTTTTGTGAAAATTATTCTATGCAACATTAATTATAGATTTTGTTTAATGTATAAATGAAATAAGTTTTGATTATTTTATATGAAACACCAAAGGGAGCTTGTACTAAATTAAGCCCTAACATGGCTTGCATTACACGCAATCATGACCTTCCTCGATAGCGTGTGTAGCACACAATACCGGGTTTCACTAAACAAAGATATGTTATTAAAATATTATATAAACTAGCCGTTATCAATAGTAACACCCAATTTTTGAACTTTTATAAATTTTATCTTTAAAAATGTACTTCATTTTTGGATTCGGAATATCAAAATTATCCTAGGGTGAATTTTTGGTGTTTTTCTGAAAAATTTCAATTTTTGATGAATAGTGAGAACACTAGGTCACTATTTAAAAACCGACTTTTTATTTAGATAATTATTTATTTTATTTAAATTTATTTTAGGTAAAAATTGATACATAATACCTATCTAAGTTCAATATTATTCATTGGAGTCATTTTATAATAATTTTAAATATAAAAAAATTTTATTGAACTTTTCACCGTATTTTACCCACCTACTAGGAGAATTTGAAAATTTACATAAAACTTAATCTTACCACTTCTGTGAGTTAAATTTCAAAAATCCAAGAGACACAGTTAATATCAAAGAGTAAAATGTGATTCAGTAAGATAAAAATAATTTTTGGTGAATAGTAACTTTTACTTTTATTTACCACGGTTAAAAGTAAATAGGGTAATTAAGGGTAAAAATGATATTATTATTACCCAAACGCATGTCCTAATTCTATTGGATAAGTTTAAATCTACCAAAAACAACCTTAGGAATAAAATATTATCATTTAGGTCCACTTGTATTATATTAGGACATTTATTATTATTTTATTTAAAGAAGAGTTAAAAGAGTTAAAATCAAAGTTTAATAACTAAAACATTTTTATTATAGGGTTATACATAAGATAAATTCGACTATAAATATTCATTAGAAATATAAAAATATTTCCTACATAATGGTATTTTATTTATAATTTATAGACATTATATAAGTTAATTTATTTATGACAAAATGATGATGTAGTAATTACCTTATTAATGAAATATTAACATAATTGATATTATAAACACCCAAATAAATGTAATTTGAGACTTTTTATAAATTAAACTAATTTTTTAGGTTAATATGACATGTTGGTATTTATTAAATTAACTTTTTTAGAACTAATCATGCTGTTATAATTTTCACAAAAATCAATTACCAAATAGTTTCAAAATTTAAATAAAATAGTTTCTAAAACAAATATTATATTATTAATCATTATTCTATTCCTAAAAATCTAAGGATATGACTAATGACATAGATAAAGTTATATATATTAATAATTAACCACTTGGGGTTCTTTTGGCTTGTTATATTATGTTTATTAACCATATAGTGTAAGAAAACAAGAAGACACAGTAAAAGTTAAATTATTTAACTTAGAGTTAAATCTAAATGATAAGTTTAAAATAGTAACCTAAACTTGACTAAAACCTATTGGTTGAGAGTATTTCGACCCATAACCACTTTACCTTTGAAATAAGTCACTTTGGAGCCATTATTAACCGATTATTACTTTATTATAAAATAATAGTTTATGTTTTTTCCTAAAGTGCCCCTCTCCTCCCTTATAAAAGGGAACCTCCTCCCTCTTCTCTTTACACAATTTTGAGCCTTAAATCTCGACCAAACCCTCATATATTACCTTATCAACTTCCCTAGAAACATTATACAGGTTATTGTCTCCTCAAAAGTCCAACTCTAGTGCCTTAAGAGGAAGCTTAAAAGAGGAGGGTCGAAGAAGAGGTAATCTCTTCTACCGATTCATTCAAATTTCTTTATTCTTCAACTTCTTATTATTTACTTGTTTAATTATAAAGTAATAAAATCAGTATCACTAATATAATTATATGTCATTATAACTATGAAAAAACCCCATTTCACTGTCTATCCATCCTATGAAAAATGAAATCACCGCGCGTGCGTACGTACGGAATACCGTCTCCACGCTATGGTGTAATCTATTTTTCCACCCCCACCATAATTGGATGGGTATAATGGTGTAAATAATAACTATATATGCTTATTATAACATCATACTTATTAGGAGATATTATATCATCCACTCCAATTCAATTCAATAATAATTGGAATGATATCATCGCTCGTGCGTATGTACGGATTACCGTCTCCACGACGCGGTGAGATTCATTCTCCATGTTAACCAATTAAGAATGATTATAAAGTATATATAATTAATAATAATTAAATATAAGAAATAATTTAGCTATTTTATTTATGTATATATATACATGTGTTTCATCTACTTACTTCCATTAATTTCAATAAGGAAAGGAAAATAACATTCATGCATACGTACGGCCTACCGTCTCCATGAACGGTGTATTTCATTTCATTCCTCTATCTATTATATATATATATATATTGAATATATATGATATATAAATCATGATTTACATTCTGTAAGTAAGTAAATCATGATATAAGTAATAATAATATCAAGAACAACAAGTCCAAACACGTACGATAAATAAAACGATTTTACCCAAAACGCTGCTTTAACATGGAATTTACAAAAGAACGGGTAATATAAAGTCATAAGTGAACCATATATGATATAATAACAATGAATATTATTCTGTAATAAGTAAATGACATTATTTAAATCATTATACAGGAGTTTCGGATACGTACAAAGCATATCAGACCTAAGGTAATGGATAACTATTCCAATCTCATTCTTATCCGAGATTGTTTATTCATAAGTAATTACTGGGGTTATATTTATCATCCATGTACCTATTTTCTAAAAATGGTTTCATGTATATTTAAAGTAATTTTTACCCATTTTTGACTTTTAATACATGGTATGTAAGGAATATTTCTTTTGTTTACGTTACGAGGTACTTCTTTGACTTTTCTGGAAAAAGTACAAGAAGAATGTTTTTTTAACTTATACAACATGAACTGATTTTTACGGTTTCATAACACCTTATTTTCATGAAGATTACTCAACAAGTTTTCATTATTATTTTCAACAAAATCCTTCTATTTTAAAATTTAATGGCATTTTTTGAAAAGAAAATGATTTTGAAAAAGAAAGGATATTTTCCTCAAGAATTCATCTCAAGTGTTTTTTCAAAAGTTTTTTCCATCTAAGATGAAATTATTTAGTATGATTATGTTTCAAGTATAATGTATATATTATTTACATGGTTTAATTCTTCTTATGTTGAAATGATATCCATTTGTTTTATATGGATTATGTTTTTGTGGGATGATGTTTATGAAACCCATTTTATTCTTTGGGTTATGATGAATGATTTATTTTTATTTTGTGGAAAAAGTAAGAATGATTTCATTATGATATGGGTGTGACCTATATCTCCCTCAAATACATTGGGTTGAGATTTATATCTCATGAGATAGGCATGGCTGGAACGGTAAGTTAATCCGGTTCAGTGATACGGGACTTGAACGAGGAGTGAAATCGATTCAGAAAGGGACTTTGTCCACTAAGATTGTCTTGGAAGCAATGCCTTGGCTACTATGGAAATAATATCATGTTATTAATGGTTTTCCACAATTAAATGTTTTATTACCATGCTATTTTATCATGATGTATTTTCCTTTATGACCTATGCCTTACGTACTGCCAAGATTTATTTCACAACTCAAGATTTTGATGTGTAAACATAATGTTCATGTTTTGAAGTTAAAATGTATATGGTTTGTTTTATTTTCTCCATGCATACCCTTACTAAGCATTTGAGCTCAACCTTTATATTTTTTCTTTTCCCTAGGATATAAAGAAAGGGTTTAGGTAAAAAAAGGAAGATGTTTATGAGATATGTTGAAGATCTTTCACCAAGATTAGAAGATTATGTTCCAAGTTTCCAAAGACAATAAACTATTATGGTTCTTGTGTGTTTGTTTTTGTTATGTATTAAGTATTCCGCATAAGTAATGTAATTTCCATGTACACCATGATTTGTGTCTCTACCGTTGGTATCAGAGGAAAGGTTTAGTTAACCTTTGGAAACTAGGATGCGAAAACTTTAGTGAGATCCCTAGATATATTTCTAAGGTATGTCTAGGGATGTCCCTAAGGTTTAGTATAACTATAGGTTACAATCCTAGAGTTATGTTGACGATCCTGAATAACCTAGGGTGAACCTAAGGAATCATGGATTAAAGAATGTGTGATAAGTTAGACACCCCATAAGTGACTTTTAATTATTATGTGGTTCCTTAATATTTTAAATGTCTCTTACACTATGGTTTCTGGTTTTAGTCAATGGAGGAAACGAGAAGGAATTCAGTTAACCTTGATTCTGATGGACAAATTGGTGACTGTGATCAAAAAAATCATGTAATACCTAGAGAGAAAGATATTGTGATTATTCCGAATCAGTCATCACGATATATGATTAACAAGGTAAACTTTGGTGGTATTCCTAAGTCGTCAAATAAGAGGAAGAAGAAATTTTATACATGTTCTCATGGAGAGGAACATAGAGGAAGGAAGATAAAGCTTTCTACGTATCAAGAAAAAGGGAAGAAGAACCTTGAGGAATACCTCAAATGGAGGGGAAGATGTTATCTGTGTGGAGAAAAGGGTCATAGAGTGATAGACTATTTTGGAGTTTAATGTCTTATTTGTGGAGAACATGGGCATTACCCAACTCAATGCCCTGACCTAAGAGTTTACTTCTAAATCAAGGAAGGACTTATTCCATGAAAATCATTGAAGAGGATGGATTGAAGTGTTTATGTATTGGTATTTAAGAATAATGTTGTTAAGGTACTTTTATGGTATATCGGAATATTTTTGTATTAGTCTATTGTGGTTTTCAATAATTTTATGGTACCCGTAACCATGAAAAGTGATTGAAATATTTTTAGAAAGTAGATGATATGCGCATAATGAAGGGATAAGGAGAAAATGAAATTTTTTATAATATTCATTTGCTCATGACTGATATAAGGACAAAGTGATATCATGGTTTGAGTATATAGAAATTTTGGGATTTTGGTATGTGGAAAGAGTTAACTTTTGACAACATTCATGTTTTCACTAAGGTTCAATGGGTATTCATTTTTCAAAAGAATACATGATTAAGGTATTCACATGTTTGTAATGTGACCAACAAGATATATCTTATGATATATGGGGGATAAATGATGGTATTCACATGCTTATTATGTGACCTTTCAAGTAATCGTTTTCTTTATACTATGAGATTGTACAGATGTATTTTGGATAAGCCTAAAGATTGGAATAGATTAAGTTAGACATAAGATAGTATTGTTTAAGGATATAACTTTTTGATATTATTTTTGGAATGTTATAATATTATAGTTTTAGAAAAAGGACAACTCGTAGGACGGGTGACAACCCGTCGCGTCGGACAAGGATGCAGGAATCGAACCCATAATCGAAGTGCGACGAGCCTTTATCGCATACCACTGGCCTATAAGAAGTCCCTGGTTAGTATAAACTAGTTTTATTTTATTAAGCGCTATGATAGATGAAGTAAAAGTCCATTTTTGGAACCATATACGATTAATCTCAACCTAAGATGGACTTATAACTTTTGCTCACCTTATGTTTGAGATAGATGGAATGACCTATCATTCTATCGCATGATCTTCTAATACTTCACAGAAGACAAATTCAAATTCATTTATTTAATATATGAAGTGGAAATTTTTCAAGGCACAAAAAACAGTACGATTGTATAAAAATCAAGAAAGTATTTATTTTAATTCAAAAATTATTCAACATTAGGGAAATGATCTTGAAAACCAAAAATGTTGTCCTAGTTACCTCATATATGATGAATCAGATGGTACCTTAGATCACCACAAATTTATGGCTTTATGATTGTTGGCTTTTTTCATAGCCATGTTCTCTACCACTCTTCATCTAAACATGATGGTTAGATTTCTCTTCCATATCCATATTTTCACCTATATTCTCCTATGTGGAAACCCAGTGATGGGTTACTTTGGGTATCCATTATGTTTATAATGCTCCTTTTTAAAATGATGATTTAGTATTCCTTTTTACGATGTGGGGTTCTATTAAAGAAACTTTCAAGTAGTAAACCATTTATAACCTTGACGAATTTTGAAGGAGAAATTCATTTTAAGGGGGGTAGAATGTAACACCCCGAGATTTTATGAGAAGTATTATTTTTAATTTATTTCATTTCTTGTGTTGCATGCTAAACCAAGATTATCTTATAGTACAAGAAACACCGTATTAGCTTCCAGTATATGCAACACTATTCTTGGCTAGTGTTACACACAATTTCAAGTTTGTTTTGTGGAAATTATTCTACGCAAAATTAATTATAGATTTTGTTTAATGTATAAATGAAATAAGTTTTGATTATGTTATAGGCAACACCAAAGGGAGCTTGCACTACACGCAACCCTGACTTGGCTTGCATTACACGCAATTGCGACCTTCCTCGATAGCGTGTGTAGTAAGCAATATGGGGTTTCACTAAACAACGATATGTTATTAAAATATCATATAAACTAGCCCTTATGAATAGTAACACCCAATTTTTTAAAATTTATAAATCTTATCGTTCAAAATAGAATTCATTTTTTGATTCGGAATATCGAAATTATCCCAGGGTGAATTTTTGGTATTTTTCTGAAAACTTTCAATTTTTGATGAATAGTGAAAACACTAGTTACTATTTAAAAACCGACTTTTTATTTAAATAATTATTTATTTTATTTAAATTTATTTTAGGTACAAATTGATAAATAATACCTATATAAGTTCAATGTAATTCATTGGAGTCATTTTATAATAATTTTAGATATATAAAAATTTTATTGAACTTTTCACCGTCTTTTACCCACCTCCTCGGAGAATTTGAAAATTTACATAAAACTTAATTCTACCACTTCTGTGAGTTTAATTTCGAAAATACGAGAGACACGGTTAATATCAAGGAGTAAAATTTGGTTCAATAAGATAAAAATAATTTTTGGTGAATAATAACTTTTTATGTTTATTTACCACGGTTAAATGTAAATTGGGTAATTAAGGGTAAAAATGATATTATTATTACCCTAAAACATGTACTAATTATATTGGATAAGTTTAATTCGACCCAAAAAAACCTTAGGAATAAAATATTATCATTTAGGTCCATTTGGATTAGATTAGGACATTTATTTTTATTTTATTTAAAGAAGAGTTAAAAGAGTTAAAATCAAAGTATAATAACTAAAACATTTTTAATATAGGGTTATACATAAGATAAATTAGACTATAAATATTCATTATAAAGATAAAAATATTTCCTACATAATGGTATTTTATTTATAATTTATAGACATTATATAATTTAATTTACTTATGACACAATGATGATGCAGTAATTACCTTGTTAATGAAATATTAACATAATTGATGTTATAAATACCAAAATAAATGTAATTTGAGAGTTTTTATAAATTACACTAATTTTTAGGTTAATAGTACATGTTATTAGTGATTAAATTAACTTTTTTAGAACTAATTATTCTGTTATTATTTTCACAAAAATCAATTACCAAATAGTGTCAAAATTGACATAAAATAGTTTTTTAAAAAAATATTATATTATTAATTGTTATTCTAATAATAAAAATATATGTTTCAGAAAAATGAATTAGATAAGGATATATATATTAATAATGAACCACTTGGGGTTCTTTTGTCTTGTTATATTAAGTTTATTTACCATATAGTGTAAGAAAACAAGAAGACGTGGTAAATGTTAAATTATTTAACTTAGAGTTAAATCTAAATGATAAGGTTAAAATAGTAAACTAAACTTGTATAAAACCTATTTTATGAGATGATTTAGACCCATACCCACATTAGCTTCTAAATAAGTCACTTTTAATCCATTATTAACCGAATATGACTTTATTATAAAATAATATTTTATGTTTTTTCCTAAAGTGCCCCTCTCCTCCCTTATAAAAGGGCACCTGCTCCCTCTTATCTTTACACAATTTTGAACTTTCAAGATTGGCCAAACCCTGACATTTTCCCTTATAAACTTACTTAGAAACATTATAGAGGTTTTATTCTCCTCAAAATACTAACTCTAGTGCCTTAAGAAGAAGATTAAAAGAGGTGCGTCGAAGAAGAGGTAATATCTTCTACAGATTCTTTCAAGTTTTATTATTCTTAAACTTCTTCATCTTTAGTTGTTTCATTATAAATTAATAACATCAGTATCAATAATATACTTATATTTTATTATAAATATGAAAAAAATCCCATTTCTCCTTTTCTCCATCCTACGGAAAACGAAATCACCGCGCGTGCGTACGTATGGAATATCATCTCCACGTCGTGGTGTAATCTGTTTTTCACCCACCACCTTACTTGGATGGGTATAATGGTGTAAAGAATAAATATATATGGTTATTATAAAATCATACTTATTATGATATATTATATCATCCACTAAAATTACATTCAATAATTATCGGAACGATATCATCAATCGTGCGTACGTACAGATTACCGTCTTCACGACGAGATGAGATTAATTCTCCATGTTAACCATTCAAGAGTGATTATAAAGTATATATAATAAATAATAATTAAATATATGAAATAATGAAGCTACTGTATTTATTTATATATATATATATGTCATATACTTACTTCCATTCAAGTCAATAAGGAAAGGAAAACAAATTTCATGCGTACGTACGGCCTACCGTCTCCATGAACGGTGTCTTTCATTTAATTCCTCTATCTATTATATATATGTATATATATATATATATACTGAATATATATGATATATAAATCGTGATTTACATTCTGGAAGTAAGTAAATCATGATATATGTAATAATAATATCAAGAAAAACAAGTCCAAACACGTACGATAAATAAAATGATTTTACCCAAAACGCTGCTTTAACATGGAATTTACAAAAGAATGTGTAATATAAAGTCATAAGTGAACCATATATGATATCATAACAATTAATATGGTTCTATAATAAGTAAATGAAATTATTTAAATCATTATACAGGAGGTTTGGATATGTATGAAGTATATCGGACCTAAGGTAAGGGATAACTATTCCAATCTCATTCTTATCCGAGATTGTTTATTTGTAAGTATTTACTGGGGGTTATATTTATCATCCATGTCCCTATTTTCTAAAAATGGTTTCGTGTATGTATAAAGTCATTTTTATCCATTTTTGACTTTTACTACATGGTATGTAAGGAATCTTTCTTTTGTTTACGTTATGAGGTACTTATTTGAATTTTCTGGTAAAAGTACGAGAAGAATGTTTTTTTAACTTATACGAAATGAACGGATTTTTACAGTTTCATAACGCCCTATTTTCATGAAGGTTACTCTACAAGATTTCATGATTATTTTCAACAAAATCCTTTTCTTTTAAAATTGAATGGAATTTTGTGAAAAGAAAACGATTTTGAAAAAAGAAAGGATATTTACCTCAAGAATTCAACTCAAGTGTTTTGTCAAAACTATTTTCCATATAAGATGAAATTTGTTATTATGATTATGTTTAAATTATAATGTATCTATTATTTACATGGTTTAATTCTTATTATGATGAAATGATATCCATTTGTTTTATATGGATTATGTTTTGATGGGATGATGTTTATGAAACCCATTTTATTATTTGGTTTATGATGAATGATTTATGTTTATTTTGTGGCACAAGTAAGAATGATTTCATAATGAGATGGGTGGAACCTATATCTACCTCCAATGCATTGGGTAAAGATTTATATCTCATGAGATAGACATGGATGGAACAGTAAGTTAATCTGGTTCAGTAATACAGGACTGGAATGAGAAGTGAACTCGATTCAGAAAGGGACTTTGTCCACTAAGATGGTCTTGGAAGTAATGCCTTGGCTACTATGGAAATCATATCATGTGATTAATGGTTTTCCACAATTAAATGTTTTATTCACATGCTATTTTGTCATGATTGATGTTCCTTTATGACCTATGCCTTACATACTTCCAATATTTATTTCACAACTCATGATTTTGATGTGTAAAATTAATGTTCATGTTTTGAAGTTCAAATGTATATGGTTTGTTTTATTTTCTCCATACTTACCCTTACTGAGCATTTGAGATCACCCTTTATATGCTTTATTTTCCCCAAGATATAAAGAATGGTTTTAGGAAAAAAAGGGAAGATCTTTATGGGATATGTTGAAGATCTTTCACCATGATTAGAAGATTATGTTCCAAGTTTCCAAAGACACTAAACTATTACGGTCCTTGTGTGTTTGTTTTTTTATGTATTAAGTATTCCACAAAAGTAATGTAATTTCCATGTACACTAAGATTTGGGTATCTACACTTTTAAAAACCAAAAGTCTAAACCAAGGATTTACTTGGTTGGAAATTACTCATCCAATAATGTTAGCACAAGTTCTATGGTAATTTTATAGTATTAAAAAAAATTTACTTTAAATTACCCTATTTACCTTTAACCGCGGTAAATAAAAGCCAAAAGTTCATATTCACCAAAAACTATTTTCATCTCATTGAACCAAATTTTACTTATTAATAACAACCATTTATTTAAGATTTTAGAAATTCAATTCACTTAAGTGGTAATATTTCATTTAAATTAAAAATTCAGCTTTTTAACTACTACTTAGTGTTTTCACTATTCATCAAAAAATTGATGTCTTTCAGAAAAAAACAAAAATATATACTAATATATATTTGATATTTGGAATTAAAAAATTATGTCTATTTTAAAAAAATATTAACATAGAAGTTTAATTAAGTAATGTAAAATTAATTCCCCTTGTCAAAACAAAAAGCATGTTTTTAAGAAATAATAACTATCAAAAGATCCACACTTGTTTATGTCCAATTTCCAAGTGAAATTACTTTCAATGACCAAAATTAGATTAATTGGTAAAAATATAATCTAGTTACACTTTAAAAAAATTAAAAATATAGTCTAACCATATATATAAATTAAATTAAAAGGCTGTTTTGAATTAAAATATAGTATTTTTCACTATTCATTAAAAAATTAATTTTATCAGAAAAATACCAAAAAATTACCCAAAGTAAATTTTGATGTCTTGATTATAAAGAAGAATTTTATTTTGTCAAATATAACATATAAAAGTGATCAATAATATATTTAAATAGGGTTCTCTATTAAAAGTCGGTAAATCGACCTTTTAAAGAATATTAGAGTATTTATGATTAAAATTAATTTAATTCACATTTTAAGCATCTAAATTTTATTGGATAAATGTAAAAAGATTTCAAAAAACATTTATAATCATATTTTAGTTAGTTCTATTCATTCCTACCAATACAATTTTTAGGTGTTAAATACCATTTAGAATAATAATATATTATTATTTTTTAGTATGACTCAGCATTGTGTTTAACATTAGACTTGAGAGAAACCCATTATTGCATATCAGGTACTCTATCTAATATAGAATACCATTTAAAATTACATTAATATTTAATTCACAAATATTAATAAATATTTAAATGTATTATTCTTTATTTACTTGGGTTGTTATAGTATGCTTTGCTTCAGAGGATGATTTCATAGGCTCCTGGTCCAGATCTCCTTGCAGATGCAACTGATGCAGGTTCATTCGTCTCTGATGGAAATTTGACCTTTGTATGAATTGATACTCACCATCCTTAATTACCTTGGTAATCCTTCCTTAACTTCCATTTCCATTTCAAAATCCAGCAATAATTCGTATGTTAGGAAATTTGGTGGGTCGTTTCCTTTGTTCAGATGACCAGACTCCTTCTATGATTTATCCAGTTAACCCGAGATCCTATGTTAAGGTGGATTCATTGAATCTGACATTTGAATTGATATGGATTAAAGTTGGTGAGGAATTTTGATAGAGGCAAGATGTTGTATTTGAGTTGTGGGTTGATCACTGCCCGACCTTCCGTCGTCTAGGTCATCTCGTAGAATAAGTGCCACATTAGAGCCAAGAAATCTTCTTCGATGATGAGGATTTTTATGGTATCTTCCCGGGAAAAATAATTCGTTGATGCTAGGAATTTTTTCATTGGATTGGGTGATTTGGCATTGGAAAGACTAGCACATATACCTTCTAATTTTATAGCCTCTAAGGTTTCAGGTAGGTTGAAGCAAGGACTTTTTGTGGGAGGTAGTGTGAATCATGATGCTATGGATGCAGATGATCATGGAGGTCATTCTGTACATAGAGGTAGTAATGGAGTTGATGGTCCTATGAGTGAATCACTGAACTATGGGGGAAGTGTAGCAGAGTAGTGTTTTTCTAGCAGAGAATATGTTGGATTCATAAAAAATGATGTTGTTGAGCCTAAGGAAGGTGAGATTCAATTGAAATTAGTTCATGATGGTAATATCAATGTTGGATATGTTCCTTGTCTTTCTGTCAAGAAGCCTACTCTACAAATGCAACCCGTCTATGGATTGGTGGTTGCAGTTGCTACTTGTAACTGATTCAAAGAGCTGGAGCATGACTAGATTCATCATGAGGAGGAGAGTTCCCAAATGGAGAATGGTAAAAATAAGTAGCCTGTTTTAGTAGGTGAAATGTAGGAGAAGAATGGGACTCCCTCTAATGAGGATGGAACTGGAGTAATAGTTCTATAGTAGGGGATACTGTATGGTCATAAAGATGTGGAACAACCAAAGTGTCTATAAATAATTGAAAATAATAGTCAAATTCAGATGGTATGAGGTAAGAAATATGGAAATAATGAAGTGAATATCTAGGGAAAATGGGGGGATTACTCTGATAGTGTTATAGAGAATGATAGTGGCTTGATCAGGCCTTCATATTGTGACATTGTTCAGAGTGGGAGAACAATGATGATTTGGAATAAGGACGTTATGTCTGTTCCACCACGAAAAAGGCCGATAAAGGACTACTCCTTTATTACAAAGCCGATGACCACCAGGTCTTCTGCTGGAAACAATGAGTTTCTATCCTTGGAGTGGTTGAATCTGAGAAGGAATTATGCAATGGTCTTGAATCATTATGAAAGCTCAGAATTGGAATCAGTGACTATGGAGGAATCTTTTTACCAGGGATGTGGCGACGACTACAGTTTTTACGATATGCAGTTGTCTATTTTGGCATGTAGTTCTTGTTTACAGTGCTTTTCTTTATTTATAATAAATAGTTAGGGGGATATCCTCTGACTGAGATTTTCTGGTAGGTAGTGGATGTTATGAATCAACTACTATTACCATATAGGATGGTTAAAAAAGAACAAATGAAGTAGAATAATGAAAATGAATGAAATTAAATTTTATAAAGTTAAAATAAGAATTATATTAATGATATTAATATGAAAAATTATTGCCATTTAAGCTTTAAAAACAAGAATAAAGATAAATGTTTTTTAATTTGTATACATTTTAATCTATATATTTTTTATAGAATATTTTTCCACTAGAATTAAATTATGTTTTGTGACATAACACTTATGGATATTATATAACTATTATAAAATTACCTTTGACTATTTCCCTTAAATAAATGAAGTTATATAACTATAAATTGGAAAACAGCCAAATGAAAAATGTGGGTTACTTATTCTAATTAATAAATGAAATGTGATAATAAATTATTAATAATTTATCAAATAAGGATTAATAGGGTTTGGTATTGTGAAACTAACATATGTAATTCAACTATTTAGATGGATAAAGGAGCATCCGTTGGAGTTGGGACTCAAGGATGGGGTTTCTCATCCAAATACTCATTATATTTATGTATTATTTCCGTATTTTATGTCGTATATTCTATTTCATGTCACAAAATTATTGAAATTATTAATTATTGGGTATTATATGTTTTTTGAGGTATTATTATGTTGGAAAATATTTAAGGTAATTATTTTATCTCTTATACTCTGTGTTCTTTTATTTTGATTATGTTCTCTTTCAATATTTACCTCTCTCTATCTCACTCATATTCATCATTTTGGATGTTGAGTTTCATTAATTAAATTATGTATTTTTTATAATATTAACCAATTTATTTACATGATTTTATTCATTCTTCCCTATATAGTGTAAAAAAATATAATAATTCATAATTATTTTTGATGGGTTGTTACCTAGGATATTGTACAAATTGTTTGAATATAGAAATATTAATAGTCCACATTCCTATTATTTAAATATAGATAGATATTAATTATATATCTATGTATATTTAAAACGTTCCTTTGGTAAAATTATTTTTTGTATTGTTTATCGAGATATTTTTTTCTTCATATAATGATTTTATCACACTTAGTATGTAATTGGCAGGGGCCCAAATTAAATAGCATGTCGATCCATTGGAAGGTTTAATGAAAAAAACTAGCATGGTTATTTAGTGTATCCCAAAAAATTGATATTTTATTTCATGGTTAAGGCTTTGAAGGTATGGTTATGGAATCCAAAAATATTTATTTAATCACTTTTTGATTTTTAATTATATCCATCGGGTTATTTATTTCTAATGTTATGTCGTATATGAATATATTATTTTCATCTAATTACCTATATGTAACTATTTTATTATTTATTCATTCCATATTATATATTTCTGATTGACGTTATGATAACTTCCTTTGTCCGCTACCACTTAATGATCATTTGATCTTACCCATTTATAATACTTCCATATTTTATAAGGATATCATGATTGTTTCTATAAATTATATAATAATATTAAAAGTAGGTATAATATTATTTTAGGTTTAGTATTAATATTTATCATGTAATGTAGTAATGATGTATGTATCTTGTCTCCTAAGTGTACTAAACTCTGAATCCAATGTGAAATGATCTATATTATTTACCATCGTAATAAGTAAACACATTCTCTAGGATTAGAGATATGGAGTTGTCACATATTTGGTTTTGGTCATCATTGATGGGGAATCTAAAGTCACCAATATTTAGTGGCATCTACATATATACCTTCAATTTGGGATTATCCCATTTACTTAAGTCTTGTTTTATTGAATCACTATACTTTTCATATTAATTTTATTTATAAAAACATATATTTTTCTAATAAAACTATGTTCATAAATCCATGAAATGATATCCCAAGACTATTTTTTTCAATTTGGTCTAGCTCCCCATTTATTTATTTTTCCTAGTTCTCATGTTTAGCAACATCCAACACTCATCTTGATCAAACTCTTCAAAATTATTATTCCCTATAACAGAATGATGTTTTATATGATGTATGGTATTTTCCCTTCCTTTTTTAATTTGTTATATTTTATCATTAATACCTTTTTATCCATTGATTTTAAAAACATTCTTTGATTTTCTTGAAATATATAACATGAATCAACATAATATTAACACTTACCTCAGAATCATTATCAGGATCAGCTTTTCACCCAAAAATGATCACTGTTATAACACATTACTTTTTTGTTTTACCACTCTAATACTAAAAATATCCATATTAATTACTATAGTGACACAATCACTATCAATTACATTTTTAAAACCTTTTTAGTTCATTTTTATGACGTTACCTATGATGATATTCCATGAAATATGTCACCATATCTTTGAGATTCAAACTTCTTATGACTATTTCTTTTACTAAGATTAAAAATATTTAATTCAATGATATATAAATAAATATATATATATTTACATATTAGATATTATTTTTATAAATGTTGTATGGTTTACAGTATTCTTCGGAAAATAAAATGTTCTATTTTTATGTGGTCCAATATCAATAATGATCTCTTCCAAAACCACTCTAGTAATGCCATTTTTATGTATAACCACTAAAATTAATTATCTACATTAGCCTATCAAAAAAATTATTCTAGTATAGAATTTTCACATCTGAAAAATGGTGTTTTATAGCATTTCTTGGAGAAAATATTCCACTTTTACATTCATGAACACCCTTTAATTTAAAATTTAGATCATAAAAATTTACATTAAAATAATATTTATAAAAAATATCCAATAACTTTTAATGTATTTATATACCTTGGATTTATGATTAATCAAAATTTTCTATTCCATCCTATTGAAATCATTAATTAAAATAATAAAATATTTTCTATAATCAATTGATTTTGGTGTTATCACTATACATACATCAAAATAAACCAATTCTTGAAAACATTGTAACTTAATTTCCATCATTAGGTATATTGTGTTTTTTAACATATATTTTTTACTAATATTATTTGTATAAGTATTATTGATTATAATCCTAAGAAAATAAAAATGTGCCTTTATGATTTAACAATTATTTTATGTATTTTCGACTCATTTGAAAAATATTTACATGTCACAATTTATATTCATTTTCATTTGAAATAAAAAAATTCTTCTTTGCAACATATAATGTATAAATTTCGTTTTTTTATTTTCAATTCAATGAAATTACTCTATCCTTATCACTAACAGAACATGTATTTATGGAAACACTGAATTCATAACTTATGTAAAACAATTATATTATGATTAAAATATTATGACCAAGAGTTTCCACCGTCATGAAATCTACCTTTCTATTTAATTTTCTCCATAATTTGGATTTTTTGGTGGGATGATCTATAATAATTCATTATTTAAAAAAATAATTATTTCAACCTTAATATATATAATGTTATTTAATGTATTTTTATTTCCCTTTATGAGGGAACTACACCCAATATTAGTAATCCAATTACTAAATTTATATATGTTTCAATTGAAATACCCACCAAATAATCATTTCAAACTATTTGCTTCAATATATATATATATATATGTGTATGTGTGTGTGTTATGTCATATTCATTACTAGTTGAAAATTTATCTCATCCTCTAGATCTGAAAAATCATTCACATATTGAAAATATGAAATTATATTTTCAATTTCATGATTTCTATATGTCTCTTATGTTTGTAACTTAGTAGAATTTTTTTATTCATTGATTTATTACATTTATTAAAATATGTCAAATACAATGGTTTATATTTTCATCTATAATATCATATTATTATAAATGGAAATTGTAATTATAATTTCCATTTATTTATGTATGTATGAATTTATTTTGTCCCTTAAATTTTTTCTTCACTATAGAATATCTTATTTTCAAGTATCTCATATTCCCATAAAAGTAATAATCATTTTAATAAGTATTTGAAAATTTTCCCACAAATAAAATTTGTTCCTTTTTATTTTACCCCAATAAATTATATCCATTATTATAGAGGAGTTCTTTATTTATTTATATTTCATATAATTCTATTCAACAACATTTCCCATGGATAATGTTTGTATATGAAAAAATATTTATAATTATAAAAATTACACTAGCTTTATTAAATAATATCCATTCCCATGTGATCTATCTACTCGATGACATATTAGGAGTAATTGTTCATTTTTAATCATCAAGATTCAACCTCATTTCAATAACCTCTTCTTAATGTTCCTAATTCATTAATAATTTGATGCCACTTTATTGAACAAATAGCAAATCTCTAAGGCTTACTCCTCTATCATATGGTTATTTTATGTCCCTAGTATCTTATGGAAAAATGAAAAGGTGGTGGTGGTGGGGAGGGAATGAATAATGAGTGATATTTTATAACATCCTTTATCCTAAAATTGACATAGAAAACATGTTTATGTTTTAATCCTCCAAAATTTAAATCTCAACCTCAACAATATGAATGGATAAGTCAATAATGCAAGGAACATATGTTTTTATATTGTGTGGTCCCAAAGTTTGTACCATGTCCTTATCATGTGGAATCTCTTCAATCCATTGATATAAACTATATAATGATGTTAATATAATGGTCCAACCCCCATATAGATCCTTCTATCCCTTGATAGGAAATTATATAAGTTACCACAAGTTCCAAATTTTACTTATCCATTAAGTCAAATGCAATAATAAATCATTATACATTGGTCACTAAGAAATATATCTGTAAATTCATTCTATAGTACACTCATTCCATTAATGATCCATCTCATGTGCCATTGTTTTCATTCAGTATACCTCTGTTTGGAATGACTTAATTTTTTGTGTCCAATTTTGATGAAGTCTTTCCATTATGCCTTTATCATATAGCTGTGCTCGGTTCCTCTTCTTCTACCAAGGAAATTATTTTTCATAAACTCATGATGAACTCTAATTAATGGTTCATAAATTAATATCCCATGAAATAATAACTTCTCAATGATAACACACCACTTTTTAAAGGAATAATTAATCTAAATATCATGGTTAAAGAGCATTCTACAATTTGAATTTTCCTTCTCTACTAAATTTATGTTTAACTACCTCAAAAGCCATTGTATGAATCTAAGTTAATATTCTTCTTACAAGATTCCTATTAACTAAATGTCAATGACCTATTATAATCTTCCTCAAATATCAACTAAATGTTTGAATGTTTAAAGAACTGCCCTGCATTATCTCAATGGAAATAGAGATTTAATATGAAGTACGATCTATCGGATATAGTGTATAAACTTCTCTATTTGATCCCTGAATAAGGACTCATCTGTACAACAACACCTTTTAAAATTATTCCATGTCTAGTAACCCTATTTCTGATCCTATTTGTCTAATGAGTTTAGTTTTCTAAACTCAGTTTTCTTTATCTAGTGTTACTCACATGTTTTCTCTGTCATATAGAATTATTGATTTTTTTTCAGATCAATCTTATTAGTTGGCACATCTCCATCCATTCATCCTACATCTTCTCAAACTTCAAATAAAGATCATTTTTCGAGACTTAGTATTGTTAATTATTCTTTATAAAATCATAATCTTATTTCATCATATGATATATTTTACAGTTTTCTTTATCTAGAAATGCTTTGAAAATTTTCATTTGGTGATCATCCAATTTCTCTATTTATTGATATTTTTTCATTTATTTTATAACTATTAGCTATATTTCCATCCAATGTACTACAATCATGTATTTATTTTATAATTTTTTTGTTCCTTTTTTCATCCTTCGAATATTTAATATTTTTATTGAGTAACAATTCCACTTTATTCAAAAAATACTCCATGACTTCATATCATCAAACATTATACAATTTTAAACATCATCAATTTATAACTTGATCTTTGTACAAAATTACCCAATCTATAAAAATTATCTTAAATAATGACAACCTTTAGTAATTATATTGTTATAATTAATGAGTATCATTAATGAATCATCTTACTTGATATGAGTAGTAACTCATAGTAGAAATTCATTTTTACAAAAAAAATTCTGATGAAAATTTAGATAACAAATAAAAAAAGAATTATAAAAAGAACCCAAAGGATTATGAATCTCCCTATTCGGATTTATTTGAAAAATTATTATGAGATAATTTCTAAAAAATAATAAAACAATAATATTTCTCATAGTGAGTGTCTCCACACCGTACTACCAGATTAAGAAATATTTATGAATGAAATTCATCCATTGTTGACAAGAAATTTTGTGGCATTATATTAATAAAATTCCCTCAAGAATCTCAACATATGAAATTAAAACAACCAAAAATTTTTCCCCCACTACTTGACAACACCAAATTTAGATTCACAAAATATAGAGTATAAGAATTTTACTTATTCTCCACATTTTACATAAAAATAAAAAGGATCATATGGGTGATTGTTATAACATTCCTATGTTACTGGTGGTGGATGAACATGAGGTATCAACTTTGATTCCTCAGATCATTCCCTTAGAAAAGATTTAATGAAAAAATTGACAACTAAATGTTTTGTTTAAATATACTCAGGCATTATATACACTTAAGAAACAATGGCCTTGATGAAATGGTATTATGTATCATTTTTTTAACTGTAATTTAACAAATGGTTTTTAGAGACTTCAATGAACCTATGATTAAAAAAATAATTGGTTAGATTTCAACAATAACCCTCAAAATATTCCAACGGAAATTTCACCCACATTATTTTCATTCATTCTTGGGTGGTGAAAGCATATTTTTTCATAAATAATCAATGTAATGGAACATTGTTTATTTCTACTCAAACTCACACTACATTACACAAGAATAATTTTCCTCCCTATATTGATTTTCAATCATTTAAATCTCCATCCCAGTAATCACTAGATAAACAATAAAAGGTTAACACATTACTCCATATATAATGTAATGAATAGTTTGAGGTTCTATTATCATACTCGAGGTGTATTTTTGATTCCATAAAGATTGTTTCTAGAAATACATCTAATCTCCTTTGTGACTAGATTCATCTTTAGACATATTCATACTATTAAAAATTGTTTTTGAAGTCTCTATTTAATATTAAATGAAATATATTTTTAGAAAATTCTTGGAAAACATTTCTCGTTAGAGGAAGATACATGTTCATTTTTTTTGAACATGTAATCCTAAAAAAAAGTTCAATTCTATCAGCATTGAAATCTCAATGTTTGTCTTTATATGATAATAAAAATTTTCACACAAATTATACCTATCAACTAAAAAAATTATATCATCAAAATAAATGATGACTATTAGACTACCTAGATTCATTTCATTCAGATATATGTTCTCATAATCATTTCCTCTTTAAAAGTTCAACTTCTTCATGACACATTCTCATTTTGAGTACCAGAACAAGCAACCAATATTATCATGTAAAACTTTTACTTTAGTTTATATACCATGGTTCCAAAATTATGAAGTATGAACTGACATGGATTCTCTACATAAAAGTCTTATATAAATTTTCTATTTAATAATGTATAATTTATATGCATATAATATAATTTGTAATTTCAATGAGAAAAAAAAATACAGAAAACATTTTTATAATCTCAGTCTTTGAAATAGAAAAAATTTTATTTTAAAAATAAAGACCATTCATTTTTGAAGAACCTTTAAAAATTAAGGATTCGTTATTTATTAAAAAAGTATTTTTTTCATAGAGTTTATTTCAGAAGACCCATTTTCTTCCAAGAATATGATTTCATTTCCGTAGAGGAACAAGATCATATGAATCTATTTTTTAATTTTATTTATCTCAATATTCATAATATTTTACCATTATTTATGCTTAAATGATTCTAAAATGAATTATAGTTCCACATGTGAGATAAGTGATGTTTGATTTCCAATCATTATTTTTTTTGTCTAAATTAGAGAATCCTAATCTCTAATAACATTCTCAAATTCAAACTATTTTTTTTAGTTTATATTTATTTGGTTTTCATCTAACATCATTTTCCTCATCATTTCACTTATATGAATCATTATGTATAGGATTATTCTCACAACAATATTTCTTTTAATTAACTTATCTGAAAGGTATTGTTCTACATTTTTTACACCATATTTATTATATTCAAAAAATAATATTAATTTATACTGTTATTTAGTAACTTTTTTTCGAAGGAATCAAACAACATATATAGTCATTTATTCCATACCTTTTAAAAAATTTCATTAGATGAATATCCCATAAAAAACATTTTATTACATTTTCATTAATCTTTAGAAAATCAAAAACTATATTTTTTTTAATCAAGGGATACCAATGACCCTAATATATTTCAATGTAGGCCTTTTCTTATAATATATCTCGTAGAGGCGAATTTTTAATTTTGGTAAAATTAGATATATGGTTTGAACATGTACAGATACACTTACATCTTCTCTACAAAATAATCTAGAAATATTATATTAATTAAGCATACTTATTCCCATTTCCACTACATTTTTATTCATCCTTTATACAACTCAGTTTTTCTGATTAGTATTGGGAGCAATGCATTTATGTTTAATTTCATGTTTCATTAGGTAGGACATGAAATATTTACTTGGGTAATACTTTCAATTTTTTATTCCTAGCTTAAATATATATACATCTTGCTTATTCATATCTTCCATTCTATAACTTCTAAATAACTCTACAACTTATGATTTATGTTTCAAAAAAATTATCATGGTTATCCAATTTAATTAATTAGTGAACATAATTAATTAAAAATATCCCTTTGTTGAAAAATTAATTTTTATCCCACATAGATATGAGTGTATGAGGTTATGGGATTTCTTGAATTGAATTAATGTTTTTTATATATTATACTAATCGACCTTCATTTCATGAAATTTTTACAAACAACGTCCTATTTTATTTTCAGTTGTTGAAAATGTCTCACAACATTTTCCATTGAAATTATGATCATACATTTTTATCCATGATTCAAATGTATTTGATGCAATATCTTTTTACATGCCCAAAACATAAATTTCATGAATTAATAGAACATTCATTCTATAATAGTTTGTGTCCATATTTTTTTTGATTAGTAGAAACTTTTTGATATTTCAATAATTGGATGATACAATAATATTTTTGGAAGATAAAATATTTAGCATCATTATAGAGTTATAAAATACTCAGTATGTTCTATTTAAGCCTATCAACAAACAAAACTTATTTGAACATTAGCTTCAAACCATCAATCTTATCCTTGCTAATACCACATATTTTTATGGAATTAACATTTTCCAAAGTGAATACTCTTCCTTCATGTTCTTTAGTATTTTTTATGATTTTCAAAGAACCTTTATTATGTCAGTAAAAACTGTTATCTAGAATCCATGGATTATTCCTTTTGGATGATTTTAGAGAAATCTCACTAATAAAATATTTATCTTTAATTTTCCTTTTTCAGCATCCTTTTCATTTTGTGGTCCCTAAATTTGTGCTTGTATTATTATCATATAATCTACATAATAATGACATGGTTGTTGATAGCATCCAAGATCTTCCTCTAAGTAGTCAAATTTTGTTTTCCATGAGTAATTTTTTTTCATCTGATTATTTTTTCTTTTTGTTTCTTGCTATTAAATTATATAGTTACTTCTTTTTATTCAACATTATCTTCCCCTCAGTTCATCCCAACATTGAGGGAGAGATATTTTCCTCAAAAAATATTATTTTTCATACCCATATATCCCACATCATAAACATTATTTTCTGGATACCAATATTATATAATATATATTCTTTTCTAGGGTTACGTTTCTTGATATTCAACGTACTTTACTACATATTATTTCTATTTACATGGTGATTCATTTATTATAGTAGTGAAATTTATCTTCATTTGATGAGATGCATTTCACACATATTTTATCATCCCATACTCTCATATTATTGATTCTTAATAATGAACTATTAGTACAATCATATTAAATTATTATTTTAGTTTGTATTAATTTTACATGATTATTAATATGACTTCTTCTAGCTGGTTGAGATGTTTCAACATTTTCCTTAGATGACTTGTTGAAATTTTATTCCATTTTAATAAATGTATTTTCTGACCAGATATATCTTGATAGTGTCTAACATTGGTATTATTCATTATCAGTTATATTCTCATCATGATTTTTACTTTTTCCCTGTTCCCTCAACCATCAACATGATATTCTAAATATCTTTTATTTTCAAATCTTCATTTTTTAGAAATAATTTTTTAATTAATTATTATTATAACTTTACTTCTTTAATATCCTAGATTCTTTCTATAGTTTCATTTCATACCAAATTAATGCCACATGTTTTGGTCATAGCTGTTATTCCATGTAGGCTTCATCAAATTCTTGTCCGTTACTATTGTAAATATCTTATTTTCTTTTAGAAAGTTCCATGAAGGTTATAAAATTCTCTAGATTTTCATATCCCAATGAACTATTGTTGGTAGATTTATTATATTAAAATTACTCAACATATTTTATTTTTTATTCTTGTACACCTTTTGATTCTCTCAATTTATTTCTTAACTTCTATAATGGTTTTAGAACACTTTTTCATCTATTGTTTTTATTTAAAAATCAATATAATCATATTCTTCAACTTTTTGCTTTTGATAGTTCATTGTGAAATGCCATATTCCTCTAAAATGATAATATTTAATTTGGATTTTTTCTTTGTAGTTTTCTAATCCATTCTGGTAATTTATAGAAATATGGACATAATTCTATAATTTACTAAAATATCATCTTATTTATTTTATAATTCATTGATTCATTTTACCTCAGGTTTGTGATCATTTATTTTTAGCTTCCTTGTATCTTCAAACTTTATCTCTTTCTTAATCATCTATTTCAATGTAGGATAATTCCTCATTTCATAAACAATAAGAATGCTATATAAGTTTTTATATGATAAACAATCTTTATTTTATAAACTAGAGTCGTTAGGATGAATCATTTCCAAAAACAGTCACATTTATTTTTAATTTTATTTAAATATTATAATATATACATTAATCCTTTGATATTACTTAAAATTTCATTAACTATGGTGTAATAGGTGTTAGTAGTTTCATCTTCATCCAGCCAGATATATTTTATCATTCTTCCTTATATTTAAATATTTTCTTCAATCACTTTTATATTTACCTCAATGATGATTTATAGTTTCTTCTATTATTCCTTTACTAGTTTTAGACCCATCACCCTCATATAAACATTTTTTACAAGATCATATGAATATCATTATGAAATTTTCTATCAACCTCATGATTCCATTTTTAGTGAAGGTCATAATATAATCTTTTTCCATGGTTGGAAACCCTATAATAACTACATCAATAACCTCTTAAAAAAAGAACGAAGATAAGGTATCCTTTAATATCATTATCCATGATAATATTTTTCATAGAATATGTAAATTCCTCTGATATTTAATTAGTTAAGAATGTCCATGATATAGGATACTTGGATTTTACATAGGGAAATAACTTTGATACCACTTCACATTCTTAGGATTATATAAAATGTAAGGAAGGGGTATTGTAGCTAAATAAGGGGTGATATTTTAAAAATTATATTATCATAAAAATAACCTCCATAACTTGTTATAATTTTTATCCCTTCAACCTTAAAACATATCCTCACCCTTGTCAAAGGATTAGTAAATAATAAAAGGGAAAATGGGTTTTTTGAGGTTCAATCCCAATGGGTGTGTATATTCCTTGTCATGTAAACTCCTATCAATCCCTCTATATCCACTATATAATGATGGTAATAAAATTATCCATATACTGTTATGATCCTTTAGTCTCCCATTATGAAATTGTACTAGATCCTAGGAGTTATAATGTTTTCGTATCCTTTAGAGCCAATACAATAATAAAAATTTGAATTTTTCTCACAAATAACATTATATAGACATTCTCTATATGGTACACTAGGTCAATTTCACCTTCTTGTACTATTCCTCAGCCTACATCCAATATGCATCTATTTTATGTGCATAAACTCAGTGTAACTCAGTCTAGAAGACTTTATTCATTGAACCTTTTTATGAAAGATCTTCTCAAAACATCTTCTTCAACAAAGAGAGTTTTTGTTTAGAAACTCACTTTTTTTTCAGAAAAATGTTATAAATTCTACTGTCATATAATAGATTCTTCTAAACTATCCTAAAAACCATTATATAGTCATAATTTGTTTAAAAACCAAGGAGGAAGAATGTGTTACAACTTGAAATTGTCCTCTCAAATCAATTTCTATTTGACTCCCTTCACAACCTCTATATGAGTAGGTTTCCACATTATTATTATGAATTTATGAAAGTCATAGTTTCTGTTATATATTTTAGAATTCCTTAAATACCATCTTGATTTATGAATTTTGTAAGAACAACCCAACACTATCATAATATTTAGAGTGAATCAAGATGAAGGAAGATATGTATGATAAATCATATGAACTTATATGTATGATACATTTATAAGGACTCCTATATCTGATAACTCTATATTTGGTTCAACTTTGAATTGTTCTTGTCTATCTGATATTTTTCAGCTTATCATATTGGTCAGGTATACTATGGATTCCTCCACTCAGTGCTACTAATATGTTTCATAAGTTTGATGGACTCATAGAAGTTCATCCATCTTGGCTAGTCCGATGAGTTTGCACATATAAATTTGTTCCTCATAGGTCTTCAAATACATAATACAGATCTTGGTTTCCTAAACTCAATATGATTAATTCAAATCTATTTGACCATGTTATACTTTCATCATCCGGTAGACATCACAATTTTCACCATCTAGTATAGCTCATTAAATGTTCTTCCAGTGATTGAAATTTTTCTATTCCTAATACTACTATATTTTCACTTTGTTCACCATAAAATCTCTCTCTATATAATATACCTAAAATATCATTATCTTTTATAAATGTGTACCTTTTTTAATAGAGAAATTTAGAAATTTCTTCTTTTATTATAGTTATAAAGTGTCTTCATACAAAATAACCTCTATGACTTCATATCATTGAAATTTTTATAGATTAAACCTTCATCTGTAGAGAACATCATTTTCATTTAAAATTTCATTTTCTAGATAATTCATATTTAATTGTGAGAACCATTTAGTATTCATGATTTTAGAAATGATGAGGATAAACAATGCATCATATGACTTGATATGAGTAGTAACTTAAAGCAGAAACTGGTTTTTATTTGGAACACAAAAATATTCACAATAATTATGTTAAAAAAATGCAATAAACATTAAAAGAACAACATAAATGATATTTAATATCAATTTTATATTTATTTTAATATTTAAGATTGTTAGTTTTATCATTACTTCATATTTATCTTATTTATTCTTCTATATGAAATGGTTGGAGTCACATGAAAGAGATTTTTATTTCATTTTCTTATATCTATAAACATTAATATCCACATGTTCAACCTTAGAATTATCATATTGGTCTACAATAACCTCATCATTAATATTATCTCTTACTATGTTCTCTTAGATTTATGATTTTCTATGATTTAAAAATTAAATCATCATTGATGTTATAGAAATTATAAATATCTTCTATTAAAGATTCTTATAATTTTTCCCTCCTCAAATAGAGAAAAATATCATTTTTAACGGAATTACACTTATTTCACCTATTTCTCTTTGCATTACATTAAGATTTTTTTGGTATATAATCCACCCATACCCCTAAAATTTATGTGAAAGCATTGCAACATATTACCTAACCATTCAACATAAAAAAATAATGTGACTGAATTCTTTAATTTTTCTAGTTTTGGGTTTGAGGAATGGATTGAAATCACCCTCGTCAAATTTTTTATCTTATATAATGTCTTTAATGGTGATATTATTCACATATTTGAAATTACATACCTATACATCTCAATTTTCTATAATATTATCATCATTAATCCTCATCATTGTATACAGATATTATATTACTCTATCGATGATACAATCTTGGGATATGGTTTCTTAACTATTGAAATATTCATATTAAAATAAGAAGGTAGAATTAAAATTATACATTAAATAATATTAATATTTTATAAAATGTCTTATTTTCCACACATTCCCTCAATAATCATGTCTATATAATCAATCAAAATGTCAAAATATTTAGTTCTTCATATGAATAAATATTTTAATTTCATTTTATATACTCAAGAAATAGCCTCGATGATCATTGGATCTCCATAAAATTTATTAAATACATTAAAAAACCTGGACCATGAGTGATTAAAAACCAACCTTTATATATCTAGTGACTAATAAATCACCCACAAGATTATTTAGGCATTTTCATTCAATATATTAATCCATTTAATATCATTCTCGAAGGGATCCATATTATGTATTTTCTCAATTCCAGTTACTAGATCCATGTGCATATTTATTTCAATAGTATAAAAATAGTTTTTCATTTGATTATTTTGAAAATTGATATGATTCCCCTATCAAAACAAAAAGTTTAATATATTATAATATCTTAAAAATATGTATTGTTGACCAAAACACACAAAGTGAAACAAACCCTTATTTATGACACAATTTTCTTGATACACATGAAAATACACCATGAGAGGGAGATTATTTAATTTATTATATATTAAAAAATACCTTTGATTGTTCATTTTCTATAGTTAATAATAACTCGTCTCTCTTTCTATCCATGCATATAAATGAAATAAATCAAAAGGAAATTGATTTCACTTTTTACACTAATATTAGTCAATATAACATGAGTAAATAATTGAAAGGTTTTATTATAGTAAATAATTTATCTTGAAATTATGGGTAAATAATTTTTTTGGCTCACTGTCCATAATGGTTTATAACCACTCAACATTATAATGCCAAGTTCTCACATTTCCAATTTTTCATAAACTATTAATCAATTTAATGAATTTATCATCATAAAACTAAAAATTAATTATTACTCCTCTATTGGTATAGTAATTGTCTTCAACTTTTACATTTTGAAAATATCCATAATATACTCTATACCTTTGCATTTTATGTTAGTGAATTCATGTGATTATCCAGTTCTATTAGATAATTTTCTTTGAGAATTAGGATTATTTTTAGGCCAACAGTGCTTATTTTTATATTATTAATAATGGAAATATAGTTCTCTTCATTTCATGGGGACAATTTATTTTTTCCCTATATGTTATAATAATAAGACAATGATAAAGGCATGGTTAGGTGAACGGTCACAAGGCCCATGGATCAAGACCCTAAATTCCTTGATTACATGTGGAGGGACTCATAAAAAAACTAGGACAATGTCACGAAAATATATAATATATTATGAGTTATAAATTTTTACTTTTTATAAACTCAAATAGCCTCTCATAAAACCTATTAAATCATTATATCTATTAGTAATGATCTATGGATTATTATGTTTAAAATAGAGGAATTTACATTGCTAAATGATATAATTCTCTTAAATATTGATCAAATTTTAATCAAAATAAAATGAAAAATATCATTGATTTATAATTTAATGGAATTATTACATTTATTCTCTTTATTTATATTATAATATATATTTATATTTTTTTGGGAACTATAGTAGAAAATATATTTTTTAATTCATGAATGGATGAATCCTGATATAATTTTCTTATTGAATCACTATAAGGGAATAAATTGTGGTTGTTGATTCTAGATCTAGGGGTTCATGGATTTTTGTAGACTTCATCATTTGTAGGTGGATCATATTCAATTTTGGAGTTATTGAGAAACTTTTTTAATGATTTATGTTCATTTCGGACATTTATCTATTCTATCTTTATATAATTTTATTTTTAAAATTAATTTGATAAATTTGGGTTTTTCCAAATTTGTGAAACTATTGGTTTTGTGATTTTGAACTAAACCAAGAGATTTTATTTTATAACACTTTATTTTTTGAAACATTATATAATAAAATAGTTATATTTATGATATTTTTCCTTGATAGTTCAGTTGGGAAACTATTTTCTACTTGTAAAATTGTCTCAATAAATTAAATTAATGGGGGTATGACCTGTGATTAGAAATTGAAAAGAATAGAAATATGGGGCAGGAAATTATGTTAAGTGTGATGTTCTATTTTCAATAACATGGATGTGATGGTCTGTGAATTAATGGGTCATTTTTTTGTGTAATATTACACAACATGTGTATGATATGATCATCTGATGGAATTTTTGTATGTTATTTATTATTTCTCATGTATCATAGATTACTCTGACTTACATATTGACTTTGTGTTTCTATGAAAATTTTGGTATATCTTTTTTTCATATATTTTCCTTTATTAAAATAATTCCTTGAAAAATTGATTATTTATTCATTGTGATCATTTTTTTTCAATGGAATTCATTACCTGGAAAAGAATAATTATTGTATGGTATTGTATGAAACTCATATGGACAAATATGAATACATATTTATGTACTCACCCTATACTAAAACATCTTACTATGTATATCAATGATTGATTTCATTATTCATTTAAGAGAGATCTTATTCTATTAATTGGTGGTGGATATTGGGAGTAGTGATCATAATGGATATGGTAGTGCTTAAGTCTACAACAATGAACGAGATATCACATCCACATATAATAAAAAGTTTATATAATATTTTATTATATCTAGTCAAGATAATTTATTAAATTATTTATATAGTATGAATTTTGTTTTTAAAATTCTAATTCATGTTTTATAATGGATACTTTTAGATTTCAGATGAAATTCTTATTTACATCACATATAGTAAGTTATTTATTTAATAAGGAAAATCATTCCCTAGCTGTTATTTATATTGTTCGAAAATAGATTTCTGCATTTTTTTATTAGGAAACAAGTTTGATACCTTGTAAAATTTCTTCTTAGTCCTTGATATGAGGGATCTTAAAAATATAATCATTATAAAATATTATAAATGTTAGTTTTCATAAGTTGATTCGTGGGATTCTTGGGAATTTTGTTGATTAAAATGGATATAAGTTATGATTCAACCATAAAATGTATAAATAAAATAATTATTGAATTAATAGAGTTTATATAGGAATTAGATGATACATTTTAACAAAGGATATTTTTTCAATTGCAAGTCAGTTGAGCCTTATATGTGTATGAACCCACAAAGTGTTGGGAGGGGAAGTTTGTTCATCTATTATGATATATATTTTTAGAGTTGTATTCTTAACGAACTGATTTATTAAGAAGGGTTTATCATAAAATTAATTGTGAATGTTTGAGTTAAATTTTACATTTGATGGAAGGAATTATACAATTGTGAACAGAGTTTCTTATACGTAAAAAATATTTTATTTTGAACAATTTGTGATTTTAACAGTGGATGATTTTTTATAGACTCGTTCGTTTATTATATTTGGTTAAATATCATTTTATATATTACTCTTTGTATGGAGGTCATTAATGTGAATGATGAGGGTTCCATGAATTTGGATATTATTCTTAAACATCTCAATTCATTTGTCCTTGTGATATAAGCACATAAGAGGGGAATTTATGATGGGAAAACTAAGGAAGTGGATCCTGCACAAAATTTCAATTGAAAAGTCAAATTATCTATTGGTGTGATATAATGTTATACTTTTTTGGGCATTATTTTGAATTAATTTGAAAAATATTAATGTTTAATTATACAATTAATTCCCCAATAGTGTAATTATAGAGTTAAATTCTCAAGGAAGTTTCCCCAAGCGGGGGGAAATGGTTGTTAGAGAAAAGTTTCTTGGATAGATAATATAGATAAAATTTTAAATGTTATTTAGGTATAAATTATATCAAATGAAAACTAATCATGGTAACCCCCAATAGTTCCTTAAGATGGAGATGGAGAATATGATATTGTTTAATTATACTACTCATTTTACAGGGATGATTCATTTAACACGTAACCTAATCCCTTTAGATAATATCTTAGTGTAATGGTTCTATATAAAATAGAAACCTACTATATATCCACGGGTTATCCTTCTTGATTTATTCAACTATATGGCTCTGGTGAGAAGGGATGCCATATATAAAAATATATACAATAGAAGGGAATGGTATGAGTGTTTTTCCCTCATTTAATATCAGAATGATTTTTTTTCTTGTAGTAGAGGAAACCGAATGAACATATGTAGGGAGGAAATATAAATAAATCTATATCCATTGTTCAAATCATCATAGGAGACAAATTAGTTTTTATTAATATAGTATAATATCACACTAGAAGTGGTATTTCTCTAAGGGCCATAGGATGTTTCATCAATCTCGGAAGATCATTCATCTAAATAAGTTTTACATCTACTACTATTATGAATATATAGATGTCTATTCTAGCCATATTCATGGATCAAGAATTCTTCTAACAAAATTGAATAAGGATAGAGCTAAGTAATAAATGATAATTGGTGGGAGTCCAGTATAATATTATTCTCAAATGAATAATGGATTATTATGTGTTGTAGTTCATGAACTATAAGAATCTACTTAGGGCCTATGACAGTCGAAGGAAATATGTCATTATATTCAAATACCCTATATCCTATGTTCGATAAGATCTCATTTAAACCATTCATATTTATCTGAGTAGTAGAATAGTTGAATTTTAATGTAGATTAAATATCATAATACATGATAAAATATATTTCCCTCAGAGAAATGGTAGGACATGGGTATATATTTCAATATTTTTAAATTATGATTAGTGATGTGAAATCATATATGACCAATTAAGTTTGGACATAAAATATTTCAATTTCATAATTGGAATGAATTTTAGTGTTCTATTCATTTATCATTTTGACTCAATTTAATGTAATTTTATCATTATATCTCAATATGGAAGGGTTCATTAATTTTAAAAATAGTATAATTTCATTATTACTAAGGAGGGGTGGTTAATAAAGGACATAGAGCATTTATAATTATGTTTTCTATTTTAGTTATTTCCTCAGTAAAATATAGGATGTTATTTTTTATGTTGATGTTGGTAATAGATATAATAGATATTTGTCCCAAATAAGTAATTAGACTATTACTATAGATGTATGTAGATATCTATATAGAAATATCATCTAGAATTTGTATGATCTCAATTCCTTTCCATTTCATTGTGTACGTGGATCTCTACAAGTAGAAGATTGACTTAGAGTCTTTAGATGGCAATGGATATATTAGACTTAGCATTTTACCAAGGTAAGCGGTCATTCTATATGCTAATTAGGATTATTTTAGCTTGTGGATAAGTAATAACTATGGAAATTTTAATATAATAGAGGTGGTGAATAAATAAAATCTGTCATTAATGAATCCATAATTTTTGAATTTATATTTTTGGATTTCATATATTATTTACATTAATTTTTCATTAATCATTAACAAGTAGATTAAGAGTTAATATTATTTTTTGATTTTTTAATTTGTGGATGAAAAACATATGAATCACGATTTATAATTTATTATATCATTTTGTAATTAATTTTTATTAATCCATTATATAATTTATGTTTTTCAATATGTTTATGAGATTTCAGGAAGAAAATTTTCAAAGGGAAAAGAGGAATTTAAAAGTGGAATTCTCTGAAATAGATGAGAAAATCCAGAAAAGATATAGGATTTTTCATGTAAAATACTCTTATGTATGGGTAAGTAATGATACAGAATGTTTTCATAATTATTCAACAATAATAAATTCCAAATAAATATAATACATAATAGTTTCAATTGAGAAAATTTTGACAATATACTGGAATATGTATATTTAAATCCTTACAGACCAAGTTATATTTAAAGTTTATACTCTTCATAATGAGGATAAAACACCCCATATATATGTTTTATACCCAAGAACCATGTTAAATATAAATATCACACCCTTTTGTCATAGTAGTGAGACATCCTATGGTTAGGAGTCTTTTTACAGCGTAAGGTGATGTGTAAGAGTCATATCCTTTACCACATGATACATGATGAGAGATTTTTAAAGGAATTCACAATATATAAAAAATTTATAAAGGTTCCATCCATTATTAAAGCATATTATTCTCAATAAATGATAATTTTAAGGTTTTTAACTTGAAAAAACACTCTCAACTATGTTATGATAAATATCAAAGAACCATTATAGTGATGATTATCTCTATTACACAAGCAGGTTATTCAAGGTGCAAGAAGAATGAGGTATTAATAAATTCATGTTTTTTTAAAAATAAAAAAAGGAATTTAGACCCTTATATTCTTACTGATATGGGTGATATGTAATAAATATAATGGAATCACAGGAACACAATAATCATCCAAGTATTCAGAGGACATATGTTCCATCCACATGGGTGGAGATGAAGCTTCTTTGTAAACTATAAAGATAAACTAGATTTTATAGTGATCATATGAATTATAATTCCTTGTAAAAGGTGATTAAAATAAATTTAATGAGGTTATTTTTCTTATATTCATTTATTTCTTATTTTATCATCTCCATTGATGCACACAAGACCCATTGTAGTTGATTCAAGTATAATTCACACATGCTAAGGAATGTTGTCGTTTAATTATTAATTTCCCTATTTTCTAAACTTTATGGAATTCGTATCTTATGCTTTGTAGTTGTACATTCAATTTTTATATAGTAGTTCTTTTCATCTTCAACCCCTTCTCTTTGTTTTAAAAAAACCAATGCAAAAAATTCTATATTTACCATATGGTGGATTGATGTGACGTTTGGTTCAAGAGTGATAACGGTTATTTAATCACATGGATAAGAAAAAGAAGAGGAAACAATGATCATTTAATTTTTTTATTTTAACCAAAAACACCTTGTGAGAAAATAATTTGTGGTTTTATAAAACTAAATAGAGGAAAGTTGTTTCTGAGTAAATTATGATTTATCAGGTTAGGTGAGATAATATCTTTGAAAAGATCATTATCTCGAAACTGATTTTCAAATACAATTTTACATGTAGTAGATAAGAAAATAGATTTTTTTTCATAGATTCCATTATCAATTTTACAAATAATTATTTTTAAAAAACCTTGTTTACTTTACCAATTTTTGAGACATATTGATCCACATTACTTAATAATTTTACTTAGGTTCCAAATTTTGTTTCTTGACAAACTAATCATAGGATTGATAAAACAATTTCATCTTTTTTAGTAAGTCAAGACATGCTTTGTTTTTTCCATATGTTTTTACTATATGATGACATATTATTGCAATCCCCACTTTTTAGTTAAAACCTAGGTTTAGAGAACATTTATTATAGGAGCTAGAATACTTTGGATCAATAATAAGGTGATTTTTTTGTTACCTTTTCATTGAATGAAACCCCATCATCATTTAGTTATTCTAGATTATATTTTATAATGGAAATATTTATGGGTGACTAGCGTATATAAATATAAATCTTATAGATTTATGTTCATAAAATTTATTTATCAAAAAAATATTAGGTTTTATAAATTATCATAAATGATTTTAGATAACATTTTGTCTAATCCGATATGTTTTTATGATTCATGTTTCAGATAGAGATTAGAAAAACAATGACTTCATGAAGTTTGGGATTACGTGCAATACCATTAAGTGTATAAGACACATGATTGAATTATTTGAATGGAATTCACAATATCCATAGAGAGATCAACCAAATAATGGGCGGAAAACTATAAAAAATGATAGGTAACAAGTTTGGAATATCTCTAGAGATCCTATCTTAATTTGTTTTCTTGTGTCATAGCGATAATTATATAAGAATTATATTTACTAGAAAATTATAGAAATTATAGAGAGACTCTATAAAAGTATTGGGATATGTTTTGGAATTTAACTATTTTAATTACACATTTATCAATTTAATATAACCATTTAATAGTATTCTTCTATGAATTAATTCAATAATGTGATATGAACTTATTATATTCTTCAATAGGATGGGTTCTCAAAAGAAAATTTCCAGTTATTGTTTTTGATTTTCAAGATAATATCAAATAAAAGTCTCAACAGTTAGGTAAAAGGACCACTAACAATAGTGCACATGATATACGGAGTTCAAACTCTTCTTTCCATGACTATAAAAGTAAAAATTATAAACTCTCTTATAAGAAATTTAACATTAAATAATTTTTTTAAAGATCCAAATACACTACAATAGTTATTATGGTTGTGAATATCATTAAATACTATCACTAACTATTGTTCTATAAGGAAAGAAACTGAATTTAAGATGCTTCATAGAAGATTACATTCTATATACCAAATAAAATCCAAGGATTCAAGGAGTTCACTATAGTATACTATTAATTTTTTATCTAGGAGTTAGAGAGGAGTCCATTCTAGTGTAATCATAAAAATAGATTCTATCTAACACCATTTTAGTGTAATAGCTCATAGCCCCTAATAAGTTATCAAACTTATTAAAAGAGTCACGATTCATCCATAATGGACATGTTGTGACAATTGGTTGAGTAAATATGTAATCAAAAATATACTTTTAAAATACAAGGATAAAAATATAATTACATTAAAAATTGTAATTGATAGATTCTTACTACTCTAAATACATTGGAAAATCATGGGTAAAATTCTAGCTCAATAAATTCCTAACGGAATGAGAAATGAATAATCTATTTCCATGAGAACTATCAAGGAAGTAAAATTTATTGAGGAATCACTATTGGAAGCCTACCCTGAAACTAGAAACCAAATATAAGAGTAACAATTCCCTAAGGATCACTTTGTGGGTGCACCTATTAACACAAAAATGGTGAGGAAGGATAATGGAATAGTCAAGATGTAGGATATTCCTTAACCACTAGTAGCCTTCCCTTAAATGATGATTCATTAATTAAAGCTAATGAATATTTCATCAAAAATAAGTTTTTAATACCGTTAAGAAAGTTGAAATTTGTATCCATTTACTGGAAGTAGTCATCCAAATTCCCAGGAATGTGAAATTTCTAGAAGATTTGTGTACTAAGAGGAGAAGGCTGCATATAGAAGAAAGGGTAAGAATAGTTTAAAATGTTTTTATCTAAATAAAAACATCATTATATATGAAATTATAGGATCAATATTTTTTCACCACTCCATACACTATATGATTTCTAATATTCAACAAATATTTTTGTAATATTTTAGAATTGATCACTATTATGCCTCACTAATCATCTTTTTCACTCTAGGTGTTAGAGTTCAATTCGTCCTGAGTTGTGGTTTATATATCCATCCAAGCTACAACCTATCCTATAAAAGTATTGGAAGATGTCCTGATAATAGTGAATGATATATTATTGCATTTTGAAGTGCCCAGATCAGTGTGAATCACTGAGAGGGGGAGGGGGTGAATCAGTGATCCTTTAAAACTTTTTACTAATTGATTCTTAATCAATTAAACCTCTATGGCTGGTTAAAGCCTCGATCCACTCTTCTTGTATCTCTCAACCTTTCCCGGATAATGCAGTAATGAAAAGGCACAGGACACAAGGATTTACAAGGTTCGGCACCAAAGGCCTACATCCTTGCCATGCTCTCTCAGCATGGATTCTCCCATTATAATCTGTTAGTATTACAATGGTCGATACAGAGTCCCACTGTATCTCTCCTGAGTCCCACAGGAGGGTCTTTATACTGCGTCCCACAGTGTTACCAGAGTCCCACTGGCCTGCTCCAGAATCCCACTGAAGACTTCTTCTCCCTGAGTCCCACAGGGTCTTCTCCTGGCTCCTCGAGTCACACGAGTAGCTCTTCTTCACTTTCAGCTTCTTCAAGTATCCTCAGCAGTCTGGGATAAAGACTGCTGGCCTTGCTCTGTACCTCTGATCACTTGTGATGATCAGGATCTTCTCAATCTACTGAAAACTCAGACAACCATTCTCTTTAACTTCAGTCTGGCTCAGTCTCAGTTCACTTCAACTTCATGCACTGAATGCATGGCATCACAATATCTTCAAGATCTTCAAGTCTTGGACTCCTCAGATGCACACCACTGATTTAGCACTGTTCACGTGTGCACGTGCATGCATGCATGCATGCACTTTCACTTTCCTCTTCTTGGTGCAGTAGACCCACAAAGGGTGTAATTACTTTTGAGCACACACCTACTTCTCAGACTTCACACACTTTATGCAATTAGCTTACACACTAGAATGTGTGTTATACTTTAGTGTGGATGTCCTCCCTTTTCTTCTTCTAAGTGTATACACACTTCTTAGTGCACACACCTAGGTTCGGCCACTTCTTTAATTTGCACACACAAATTCTTCATTTAGCATACACTCGTAGACTTGGCCTTCACTTGTTTAGCACACTCACTTCCTTGTTCTTTTAATCTTCTTCAAAGTGTGCACTTCACTTATGCACACACTTGGTTCTTCATTTTTCACACACAAGGGCTACAGCCTTCTTCTTCAAATTCACACACAAAGTATGGCCTTGTCTTGCTTACACCCACTGCCCTTAGGGTACTTAGCACACACAAGATGTGTTCCTCAATTTGGCACACACTCAAGGGCTACTGCCACTTGTTGTTCTTTTTGCACACAAAGGCACAAAGCCTTGGCCTTCCTTCTTCACCTCTCACACACACAAAGTGTGGTCTTCCACTTCTTATGCACACACTGCCCGTAGGTCCTCTTTTTGTTTTGCACACACAAAAGGTGTGGTCTTCACTTGATGCACACACAAGGCTATGCCTCGGCCTTCTTTGGCACACACAACCCGAACCCCACTTGTGTGCAGGCGCGCAAGGGTTGCGGCCAAACTTCTCAACACTAAGCACACACACTGTCCACGGCCCTTTCTTTATTCTTGCACACAAAATACTCGGCCTTCTCAATGGAGCAAGGTGTGGTGGCCTTGGGTCGCGCAAGCCACAAGAGTGGTGCTGCCTCTGGTGCGCAAGGTGCACTGGATGAGGGGCGCGCAAGACCTCCTACCCGCGGGGCGCGCAAGTGCAACACCCGCGGGGTCTTCCTCCTGCCGCGCAAGGATGCGGGCAGAGAGGGAACAAGCCTCGGGCGCGCAAGGAAGCGGCCTCTAGTTCTTCCTATCGCGCAAGGGAGTAGGCGCGCAGGGAACACTTCAAAGCCTCGGGTGGCTTCGGGAAAACAGCCGCGCAGGGGTGTTTGCGCGGGGCTTTGGCTTCGCAAGGCACAAGGTGCACTCACGGGACTTCTCTTCTTCAGAGGATCAGCAAGCAATCAGAGAGCCTCGGGTTATCCTTTTATAGGCGAGGAGAGCCTTTAAACATCCGCGTGATAAATCTTTGAACTCCCGAAAGTTTCGGTTTATCAAGATTTTCCAAATCTTGATTTCTTTCCTCTGTTTCCACGCGGGTTCCCTTATTTTTCTTTCCTCCTCGTGCATGCGATTTATAACGCATGCACGACCTTCGTTTAGGCACAAATCATGCAAAGCTCGAATACACCGAGGCCTCGGCAACGTTGTTTGCCTCGGCCGAACACGAAATGCTCCCCTCGTTGCATGCATGCATATTTTATAGCATGGCTGTGTTCAGTACATCCAGACGAACTCAATGGACCCTTCGGGGTTGAAAATGGTGGCCCAGAGCTCGAAATCGGTGCTCGGATGGCCTCTGGTTTGACGGCGGCTGCGGGTGGCTTCGGGGAGACCTCGGACGAGCTCGAGGTAGAGGACGAGCTCTCAGCCGTCGGATCGAGCGATCAGAAGACTTTGGACGGCCGAATTAAATCGGGGGCGCGGCGGATCAGATGAGAGGTCCAGATCGAGCGCGCGATTGCTCGGACGGCGGAGATTTGCTCCCGGTGGAATTTGCGCGTCCCACATCGAAACGCCGCGGGATTTTTCCGCGGTTTATTACCCTGCCGCTGCCCGCAACTCCTCAGTTGCATCTTCTCCCTCCACGGTGCCGCCCCGCACCGTGTTCTCCCTGCGGACGCGCTCTGCGCCCACTCTTGCTCCCGCGGGCGCGCTCCTAGCGCCCACTATGCACACACCGGGTGCGCGGGCTTCACCACCGCGTGCCCTGCGCTCCTCCGGGCGTGCCCCAGGCGCCCACTCGGTTGTCTTGGGTGCTCCCCTGCCTCAAGGGATGCTGCCTTGGCCTGAGGGTTCCCCATGGGCGTGGTGACCTTGAGTCCCACATGTGCCTTGGGTGATGACCCTCGGCTGGCCTCCTTGGTGGCCTATTTTTTGCAACAAAAACACTAAGTCCTTTGTTAAACAAAGTGACCAAGTGTAACATGCCAAGTGCCACATCTTCATCTTCTTATCCATCCTCCCTTATTCATATCTTCTCTTCTTCTTAAGAATTCCTCCAATTCTTCCTCAACATTTAATCTTCACTTAGGAGTGAAATTCAAAAGGTTCATCTTCATCAACCGAGCTCCTTAGTCAAATAGATTCTTCAACGTTCTTCATTGATCTAATCAGAGATCAAATTGGTTCTTCTTCAAATTCACATGCACTAAGTGATAGTGCATGGACTTCATTAATGCACATCATCCACTTAGTAGTTGTGGATGGAACTCCTTTCAACTCCTCATGCATTGTCACTACAATGCATGGTCTTCAAACAATGTTGTGACATTGTATCATCATGATACAAGTTCTATGAACTTAAAGAACAGCTCAACAATCGTCAGATATTACTAGAGAATGTTTCAACCACATCTCCTATGCCACTTAGTGAATCTCCTAAGTGACATGTCTCTTAGTACCATGGCCACTCTCCATTCATCACCAACACCATCACAACCTTTGTCATTCACATCTTGACTTTCCTCGACATCCATTCATTCTAAGACAACAACATGTCTCATTGACAACAAATGCAACACAATGCACTTCAATCTCCCCCTTTGTATTTGTTGTCAATACACTCCATCAGCACATATGAATGGGTCAATATGTGTGACAATATTTTCTCCCCCTTATTGGCAATCAAATGCAAAGGTGTGGTGTGGTTCACTTTCAAAAATCTCTTCCTCCCTTATAAAAGTATTTTCTTGAAAAACACTGAGAGAGGGATGATGTCACATGTTCTCTTTAGCAAAGAACCTTTAGTAAATCAGCTCTAAGTCTACTTGGGCTAACCCGGTGTAGAAAACAAGAGTGATATAACCAAGGAATTCAAAGCTGTACATAATTCTCTACACATGTGAGATCATGCTTAGGGGTTTGAATTTTTTCAGATATTCAATGAATTGCTGAATCCTGCACATACTTCACAAAACTCATTAGAAAGTTCAGTTCAAAGATAAAGCTCCCCCTTTCATCCATTTGTCTTCAATCCATACTCCCCCTTAATTGACAAGATAAACTCAATTAAGAAACAAGGGATGAAAGTATGATTGGAATACCTTCAACTTTTCTCAAGATAGTATTAAATCTTAGAATACCATCTTCTCCAGATTGGCTCCCCCTCAAGGGGTGCACTCCATTCCTTCCAAACCATCCTCCAGCTGAGAATGATCATCATCTTCAATTCCCTGCAATGTTAGCACATGTATATACCAATGTATAAGGGAATAAGATGGAACCTCCTTGGTTCATCAATGTGAACAACAAGGTTGAGAAGATTCTCTCAACCGAGATGTCCCATTTTCACCAGTCTTCACACTTGCACATTTGATCTTCATTGATGATTGTGCTGGTGTGGATCTCAATACATCTTCATGTGAAATATTCTTCTTCCCTTTTGCCTTAGCAATTGCCAGAACTTCATCTTCAGCTCTTTGTAGATCTTTGGCAAGTTGCAACTGATTTGGCCATATGACTAGTAAGTCACTTGGAAGTGTGGCCTCAGTTCTGGATATTCCACATGGTTCTTTTGATACTGTTAAGCCACCCTTCTTAGGCAACTTGTTTTCAATCAATCCCTTCTGCTTCTTTTGGATTGATTGTCTGTTTAAGTTCAGTTGGCTTCTATTAATTTCCATGGCTTGTTTGCAAAGATCCATGGTATGACCTTTCTTTCCACAGTAGAAGCATGTCTTCTTGGTGGTCCTTCTGGATGACTCACCCTTCTTGGATTTAGACTCCAAGGACTTCTCTTCATTCTTCAAACTCTTCTTGGGAGCATCTTCCACTTTCTTCTGCTTGCTTCCCAAGGAATCTCTCTGAGCCAGGTTCTGTGATCTTTTCTTCTTTTGAGCTCTGGATACAGTTGGAGATTGACATGTATCTATTTGACCACTTTTGCAATCATCCCAGATGTTGTCAAGTAATCCAAATCTATTTGCAGTAAACAGATGTCTCTGGACCTGTGGATGTTGCTTCCTTTCTTCTGGCTTGCTCCCCCTTGGCATGGGCTTCCTCTGTGCTTTGGCATTCAGTGGATTGTACCAACAATCCTTTGCACAATGCCCATACTTGTTACAACACCAACATTGACCCACAAATCTTGGCCTCTTGAGTCCTTCTGATTGTAGGGTACTTTTCTTGACCTGTTGTGCTGTTTCAGGAGAGCTCTGCTTCTTTACTGTCTTCATCCATATTTGTTTGGAATTATTCTTCCATCCTGCACTTTTAGTAGAAACACTTTTAGAAGCATGAGTACAAGATGGTATGGATGGTACCTTCTTGTTAGAAGTTGTTGCTCTTTCACTAGAGGATGTCTTTCTTTTAGAATCATCCTTCTCAAGGCATACTTGAGTAGCAACATTTCTCCTTTCAGCTGACTGGGAGGCTTTAGCTTTGGGTGATTGCAGATTTTTCAATATCACCTCTGATTCTAGGCATTTCATGTTAAGGGAGTTCTTCTCATCCTTAACTGTTCTTAGCCTTCCTTCCCATTTCTCTTCCAGCTGTTTCATCTGGTCTTCATGCACTTGCTTCATTTCAAGCAATGAGTTGTCCAGCTCCTTCACCCTTTTGACTTTGTCTTCTAGTTGAGCATCTCTGACAACCATTGACACTCTGTGTCTCTTTTCCAGTGCATGGAAAACATCTTTGATCATTATCAAAAATATTTCTTTCTCAGAAGAGATCCTTTGCAATTCTTCACAGGTATCTTCATATCTTTCATTGCAAAGGGAAACAGTTTCATCCTTGGCATTCACCAGCTTTCTGAGAGTGTTGGTTATGCCAACCCTTTTTGCCAGTTGATCTTCCATTGCATTGGCTTCTTCTTCTAACTGTGATTTTTCTTCATGAAGATCATGGATGCCTGTAGCTATACACTTTGCCACTTCCATGGGAACTGTCTTCTGAAGATATTTGAGTGCACTCTGAAGATCATTCATTGTTTCGACTTCATCACAGCTAGGACATGCTTTCTTCATCTTCTTGGCCTGTTTCTTCTTTCTATTTTTCTGAGTCTTGGCAGATATCTCCATTTGAGGCTGGTCGCTCATTTCCTCAAATCTGCACTCCATATAGACTCCCTTGGATATTTTAGAGGTAACCTCCCTCTGATACCAATTGAAGTGCCCAGATCAGTGTGAATCACTGAGAGGGGGAGGGGGTGAATCAGTGATCCTTTAAAACTTTTTACTAATTGATTCTTAATCAATTAAACCTCTATGGCTGGTTAAAGCCTCGATCCACTCTTCTTGTATCTCTCAACCTTTCCCGGATAATGCAGTAATGAAAAGGCACAGGACACAAGGATTTACAAGGTTCGGCACCAAAGGCCTACATCCTTGCCATGCTCTCTCAGCATGGATTCTCCCATTATAATCTGTTAGTATTACAATGGTCGATACAGAGTCCCACTGTATCTCTCCTGAGTCCCACAGGAGGGTCTTTATACTGCGTCCCACAGTGTTACCAGAGTCCCACTAGCCTGCTCCAGAATCCCACTGAAGACTTCTTCTCCCTGAGTCCCACAGGGTCTTCTCCTGGCTCCTCGAGTCACACGAGTAGCTCTTCTTCACTTTAAGCTTCTTCAAGTATCCTCAGCAGTCTGGGATAAAGACTGCTGGCCTTGCTCTGTACCTCTGATCACTTGTGATGATCAGGATCTTCTCAATCTACTGAAAACTCAGACAACCATTCTCTTTAACTTCAGTCTGGCTCAGTCTCAGTTCACTTCAACTTCATGCACTGAATGCATGGCATCACAATATCTTCAAGATCTTCAAGTCTTGGACTCCTCAGATGCACACCACTGATTTAGCACTGTTCACGTGTGCACGTGCATGCATGCATGCATGCACTTTCACTTTCCTCTTCTTGGTGCAGTAGACGCACAAAGGGTGTAATTACTTTTGAGCACACACCTACTTCTCAGACTTCACACACTTTATGCAATTAGCTTACACACTAGAATGTGTGTTATACTTTAGTGTGGATGTCCTCCCTTTTCTTCTTCTAAGTGTATACACACTTCTTAGTGCACACACCTAGGTTCGGCCACTTCTTTAATTTGCACACACAAATTCTTCATTTAGCATACACTCGTAGACTTGGCCTTCACTTGTTTAGCACACTCACTTCCTTGTTCTTTTAATCTTCTTCAAAGTGTGCACTTCACTTATGCACACACTTGGTTCTTCATTTTTCACACACAAGGGCTACAGCCTTCTTCTTCAAATGCACACACAAAGTATGGCCTTGTCTTGCTTACACCCACTGCCCTTAGGGTACTTAGCACACACAAGATGTGTTCCTCAATTTGGCACACACTCAAGGGCTACGGCCACTTGTTGTTCTTTTTGCACACAAAGGCACAAAGCCTTGGCCTTCCTTCTTCACCTCTCACACACACAAAGTGTGGTCTTCCACTTCTTGTGCACACACTGCCCGTAGGTCCTCTTTTTGTTTTGCACACACAAAAGGTGTGGTCTTCACTTGATGCACACACAAGGCTATGCCTCGGCCTTCTTTGGCACACACAACCCGAACCCCACTTGTGTGAAGGCGCGCAAGGGTTGCGGCCAAACTTCTCAACACTAAGCACACACACTGTCCACAGCCCTTTCTTTATTCTTGCACACAAAATACTCGGCCTTCTCAATGGAGCAAGGTGTGGTGGCCTTGGGTCGCGCAAGCCACAAGAGTGGTGCTGCCTCTGGTGCGCAAGGTGCACTGGCTGAGGGGCGCGCAAGACCTCCTACCCGCGGGGCGCGCAAGTGCAACACCCGCGGGGTCTTCCTCCTGCCGCGCAAGGATGCGGGCAGAGAGGGAACAAGCCTCGGGCGCGCAAGGAAGCGGCCTCTGGTTCTTCCTGTCGCGCAAGGGAGTAGGCGCGCAGGGAACACTTCAAAGCCTCGGGTGGCTTCGGGACAACAGCCGCGCAGGGGTGTTTGCGCGGGGCTTTGGCTTCACAAGGCACAAGGTGCACTCACGGGACTTCTCTTCTTCAGAGGATCAGCAAGCAATCAGAGAGCCTCGGGCTATCCTTTTATAGGCGAGGAGAGCCTTTAAACATCCGCGTGATAAATCTTTGAACTCCCGAAAGTTTCGGTTTATCAAGATTTTCCAAATCTTGATTTCTTTCCTCTGTTTCCACGCGGGTTCCCTTATTTTTCTTTCCTCCTCGTGCATGCGATTTATAACGCATGCACGGCCTTCGTTTAGGCACAAATCATGCAAAGCTCGAATACACCGAGGCCTCGGCAACGTTGTTTGCCTCGGCCGAACTCGAAATGCTCCCCTCGTTGCATGCATGCATATTTTATAGCATGGCTGTGTTCAGTACATCCAGACGAACTCAATGGACCCTTCGGGGTTGAAAATGGTGGCCCGGAGCTCGAAATCGGTGCTCGGGTGGCCTCTGGTTTGACGGCGGCTGCGGGTGGCTTCGGGGAGACCTCGGACGAGCTCGAGGTAGAGGAAGAGCTCTCGGCCGTCGGATCGAGCGATCAGAAGACTTTGGACGGCCGGATTAAATCGGGGGCGCGGCGGATCAGATGAGCGGTCCAGATCGAGCGCGCGATTGCTCGGACGGCGGAGATTTGCTCCCGGTGGAATTTGCGCGTCCCACATCGAAACGCCGCGGGATTTTTCCGCGGTTTATTACCCTGCCGCTGCCCGCAACTCCTCAGTTGCATCTTCTCCCTCCACGGTGCCGCCCCGCACCGTGTTCTCCCTGCGGGCGCGCTCTGCGCGCACTCTTGCTCCCGCGGGCGCGCTCCTAGCGCCCACTATGCACACACCGGGTGCGCGGGCTTCACCACCGCGTGCCCTGCGCTCCTCCGGGCGTGCCCCAGGCGCCCACTCGGTTGTCTTGGGTGCGCCCCTGCCTCAAGGGATGCTGCCTTGGCCTGAGGGTTCCCCATGGGCGTGGTGACCTTGAGTCCCACATGTGCCTTGGGTGATGACCCTCGACTGGCCTCCTTGGTGGCCTATTTTTTGCAACAAAAACACTAAGTCCTTTGTTAAACAAAGTGACCAAGTGTAACATGCCAAGTGCCACATCTTCATCTTCTTATCCATCCTCCCTTATTCATATCTTCTCTTCTTCTTAAGAATTCCTCCAATTCTTCCTCAACATTTAATCTTCACTTAGGAGTGAAATTCAAAAGGTTCATCTTCATCAACCGAGCTCCTTAGTCAAATAGATTCTTCAACGTTCTTCATTGATCTAATCAGAGATCAAATTGGTTCTTCTTCAAATTCACATGCACTAAGTGATAGTGCATGGACTTCATTAATGCACATCATCCACTTAGTAGTTGTGGATGGAACTCCTTTCAACTCCTCATGCATTGTCACTACAATTCATGGTCTTCAAACAATGTTGTGACATTGTATCATCATGATACAAGTTCTATGAACTTAAAGAAAAGCTCAACAATCGTCAGATATTACTAGAGAATGTTTCAACCACATCTCCTATGCCACTTAGTGAATCTCCTAAGTGACATGTCTCTTAGTACCATGGCCACTCTCCATTCATCACCAACACCATGACAACCTTTGTCATTCACATCTTGAATTTCCTCGACATCCATTCATTCTAAGACAACAACATGTCTCATTGACAACAAATGCAACACAATGCACTTCACATTTTGATTTCATTATTTTGATCATGGGAGAAGATATTAGTTTTATTCATTCTCCTATAATCAATGGGAGACCACTACTAGAAATTAAAATAGATATTATTAATGATGATGATGGAATACACCACATAGATTTGGATGAATACATTATGAATATTAATAACCTAGAATCCATGAAATTTGTTAATGACGGTCATTTTATTTTACTCTACCTCACTCTAAAAACCTATCTATTCAAATTAAAACCATTATATTTTGGATGAAGTAGTAAATTTAGGAGAATCTATAATTTCACAGAATCATTTGTATGAAATTATTTTTTGAAATGACTTATATATTGAACCAAGTATCATTTTTTATGATATGCATTGATCTATTTTTTCTCTTTATATTAGCACATGTTGGTAAAAAACATGTTTTATGATGTTTTTACAGAATCACATGACCAACCACCCATATTGGAATTAAAGTCATTCCCATCAAATATTAAATATGACATCCTTTTAGAATATGATTATATTCATATCATATTTTTTTAATATTAAAATACCAAAAAATCAAATGTTAACAAAAATACCCTTTGATAATTATTATATAGTGTTTGATGACATGATTGGTGATGAATCCTTCATTGAATCATATAAATTCCTGATGTACTTATATCGTGAAGGGTGGAAGTGTTTTAGAGTAATTTTAGAAGAAATTAGTTTATATATGTTTCTCTAAATTATTCCATGTTTTTTATATAGTGGTCATTAAATCAAAACATAATACTATATTTTCAAAGAGTAAGATAGGAATGATCATTTCATTGAGTTATTCCATTTTATTATAAGATTAAACTCTAGAAATTCCATATGTAGAATTGACAAAGTCATAACCTCTCTTGGTGTGTATTAGAGTAACCATGGTGTACCATTGTAGAATTGGTATATTATGAAAGATACCACATAGTTATGCAGAAAGATCACCCCTAGAGTCTTTAATAGTCATTTTTTGACACAATACAAATCCTAAGTGTTGTTTTATAGAGATGTTTAAATTTTTTTGGGTATTTTCACTACTATATAAATGTCTTTTTTTCTAAAAAGTAAAAATGAAAGATTTATTTGAAAATATAGGAGAAATTACTAAGGGTAACACCCTCTGTAATTTTAAGTGAATTTTTTCCTAAAACTGTTTTAAAAAATCTTTTATAAATCATAACATATGATTAATGGTTCATCTAATTGATATGGAAAATTTTATGCCAAGATTAAAAGATGATCCTTTTATTATTTTCTAGTGATTTAAATTAAATATTTGAGTAGATTCCATGGAATGTGTATTTTAGGTATCTTCATAATGTGATGATTGATTTCATTCATTATATAATCAATTAGTTGATTTGGATTAAATTCACATAGAGTTTTTAACCAAATAATGATGATTTTATTAATTCTATAATATTTTATGAAAAATATCAAATGACTTCATACAAATATTCTATTGGAGTTTCTATATTAAATAATATAAAGAATCTATCAATTATATATAATTTAAATATAAATAAAAGGATGAAATAAAATAGAAAGGGGTGTAGATACTTTCTTAAAACATAGAGAAGACAAAGTTCATTCTATTAAAATGAACTGAATAAGGAAAACTTAGACTAGTTGAGAATCATTATTTTGAAAGTAGGAGGACAATAATTACAAATTTTCACTACAAATATCAAGTATAAGAAAAATATATTCCATGAGGAATCATATTGGATGATCATAGATTTTATCACATTGATGAAGCAGAATCAGATTATTACATACTTTTAATTATTTCTATGTATTGATCATAGATGGAATAAAATATTTAATAAGAGGGAGGTGATTTTTTCTTTTAATGATTGAAGTGAGTTATGTATTTATTTTTTAAATTATTTGAACCAATACAGTTTCTATAGCCCCTCTGTATTTTAATATAGGCAGCATGGTTATGGTTTCACATTCATTTGGAATATTTTCATTTCATTATCCTTAGATTATCTTGATCTGTGTGAACCAAGTGGATTTCTTGTATCTAATTTTTATTATTTATTACATCATTTCAATTTTGAGGGAGGTAGAGTTCTTAAAAATTAATTAAATATATCTTTGGTGATGATTGATTGAGAAATAAATATACCTCGATTCACCCCTAATTGGGATCAAAAAGAGCCCAAGGGAAAATCCTAGGAATTCAACATGTTGGTAGGGTAATTATCTAATGTTATATACAAGAAAGTAATGTTTTTTAAAAATATACCCACCATATGGGAAAAATTTCACAATATTTGGAAATTTTATTAAAATGTATGAGAATCTATATTCCAGGTGTTATGGAATATGTATGATGATTTATAAATACTACTGAATTGTTTTTTTATTCCATCGTTGATTATTTTAATATTTTAATGAATGAAATGATTATAAACCTAGAAAAAAGCAATTATATGAAATTATTATTGAGGAAATTGATATAATTACTACCATGTTTTGATGCAATGTTTATAGTGATTGTAGAAAAAATCACAAAGGAGGTGAAACTAGATAATCTTCATGCTACCCTCATTGCATATAATATGCTAATCAATGATAATGAGTTTAAATAAAAAGGATAATTCACAGGAAGTGGAATTCAAGGTGATAAATAAAATAATTTTATAGGATTAACTTACCGATAGTGATATCTGAAAAGTGGAAAGGGAAAAATTAAAAAGAAATATTTCCACTAACTTTCTTTAAATATGGAAAAAATGGGAATCTCTGTATAAGATGTCCAAAAAAAATTATTAGATGAGGAAACAGAGGATTTACTCATGAAGAATTAATTTTATAGTGAGAAAGAAGGATAATAAAATAATATTAATTCATTAAAATATGATGAATGTTTTTAATTAATTTGTCTTCCTAGAATAAATAAAAGTGGAATAAGTTAATACCTAAAAATATCTTAAAAAGGAAGTTCTTATATTGATTATAGAGAGACCATTAATAGGGGATATTAATTATAGGGGTTTTGAAGTTGAGGGAAGAGTTAACTTAGAGTCCAAATATGAAGATGGTTTTTTGGAACATGGCCTTTGGAATGACAAATGAAAGAAGAAAATGGGAGTAGTGAGTTACTCATAACTTTATATGTAGTTGAAATATAGTGAGAATTATAAGTTGAAGGTTGGGATTTAGGATATTAATCTATAATTAATAGGGACTTAGAGAAGTAGGTTATGTTTAATATCAAAATCTAATAACATGTATGAAGCATTGAGGGTTAGATGGATAATATAAAAGACATTGTTTAAAGTATTGAAAAATTCAATGGAAAACTATTAACGATCCGTGAAATATTAATGGTAAATAATGATTTCAAACTCCCAACATCACATTTGGTACATAGAGCGCACATTTCTCTAATTAATCTCATGAATTATATATGGATTCAATGGAAAAAATCAGTTTCTCTTATTTTCAGCATTTCAATGTTAAAGGTAAATCTATGGAGTGGATTAAATGAGAGAAAAAATAGTGGAAGTTGATGGGATACTAAAATATACTACCCTATTGATGAAGATCATTTTGAGAGATCACAATAGTAAGTTAATTCTATAGTTAGAGTAGTAAATGAACATAAAATACACTATATATCCAATGTCATTATTGTTGAAGTATTGGGAACAAAAAATATCCATAAAATAAAGGAATTTTAGGGCCCAAGTGAAATAAAATGGTATGAGAATAATTATATATTCCCAGGTTTATATGGGATATTTTATTTGGTATGATGGTTGCTGAAAAAATATGTGAATTTCTCATTAAGGGTATAAGGATTTGTTTCGAAATACTCCTAGAGTAGGAGACAACTATTGTTGGGAGTCTCCTGAAGCTACCAAAAGACATTTAAAGATTTCATTGTTGTTCAAGATGAATCTGATTCAATATAGATATTGGTGGAAAAGTACCATTCATTACCAACATCACTATAATTAATTTTTATTCAATTGATCAATTTTTTTTATAAATTATAAGAATCCATTTTACTTAAAAAATGGTAGGAAAAATGGATCTTATCATTGGAATTATGTATAAAAATAATAATGGGGCATTCATCTTCGAAACTGTAATGCCAACCAGTTCTTAGGTACACTTTAATTTTTTAATGGTTTTCTTTAATATTTTTCTAGTAGTTTTGGGGGAATTTGGGTAAAAATGGAGCTTTTTTAAGATAGAATTATATGCACATAATTAGGGAACTGTTAATAATAACCATGCAGGATAATTTTTTTTAACAGTGATGTTTTGCATTGTTTGGGTATAGATATTAAAACCATGTATCTCACCATATAAGACCATGATGGGTCTAGGGGTTTGTATTAGGGTGTTTCCCTGTTTAACCTAATTTCATGGATGGTATAAGGAAGAGATGTGGTTTGATACAGTTGTCATGCATGGTTGGAACCTGGTTTTTCTGACCATAAAACATTTCCATGTGTGATACTCCAAGCCTTTTAAAAAGTTGGTTTTCTCCATTTTACCTTATAGTTTTATGCATATTCACTCAATAATTTTATTTTACCTCAAAATAATCCTTTCCTAGTTCTCTATATAATTATTCCTTGGTATTCTTGGTAATTTCCCTTCGTTTATGCCCGAACTCATCAGGTTGTGTTTTATTCTTGATCTGATTTTTCATCATCTTCAAAGATATTTTCTAGATATCTTCTCCTATCTAATTTTTGATATCAAGGGGACTATTTATGCCAAATATAATGGTTTTTAAAAAATATTTATGTGTTTCTTATGGATCTAGTGTTGGGAAGACTCGATCTACTCTCTCCCAGACTCCATTTTTGAAGAACAATGGTTCGACATCTGTTCTTGAGGTAACTGTCTCTATAAAAAGGGTTACATATATGAATTAGTTATTTTTATTATAAACTAATTTATTATTCATTTAATTTAAATTATTTTTAATTAAAATGTATTCTTTGGAAATAAATCATTTTTAGAGGGTTTTTTCTTCTTATAATGGTTTGTGCACACCAACTATTTGATAAAATGATTGAATATAGTGTTGGGTTTATCTATGGGATTTAAAGTACTAATGTGGATTTATTTTTCATTAAAATTGTTTTTTAAATTATTAGCATATATTTTGGAATGGTTTTGAAAAACCTTATTATATAGGGAATCCTTGGGTGTGTAGAGAATGACATATTAGTCATAGTGTTTCTAATACAACATGAGGTGTTATTTCACTTTGTTATGTGTAATTCCACTAGAGTTTATATTGGTATGATCCACCATAGTCCTCTATTATGGATTTTTTATATATAATATGTATTCTTATTGGTTAGGGAACAAACGATGAGAGTTTTCCTTTATGATTGGATTATCACAGTACTAATTGTGTCATGGTTTTTTGGTATCATGCATTAACATGATCATTTGTGTCACTGTTATATTGCTTCATTCATATCATATAGTGAACCAAGGGATTTTATTGAGTATTATTTCTTGTATATAACATGTAATTTTCGTATTCATTATATTTTGAATAATAAAAGTTTATAAAAAACAAATAATGTTTTTATAATGGATATGATTTATTAAAATTATTTTCAAAAAAGTATTTGTTTTCAAGATATAACTCAGAAATTCATGATATTATGCCTTTTATAACTGCATTGGTGGTATCCTATTGGGATTTTTCCTTACACCCTACTTTTGAATTTGGGTGGTTCTAAATTATGTTTTATTGGACTCTTGTAAAGGAAATGAATTGTATAGTATGCATGTTTCTCTTATTGGTCTTCATCCTTGTAGAAGGATGGTTTAGTGGTGATGGATGGTCACATAGTTCCATGATTTGTTTGTTTGATTTTATATATATGTTTGTGGATGTTTGGCTTGAATTTTGGGTCACGTTGATTTTTATCAATTTTATGTGGTGTAATATGGTTGTATACCTTTTTGTAAAACATGACTCTGGTTTTGTGTTCCTTAGTTTCACTTTTGTATGTGGAGGGACTTATGAGGTGACATGTTAAGTTAATTCAACATGGTTGATTAAAAATTGATAATATATTTTATACACATACTGATGTGTTGTTACACTGCCAGGGTTTGGTTTGGTATCTTTTTTAGATAAGATTTATGACCATAAAAATTCAGATAGTAAGTGTGGTAAAGGGGCCTGATCGGGTCACTTCTATTCATGGATCTATGGTACCGTGGGTGGTATGGGATTTTTTCCAAGCATGTGACATAGTGGTTAAGGTTTTTTGAATAAAATGGATTTTGGAGTTTATTTAATTAAACATATTTCTTTATTAATAATGGTCATTTATTTAAAGAATTAGTGAATGCTAAAATTAATTTTTCCTTAATGAATTAATATGGATTCTGTAAGATGATATTATGACATTGAAATTTATTATTAGACTAAATGGTCATTGTCTTTTTATTAATAAATATTTATCTAGAGGATATGTGTTATGAATATGAGTGGGGATGTAATGAAATATGTTCTACAAGCGAATCCTCTATTGATCCCATCCTTTGAAGAATCAATAATTCATACTTTTCAGACTATGGGTCAAGAAAGTTCTAGAACGCTAGACATGTGGGGGTTTATGGCTTGGAATTCACTAATAAACCTCCAACAATATTACATGGTAAAAAAGGAACCTAGTAACTTGAGGAGTTACATGAGAGGATTTATGAAAACATCAACTTCTTAAAGAATAATGAGGAATTTGAGGTATGTTTTTTTCAAATACAGTCTCAGTTGAATGGTAAGGAAACAATCAAACATTATTGTTTAAGCTAAGTTTCTTTGGAATCTTACCTAATCATATTTCAAAAAGAGATTAACCCCATAGTTTTTACCCAGAGATGGTGCGTACATCAAATACCTATGAGTTTCTGAGCATGGAGTAAGGGAACCATTCCATTCTAAAGTATAAGACATGTTTTCTAGAGTTTTTACATTTTTCCCTACATTGAGTCACTAATGAGTGCCTAGATCCATAATAGTCTAATTTGGGAATGAGGGATGATATTTGGTCAATATTGAATATCATGTACCTTTTCACCTTTATGGATGGGTTCAAAAATGCATCTATGTTAGAGGAAGAAATAGTTAGGAAGATTAGTTTGGGTGGAGCTTCAGTTGGTACAATTATTATCTAGGGGTGTCTTATGGTAAGAATATGAAGAACAATGGTGATCAATTTAGTTCAGGACCAGTTTCAAGGGCATCTTCGGGACAGTGGTTGGTTTTCTACTACCACTATGGAACGTGTGGTCATACCAAGACTAGATATATGAAAACACTGAAAACATTTCATCATTTAGGACTAATAGGTTATCTGATGTGCTTTTGTGAATGTATGTTCCCGGGAAATAAGGATGGTTCCACTCAAAAATGGTTTTAGGAACATAATAATGCTTCTAAGGGCGGTGAGTCTTATCTTCAGGACAATGGGATATTCATGTGGTTGAGAGAGTTCACGAAGGAGCTAATACCTGGTGTACTTATATATCGGATTATCTTCTATATGAATCTGAATAAAGACCATCTATTATTACTAATATGGTATTTATTTCATCATATATGGTATAATTTTTTTATAATAGTGCTAATCATTATTTTATATCAGCAATGTTATTTGATTTGTTTGTCTTATGTTCACAGCTTATTCTCTTGTTGGTGGATCTTTTCACACCATTGGTAAAGCGGTCTGAATACAGTTTCAATTGTCTTGCATGTTGGGTGATGATAATTGATTTTGAGATAGTGTGGGAATTTTTTGTTCATGATCATGAAATCATCAACTTGATACATGGTATTTCTTAGTTGATCAATACTATATCCCATATGGACATTTATTATCATTGGTTTTATTTTTTTTTCTTAGGTGGTTACTCATGTTTTTTATAGAGAGTGGGACAATAGATCAAGAAGTGTATAGAATATTTTCCCTTATGTTGGGGAAATATCACGCCAATTTTCGAAGATGTTCATGGATTCCAATGAACCTTGTTTTGGTAGTCTTCTTCATGCGGTGGTGTGTGCGTACCCTAAGGTATTTCTAGATATTTCATTAGTTTACCACCATAGGGAGATGTAACATTTATCTTTGACCTCACCTCAGGCATGGCACCCATTTATAGGAAATTTTATCATAAGGTACATGATGAGTTGATGAAACATAATTTCCATCTTTTGTATCTTGGGGTTAAGGTATTTATTCAAGATTGTTTTCTATATTTAAATAATATATCTTTATTTATTAAAAGTAATATGATATAATTAAACATTACATGGGTTACCAAAAGTTAAATCAATTGAACATCAAGAAAAAATATCTCTTATTATTGTTTATGATCTCTTTTATCCTTTAATATGAGCTCACTCATTTCAAAATATTTTCATTTAGTTAGTGTACCACCTATTCTGACATTGAGAAGAGGATAAAATTAATAAATATTTTGGGAGATGGTTTGGGAATTTTGAGTTATTGGTTATGTAATTTGGTCTAAATAACACTCATTTGGTATCATACCGTTGATAAAATAGATATTTCCTCAGTTCATGGAATATTTTGTTCTTGTTTTTTGGATGATATTTTTGTATTGTCCAATTCAAATGAAAATCACATAGAAAATTTGGATATAATTTATAGAACATTGATGGAATACTGTTTCTATAGAAATCGTTACTAATGTGTTCTTTGGACTTGTGAAATTAAATTTATGGGGAATGTCATTTTTGTGGGGAATCTAAGTGGATCATGGGATGATATATGGATCTATGTCTTGGGAGGAACCCAAATATGAGTTTTATATCTGTAGAATCTTTAGATTGGATGGTTATTATAGATAATTTGTTAAGGACTTCTCTATTCTCTTATATCTGTTGACTTCTTTAACCAATAAGGGTGAAAATTTTAAGTTGAAAGAAATTTTTTTGATAAATTTTGATGAGATTAAGGTGAGGTTGACATTAAAACCTGTTTTTAATCTTTTGGAACTAGGTTTGGGTAATAAAATTTTCAACAAAGATTCCGGAATAGGTTTGAGATATTTCATGATCTATGGGAACATTTATTTGCATATAGACCATGCCAACTACTCCATCAAGATAATAACAAGGCTACCCATGATCTTGACTTGGCAGTGGTTATAATTTCACTAAGAACATGTCATCAATATCTCATTTGGAAGTGGATTACAATGTATTTTGATAACATAACCTAAATTATATTTTTAGATTGAGGTATCTAGATATATGACTGAGATTCTAGGTTACATATGATCAGATATTTATTTTGATATTTCATATACTAGTATAAAATTTAACGTGTCTACTGATTCCATGAGGAGAACATTTCCAACCCAAGATGTGAATGAACTAGTGGTGGAGTTGCCTCCTGTACGTTTGTTCACTGAGATGAGACTTGGAGTGGAAGAGGTTTTCAGATAGGTGTTGTTGGATTAGTTGAAATATGAATCATATTTTTATGAGATATTTCATCTCTAGAAGGTGATAGATAGTAAGTTCCACTGCTTAATAAAAATCCTTCATGTTGGGGAGATCTTGGGGGAGAGGACTCAATCTCCTAGTGGAGTATTGTGAATTCATAGTAGGGTTGGATGTTCCTATTTCAATGAGGCAAGTGAATATGGACGGTGGACACATGTCATGTTGGAATATTCACCCTTAGACTACAAATATATATCAATATCAGAGATATCAGTATTGGTGAACTAGAATGGGGTGGTGAGTTATATATTTCATATTATGTCATATCACTTTTCATAAAATTAATGCGGAACACCATATGACTAGTTGTTTATTACAAAATTTACCCATTCTGGTATGGAAGTGGGGTAATATTTACATGTATTTCATCATTATATTTCCATTTAATCCTTGTTGGAAGGATCTGATTTTTCTAATCTATCGAAGAGATGATGAAAATGGAACAACTCAAAGGCTTTTATTTCTACAAAATTGTGAGCCTTGATGTGGTTTCCTCTATGATTATGTATTATAGGGATCCATGTTTTACAGCTATATTAAGGAATATTTATAAAGGGGAAATAACTTCCCTATTGAAATTGAGCATGAAATATCATCCATAGATATATGGATAGATAAATAGGGATATCTAGGTACTTGAGGATATATTTCAGGCCTACGTACTTTATTTTCGTCACTCTTGGGAAATGGATTTTCCTTTGATAAAAATTTCCTATAAAAAACTATTATTAGGAATCTATTAATATCTATCCCATTGAACCGTTGTATGTGTGATTATGTAGAACTCCCTTGTGCTAGGAATAGTTGAGAGAATGATCTTTGGTTGGGTCGAGTCTCTATTATGATTTTATGGAAAAGGTGATGTTGATCTGATAGAGGTTTGTTATATAAGAAACTCATCAAAAATCCTATGTGTACAACTATCATTTACCAATAGTGTTTCAGGAAGTTGATAAGGTTTTTCTCTGAGTTTCAGTTCTGTTAGGACATCATCAAAATGGTAGGTAGGGTAAGTTAGCACCAAGTATTGTAGGACCCTTCAAGATCATGGAATGACTCAGAAATGTGGCATATTAGTTGGAATTACCATCCCATTTTACATCAATCCATTATGTGTTTCATGTTTCCCAAATATAGAGGTATCAACTAGATCTTTCTGATGTGATTAATTGGGTGGATGATGATCTTGATCCCGATACCACTGTTGTTAGGGAACCTTTTTACATTATAGATCATCTGGATAAGGTACTGTAAGGTAAAATGATTCATTTTATTTGAGTATTATGGTTGTGAAAAAGGTATGTCATCATGATATGGGAGTGGTAGTTGTATATGAAGTTGTAATGGACTTCATTTTTTAGTCAGTCCATTACATAGAGGAATTTATGGTGATATAAAGATATCATGGGGGGGGGGGAATTGTAAAATCCAATAGATCTTACGTATTCCTTAATTTATGATTTGATTTTCATTAATTTCATTATAGATGTTTCTATGGAAAAGTGGGATGAAATGGATACATTATGAAGATTAATTTCATTTGTACAGTTCGAACATGGTTAGTACTAGCCATGTTGTAACATTGTGAGATAACTTTTCCCTTTAATATAGGTGATTTCCATGGTTTGAACATAGTTATTCAAACTATTCGACCAACCGGGGAAGGCTTTCTAGATCAACCGAGATTAGAATATGGTGTCCTAGTGTTTATCCAAGGGTGTTACAAGATTAGAACAGACTGTGTAGATAGTCCCAACAATCCTTTATGCTTGAGACAGCTGCCACGCATGGTTAGCGTATACGTTTTCTGAACATGGGGTCTAACCATGCACATATATCTGAGCCATTAAAATGTTAGATTTCACCCATTTCCATGGTAATTTTTATATATAATCACACACAAATCTCATTTTTTATTGAAATAAACCTTCCCTAGTTCCCTATAGACTTCTCCCTTGATATTCATGGATATTTTGTTTTATTCTTGTTGGATCTCATCTAGGTATGTTGATTTTTTGATGCAGTTTGTCCATTTCATCAAATATTCTTACTAGATCACTTATAATATTATCTTGTGGAACCTAAGGGGTCTATTTATTCTAGATCTATATGGTTTTGTAGATTATTGATGAGTATATTATGGATCTAGGATCATGAGGACCCGATCAACCATTCCTTGGTAACCATTTTCGAAAGTGATTATTTATAAATCTTTTCTTAAGGAAGGTATGTTTATATAATTGGTTAATTATATGTACTTCACATTTTTATTATATATATTTTTAATTTATTCCTTTATTTTAATTTATTTTTCATTAAAATTTATTTTTTTGTAATGAAATCATGTTTTTAACTGGGGGTTTTGTTTGACATCTATTTTCACACACTAAGTGTTTGATAAAATGCATGAATGGTGGGTTTTGTTTAAAAATTGGGTTTCATGAATATAAGTGGATTAGAATTGATTTAAATTTTTTATATATTGTTATCATTATTTATTAAATGGTTTTGGACAAACATTGAACATTGGGTAACCATTGATGCATTGGGAATTGACACATCACTCATAGTGATTGTAATTCCACATAAGGATTTATTTCACTTAAATCTGAGTAATTACACTAGAGTTTATATTGGTTGGATCCACTATAGTAATGTATAATGGATTTATTTTTTTTTCTAGTATGTATACCCACAGGTTACCACAAAAAAGGTATACATTTTCAATTATGATTGGATTATCACATGCTAGACTATGTCATGGTAATTTTCTCACTTTCTTTAACATGATGGAATGTGTCATGGTTATATGTCTTACATGATTATCTTATTTTATAACCATGGATTGTATTGATAATGAATTCATTCTTATCAAATGTAATTATTATATTCATTTTATTATGAATAATAAAGGATTTTATAAAAACTACAGGATCATTTAAAAATTGTTTTTATTTATGAATTTTTTTTTATAAAAATATATTAATTTTAAATATAAAACAGTTGTATTCATGAAATTATAACTTGTATAGATTATTTGGTGGTATTATAAGTGGCATTGACCAGACAACATTATTTTTTCCTTTGGGTAGTAGTTGTTGTTTTGTAGGACTAGGTGAAAGGGAATGGAATTGTATGTCATTTAATTTTCTCTTACTGGTTTTTCTATTAATAACATGATGGTTTAGTGGTGGTGGATGGTAAAATAGTGATATATTTTGGGTGGTATATTTTATAATTCTAGTTTCCCCTATTTGGATAGATTTTTTTAGTCTCATGGATTTTTACCTTTCTTCAATGACATACTCTGGTTGTATACATTTTCTATTACACAGAAGAATGGTTTTATTTTCATTGGTTCACCTCACTATATGGTGGGAAATATTATGTTACTTGTTTAGTTGACTTGGGATAGTTTGTTATATATGTGACTATAGATTATAGACTGTTACAAATTGAAAACTAGAAAATTTAGGAAAAGACATGAGGAACAAGAATGTGTTTTTGGTTGAATAATTAAATATCTTTAATTTCAATAAAAATTAATTTCATCATTATTGGAAGATATGTAATTATTATTCTATAATAGAAGCTCACAAAGGGGAATCTGTACCTCATTAGTTTAGAAGAATATGTGTTCCTTCTAGCCAAGGATAAATAAATTTTTTTATGGAAAAAAGGGTTTGACACTTAATCCAAATATCCATACAATAAATAATGATGAATGAAGTATCATGTGATATCCATAAGATCACTCAAGATCACCCTCCCACATGAGAAAATTTTTAAAAAGGTAAAATAATTCTAAAAACTTATAAACTGAAGGAAAAAATATCAATGTGGTTACTTGATATGGTGATCATTATCATGTGCGGGATAATATCAACAAAATAATGGGTTAAAACGTTATGTTGTATTTTTTTGTTAATTATATGAGTACGATGTAATGTATAACAATATTCATTCATAAATCTAAAATGTAGTTCCATGAGATTCAAGAATATAATTTACATTAAAGAATACTATCTTTGATAGCTTCTGCTACATGAAAATAATATCTAAAATGATTTGATAAAAATTAGATTAAAATTAATAGGAAAATTAAATGAAGAATAAAACGTCAGGTAAATAAAATGAATGTAATAAATTAAAAATTCTTATATTTAGAACATAAATAATTAATATGATTTAATGTTACAAACGATTGGTTTTTGAAGAAAATATTAAAATATTGTGTATTTGATCAAAATAAAAAAAATTATTACTTTTAGAATATGATTATGAAAATATTTAATATTCCAATATATTGCCCAATATATTAAAATTGACTTAATTAGTAATTTATGTGAAATAATTCAAGAACATATTATGTTTAAAACGAGTTTCTCTAAAAATAAGGGTTTGTTTATATTTTTTATTATCAATTAGAACTATAAATTTATAAATGATGTTTTGATTAAATGAAATTATTTTTTAATCTAACATTTGAAAATTATATTAGGGATAACATTTGTGACTTCTTGGAAGAGTTTTATTATTTTGGTGAATGTTAAGAAATACCGATTTTTTCGAATAAAGCATCTTTTTTTTAAATTCCCATTATATAATAATCACTTCAATTTTTTTAAATAATATTTATAAAATATATATATTTATGAATTTAGATGAATCATTTAAATTTTTTATTTTTAATTTGAAAAAAAAATTGTGTGGAATTTGTAAGCCATCGTGATGTTTTATTCTAATAAAAGACTATATTTTGATACTTTTTCACAAATTACATAGTTAAGTGGATAAATTCTATTTAGGATAAGTTTTAAAGTTTAAATATGTAAATTTTTTATTAATAAACCAATATGTGTCTTGGGATCAATTATATAAATGATTTTAGTGTAAATTTATATTAATTCTTAAGAAAATTTCTTTTTCCTCAAAACTATTTTTTATTTCATTACACATACTTTTTTAAAATTATTTTTTACCTAATATAAAAATTGCATATTTGAAAATGGACTCCATATTTTATATTATCATTTTCATATTTTGTAATGATTTCAATTTCCATCTTTTCCATAAAATATCGTACAATGTAAAAATATGAGTCACCTTGGTAGAAGATTAAATGATATAAATCATTTAAAACAATTATTTAATGTCCCAAAATCACATCTTTAATATTATTTGATAACATCATTTTGGAAAAAATTATCTCAATATTTAATTTTTTCCTTTTTAGACCACTTTTCATTGAATGAGACCTTAATATTATTTTACAAGATTGAATATTTACAAGGGTGTCAATCCCCTCACATATAAAAGGAGCCCTTATCCCCTCACTTCTACACAGATATTGAGAAGATTATCTCAAGAAATGACTTCCCAAATACATATCCAAATCTCTTTTACATAACATAGTTTCCTTTTTTATAACAAAAATACTAAACAAAGGGTGATTAATTTGTATGAAAAAGGACTGTATCTAAGGAAGATGAAAATGTATTAGCTGAGTTATTTTATGTATTTATTATTCAACATACTTCAACTCTATTATAACCGACCTAATATAATTTAAAATTTATAATTAATATAATTAAACATTATTATTCTAATGGAATGAATATTTTCTACCACATTTCCATCCAATGGAAAACAAAATGTCCTTCGTGCGTACTTGCATAGTACCGCCTCTATGAAGTGACATATTGGATTTTTCATCACCAATTCACATGGATGGTTATAATGATATATTTAATGAATAAATATTATATTTATACATAATTAATATTCAATAAAGATAATCCATTATATAAATCATTCCATTCCATCCAATGAAAAATGAAAATATTTCTTATGTGTACCTACAGACTACCACTATAATGAAAACAATATAACCTTTTTCATTACCTACTAAATTGATGGTTTCATGGATGTACTAGATAAATAAATATATAGTTTATAACATGAGTAATCTTATAAGTGGATTATTTTTTTATTCCATTAAAGGTATTAACAATTAATGGCCATCGTAAAATTTAATCACTTAAAATGAACATACTGAGACACATTGTATGTAATAACGTATTAATTTTTTTAATTATCTATAGGCCTCTTATTAAAACTAATGTATCACTTTTATATAAAAAATTGAAATCATTATTGTTCTGTAAATGTGATAATATCACTATATAATCATACATTCTTTATCATTCGGTTATTATAACATGGTCTTTTTTTATCATTTTTACCATATACCTAAACGATGGTATTGTGTTGTCTAAAACATGATTAAAGAAACATAAATACTAGTAATATTATTTATTAATTATTAAATTATGATATTCTTATAATTCTAGATTAATTAAACATCCATCGAAAAAATGAAATTAAATATAAAGACCAATTCTTATTTAAAACCATCCAAAAAATTATCTTATTAATAACGATTCAAAGAAAAGTTAATATTTCATATCATATTGATCTTCATGAATAATAAATACATAATAAAATGGCCTATTAAGTAATTATGGAAATATTGGGAAAATAATTTATGTCCATTTCAATGACACTAAAGTAGTTTTTGGTAATTAGGAACTAAACAAGAACTGATAAAAGGTTAACTTTAAAATATTCTTTAGCATGAATAAAGGGCACCCTTTATTAGTGATTTATTTTTAGTGCTCATAAAGGTCCCAATTGTTAGGTTCCGGGACTCCGTAGCGGAAGCCTGTGGGCCGGGATTTTAAAATTTTTCTGCTTCACCGGAGTGACATAACTTTGTCAGCTTCGGTGATCGTGTCCCGGCTTGGTCCGAGAATCTCGCAAGGTTCTTTAGGAGCACAAAAATAAACTTGAAAATTTACCTTGTTCAGAATTGACGTGTGGGATGCCGGCGATCGTTGCAAGAAGACTCCGACGACGAAGCCCTCTAGATCGTCCACACACGCCTTGCAAATATGCACGCGCGCCTTTCATCAAGATCCGGGTGCTAGCGCGGATCTTCGACGCACACTTCGATGCAGCGATGATCACCACAAAACTAGCATCTTCGATCTGTGAAGGTGGAACTTGAAGAACTTGCTAGTTTGAGAGAGTCTCTCTCTAGAAATCAAGAGGAGAGAGAGTCTCTCAATTCCAACAGATGAATAGTCTTTAGGGAAGAGCCACTCTTTAAATATATATAGGGAATATCTATTATACGCGGTAAGGGTTCCCGACACCCGTGTATTAAAAATTCACTATATATATATATTATAAATAATTATTTATGACAAATTAAATTATGCCATAAATAATATTTATTATTTATCACTAAACTGCAATATATATATAATTATATATATATATATTACGTGATAAACATGAGTTTAACTCGGCCCGCACCTCCTGATAAAATTAATCAAACCCAAGACATAAATATCTGTCCGATTAACATTTATCTATGTATTTACTTAATCCCTCGTAAATACATGTTATAAATAAATTCATCAAATTATTCTAAACTTGAATAATAAAAGAATTTATTTATTACTTGTTGATCGATAGGACTTGGATAAAACCCGGACCCCGTAGTGGGGCCCACCAAATCCTATAATCCTATTCATCAGAATAGGGCAGATTGTCAAAGCGCTGTTGTGTGTGACCCTCTAGGCCCTTATCTCAATAGTAGTGAATAATATCACCGCCCTAGAGCGGGGTCTAGCAACCCATCGAGGCCCCTATAGAGATAAGGCAAAGTCAATGCAACGTCTGCCTTCCCACGAACACAGTCTGTGTAATCTAATCTCTTCGTCATCGATATCTCAATAAAGAAGAATGCATACTCAGTGTCATCATTCTTCATTTGCTTTACTTTGTTCGTTGATTTGTCCGGACGGTCTTACCTTCCACTACCATGGCCATGGATTTAATGAAGGTGCAACCATCCTAATCAACCAGGCCCGAGATATCTTATCCTAAACTCGGAAGTGACAAATCCTTTCTTGATCATTCAATCAATGTCATGCCATTAATGACGTACCCGATATAAACTACCTCACCACGACTTTTCGCCATGGTTTTCGCCTTATATCAAATGTACGTAATTAAATGAAATTCACTAATAATAAACTCAAGTCAGGAGACCATTACACATGTCCGTGGATAGGAACGACCAATGACACCAGAAACATGTGGTGTTCCTATTAAGCGGGTCTGTCCTCATGATATCGTTAGATAGAGATCATCAAGTGCGAACTTCATGAGATGAAGTCTCAATGCTTATGAGCCCCCAGCACCTGATGGTCACACATCATCTGTGTCCTTTCAGAATGATGGAACTGGACCATAGGACGTTACTTTAAGATTACTGTCATGGCATTTCAGGGTTCTCATTATAGTCTGGGACCTACTATAACCATTTTGACGCGACATGTAATCTAAGGACATTGCCATTAATAAAGTGGTTGCAGAAGTATCTACACTATCATGACAAGATAAATACATGTATAAAACAAACTGAATACATGTAGCAGTAATCAAAGTACAAAACAAGTTGGGTCTAGGGCACCCACTTTCAACACTCCCACTTGCACTAGAGCCAACTGGTAACAGGTTTCAATCCGCTAGCTCTCACATGTGAATCATGCTTCTGCTGAGAAATGGCTTTAGTCAGGGGGTCTACCACATTGTCCTCTGTGGCTACTCTACTAACTGTCACTTCACCTCTTTGAGTAAAATCCCTCAAGAGATGGAACTTCCGAAGAATATGCTTTTTCCTTTGGTGAGACCTGGGATCCTTGGCAAGCACCACTGCAACAGTATTGTCACAATATACTAGAACAGGGTCTGCACTGATAGGTATAACACCAATGTCTGAGATAAAGCTACGTATCAAGACTGCTTCCTTTGCTGCATCGGAAGCTGCAATATATTCGGACTCTGCTTTAGAATCAGCAACCACAGCTTGCTTTGAGCTTCTCCAGCTCACTGCACCACCATTCAGGCAAAAGATGTATCCTGACTGCGATTTCATATCATCATGATCTGTCTGGAAACTAGCATCAGTGTATCCCCTCACAAATAGTTCCTCATCTCCCCCGTACACCAGGAATGTATCCTTAGTACGCCTCAAGTACTTAAGGATAGTTTTAACAGCTGTCCAGTGCAGCTCTCCTGGATTGGCTTGATATATACCCACCATGCTTAAAGCAAAGGCAACATCAAACCTAGTACATAGCATGGCATACATGATATAACCCACTGCCGAAGCATAAGGGACTCTACTCATTCTGTCAATCTCCTCCTGTGTTTGTGGACACATTTTCTTAGAGAGATTTACACCATGTGACATAGGTAACAATCCTCTTTTGGATTGTTCCATATTGTAGCTTTTGAGTACCTTGTCAATATATGTACATTGACTTAGGCCAAGCATCCTTTGAGGTCTATCTCGATATATCTTGATCCCTAGGATGTAGTCTGCTTCACCTAAGTCTTTCATGGAGAAGCATTCATTTAACCAAGTCTTAACTGATTGTAAGACTTGCACCTCGTTTCCCATGATTAATATGTCGTCAACATATAAAACTAGGAAAACTATAGCATTCTCTTCAACCTTTTTATAGACACAAGGCTCGCTTTCATTTTTGAAAAAACCAAAATCTCTTATGGCCTCATCAAATCATACATTCCATAATCTTGATGCCTGCTTCAATCCATAAATGGATCTCTGCAACTTGCATACTTTATTGGCATTATTTGACTTAACAAACCCTTCGGGTTGAGTAATATAGACGTCTTCAACCAACTTCCCATTTAGAAAAGAAGTCTTGACATCCATTTTCCATATTTCATAATCATGAAAGGCTGCTATTTCAAGCAATATCTTGATGGATTTAAGCATTGCCACTGGTGAGAAGGTTTCATCATAATCAATGCCTTGACGTTGTCTGAAACCCTTTGCAACCAGTCTTTCTTTAAAGGTATTAACCTTAAAATCCATTTCCAGCTTTTTCTTGAATACCCATTTAAAACCAATGGGATTTATATCAGCTAGAGGGTCTACCAAAATCCAAACTTGATTTTGGTACATGGAATCCATCTCAGAATTCATGGCTTCTTGCCATGTTGCAACTTCTTTGTCTTCTACTGCTTCATTGTAGGTCAAAGGTTCATCATCCTCAAGGATTATTGTGTCACCTAACTCAGTGAAAAGAAAAACATAATGCTCTGGTTCTCTAACCTCTCGCGTAGACCTACGCAGTATCTGTGTCTCAGGAACAATTTCTTCTTCCACTTGTTCTTGTAGAGATTGTTCCTCTACCAACTCTTGTGCATCTGGAGAATTGACTTCATCGAAGTCAATCTTGCTCCCACTATTCCCAGTAGAAATGTGACCCCTTTCTATAAATGTGGCATATCTTGCCACAATGACTTTTCTATCTAAAGGGTTATATAGGTTTTATCCTCTAGTTTCCTTAGGATAACCTACAAAGATGCACTTAGTGCTTCTGGATGCTAATTTTTCACTTGGTAAAGTCTTGAAAAATGCCTCGCACCCCCACACACGCATGTGTGTCAGATTGGGTTTCTTTCCAAAACATAACTGATATGGAATCCCATCTGTGGCTTTAGTTGGTACTCGGTTAATGGTATATGCTGCTGTCTGTAAGGCGTATCCCCAAAAGGATAATGGAAGAGTTGTATGACTCATCATTGATCTGACCATGTCAAGCAAGGTCCTATTCCTTCTTTCACTAACACCATTCCATTATGGTGTATAAGGATGAGTGAGTTGAGATACTATCCTAGACTCCTTCAAATGATCAATGAAAGCTTAGTTAAGATATTCTCCGCCTCGGTCTGAGCGAAGTGCTTTTATCTTCTTACCAAGTTGGTTTTCTACTTCATTTTGGTATTCCTTAAAGAAACAAAAGGAATCTGACTTATGCCGCATTAAGTAGATATATCCATACCTACTATAATCATTGGTAAAAGTGATGAAGTATAGAAAACCACCCCTTGCCTCTACTGGAAATGGACCACATACATCGGTATGTATTAATTCCAGTACTGTATTGGCTCTTTCTCCATTTCCTGAGAATGGTGCTTTGGTCATCTTTCCTTGTAAACAAGCTTGACATACATCTAAGGGTTCTAACCGTACTGAGTCTAGATACCCTTCTTGATGTAATTTTTGTAATCGCTTCTCGTTTACATGACCAAGACTGAAGTGCCATAGGCGGGTGTTATTTGAGTCATGTTGGTTATTTTTGTCATTGATAGACATTACTGAGTTTTCTAGTTCTAGTATATATAAACCATTGTTAAGATGTGCCCTACCATAACATATGTTATCCCTATAAAAGAGACAACTTTTATTTCCAAACTTGTAATAAAAACCCTTAGTGTCTAGACATGACACATAGATAATGTTTCTGGTAATAGTCGGTACATAATAGCAATTGTTTAAAACAAGAACCAAACCAGTTGGTAAAGTCAAGTGATAGTCTCCCACTGCCAAGGCCGCCAAACTTTCACCATTTGCAGCTCGGAGATCCACTTGACCTTTTGCAATTTCTCAAACCTACTTGGTTCCTGTATATGAATACAAATGTGTGAGACACATGCCGTATCCAATACCCAACTTGTAGATAATGATAGATTGCATTCAATGACAAAAATAACTGAAGCAGAAGCGTCAACTTGCTTCTTCTTCCCAGCTCTGCAATTCTTTTTCCAGTGGCCTTTTTTGCCACATCCAAAACAGACAGCTTCCTGCTCATTACTCTGCCTCTGAATCTTTGGCTTCTTGGCAGGACGATGCATTGGTGTCTTTGGCCTTGACTTGGATTTAGACCCCTTTGCCTTGCCCTTGTTTTTCTTGTTCACCCCAAGGACAGATGTATTGGTGTTTTTCACGTCCTTATCAGCTTGGCGAACTAAAGCTAAAAGATCCAGGAGTGACTTTGTCTTATCATTCATATTATAATTGACAATGAAAGTCGAGAAGCTTGATAGTAAAGAGGCAAGGATGAGATCCACTGCTAGTTCTTGGTTTAGTTTAAACCCAAGGGCTTCAAGCCTCTCAATATACCCAATCATTTTGAGTATGTGAGGACCAGCTTGGTGACCTTCCGCTATCCTGCACTTATAAAGTGCACTAGAGATTTCATACCCTTCTTGCCTAGCCCTCTCCTGATATAGTTCTTGGAGATGTGAAATCATCTTGTAGGCGTCCTCTTCCTCATGCATTTTTTGCAATTGGCAGGACATGGATGACAGCATGATGCATTGTACATCAAGCACATCGTCTACATGCTTTTTCCACTTATCTTTTTCCGTCTTGCTTGCTGCCTGAGGAGGCTCAGCAGGAGTTGGGGATTCCAGCACATATAACTTCCTTTCTTGGCGTAGTACTATGCGCAAGCGCCTGTACCACTCCTGGATGTTATTTCCGGTCAGGATATTTTCTTTATCCAAGATTGATCGCAGTGATAAAGTACTAGTGGTGTTGGTGATTTCCATTTTGAATCTACATCAGATAAACATTTAGCAGTTAGTACTTTTTCTTGATTACCTTTTGACATTTTATGATTAATAAAATATCATTTAATGTCTCCCACTATTTTAACGGACCTAAATAGCCTTCACCATTAGATTCGGAATACTCTATCGTTTGAGCATTCTAGTGGCAAGGATCCTTTGAAACCCCTTTCGTAATCTACAATCTAGGGCTACGACATTACTTGAAGGGTTTCAAGGTAGGCTCTATGCTGGCCAACCACTTGTTCTTGTGGTTCCTTGTATAGTTGAGTAAAGTCCCAGCTTTTTGGAATCTGTACTTGATTCCCTCAACCTCTCGCCTCTAAAGTGATATCAATTTAGCTAAGGCTAATACTTGACTACTCACTTTAGTTAGTTCGACCCATTCCTCACATGGAAACGCCCCCGTAGTAAGAGGCACTCTCAACTGAGGCTGATGAGCACCCAAACAGCCGGTTTTGTTTAGATATGAGAAATGGAAGGCATTATGACTTAATATATCTTTGAGGGATTTTTAAATTATTAATTGACGAATATAATCCCTTTTCTATTTGTTATGTTCAAACTAGGTTTTCATGCTCACAACTGAACATTAAAAAGAGTATTTATTCATCATAACTTTATGCATTTTCTCTTGTTTACTATCCTATGTGATCATGCAATAATCATGCAGTCGCATAAAAATAATAAACTGTGCATAAAGTAAATCAAGCATTCCGACTGGTCTTGAGCATTCTATAATGATTGATCATTAACTGACCAATCATCACCTAGGGGCACCCGTACCTGATTCAATACAAGACTCGTGTCGCTGCTGGCCCCAGTGAAAAGCGTCCAACTCCTGTCTGGACTACTGCCTCATTTTGGCGAGGTCTGCCTCTCGGATCGTCATCGAATAAATACAAATATACTCGCACGCAGGTGAGGGGGTCTGGGGTACAAAATACAAGTGGTGCAATGGACACGCAGGCCCTTATACATATTTGAATTAAAAGACGATTCGCAGACCGTCATTTATCTAATTAAATATTACAATCATCACACGCATTGAATAAATAATTAAATAAATACATACATGCCAAACATACACAGGTCGGTCAAAATCTCAAGACCAGTCGGGGTAATCGTGCAATAAAAATTAAATTGCAATAACTTTAAATTATGCGAGGGTGTTCTAATAAATTAAATGAATTTGATTAAATTCAAATAATTTATTTTTATCGGTTCCATTTGTTTAATTTAATTTTAATTCCAAAATTAAATTAAATTAAACCATTAATTTAATTCTAAACTTAAATTAAATTAATATTCTTTGATTAAAATAATCTAAACCCCTAAATTAATTCCAATTGATTTAATTTAAAATTCAATTAATTAAAATTAATTTAGTGCAGGTTACCTCTAACCGGAGAGTAGTTCGGCGGGTCTGCGTACCACCGCGGGATGTCGTCCTGGAACCACGGCGTGACTGCGGCGCGACCGTGGCGTGACCGCAGGGTGACCGCGGCGTGACCACGGCGTGACCGCGGCGTGACCGCGACATCTAGCGCTTCCCGCGACGGTTGCATCTCCCGACAGCCCGCTGCTCCGGTGATGGTTCGGGGCGGCCGGACGGAGCCGGTCCGACGCGGACCGCGTCCGGAGAAAAGGAGGCTGGCGCGAGGGCTGTCCGGCGAAGGAATGGCCGGCGCGAGGTCCGGTATGGCACGGGGTAGCCGGCACGAGGGCTGTCCGGCGAACTGATTGCCGACGCGAGGTCCAGTCCGGTGCGGGGTAGCCGGCGCGAGGGCTGTCCGGTGAAGGGATGGCCGGCGCGAGGTCTGGTCCGGCGTGGGGTAGCCGGCACGAGGGCTATCCGACGCAGGGAGGTCCGGCGCGAGGTCGGTCCGGCGCTGGGAGGTCCAGCGCGGGGTAGGTTCGGCGCTGGGAGGTCCGGCACGGGGTAGGTCTGCCGCAGGGAAGACCGGCGCCGGTGCGCCGTGGTGCTGGACCGCCGGAGGAGGGGAGGCCTAGGGTTTCGGCCTCCCCTGGTGCGCCGCGGGAGAGAAGACCCGTAAGGGTCTTCCTCCCCATTCCACCCTTTTTTTTACAACAAATGTCCAGCTATTTGTTTTTTTTAAACAAAAGGAGAAGACCCCATTTTGGGGTCTTTTCCACTCCCTTTTTTTTATATAAACAAAAGGAGGAAGACCCCAAGTCTTGGTCTCCTCCTTTTATTATAATTTTTTTTCCACACACTTTTGTGGAAAAATATTTTATATATTTTATTATTATAATAAAATTTATTATAAAATATAATAAAATATTTATTATAAATTATAATAAAATATATTTTTGATGTTTATCTGAATTTGAGAAATAACATCAAACGATCAAGAACTTGCGACGTCGATCCGATTAAAATTTTCAAATGATCGTATCTTGATCATTCGAAATCGAAATGACGCGCGGTCGAATCCGAATGAACCGTTTTAACACCCCGCAGATAAATTTATTGCAATTTAATATTTTTGACTCAAAAAAACCTTGCGCTCCCTCTGATACCACTGTAAGGTTCCGGGACTTCGCAGCGGAAGCCTGTGGGCCGGGATTTTAAAATTTTTCTGCTTCACCGGAGTGACATAACTTTGTCAGCTCCGGTGATCGTTTCCCGGCTTGGTCCAAGAATCTCACAAGGTTCTTTAGGAGCACAAAAATAAACTTGAACATTTACCTTGTTCAGAATTGACGTGCGGGACGCCGACGATCGTTGCTCGAAGACTCCGATGACAAAGCCCTCTAGATCGTCCACACACACCTTGAAAATTTGCACGCGCGCCGTTCATCAAGATCCGGGTGCTAGCGCGGATCTTCGACGCACACTTCGATGCAGCGATGATCACCACAAACTAGCATCTTCGATCCGTGAAGGCGGAACTTGAAGAACTTGCTAGTTTGAGAGAGTCTCTCTCTAGAACCCAAGAGGAGAGAGAGGCTCTCAATTCCAACGGATGAATAGTCTTTAGGGAAGAGCCACTCTTTAAATATATATAGGGAATATCTATTATACGTGGTAAGGGTTCCCGGCCCCCGTGTATTAAACATTCACTATATATATATATTATAAATAATTATTTATGACAAATTAAATTATGCCATAAATAATATTTATTATTTATCACTAAACTGCAATATATATATATATAATTATATATATATATATTACGTGATAAACATGAGTTTAACTCGGCCCGCACCTCCTGATAAAATTAATCAAACCCAAGACATAAATATCTGTCCGATTAACATTTATCTATGTATTTACTTAATCACTCGTAAATACATGTTATAAATAAATTCATCAAATTATTCCAAACTTGAATAATAAAAGAATTTATTTATTACTTGGTGATCGATAGGACTTGGATAAAACCCGGACCCCGTAGTGGGGCCCACCAAATCCTATAATCCTATTCATCAGAATAGGGCAGATTGTCAAAGCGCTGTTGTGTGTGACCCTCTAGGCCCTTATCTCAATAGTAGTGAATAATATCACCGACCTAGAGCGGGGTCTAGCAACCCATCGAGGCCCCTATAGAGATAAGGCAAAGTCAATGCAACGATTGCCTTCCCACGAACACAGTCTGTGTAATCTAATCTCTTCGTCATCGATATCTCAATAAAGCAGAATGCATACTCAGTGTCATCATTCTTCATTTGCTTTACTTTGTTCGTTGATTTGTCCGGACGGTCTTACCTTCCACTACCATGGCCATGGATTTAATGAAGGTGCAACCATCCTAATCAACTAGGCCCGAGATATATCTTCCTAAACTCGGAAGTGACAAATCCTTTCTCGATCATTCAATCAATGCCATGCCATTAATGACATACGCGATATAAACTACCTCACCATGACTTGTCTCCATGGTTTTCACCTTATATCAAATGTACGTAATTAAATGACATTCACTAATAATAATCTCAAGTCAGGAGACCATTACACATGTCCGTGGATAGGAACGACCAATGACACCAGAAACATGTGGTGTTCCTATTAATCGGGTTTGTCCTCATGATCTCGTTAGCTAGAGATCATCAAGTGCGAACTTCATGAGATGAAGTCTCAATGCTTATGAGCCCCCAGCACCTGATGGTCACACATCATCTGTGTCCTTTCAGAATGATGTAACTGGACCATAGGACGCTACTTTAAGATTACTGTCATGGCATTTCAGGGTTCTCATTATAGCCTGGGACCTGCTATAACCATTTTGATGCGACAGGTAATCTAAGGACATTGCCATTAATAAAGTGGATGCAGAAGTATCTACACTATCATGACAAGAAAAATACATGTATAAAACAAACTGAATACATGTAGCAATAATCAAAGTACAAAACAAGTTTGGTCTAGGGCACCCACTTTCAACACCGATAATATGGAGAGTTCAACATTGAAACATCACATGAGTGGGGGATTCTTTATATGTCTTTCTACTACATCCATTCCTCAAAATCTGACAGTAAGGTTGGGCTCCCGCATACACAACAGACACTTATATGGGCCCACACATGTATTTTCCCACCATATTCTTTACCCAAGCCTTCACACACCTTCCTATTCGGGTCTTACAAGACCAGACCTTGTGCATTGAATTTTTTTTATATGAACCAATAGAAAAATACATGTATTAAAAATTATGAAAAATTTAAATAATTAAACAAATTAAAAATTAAAAAGAACAAAATAAAAAAATATTTTTTAATTAAATAATTATTATTAAATTATATATATATATATTAAAAATATTGATAAATATTATATATTAAATATAGATATATAAAATAAATAAAATTTAATAATTAAATAAATAAATATTTACAATGTATAAATTTTAAAAAAAATATTTTTTTAATAAATTATTATTGATAAAAATTGAATAAATACAATATATATATATTATAAATATTAATGATAATTAAATATTATATATATATATATATATAATAAAGAAAATAGAATCATTAAAAAAATTAAAATTAATAATGAGCAAATGTTATAAAATATTAAATTTCTTAATAATTAATTTAATATTGATAAAAATGAAAAAAATTAATATACATATATAGAGACTATGATTATTAATTAATAGTTTATGTTTAATGTAGATATATAAAAAATAATAAATTATATTAATTAAAAAAAATTAAAAATGAATAAATTATAATAATTAAAAAAAATTAAAAATAAATAAATTAAAAAATTATATAAAAAATTCATAATGAAACAACAATTAATATAATATAAAATTTTATATATATATATATATTAAAAATATTAATAAATATTATATGTTCGATATAAATATCAAAAATGAATAAAATGTTATAATTAAATGCATATTAATCTAATTTATACGTAATTATTCATTATTGAATTTATTATTGAAATATATTCATATATATTACTATATGACTATCTATATTGATATATGTAATATTTCCTAAAATATGATTTATATAACAAAACATTTGTATGACACATTAAATAAGTAATACAATTATTGAGGAATGGTTTATTATTAAAAAATAATATTCATTAAAAATAATGACTAACTGTATCATGTGATGGATCTTAATTGAATATTTTTTGATTTTTCAATTTTACATATATCGAGCAAGTGTTACATTTATTTCACACAAAAATATAATTATATATTTATTTTTATATACAATTCACACACAAAAATATTTACATAATTAATGAAATATTATATAGAAACACAAACACCTTAAACTTATTTAACTTATTCAAATTTTAATAATCATTTTAGAATATCATTTAGTAAAATTTCATATTTAATATATTAGGTTTCTCAATTGTAAATTTTATTGATTTATTTTTAATATTTTTATTGGTAAGTATTATTTAATCATTTTTAATAGTTTTTATTTTTTATTTTTTGGAATTTATTTTTTTTACTATTTATATACATATATTTATTTAATATGTTTTAAAAATTTCAATATTATTCTTCATTATTTTAATATATACCTATTTTTATTAATTAATATATAATTAATATATAATTAATAAAACATATTCATTTTTCAATATTCTTATAGATTAGTCATTATTAATTAGTCAATTTCACTCATTTTTAACATTCACGCATTAAATAATATATAGTAATTAATCATATAGAAAATATTTTTTTAAATAAATAATTTTAAATAAATTGATTTATAAATTTTTAGTAATTATATTTATAAATTTATATATGTAAAATTATAAACAAATAAATATTATTTATAAAATGTTTTTATATAATTATAAATAAATAATTATATATATAATTTTAAAACTGTAATAAATTTATTTCATTAAGAAATATATTTACTATATTTATATTTGAATTTGTATTTGTATTTGTATTTGTATATGTATTTGTATTTGTATATACATTTATTTATTAAATATATATATATATATAATTATATAAATATATAGCACGGATAAAATACACCACTTATCATTGATATATTTTTAGCATTGATAAAGCATACCGTGTACCAATGCTTATGTTTTAGCACTGATAAAGGATATCATTTATCAAGGTTTTTAGTACCGATAATGGTCGGGATTGCATGGAGAACCTCACATCGAAAAAGCACATGAGAGGATGCTTCTTAATATATCATTTCCCTGCACCCATTCCTTAGATGAAAGCTATGGGGATGGGCTCCTGAATACAATCCACACAAATTTATTGTCCCACACAGGCCTTTTCCCACCCTGTGGTTTGCTCGGGCCTTAGGCCACCTTCAAATTCGGGTCCCGAAAGACCCAAATCAATGAATTTCAATTTTTTGTTATATAAATATATAGATTTTAAATATTAATAAATTGTTTATTTTAAATATAGACATATAAAATTAATAAATTGTAATAAATAATGAGAAAATTAAAAAAGGAATAAATTATAATAATTTAACAAAAAAATAAAGTTTGAATAAATTAATATTTTTTTATAAAATCATTTATGAGTAAATTATTAATAAAAATGAATAAAATGAATATATATATATATATTAATTAAAAATAGTAATAAATAAAATATATTAAATATAAATATAGAAAATGAATAATTAGTAATAATTAAAAATATATTGATGTCTTATTCATTTTATTGATTATTATACATAATTTTTTGTCAATACAATTAATATAGAAATATATTCATATATATATATATCAATATATATAATATTTCATAAAATATTATTTATATAATAAATAATATTTATTATTATAATAAATAAGTCATGTATTTTTTGAAGAATGGTTTATAAATAAAAATTAATATTAATTAAAAATACTGAAAAATTGTTTCGAGTAATGTACATTAATTTATTTTCATTTTATTTTCCAAATTTAACATATATCAAATATGTGTTACACTAATTGCACGCATACAAATACATAATAACGACATACATGTATAAAATACATAATCATAAATATTTACGTAATTCCTAAAATCTTAAACACAATCTTATACACCTAATAATTATCCAATTTTTTCCAATTTTAATATTCATTTTAGAATTCCATTTTGTAACATGATACATTAAATATATTACACTTTTTAATCTGTAAATTTTCTTTTCTTATTTTTAATATTATTATATCTCTACGTTATTTTTAATTTCTTATTTTTTATTTTTTATTTTTTTTGGAATTTAAGCATTTTCTAATGTATAATTGTATATATTTACTTTCTTTAAATATTTTCAACATGGTATCTTATTTATTTAAAAATATATCTATAAATTTGTTTATAATTTATATTAAGTTAATAAATATTATCCATTTTCTACAATTTTATTAATGTCTTCTCATTTTTAATTATTTGATTTTTTTCATTTCTAGCATGCATGAATTTAAGATTATTTATTCATTAATAATAATAAAAGTATATTTTTAAATAAATTATTATAAATAAATATATTTATAATTATATATTTGCTATATTTATAAATTATATATATTCATAATTATAAATATATAAAAATTATTTTTTAAAAAGAAGTTACATAGTTATAATATATATATATATATAAATAATAATAAAATAATAAAAAATTTATTTAAATAAATAACATATTTACTATATTTATATTTATATTTATATGAATATATATATATATATATGTATATGTATTATATATAGAATTATGAGAACATATATAACGATATAAATATTTAAAATATATTTTTTAAAAAATATTAATTTATTTTTAAGAAATAATTATATATTTAAATAATCATGAAATTGTAATAACTATATTTAAATACTAAATAAAATTACTATATATATATATTATATATATATATATATAATTATAAAAATATATATAATGATATAAATAAATTTATAATAATATACACATATTTATAAATATATTTTCAAATATTTAAATTTATAATTATAATTATAAATCCTTTATCAATGCTTATTATTTTAGCACAAATAAAAGTTGCATTTATCAGTTATTTTTTTGGAAGTGCTGATTAAACCCTCCCAAATGTTTTTAAAATAACCATAACTGCACTGATTTCAGTCGTGAATCTCATGCTTTTGAAGAATTCCACTACTTTGGATGCTCCTCCTTGGGTTTTTCGTGGATGAATCAAGCCTCGAATCAAAGGTATATTATTTTTTTATCTTCCTCTAATATTTCATTCCTATTCAGGTTCCTGATTTCACTGAGATGGATGATCAAAACATCACCCTTCGAGTTCAATAAGCCCCCTAAAATTGTGATCCTCATAAACATTCTCATCTCCCTTTAATTTCTTTTTTTCCTTATTGTCTTAACACACATCCTCATTACGCAAACACCAAGAAAAACCCAGGGGGTTCTAACATTAGTTTCTTTTTTTGCGAATTTGATTTCTTGGGCATGTTATGTTCCCTTTGGACCATCCTCTATTAATTCTCTAGGATTTATTCATTTTCTCTTGGTCATGCTTGTTTTCCCCATTCTTGACTATTTATTTTCAGAACCATTAATTTATTGATGCTTATATTAGTCTTTTCCATCCAACATTACGATTTTTATTTCAAATAGGCAAGAAAGAAATACAATAAATGGGACTACATCTAGGGAGACCGGAAATAATGAAGCCCCAAAGCATCACCCCTAATCAGGTTCACCCCTCGAGTTTAAAAGGAGAGACATTTGAATAACAAACCACAGGATCATCCGGGAACGCATGGGAGGCCAAGTAGTCCACCACATTGTTTCCTTCACGCCAAGTATGAGTGACCCTAACTCTGTCCGAGAGGAGAGCCTTACATTGTCTGATAGTATAGATGATCGACCACGGAGTGCTACCTCACCTAAGCAAGGCATCTGGGACAATCTTTGAATCTGTTTCAATCTGTACAATGCTGAGATTCCTCTAATTACACACAGATAGCCCTGTGAGCACTGCAAGGGACTCCGCTCGGACCGAATTACCGCTACCATAATAAGCCGAGAAATCCAAGGGCACCCTTCCACTGTGATCACGTATGACCCCCCCCCCCCCCCACCACGCATGACCTCCGGGATGTAGGACCCATCAGTGTTTAGCTTAAAAACTTCCTCAGCTGGCAACCAACAGATTCATCTCCCCTGTACCCTGGAACCATTCCTCCTAGACTCAGCAAGTGTAGACTACAAACATAGAAATGCTGACGCCTCCTTCCCAATACCCACCGCGCCAACCAGGTCCAATAACAAGCATCTGGTTCTGGCCACCACCGCCCTCCCCGTAGACGACATCCCTTCATACCTTGCATGGTTTCTTGCTTTCCATAGAATCCCGCAACCCACGTTGATAACAATGTCCCATGCCTTAGTCTCTCTTATATTATCATTTATTCCTTGGAACCATTGCAAAAAAAAACTGTAATAGTTACCAGCATGAGAGGAAAAACCTGGAAGCCCCCCAAAGAATCTCCACACCTCATGAGCCCAATCTCCCTCAAAGAAAATATGATTCATTATCTCCTCCTTCCTGAACTCACAGCAATGGCAACAAGAGACCATAATAATACCCATCCTTTTGATGTTATCATCCAATGGAACAACATTATACTGCAACAACCAAGTAAAGAAAATTAAGCTTTGCTGGAATATTCTTCTGCCATACCACTCTGTTCCAGCTCACGTTTTCTTGAGGACCACCAAAACCAGTGCTTCTTCGAAAAACATTGACACTGATCCTACCTAAACATGAAGGGGTATACACACACCTATCCTTCTAGGAATTAAGAATGATAGAGTAAAAAACATGCCATTTAGAGGAATCCAGAATTGATCTTAAAAACAAAGGGTGCGAACTAGCCTCTCTGAAGGTGATAAAAGGAGCTGAGAACCCCGAATAACTCAACACCTTCCCCGACCAGTTCTGATGACAAAAAAGGACACTCCCCACCCCGAAAATCCATTGAGAATGAGGAAGAAGAGTCGGAACGATATTACACACTATAACCCACAGAGACGTCTCTCCGCCCAAAGGATGAGCCGCGCGTGCTGTGTATCTCTGAGCCATGATTCTCCCCCACAATGTACGTTCCTTGACGATTTCCCATGCAAGATTCACACGAACCCCATGAACTGCCTCTACCATGCTCCTGACATTTATTACTCTTCCCCCAAATGGCCGATCTATCTTCCCCCATGCAACCCACATCTTTTTATTTTCCAACGAGGCACCCTAGATAAACTGAGCCATGATTCTATCCATGGTCCTGATGACCCCCTTCAGCACACTCATAGAATCCATATCATGCACCAGTACCGTAGACAACATGTTGTTCGCCAAGGTGATGCTCCCACCAAAGGGTAAAAAATTATTTTTCTAGTCCAAAATATGGGCCATCATCCTATTTAACACTTTGTCGAAGTCCCTAGTTCGCAGCCTACCAGATGAAACCGGTGTACCCATGTATTCCATAGGGAGAGAGCCCTTCACCATTCCCAGCTCGCCGCTCTACCTGTTCACCCTCCCTGCACTACAAGTGCCAGTAACATAAAAACTACTCTTCTCCCTATTAACAATCTACACACTCCATCAGCAATACTCCTCCAAAATTTTGTTGAACTCCCGAATCAACCTCCAACCAGAATTCATAAAGATGATAGTTTCATCTGCATACATTAAGTGTGAGATAGAAGGACTTAAATGTTTCCTCCTGAAAGGGAGAATCTCCCCATTACCAACACCTTTATTAATCATCCTACTAAGGGTGTCCTGCATCAGTATAAATATACTCGGAGATATCGGATCACCTTGCCCAAGACACCGCACAGATTTGAAGAAACCATGCGTTCTCCCCATGAAGGACACCACCAACCATGGAAATAAAACACACCTAAAAACAATGTCGCATGCCCACTTTGAGAAACCCATCTTGGAGAGAAACCTGTTTATAAATCCCCATTCAAACCTATCATATGCCTTGTTCATATCAAGATTGATCGCCACGTTAAAACTGTGAGATTTCTTGTTCAAATACCTCATCATCTCCTGAGCCAACTCCATGGCCCCCGGTATCGATCGATCTTGCACAAACCCGTGTTGCTCCATGGAGACCCACTGAGGTAGACAACATGAAAGCCTCTGATTGATCACACTATCCAAAAAAATATATGAGAAGCTGCAAATGCCAATCGGTCGGTAATGATTGAGAGAAGAAGGGGCTTTAGTCTTCATCAAGAGAATCAAAGAAGTGGAAGTCGCAATCTGAGGGATGATCCATCCAAGAAATAAATCCACTATGGTCTGAACTAGATCCCCTTTAACCACCTCCCATGTACCCCTATAGAAAGAACCTGGAAACTCGACAGGACCTGCAGCACTATCCGGGATCAAACTCCACACGACCTCCTTCACCTCCTCCTCCGTGGGGATTATTTCAAGCATCTCATTCTTCTGTGCAGAGACAACATTTGGAATTGACTCCCATAAAAAATCTTCCCTATAGGGATACCCCCTAGGCATATCGGTGCTCGGGCCTGCGAGAAGGTCCTTAAAAACGTCAAATCCAAGCCCCCAACCACCTCTTTGTCATCCGAAAATGAGCCGTCCTTCAGTGCCAAGTTGGGATTCACCATGCGCCGCTTCTCCTTAAGACATGCATGAAAATAGGCAGTATTCTTGTCCTCTTCCTTGAGCCACTTTATCCTTGAACGATCCCGCGCCCTATGCTCTTGAGCCAGTAGAAACTCTACCAAAGCATCCTTCTTCTCGGAAAGTTCCTCAAAGGGAGCATCGTCCCAACAACTTTAAAGACCGGATTCCAAAATATCAACATCTTGTTTAAAGATATTTAGATCCTTATCCCATGGGGGAAGAGAAACAATCCATATCATGAGGGTCTACTTCAACCGCCTCAATTTATGGTGCAAATACACCCATGAAAAACCCCATGATGGTTCACTCCAAGTCTCCAACACCACACGGTGGAAAGCCGGGTTTACAACCCACTGACTTGAAAATATGAAACATTCCTGAGTGGCCTCCAACCTACCGAGAGAGAGAAGAAGTTGAGAGTGATCAGAGATGCTTCACGTCAGATTCCTAACCTTCACGTCTAGAAACTTTTCAATGGCATGCACATTAGCCATGCACTGTTCACGCCTGCTCTAGCTATGCCTGTCCCCCTTACGATTGTTGCACCATGTGAAAGGGTCGCCAAAGAACCCCACGTCCATGAGACCCTTGCCCGCCATGCGCTGAGTGAAGGACAAACTCGCTCGCCTTGGAAAATCACCATGGCCCTTCCTCTCCTCAGGCCTCGAAACAATGTTAAAATCCCTACCCACCAGCCCAGGAAGATCCCCTGGGTCGGACGCATTCAACTCCGACCAAAGAACCTCCCTAAGCTGAGCATCACAAAATTTGTAGATGAAGGACATATACCACTCTACACCTTCCCTTGACACCTTCATCATTAAATTTTGGTCCCCAACCTGCACCTTAATCAATGAGACACCCCTCTTCCAGAATATCCAAATATGGTTATTCTACGGGCCTCCATGCATGGCTGCATGCATACCGATCTTCCGAGTGACCTCCTAAAACTTAGCATTGTTTTGCTTATGCTAAAAAATCGCCACCAATATGACATTGTGATTCTTTGACACCGAGGAAATTAAATCAGTCTTCACCCTTGCCCTGATCCCATGGGCATTCCAAATCAAGATGGGAATCATTTAAACGAAATCATGCCTGGCTTTGGCCCCAGACAACATGGTTATTCTCACAGGAGATCGAGACCTCTCCCTAACTTGTAGCCTCTTCAACATCATCCTCATGAATACACTTGGGATCGAGGAAGATCTTCCTGTTCATAAAAGCACAGAACCAGAAGACAGCAAAGTGGGACCTCCAATATCCCCCTTACATACCCCCTCAGCCGAGACACCAACCGTCGCGATATCCTTATCATTACTGTTAGTAGATCCACAGCTATCGCTCCACTGAAAGCTTTAGGAAACCTCGGGAGAAAATACTTTAGAGATCCTAAAGCTCTTGCTAGAAACAAAGCCCCCCTGAGACTCGAAACCCACCAGACAAACAAGTACAGGAGTTCCAGCCACCAATCCACCGCACCGCCCAAACTGAAAGCCTGATACCCTAGACATCCCAGTAGGGACCAGAGAAGGGGGGACCGAGAAAACCCTAAAACATATCAGAAAAGAACCAACCAACTCACCAAACGATATCATCTTTGAGGATGCCAAAGAGCCTGACCTTGAAGACTGTAGAGAGAAAGGAACCAAATCCGAGCAGCCGATATAGTCAACCCAACCAAACGGAACCATCATCCTGGAACCCGGGAGGAGTCCTTCGAACCTGAAGACAGGACAGCCACCAGTGGCTGAACCGAGGCTGAGGGAGACCCAGGCCTTGCTTTGTCGAGGCCATGCATCAAGGGCTGTTCCCAGACCAAAGGAGACCTTGGGTTTGTCTTAGTAGGAGAACCAAAGTTACGAGATTCCACATCAAGATTACCACCACTAAGTTTACGACAAGACTGGATCGAGTTCCCCTACAGCAAGCACAGGGAACAGTACCTAGGGAACACCGTAAACACGATCACCTAAGACCACTTCATAGTACCAGGCACTGAGAGGGAGATCTACTCCGGGATCGTAAGAGAAAGGTCCAGCTCCACACATATCCGAGGCGCCGAAACCTCCACACCGATACGATTACGGCTAATTTTTTAATATGGGTTTTAAAAAAATAGAAATTAGGTAAAAGGGGTTAGGGTTCCGATATTTTTAAAACGGGTCCAAGATGCGTGAACCCCGTTCACGCATCACTGACCCCAGGAAGATGCGTGAACGGGGTTCACGCATCTTAACCGCGCTGAAGGATGCGTGAACCGCGTTCACGCATCCTTCACGAAGTTGATGAATGATGCGTGAACGGGGTTCACGCATCCTACAGTAACTTTTTTTTTAAAATTTTTATTTTTATTTTTTGTTTTGTTTTGTTTTATATATATATATATATATATATACAAACAAAACATAAAATTCAGCAGAATTTATCTGCTATTTAATATCCAGCAGAACTTCCATTACAGCAGTCTGGATTCTGACAGAAACCATCACCCAGGGCTCTCTTTTATAAGAGGGCTTCCCAGGAAATCATACTGCATTTCTGATGTGGGATTCAGGTTCTCTTTTCCTGCACAGAACATTTTGCATTTCCGATGCGGGATTCTGTTTCAAGTACGTGACTTTGAAAGACTGTAAAATACAAACTATACGACCAATATAAATGAAACTTAAAACATGGATTAAACATATAATAAATAGTTGAAAATGAAAAGAATTTCGTAAAAAGGGTTGATGAATAATAATTTATAAGCTTTCAAAACCACCAACTTGAAACTTAAAAAAGTTTCAAGTATGTGACTTTGAAAGACCATAAAATATAAACTATAAGACCAATATGAATAAAACTTAAAACATGGATTAAACATACAAGAAATAGTTGAAAATAAAAACAATTTCATAAAAAGTGTTGATGAATAATAATTTATAAGCTTTCAAAACCACCAACTTGAAACTTAAAAATGTTTCAAGTACATGTCTTTGAAAGATTATAAAATACAAACTATAAGACCAATATGAATGAAACTTAATATACGGATTAAACATATAAGAAATAGTTGAAAATAAAAAGAATTTCGTAAAAAAATGTTGATGAAAAATAATTTATAAGCTTTCAAAACCACCAACTTGAAACTTAAATATGTTTACGTGCCTTTGAAAGCCTATGAAATACAAACTATAAAACCAATATAAATGAAAATTAAAACATGGATTAAACATATAACAAATAGCTAATAATTAATTAGTTAATAATTAATATAATTATTAATTATTAATTACTAATATACAATAATTAATTAGTTAATTAGTAATATAATTATATAATAGTTAATTACTTAATTAGTAGTATAATTATTAATTGATAATTACTTAGTTAATTAGTAATATAAATCTTAATAGTAATTATTAATTATAATTATAATTATAATTATTAATTATTAATTATATAATAATTAATTAGTTAATTAATAATATAATTATTAAATATAATTATTTATTATTTATTATATAATAATTAATTAGCTAATTATTAATATATTTATTAATTATAATTATTTTTTATTTATCTATAATTATTAATTAGTTAATTTGTAATATAATTATTAATTATAAAATAAGTAATTGATTAATTAGTAATATAATTAGTGATTATAATTATTTATTATAATTATTAATTATTAATTATTAATTATTAATTATTAATTATATAATAATTAAGTAGCTAATTACCAATATAATGATTAACTATTAAAAATTAATTGGTTATTTAGTACTATAATTATTAACTATAATTATTATATATTAATTAGTAATATAATTATTTATTATAATTAGTAATATAATTAGTAATTATAATTAGTAATATAATTATTAATTATAATTAGTAATTATTAATTATATAATAATTAATTAGTTAATTACCAATATAATTATTAATTATTAAAAATTAATTATATATTAATTAATTAGTTAATTAGTAGTATAATTATTAATTATTAATTACATAACAATTAATTAGTTAATTATCAATATAATCATTAATTATATAATTAATAATTATAATAATAATTAAAAATTATATTACTAATTAACTAATTAATTATTAACTAATTAATTATTAATAATTAATAACTAATAATTGTAATGAATATTTATAATTATTTATTATATTACTAATTTACTAATTAACTAATTAATTATTATGTAATTAATAATTATATGTTTAATCCGTATATTAAGTTTCATTCATATTGGTCTTATAGTTTGTATTTTATAATCTTTCAAAGACATGTACTTGAAACATTTTTAAGTTTCAAGTTGGTGGTTTTGAAAGCTTATAAATTTTTATTCATCAACACTTTTTATGAAATTGTTTTTATTTTCAACTATTTCTTGTATGTTTAATCCAGGTTTTAAGTTTCATTCATATTGGTCTTATAGTTTATATTTTATGGTCTTTCAAAGTCACGTACTTGAAACTTTTTTAAGTTTCAAGTTGGTGGTTTTGAAAGCTTATAAATTATTATTCATCAACCCTTTTTACGAAATTATTTTCATTTTCAACTATTTATTATATGTTTAATCCATGTTTTAAGTTTCATTTATATTGGTCGTATAGTTTGTATTTTACAGTCTTTCAAAGTCACGTACTTGAAACAGAATCCCGCATCAGAAATGCAGAATGTTCTGTGCAGGAAAAGAGAACCTGAATCCCACATCGGAAATGCAGTATGATTTCCTGGGAAGCTCTCTTATAAAAGAGAGCCCTGGGTGATGGTTTCTGTCAGAATCCAGACTGCTGTAATGGCAGTTCTGCTGGATATTAAATAGCAGATAAATTCTGCTGAATTTTATGTTTTCTTTGTATATATATATATATAAAACAAAACAAAACAAAAAAATAAAAATAAATTTTTTAAAAAAAAGTTACTGTAGGATGCGTGAACCCCGTTCACGCATCATTCATCAACTTCGTGAAGGATGCGTGAACGCGGTTCACGCATCCTTCAGCGCGGTTAAGATGCGTGAACCCCGTTCACGCATCTTCCCGGGGTCAGTGATGCGTGAACGGGGTTCACGCATCTTGGACCCAGTTTTAAAAATATCGGAACCCTAACCCCTTGTACCTAATTTCTGTTTTTTTAAAACCCATAATAAAAAATTATCCTACGAGTACTATCAACCGAATAGAGGAAACCCCCATCACGTCACCAATGGCCTTGAGGAAAGCACCGTTATGAAAAGGAAGGGGGAGCTCTGGAAAACTAACCCACACTGCAGCCCGAGCACTCTTCTTCCCCTTGTGAACCTCCATCGACCAGTGAGACAGATTGAAACGCCAACGATCCCAAGCCCGGGGAGCCTTGCACCACCCCATAAAAAAATCCTCTTCTGAAGAATGTACCATGCAGAATGATTGACGATGGATTGCCGACACTCGAACGTCCCCGTGCAAACCCTAGGAAACCACGAACCACTGAAAAAAAAGGCAAAGAAGGTTTCATCTAACCAAACCTCGCTATGAGCGTCCATTTTAGACTGGCCACAGCCTCACAAAAATCCCGCTCCGGTGCCACCAACAAAATATTGGAGCCTTCCCTCATGACCGAGTGGGAGAAAGGATCAATCTCCGAGAAACATGGGCACGAAACAGCCGGGCCCGAAATACGCACCACGACTCTGAAAGACCTCACCGAAAGATCGCTCCGACGCGAAGCATCGAGCCCCTGCGTGGGATGTGGGGCCGCCGTCAGAGGGCCAGGCCCCAGGCCAAGCTCCACTGGAGACGAAGACATCGGCAGAGGGAGAGACGTGGGAGGAGACGGTCGGAAATTTTGAAAAAAAGCCAGGCGCGTGAAGCGCGTTCTCCTGAGAACAAGAAGCAGCCATCCTTTAAGACTTCTATATATTAGTCTTTAAATTATTTAATAATATTATTAATTGTACTCATTATGTTCCTAGTGAAGAAATTGGATGTTGACTTGGTTTTCATATGTAACAACAGGTTTTCCAATTTTTAAAGAATGATTTGAATATGGATTTAAGGAACACACCTATCAAATTTCCTGATTTTACATTTAAAATGGTGTTTATAATTTAAATTATGTATTTGGATTTCAAATTATTTTCATAAATATTTTTGGTTAAATTTCATATGATATTTCAAATTCCAAGTATTTTGAAAATATTTTAAGAATAGATTTAAATAAAATGTGTGTTTAATAAAGTTTTAAACCACATTCGGGTCATTGTACAAATTAAGGAATGAATTATTAAGACTTCATAGTATTTATGATTTGCAAACATAAGGCCTATTTGGAACTATTAAGAACTATTCTTAAAATATAATTTTTTTGAATGAGGTGTTTTGGGTGACGCTTAAAAGAGATTTCTAAGAAATTATTTCATTCATTCTTCTTATTTAATGATTTATGGAATTGTTTTAAAATAAATGACTTGGGATCTTTTTGAAAATAGTAACAATTTCATGAATTATTGTAAAACTATATTGATGTTGATTCTCGAATAAAATGTATGGAATGTGAAATCATGGATTTGTGGATTCATGTGTGATATTAGTTGAAACTTGTTTTTGTTAAATTTATAGCAACTTGAATGAATTTTTAATGAATCTAATGGGAACCGTGGTATTTATTTGGGTAGTCCAATAAATTAATTTTAGGATTTTAATTGTTAATTTACAATTGTATTCCGAAAAATGTTTATTTATCCAAGCTTTATAAAATTTATAAATATTTTTTACTAATAATGAATTTATTTAGACTTTTTGGTGGCCAACATAGAATTTTCATGGTCATTCTTATGTTAAATTTCATTAATTAAAAATTAATCATTGTTTAAATGTTATAGTTGGTTTTGAAATGATAAAACGAGGTTTCCTATTAAAATGAACTAAAATTGGTTTTCTATTTTGGTGATCATGACACGATTTCAATGTGAATTTTTAATGTTTTAAACATTTTAACATTTACATATTTACATGTAAATGATTTTAACCCTTTAATTTATTGTTGATGATTTTGAATATGGTTTTAAATGTTTTCACTTCATTCTGATGATTTTTATAGAAAATTGATTATGTATCCAATTAAGTCTACTCAAAAAAATTTCTCAATTTTTATGTGGAATTAAAAAACAAATATTTCATGTTGGGGTTTAAAATTTTGAAAATCATATTTTTGAACATTAAAAGTAGTTTTGAGATGATATTAGAAATTTTAAATTATGATGTTGTAATTTGAAAAGTTTTGGTCTCTTGCAAGGTGTTTTATAAACTGGTTGGATTCAATATGGAAATTGGAAAACGTTTAAAAAATTGGTTTGGTGTTCAAAAAATGAGTGACATATTTCATAAAGGGACATGGACAATACATTTAAAAGAAGTTAGTTTAGTGTGATTTTTTTACATGGATGGACCAACTTTTGGTTGAGGTTTGTTATATTCAATTTTTTTGTGAGTTTTTTTGTGGTGTTCCTTTGATTGGTGGTTTGGTTAGATTATATAGCCATTTTGTGAACTGATTTTATGAATACCAACATTAAAATCAATTTACCCCTTCCACATAGATATTATATTCTAGTTAAGTCAAAACATATGAAGTCTCTAGAAAATATAATATAAACATGTTCAGTTTCTATTATGTATCTTCTTGTTATGGGGGAATGTTCCCAAATTAATTCAAACTCTATTAATATTTTTCACATATTTATTAAATATTTTTTAACTATTCTTAATATGTAATCCTTATTGAACATCATATTCCAATGTATTTTAAAATTATTAATTCGTAGTAATAAGATAAAAAATTTCTTATTAATTAACATATTTCCTTAAAAAAAATTAAGTCATAAACTTATTGATTCATTCATTCTAGGGAATATTATTTTTATGTTTTTATGCGGTTTTTGGTAAATTTGATGAACTCCCACACTCTTTCATCATTACATAATATTTTCGATTAAATGCTCTTAATGTTCTCCAGTATAATTTCAATTCTATTTTTATTCTCTCTTGATGTTGTTTTCTCTTTCTCACAAAAACCATGTTTTGATTATCTTTCTTCTATAGACTGAAATATACATTAATAACCATGAACTAGTCTTATGTGAATCTCTATTTTTCCCTCAATGGAATGAAAATATGTTTTCTCTAAGTTGAATGGCATAAATTTGAAAATGTCTCAACCATAACTTGATTTTACAATTGAGATGGAAAACCATTAATGCTTTGGTAATTACCGAATCCTTAAACCGTGAACTAAATATCATGAATATAGATTTATGTACAATGATTTTAGAGTGAATTAATATAGGGTAGAGTGTAATTTTTGGGTGTATCTATTAATGGATTGCAGAGGCCTCCTCGTTTATTTCAATGTAGTGGATATTTTTTAAATGTAAGTTTCTTATAATAAAAAGGCAAGACATGTTCTTTGTAACACGATAAAAATTCTGAATATTTGGACTCTATGACACGGTAGGTATAAACCCAACTTATACAATCAATTAGATATACATTTTTATTAAATTTGTGGTTTTGTCTCCCAATTAAACCCCTTGTTAACAATTTAAACCTCTATAGTTGTGACTAAATTTTTATATATTGAAACATTACATATTGTGGGAATCTATATTGAAATAATATTAATTTACATTTTTTTTATAATATACACACCAATTTTAAAAAAATTATTAAGAAATATGTCTTTTGAACATTGTTCATTTCAATAATATTATATTTATTACTCATCCTCATTAAATTTCATCAATTCCCTAGCATCCAAAAAAATTAAATCATTCTTTTAAATGAATATAGATGTGAATATTTAATTATAATAATTTTTTTATAAAAAATAATACAAATATATTTTAAATTTATTGAGTGTTTATTGTTATAGTAATTTTTAAAATGATGTTTAACCATTTTATAATCATAATGTATTAATGTTTTCCATTATATATAGTATGGTATGTTATAGTTTGTTTTATATTAGTGTTTTGTTTGATAATATTTACCCAAACAGTATTTATTTAATGAAATATACATACTTAAATCCTAGGGTGTTATAAGGATACAAGTACGCCACCAGATAGATACCTAAATCATGAACCAATCCCAATAACATGACATTTTATTCATTTTATTCATACTTGGAGCCATAATTTAGTGTCTGAAATAATTACTAGGATATGGGTTATGGTGTATAAAAGATATAGGAAAATGTCAACATGTATTGTATGTTTAGATCATCTATCAAAAATTTGTGTGGATGAGAAACTTTTCAACAATAGAAAAAATAATAATGAAATTTTATCTAATACTTCACCAACACCCAACCATAGAAAATATATATTTAAGGAGAAAATGGTTATATTCATTAGATTCATCTCTCGAATTGTAATAATTGCATTTTTTGATTAAGAATCATCCCCCACCACTTCTGGAGAATGACCTAGGTTTCTTGAACTAGTATGATTAGTAGTCATCATATACTGGGTACCAGTGATCATTTTGGATGAATTTATAAGATAACTCCTATCATTGTGGAGTAATTATTTTCATAAATTTAATTACCCATTTCATTCAAAGTATACAAAAATTATGTTAAATAATAAAATTTTGGGATCCCCTTACTAGAATTATTAATAACTCTCACCTTTCTTAATAAATATCTTATGTGAATTTAATTTTTTTTAAATGAATATTATATGAGCCTAATTGGATGGAAATGAATTGAAAATAGATGCATGGTAATCATATGATAGAAAAGAGTAAAGATGAAGTTAAAGTGTTCATAATGTTTTCAATAGAGCATGGATTACACCCTTCTTAAATCATTTTTTGTCTTTACATTGTTGTTATTCCAGAAAACTTACCCCATAAGAGTTATAAGAAATGTTTATTTTTTCACAGAATAGATCAAATAAAAAATTGGATTTAAAATTGGGATATACTATACATGATTATAGATTCAGAGGATATTGTTGTTTATGGATCATTTGACATGAATACAAGTGTAAATGATGATGTAGATTTAATGTAATAAATTACATTTTCAATTTAAAATTAGCTTCATGATTTTACAATGTTTTTTGAGAGGATACATAGTTGTGATAATATGCCATTTTATACAGGATGTACTAAATAGAGAACATTTTAAGAGGTATTGTAATTATATAAATGGGATGTTTGAGAGTGGTGGAGTGACATTAGCTTTACTTAACTACATGGTCTATTGAATAATATGATTCTAGAAGAAATGAACTTCCTTATCAAAAATATGAATCTAAACATATTTTATGTTCAAGGGGAATGATCTCTAAAAACACACGGTTTTCAAAGTGATTAAATATTGTTTCTCAAGGACCATAAATCTCTCACAAAATTGCTAATGTATGATACAAACCAATACATGATAAATGAAGCAAATCATTGGAAATTTGTATGCTACTTTCCTATCATTCCAAATTTTATAAGACTATATGAATATTAAGAAACCATGTGAAAATTAACATGGAAAGAAAATAGAAGAATAAAATGTGGGAACCAACATCATCAATAATATACACCTCCATGGAAAAAATTTGATTAATTGTATCCTGATTTAGAAATGAGTAGAGAGACATTCATCTTTAATTATCTGTATATAGAATAAATACATTTGGAGTAGAATGTAATACTGATTATACATGGACCATCATGTTGGTAAATTATAACATTCCACTATGGTTTTTCATGAATCAATAATACCTTATGTTCTGTCTTCTTACATGTGGACCAAATCAACCTATTAATGATTTTGATGTCTAATTGGATCTATTGATTTAATATATGAAATTTATATGGGATACATGAGTTATTATGTATGATACTCATATAATTAAAGAATTAACATTGAGGCCCATGTTTTATGGGATGATTAATGACATTCGTGCTTAAAGAAAATTTTTAGGCTAATGAATTATAGGAATATTGGTGTGTCCCATTTGTGATGAATACACACACTACATTCAGTTGAAACATTCCTCAAGTAAAATATTTCAATAAAATTAGAAATTGGTTCTTTGATGACTTAAATACCAATCCCAGATGACAAAATTCAATGTGAACACCGAACAAGGTACAACACCAACACTACTATTGGGTGATCCCCTATTTGAAAAAGTAAAATATACTGACAATGATTTAGATAAAACATTATAGAAAAACCATATGATATAAGGTTGAAAAAATACATCAATTTTCATTGAATTACTGTATTTGAATTTTTTGTATGTTAGTCATTTTCTTGATGTCATGCGTGTAGAAAAAATATATATTTAATAGTGTTATTAGAATGTAACTAAATGTTCATGTACAAACAAAAGATGAAATCAAGGATACATTTTACAAGATATCCACAAGGATAAGAAATTATTTTGAACTATTGAAGGGTAAAGGGATGACTTTTTATCCCCCAACAGTGTACACTCTATCTAGATAGAAAAATATCAAGATTTCATTTTCCATAATGGTGTAAAATCTTGATAGGGGTATTGATCTAAAATCAAGAATGAAATCTTAATATATAATTTGATGTTATATTAAATAAAATAACAGGACTATCATGTTTTTTATGTAATATTTCATGCTTGTTTCTTTTCATTGCATTATTCATAAAATGTATGAAATACCGTAACAAGACTCTGATTCTTTTTCAAAGCTATATGTTGTAATTTTATAGACCTGATGATGTTTCTTATAATGAATAAGGTGGTTTTAGATATATTTTATGAAATAGATATGTTACTCCCATAATCATTCATTAATATAATGGTGGACCTAATGGTTTACTTTGTTAGAGATATTCAAAAATGTGGTCTTGTCCATTACAGATAGATGTACCCCATAAAACAGTATATAAATATTCTGAATGGGTATGCCAAGAATCAATGTTGGCTAGAATGTTGTATTGTAGAATAATATATTGTAGAAGAGGATGTAGAATTATGTTCTGATTACCTATTATCTGTTGATAGAATCGATCTCCAAATGTCTCTTCACAATGGACACCTTATGGGTGAAGGGATTTTTGGAAGAGGTATTGTTACAATTACCATCATAGAGCATGAACTAGAACAACATAAGATTTTACATAATAGTCAATATGTTGATCCATAAGTTGAATCCCAAAAAGAAATTATTTTAGATTTGAATCCATCAAGGTCCCAAATATGGATATAAAAAACATAATCAATATTTTATAGGATGGTTCTGAGAGAATATTTATAATAAGTTATCAGAAAAAATGAATTCAATTATCGATCAACTTCGATGGCTAGCCAGGGACGAAATGAAAATATTATATCTTGGACTAGTTTGGAAATTATAGTTTATATGTTCTATAAAAGATAACATTATGACTACAATATGATTCAAAATAATGGCATTATTTTTGTTTCAGAATTCATGCACATATCTAGTTTAAAAGATATAAACAAAATTTATTAGATTATGTCATATTTCATAGTTCTCATATAAATATATATATTGGATTATAAAAAATTTAAAGATCGTATTTTCCATTAAAAATGGGTTAACAATAGTAGTGTAGTGAAGGTTGATGAAATGGGGTTCGTGAAAGTGAATTTCAATTTATAAGGGGATAAATACTATCCATTCATAACAGAATCACAAGCAGTGAAAGTATTTTATACCTCATATCTGGTAGACAAGAATTGGTAAATTATTCTTCTGATTTCTAAAATAAATATAGGGCTAGATGAAAATTCAATAGAGGATGACCCTTCCTTTGGGAGATCATAATTAGATCTTGGTGGTCCCAATGTAGAAAATGTCTTGTATGTTAAAGGGGACCACAAAGAGGAGATTTGGATTATCGATAGTTTATAAAAATTCGTTCAACTATTATGAAAACATGTAGTGTTCAATGAGAATGTTAAAATGATTTTTAATATAAAATGATTTTCCTCAAAATATTAAATTTTATATACTATATTAACATAATATAAAATAAATATTTAATTACTCATGAATATAATGTTAGATGAACGTGATGATGTTACTAATCTTTGGGAAGAACATGTTATTGATGATGAAACTAAAAAAAATTACTGGGTTAAAAACATGTTTTTGAAAAATAAAATAAGAACAAATAAGAATAACATTATTTTATTAAATTATAAATGAAATATGAAAGGGAATAATATTTGATATTGGAAAGAATCATCGTAGAAAACCTGTTGACCGGAATCAGTCAATGTTCTTTAGTTATGTTGGTGTCACAATGAGGATGAATCTACTGATTAATATAGATTCATAGCTACTTGTCTATACAATATCTAAGGAATCCCCTTTTGAAGATATAAAGGTAATGGTGTGATATTATTTCTTAATTTTATCAAAAAAATTATATATTGAAATGTTGAATTAGTTATCATTATTATTTGCAAAGTTCATTTATTTTAGAATATTTCCATAGGAATTATGCATTAACGACTGCCCAAAAAGCACATAGAGGCTTCTATAATCTTCTTATCAATTTATAACTTTTATATGTTGAGGGTAATGAAAATCCTCACCCACTAGTTAGTTATGTAGACATTATAAAGTAGGAATCATGGAATTCATTCATTAGTGGTCTTGATGAGAAATCATTTTAGGTGTATTTTTTTGATATTATATTGTTTTAAATTATCTATTTTATTCAGTTTTTTCAAATATGCTAATTTTGAAATAGAAAAAGGGCGATGAAAATAAATGAACGTGTATCCAAACCAATATACTGCTATTTTAAAGAAATGATGTGGTAAAAATCACTAAAGAATAAATTGGTATATGTATTAAATAGAAAATAAATTTCTTATGTGATATGAAACAACATATGTTCCTTTATTTATATGTAGATTGATGAATCAAAATCCAGGCCAATTGCATCCCACATCCTATTTCATGGAAGTAGTCTCACGTAAATAAGGATGGTAAACTAGTTGATGAATAAAAAGTAGTATAGGAATCATGTGAAAGTATAATATAATAGTAATTATTTATGATTTATAAAAATATTAAATAAGAATATCTATTTATGTTCATATAAATTTTATATAGTTTATACAAACGAATTGGTAATGGGAATACAATATGAAAAACTAACTTTAGTAGCATTATAGTAAACAGAACAATATGGTCAAGTTAGAGGAGTATTTTTTAGAATGTCTCTTCGAACATATTTAGAGAATAAAAAACAAAAGGAAGTTTCATATAATACACTCAATGGATTGTAGGAAAAAATAGATTCTTTTCAATATATTATTGAACGATCTTGTTTGGTAGAGAAATATATGAGAAAGGATCAAAGTGAACTGGAGGTGGAATAATGATCTGCACAGGATAAACAAAATGACTCCACTAGATTTGAGGATAGTCATTCTATACAACCTCATACCTTACCTAAGGTAATAAATTTTTTCATTAATATTTCTCCAAAATGAAATTAAAAAGTTTAAAATAATTTTATCATAATAAAATTATATCAGATAATGTTGTTTGTGGTTTCTATATGTCAACACCCACACACAACCATGTTTTAAGGGGTGTAGAGTATAATATCCTAGGGGACATGCTACACAATAATGAATACTCAAAATAATACATGAGAATGGGAACTGAGCTTGTTCAAGAGACGACCACTGAGTCGTCAATCCCACTCAATGATCCAGATACTACAATTCTCAATGTCGTTGTTATTACTTTCATAGAATGGCTGTCTAATCATATAATGATACATTAGGTACATATTTAACAAAACATTTAAAATGAAAAACATCTAATAATTGATGAAAAAATTTCACAAGTGAGGTATGGTATCACTGTAGCACCCAATAATTTTATATTATGTATCTTCTTAAAAAATTGATTTTTTTATTATCTTATGCGACAGACAATAATGAGTTCGGTTGCGTTACACGCAAGGTCATGTATTACCGAACAACAATATATTATTAAAATATTATAATAATAAGACATAATCTAGCCATTATGTTGGTGGTTATGAATATTATTAAATAAATAATAAAAATATATGGTTGAATTAATTGGTTTCAAATTAATTATAACTAAATATAGGAACCAACTAAATATATAGAAAATAATTTTACAAAGAACTGTTTTTTGCATAGACAAGTTTTTTATCATAATAAATTAAAATAAGTAAGATTAGTGAATTATATTTATTAGAACTACATATTATATACTCAATCAACTATTTTAAATTTTAATCCATTATATTTGATTGGCATAAGATAAGAACAAACCCAATTTCATGCATAAAAACTATCATTTTTTTCTAACGACAGTTTTACCAACTTCAAATTGAAATCCTATTATAAATTCAATTTTGACACTTTTATATATTTTATTTGATAAAATAAACATATTATCTAATATAGGGATATAAAAATGCACATTGTTTTATTTTTTTTGTGTTTTTTAATAAGTTTCACGTTTTAATGAATAGTGAAAATACTAAATTTTAATTGAAAAAATATTTTTCATCGTAATAATTTATAGGAATTAGTTACATATTTTATTAGTTTAAAGGTATAATTATATTATATTTTAATATTTTAATCCAATATATTTCATTGGAATCAATTTCTCATTTAATTTTTATTTAAAACCAAGTCATTCCTTTGGACGTTTTCTCTTTCAAAACTCATTTTCTTGATCCATAAATAGGATTAATTCCAAATAATTTCCAGAAATTCTCTGTATTTTGAATTATAAAAAATTTATTTCATATTTTGAATCAGAAGTTACAAATTTAGTTTTTATGTCTATTTTATTTTTTGGAATATACGAATAACAACATTATCAAATTTTAATACCACATTTAATGGTATGTCCGATAATTAAGGGTTAAAATAATATATTAGATATTAAAAAACTACACTAACACTTTCCCAAAGCTTATTGGTTGAATATAGTTCATCCCTTATCACTTAATTATCAAAAATGAATAATCAAATGGACACATTCCCAGGATAATGACTTAAATATTATTAAACTCAGTGTGAGTAAAAAAATATACCATTCTTATATTTAATATGAATAATATTATTAATATGGACATATATTTTTTTTTCTGAAATATAAAATATATACATATAACATGATAATAAATTTTTATTTTTGAGTGATGAAATAATTATCATTAATAATTAAAAAATGATGATGCAGTAATTCCACAATTAATAATGGAATTAATTAAAAGATATTTGAAATATTGAATGAATTTTTTTTACATAAGTAAAGAGATACAAATAATATAAGGGTGAATAGGACATGTGAGGCCTTTTTTAAGGGAATATTTTAAAAGTTATATTGCTATATGTTTTTCCTTAAAGTAAATTTTATGAATAATGTCAAAATTGATACTTATGATATTTTATGAAAATAATATTTTATTAAATTATTTAAAATAATAAAAATATTAAATTAGGATTAATGGATGAGATACGGTTGAAAATATAATTTATTTTCTGTTTATGGTCCTTTTTAAACATTATATGTAAAAATTGCGCCCTCTTATTATAGAATAATTTGTTACCATAATTAAAATTAAAATAGGTTAATTAATGGTTAATCCCAATGGTAAGGTTTAAAATAATACCGAAAATTTTATAAAATAATATTTTTCATTATACTAAAACCATATATAATCTGATCTTAAAATAGATATGATTTTTATGGAATTTTTATTGAGATTTAATTTATTATAAATTAATAATTTGAGAAATTCCAAAAGTGCCTCTCACATTCATTATAAAAGGACACCTCCTCCCTCACTTCCTCACACCACATTGATCCTTCAAGATCGACCAAACCCTGAAAAAATAAGCTTCTATATTCCCTCTCATAATCCTATAATCCTCCCTTTGGGTATAAATCCAACCATGGAAGTATTTTTTTATAAACAAAAAGGTCTTACCTGAAAATGTCGTTACATTCTTCAATGATCACATTAGTTTAATTGCTTCATCAAATACTTATTTTATTATTATTTCAAGTTTACATAATAAAATCAGTATCCTAAATATACTAATATGTTTCTATATTAATTTTTATGGCTAAAAGTGCACAAAAAATCAATCTAATGTGTAATGATCTTACTGTTCTTGTGTACGACTAACTACCACCTCACGAAAATATGTTGTTCATTTTTTCTTTACAACCTCTTATGTTTTAAAATAATAATGGAAAATATTTTTTAATATAATATATATGATATTTATTATCTCTTTAGGCTTCTAGATTTCATAAAAATCTCATACCTTCATACTTTCATTTTTTTAAAAATACGATAACATCATTTGTGGACGTGTCGAAAACGGCCTCTTAAAAGCGATGTGATAAATTCACACTATATATGGAGTGTATAAATAATGGTTATAATAAAAATAGGTAAAATATATGACATAAATATGATAATATAATTATAATATAAAAATATGTTATTTACTTTTCAATCTTTAAAAAAATAAATGGAAGTTGAGTTCATGCGTACGTTCGAACTACTGTCTCCATGAACGGTGCATTTCATTTATTATCTTTAAATATTATGGATTATAGTAAATAAAATAAATATTAGATATATATTATATTTAAATAATGTTTTAAATTCTATATATGATGAAATACCGATCTATGTAATTGGAACAATAGTTTACATGTGAAAACTTAGTCGAGAAACTAGGAAATTACCACCCAAAAGAGTGAAATTAATGAATGATTACTCACAAATGGGTGATAAAATATTATAATAGGATCAAATATGATATAATAAATATTTATATGGTACTGGAATAAGTTATTAGGATGATTTAAACTATTATACAATAGGTTAAATGGCATTCACCCAAAAGGAATTGCAAGTAAGGGATCATTGTATACCTTTTATTTCAATGGGACACATGCCTTATACAATATTTATTTATTTTTGTGAGGTTTATATACTACACATGAATGTATTTTATAATTATTATAATTATTATTGCGTTATTTTAATATCTATATATGTTTCTATCATTCATGGTAATTCTATTCTACTCATTGTAAATTTATAGGAATTTGTTTCACAATCTCAATGTTATAATTATGATTGCGTTATTTTAATATCTATATAAGGAATGGTTTTTAACCTATATTTCATGACCAGAAATTAACGTTTTAATAATTTACTAATGTTTTGAATATTCAATTAAAAATTTACAATGTTTTTTTTTCTATGAAAAATATATCTTTTATAAATGTGCGGACTCTTAAATAAATGATTATGATGTTGTAAGGTATTTCTCGTCACACGTATACTTCTGTGAGATATATTCATTGTTCAACACTTCATACATGTGTGTGGTGTATGATCTTCACATTAATAAATAATATCATCAATATCTTTTGAATCATGATGTTATAAAATTCATTTAACTCTATTCCTTTATAAGGATTATGAATTAAATGTTTCAAATTGGCATGGGACACTTAGGAATGCTAAAAAATTATTTTCCTCAAGATTTTTTCAATGGTATCCTTTAAAATTATCTTCATCTATATTAGAATCCTTTTGTAAGTATTATAGATCATTGATTTTTATCTATTATTATACCATCTACCATATTTTATTAATGATTTTATGATCATTTTGATTATGGTTGTGAAATTTTGATACCATTAATTGTTTATGGTTAAAGTATTCACATTTCAAGCATTATTTTCTCATTAGGAATGTTTATGTTGTTTATGTTTCATGTTTTTTATATGAGGAATTTATTGAACTAATTAATTGATGGGAAGGGCCTGTTATAGCCCCTTGATCCATCGGTATGTCTCATGAGATTAAGTTAGTTGGTGAAAATCCTTTCATGTTTGTATCCATGTAGTTTTTAATTGTTAGGAGGATATATCTTGGATAAAATCAGATGGTTTTCTACCCATATAAATAAACTACCTTGAGTATATGTCATGACATAAACAATCGATTTGATATATTTTCATAGTGCAGACGTCCGACATTATGAATTCCTTAGTTATTAATATTCCATGTGATTATTCAATTAATTATAATATTTATGGTTATGTTTCCTAACTCATGTGATTATTTAATTAGCATGTTTTTCAGTAATTTACCCTGATATATTTATTATTCCTTATCCAATTATTTTAATGGAATTTCTTTTCAGTTATTGACATTTACATATAGATTTATTCTCATTGATTCATTATTTATTCGGTTGTACATACCCTTTCTGATCATTTGAGATCACCACCATTTTTGTTCCTTCTCTAGGAATCCAAGAAGTGATGTTGTAACACCCCAAGATTTCATAGGGTGTTATTTCTTCAAAATAATTCAATAACTTGCACTAGACACAACACTGAGTTAAAGCGCACCATGACTTACCAAACTAGCCGTTATGAATAGTAATACCTACTTTTGAAATTTTATAAATTCTATCTCTCAAAATGGACTTCTTTTTTGGATTTTTAATATCAAAATTAACCTAGGGTGAAATTTTGGTACTTTTCAGATAACTTTAATATTTTGATGAATAGTGAAAATTACTAAATTTTAATTAAAAACAACTTTTTTAATCAAAATAATTAATAGTGATAAATTATGAATTTGAGGGGTTTTAAAGTATAATTAGAATATATTATTACCATTTTATCCAATGGTGTTCATTAGAATTAATTTCACTTTGAAATTGGACCTAAACAATTGTCAATCTTTTGATATATATTGTTTCTTAAAAACACGCTATTTATTGTGACAACATGAATTAATTATAAAATTAATTAATGCAACTTATATGTTTGGAATTTTTTAAAATAGACATCATTTTTGAATTCGGAATATCAATTATATCTTAGGGTGAAATTTTGGCATTATTCTGAAAAACTTCAATTTTTGATGAATAGTGAAACTACTAAGTGGTAGTTAAAAAACTGAATTTTTCATAAAACTTAATTTTACCGCTTCTGTGATTGTAATTTCAAAAATCCGAGAGACACGGTTAATATCAAGAAGTAAAATGTGGTTCAATGAGATGAAAATAATTTTTGGTGAATAGTAACTTTTTACTTTTATTTACCACGGTTAAAAGTAAATAGGGTAATTAAGGGTAAAAATGATATTAATATTACCCTAACACATGTCCTAATTCTATTGGACAAGTGTATCTCGACCCAAAACAACCTTAGGAATAAAATATTATCATTTAGGTCCACTTGGATTAGATTAGGACATTTATTATTATTTAATTCAAAGAAGAGTTAAAAGAGTTAAAATCAAAGTTTATTTACTAAAACATTTTTAATATAGGGTCATACATAAGATAAATTCGATTTTAAATATTAATTAGAAAGATAAAAAGGTTTCCTACATAATGATATTTTGTTTATAATTTTTAGACATTAAATAAGTTAATTTATTTATGACACAATGATGATGCAGTAATTACCATAATAGTGAAAAATTAAAATAAATGATATTATAAACACCCAAATAAATATAATTTGAGACTTTTAATGAATTACAACAATTTTCATGGATCATATGACATATTATTATTGATTTAATGGACTTTTTTCGAAGTAATCATTCTGTTATGAGTTTCACAAAAATCAACTATTGAATAGTGTCAAAATTGACATAAAAGAGTTTTTAAAACAAATATTATATTATTAATTGATATTAAATTATTAAAAATCTAAGGTTCGGTCAAACGAATTATATAATGATAGGTGTATCATTAATGGACCACTTGGGGGTCACTTGGATGTATATAGTATGTTTATTAACTATATAATATAAAAATACAAAGTGACATGGCAAATGTCAAACTAATTAACTAAGAGTTAAAAAAAAGATAAGGTTAATATAATGACCCAAACCTGTCTAAATTCTATTGGTTGAATTTTTTTGGACCAATCCCCACCATAAAATTTTAATAATAAACTTTTGAGCCATTAGAAACCGAATATAAATTTATTATAAATTAATATTTCTAGCTTTTCCAAAGGTGCCCCTCTCCCCTCTTATAAAAGGGCACTCCTCCTTCTCATTTCTTCACACCTTAAAAGCCTTTTGGTTCGGCCAAAATCTGCCCAAATACTCTCTCAACTTCCCTCACTACAACCTAGAGGCCTTAGTTTGATCATAAAGCCAACCTAAGGAGCCCTTTTGATCAAATCAAAAGGAAGAATCCGAAGAAGAGGTAATGTTTTCACCACCCTTTTTCAAATTCATTTCTTCTTCCACTTCTTCTTTCTTTGTTATTACCACTCTAAAATAATAAATCCAGTATCTTATATATAATGTGATGTTATTATAAATATGGTACAACCATATTCATTATTCTATCCACCCTTTGAATAACATGTCACCATACGTGCGTACGTATGGCTTACCGTCTCCACGTCGTGGTGTAATTGTTATTCAATATATTATTATTTGGATGGGTATAATAATGATGTGTAACTCATGTAAATAATAAATATAACATGATAATGATTCTGTATATATGATATACTATACAATTATATATTATTTTAATATCAAAAGAATGATATTGTCGCTCGTGCGTACGTACGGACTACCGTCTCCACGAACGCGATGAGATTCATTCTCCATCGTATCCATTCAAGTATAATTATCATTTTCTGATTTAAAAATAATGTTTAAGGACTTGATATCATTCTGGATATTAATAATATACAACCTATCCATGACAAACATGACTTACGTAACAAAACATATAAAAGAAAATGAGTAAGTTAACACCCGAAACGACGATAATACTAAGATATTATTAACAAAGCAATGTTAAAAGATCATATATGATATCATATTAATATATATGATTATTGTATAATTTAATAACAATTATTTTACCATTATACAGGAGGTTAACCTACCCCAACCAAGGAAAATTACAAGTTAAGGGTTATTTCACAATCTCTTCATTATCCGGGGTTGTTTATACGTAATAATCTACTGGGATCTCTTTATCATCCACATCCATGTTTCTTAAAAATGTATTTCAAAATATTTTTACTATTTAAAAGAATATGGGTTAAGGTAATTTATACCCTTTTTTTTACTTTTTATAATAATTTTATAAAGGAATCTTTCCGTCATTTTCCAAACAAGGTGCTTTTTAACCTTTTCGACAGAATTAAGGTAAGAATGTTTTTTTAACTTATACGGCGGGTGCAGTTATTTTCCACCGTTATAAAATCTTCGAATCTTCCTTTACAAGCTTATAAGAATATTTTCAAAGTAAATGTTTTATTTTATAATAATTTGACTTTTAAATGATTTCCAAATGAATATTTTAAGAATTTTTGAAAGGTACTCTTTATCAAGATCATAATTTTACATGTTTTAAAGATTTATCTTTCTAAATATTTTTAATTAATGTCCATGTTTTCAAAATGATTTTAAGGATTTATTTATATGGACATGAAGGTTTTGAAATGATATTTCTTTTAAAAAGTTTCAAAGTGGTATGGTACAGTTTGATTCAAAAATATCTTTTAAATTACTTCCTTTATAAATGTGCGACTTTTCAATGATTTCGAGAAAAGAGATATTTCTCTCAAATAGTTTTGATTTCATCTATGTCAACATCCTTTGATGAATTTTAAGCTTATTTGAAGTTGATTTATTATGATACAAGACTTCTATATTGTATTGAAGGTTTTGTGATATGTTTGACTATGGATGTGCTATTTTTATACCATTTATGGTTTATGGTTAAAATATTGACATTTCGTATGCTAGTTTTAATACGAATGTTTATGTTATGTTTAAACCTTTTCATATGGGAATGCATTAGACTTAATATGTGACTGGTGGAGCCCGCTATAGCTCCTCGATGCATCGGTAGGTCTCATGAGACAAATTAGTGTCTTGGCACAAGGCCTTGGAAAAATCTTATTTGTAGTCTTGGCACGAGGCCTTGGCTATGTGGTTATGATAGTCTGGCATTATGCATTCCATCACTATGAAAGTGGTTATTGATATTTCATGTGATTATTCGATTAGTAGAATATCCACGTGAATAAGTAAATGGCATTATTTCATTTTATTTTTTCCATACTATGTTGAAGTACAAGTTTAAAAGGCTTTTGTTTTAGTTATACATTGCCTTAAATGTTTATTCTTATTTATGAAAGTTTCCGCTATATTGTTATCCTTACTGGGCATTTTAGATCACCCCTTTTCTATGTTTTATTTTTCTCAGGATGTGATGAAGTAAATTATAAATGACCTGCAGGGATATTATGAGGGGATAATAGTGTGGACTATGGAGAAAATATGTTGTTGTAGTACTTTTTCACCTTATGATGTAATGTAATACATTATGAATATATCTAGTGTTTCCAAGGCTACTAAACCAATCGGTCTTTCGATATTTGATCTTTCTTGTGATCATGCCAATGTTACGAAGTAATGCACCAACTCTGGGTAACTGGGGTCGGGGCATTACAGTTGGTATCAGAGGAAGTTTAGTACAAACCTTGGAATCTAGATTTAGATAAACTCTGATTAGAGAACATAGACCTAATATGAACCTTGAGGATTAGTATAAAAGAAATTCCTAGAATTTTGGTATTGTAGAGATTTTGTGAGTTTTCCGAGCAACACATCCCTGTCTGGATACGATCAGGTAGAGGCGGCTCTGGCACAGATGAACCTAGGGGTAAAACCCGAAAACACCGCTTTGAGCTAGACTCGAATGGGAACTGGTGCACGACAACGGGCCTTGCTGCACTATTGGTTATGACACTCCTGGGGGATATGCTTAGGATAATTCTCATTTTCTCTACAAACCATTATTAAGGGTTTATGAGTATATACTTCCTCAAAGGAGACATTTTTATGATTATGGATTATATTCATAAACTATTTAATTTATGTTATGTGTATTACAAGTTTGGGATTAGGTATTGTTATTCATAAACTAATCTAGTGTATGCCATTGTTTAGAAATGGCGCCCAGTAGAAGGAATGATAACTCCAGCAATGCACATGATCTAAAGAGAAAGAAGGATCATATATTTCATGGTCTTAAGCCAGAATTTATAAAAGAAATAGTCTCCCATGTATTATCATCATATGAATAAATAATATCATGTGTTGATAAGATAAGTAAAGAGTTTACTGAGTCCTATGGCTTTGAAGGGAAGCAAGAGAAGAAAAGGATGGAAGAGAGAAATATGGATAAAGGGAAGAGGGAAAATAAGAATTTTCCCATATGTGATAACTGTGGGAAGGAACACCCTGTAACTTGCCTGAAAGGAATGGGAGTTTATTATAAGTGTGGAGGAAAAGGGCACAAAGTACGTGACAGAAAGGGTAAGAAAATGGTTTCAAATGTACAATGCTTCATTTTCAAGGAGTTTGGACACTACACGAACCTATGTCCCAGTCATCAGACTATGCCGCAAATGATGCTATTGGATAATAATCAAGTTATGATACTACCACAGATGAAGAGGAATGATTAGAGTTCTTATGTTGATTATGTCAATTGAGTGTTGTATCAACAATATACTTGTTATAATAATTATGGAGTATATAAGGATTGTACTGCAGTACTATTTCATTAAGGACTTGAGATTGTGTGGAAAAAACAAAAGTGACTCAATAGTAGGATAAATTTTTGGAAAATATATGGTTGAGAGAATGATAAACCATAATATAGTTCTGATACCTAGGTAGTGATTTTGGAATAATACATGATTGATTTGGATAAATTATATTGGATAGTTCTAGTTTGGATTATTTTTGATTGCCATAAAAGGACAACCTGGAGGTTGGGCGACAACCCGTCGCGTCCGGCAAGGCCGCGAGACCTGAACCCACAACCGAAGGGCGACAAGGGTGTATCAACTACCACTGTCCCACGTGATGTCCTGGATTGAATAATGTCGTTTTTTAATGGTTCTTCTAGATGAATTATAAATTCATTTTTTTAACCCTATACGAATAGGATAAATAGAATATTATTTTTAAGTTCTATTATCTTTTAGAGTGAAAGATGAGTCTGTAGTAGAAATTAGATAAAGGACGGAACACTACTTGTCAAGAATATATTTTTTCTTCTTCTCTTATTCTATGAAGAAATTAATTCTTATACTTTATTTAAGGAATCATAAAACCAAAAATGTGTTATCCTAATACCCTATGTTTTGTTGAGCCGATGGTATTTCAAATCATCATAGATTGATGAATTTAAGGACCTCAATTTTAAACATGTTTGTGATTGATGGCCTCAATCACTACCTATAAATATTTACGTTTTTCCTCCAATTATATGTCTCTAATTTCCACCAATGTTCTCCTAATCGAGATCATAATTTGATGGTGACCCTTTCATTTCTCTTTTCCTTATATTAAGACTAAATTTTAGTAACCCAATTTCCGATGTGGGTTTTCCCACAAAGATATTTTTTATTTTCAACCTTTTATTTTCGAAGAGCAATTTGAAATTGCGAGGACGCAATTTATTGAAGGAGGGAAGAATGTAACACCCCAAGATTTCATAGTGTGTTATTTCTTCAAAATAATTCAATAACTTGCACTATACGCAACACCGAGTTAAATCGCACCATGACTTACCAAACTAGCCATTATGAATAGTAATACCTGCTTTTGAAATTTTATAAATTCTATCTCTCAAAATGGACTTCATTTTTGGATTTTTAATATCAAAATTAGCCTAGGGTGAAATTTTGGTACTTTTCGGATAACTTTAATATTTTGATGAATAGTGAAAATTACTAAATTTTAATTAAAAACAACTTTTTTAATCAAAATAATTAATAGTGATAAATTATGAATTTGAGTAGTTTTAAAGTATAATTAGAATATATTTTTACCATTTTATCCAATGGTGTTCATTAGAATTAATTTCACTTTGAAATTGGACCTAAACAATTGTCAATCTTTTAATATATATTGTTTCTTAAAAACACGCTATTTATTGTGACAGTGAGAATTAATTATAAAATTAATTAATACAACTTATATGTTTGGAATTTTTTAAAATAGACATCATTTTTGAATTCAGAATATCAATTATAGATTAGGGTGAAATTTTGGCATTGTTCTGAAAAACTTCAATTTTTGATGAATAGTGAAACTACTAAGTGGCAGTTAAAAAACTAAATTTTTCATAAAACTTAATTTTACTGCTTCTGTGATTGAAATTTCGAAAATCCGAGAGACATGGTTAATATCAAGAAGTAAAATGTGGTTCAATGAGATGAAAATAATTTTTGGTGAATAGTAACTTTTTACTTTTATTTACCACGGTTAAAAGTAAATAGGGTAATTAAGGGTAAAAATGATATTAATATTACCCTAACACATGTCCTAATTCTATTGGACAAGTTTGTCTCATCCGAAAGTAACCTTAGGAATAAAATATTATCATTTAGGTCCACTTGGATTAGATTAGGACATTTATTATTATTTAATTCAAAGAAGAGTTAAAAGAGTTAAAATCAAAGTTTATTTACTAAAACATTTTTAATATAGGGTTATACATAAGATAAATTCGATTGTAAATATTCATTAGAAATATAAACAGATTTAATACATAATGATATTTTATTTATAATTTTTAGACATTAAATAATTTAATTTATTTATGACACAATGATGATGTAGTAATTACCATAATAGTGAAAAATTAAAATAAATGATATTATAAATACCAAAATTAATATAATTTGAGACTTTTAATGAATTAAAATAATTTTCTAGGATAATATGACATATTAGGATTGATTTAATGGACTTTTTTCGAAGGAATAATTCTGTTATGAGTTTCAAAAAAATCAACTATTGAATAGTGTCAAAATTGACATAAAAGAGTTTTTAAAAAAAATATTATATTATTAATTGATATTAAATTATTAAAAATCTAAGGTTCGGCCAAAAGACTTATATCATGATAGGTGTATCATTAATGGAACACTTGGGGGTCTCTTAGATGTATATAGTAAGTTTATTAACTATATAATATAAAAATACAAAGTGACATGGCAAATGTCAAACTAATTAACTAAGAGTTAAAACAAAAAGATAAGGTTATTATAATGACCCAAACCTGTCTAAATTCTATTGGTTGATTGGTTTTCGACCTATCCCCACCATAATCTTTTAATAATAAACTTTGGGGCCATTATAATCCGAATATGAATTTATTATAAATTAATATTTCCAGCTTTTCCAAAGGTGCCCCTCCCCCCTCTTATAAAAGGGCACTCCTCCTTCTCATTTCTTCACACCTTCAAAGCCTTTTGGTTCGGCCAAACTCTGTCCAAATACTCTCTCAAATTCCCTCACTACAACCTATAGGCCTTAGTTTGATCAGAAAGCCAACCTAAGGAGCCCTTTTGATCAAATCAAAAGGAAGAATCCGAAGAAGAGGTAATGTTTTCACCACCTTTTTTCAAATTCATTTCTTCTTCCAATTCTTCTTTCTTTGTTATTACCACTATAAAATAATAAATCTAGTATCATATATATACTGTGATGTTATTATAAATATGGTACAACCATATTCAGTATTCTATCCACCCTTTGAATAACATGTCACCATACGTGCGTACATACGGCTTACCATCTCCACGTCGTGGTGTAATTGTTATTCAATATATTATTATTTGGATGGGTATAATAATGATATGTAAATCATGTAAATAATAAATATAACATGATAATGATTATGTATATATGATATAATATCCAATTATATATTATTTTAATATCAAAAGAATGATATTGTCGCTCGTGCGTACGTACGGACTACCGTCTCCACGAACGCGATGAGATTCATTCTCCATCGTATCCATTCAAGTATAATTATCATTTGATGATTTAAAAATAATGTTTAAGGACTTGATATCATTATGGATATTAATAAGATACAACATAACCATGACAAACATGGCTTACGTAACAAAACATATAAAAGAAAACGAGTAAGTTAACACCCGAAACGACGATAATACAAAGATATTATTAACAAAGAAATGTTAAAAGATCATATATGATATCATATTAATATATATGATTCTTGTATAATTTAATAACAATTATTTCACCATTATAAATGAGGTTAACCTACCCCAGACAAGGAAAAGTACAAGTTAAGGGTTATTTCACAATCTCTTCATTATCTGAGGTTGTTTATACGTAATAATCTACTGGGATCTCTTTATCATCCACATCCATGTTTCTTAAAAATGTATTTCAAAATATTTTTAATATTTAAAATAATATGGGTTAAGGTCATTTATACCCTTTTTTGACTTTTTATAAGAGTTTTATAAAGGAATCTTTCCGTCGTTTTTCAAACAAGGTGCTTTTTAACCTTTTCGACAGAATTAAGGTAAGAATGTTTTTTTTAACTTATACGGCGGGTGCGGTTATTTTCCACCGTTATAAAATCGTCGAAGCTTCCCTTACAAGCTTATAAGAATATTTTCAAAGTAAATGTTTTATTTTATAATAATGTGACTTTTAAATGGTTTCAAAATTAATATTTTAAGAATTTTTGAAAGGTACTCTTTATCAAAATCATAATTTTAAATGTTTTAAAGATTTATCTTTCTAAATATTTTTAATTAATGTCCATGTTTTCAAAATGATTTTAAGGATTTATTTATATGGACATGATGGTTTTGAAATGATATTTCTTTTCAAAAGTTTCAAAGTGGTATGGGACACTTTGATTCAAAAATATCTTTTAAATTACTTCCTTTATAAATGTGTGACTTTTCAATGATTTAGAGAAAAGAGATATTTCTCTCAAATAGTTTTGATTTCATCTATTTCAACATCCCTTGATGGATTTTAAGCTTATTTGAAGTTGATTTATTATGATACAAGACTTCTATATTGTATTGAAGGTTTTGTGATATGTTTGACTGTGGATGTGCTATTTTTATACCATTCATGGTTTATGGTGAAAATATTGACATTTCGTATGCTAGTTTTAATAAGAATGTTTATGTTATGTTTAAAACTTTTCATATGGAAATGAATTGGACTTAATATGTGACAGGTGGAGCCTGCTATAGCTCCTCGATGCATCGGTAGGTCTAATGAGACTAATTATTGTCTTGGCACAAGGCCTTGGGAAAATCTTATTTGTAGTCTTGGCACGAGGCCTTGGCTATGTGGTTATGATAGTCTGGCATTATGCATTCCATCATTATGAAAGTGGTTATTGATATTTAATGTGATTATTCGATTAGTATAATATCCACGTGAATAAGTAAATGGAATTATTTCATTTTATTTTTTCCATACTATGTTGAAGTACAAATTTAAAAGGCTTTTGTTTTAGTTATACATTGCCTTAAATGTTTATTCTTATTTATGAAAGTTTCCGCTATATTGTTATCCTTACTGGGCATTTGAGATCACCCCTTTTCTATGTTTTATTTTTCTCAGGATGTGAAGAAGTAAATTATAAATGACCTGCAGGGATATTATGAGGGGATAATAGTGTGGACTATGGAGACAATATGTTGTTGTAGTAGTTCTTCACCTTATGATGTAATGTAAAACATTATGAATATATCTAGGGTTTCCAAGGCTACTAAACCAATCGGTCTTTCGAGATTTGATCTTTCGTGGGATCATGCCAATGTTACAAAGTAATGCACCAACTCTGGGTAACTGAGGTCGGGGCATTACAGATGTTGGAAAGACATTCAATGATAAACTATATGGAATAATGATATATTTGAAAGAAAAAAATTATTTTGTAATTAGTGTATTAATTTGTAATAGAAGGCTCATATATGTATCTAGTATACTAAAACTAGTAAACTGATCAGTCCTTTGGGATGTGATTTACTTGTATATATGAAAGTGTAATAAATTACTTCATAGACTCTGGGATACTAGGGTCAGGGTGTTACAATTGGTATTAGAGTAAGTATAGTAGAATTCATGGAAACTAGATTTAGTAACCCATATATTAGGGAACATAACCCATTGGTTTAGTATGTATGAAGGGAATTATTTAAGGAAGAATACTATTGCATTTTATGGAAATATGTTTAAAGGTAATGATAATTGTTATGGGTATATGATATTTTAATTTAAGGTAACAAAGTGTATTTTTATTATTGGGATTCAAAATGAATGTTATGAGAGGAACATAGAGGTCAAATCATGATATGGTTATTTTTGAGTATTTTATCCTTTTTTGTGATGTTATAATAATCAAATAGTTTTAGAAAAAGGAAAAATCTCCAGATGGGTGACAATCCATCACATCCAAAAAGGGTGTAGGTTTTGAACCCACAACTAAGTGGTGACAAGGGTGGAGTGACTACCACTAGCCTATGTGAATTTGTAGTCAGAATGTCATTTTTTGAGTTAAAATATCTAATAAATCATGGTTAGTTTTATCATTCAGAAATATTGTTTATAATTGAGAGAACTATGGGATTGGAAAGTGATTTAGTGATTAAATTTTTAATGTTATTTCTGAAGATGTTTTCTATTTTTGGACTCCTATAATATTAAGGTAAAAAAGAATATTATGATGAATAAAGGATGAATTGTATTTAGGAGTCAAATTTAATTTTATTATCGACTTGTGGTAATTCATGTTATTTATGATGATGATTATAACACCCTAGAGATTATTACATTTAGGAAAATATGTTTTTTATAAGACAATAATAGTGATTGATGTTATTTGAAAGACTATAGGATCAAACCCTTCTGATTTTTAGTTTTCAATATTAGTCTATGATATTTTTAAGATATGATCTATGTTGAACTTTTCGGTTTTTCTTTTGAATTTTGGAGATTATTTTTGTGGAATAATATTATATTATCATAACACTTTTGGTTTTGAAAAATTTATAAAGTCAAGAATAATATATATTCATGCTGATCTAGATTTTTTGATCCATATAAGTGGATTTGAAATCATCAAGCATGAAAAAAATTCATGTAAAATACTCAAAACTCAGAGATAAAAATGAGTTTATGGTAGAAATTTATTAAACGATAAAACTCTATATGTGAAGTAAGTATGTTTTCTTATTTTCTTAGTATATGAAGTAAATAAATACATAAAATCTAGGAAAATTATATTGAAACAAAAAATTGTATCCTAGTACTATCTTTTATGATGAATCAAATGTTCCCTTAGATCATTGTTGATTTTTAGAATTGTGATTGTTAACTTTCTCCTAACAATGTTCTCTATCACTCTCAATCATAAAATGTTGGTTAGATTTTTATAGCATGTCCATGAACATGTTTTAAAATATGTAACCATATTATGTTTTATCTATGAATACCTTTATACAACCTTCTCTTTATTTTAAGTGGAGGTCTCATTAATCCTTTTTCAGATGTGGGATTTCAATAATGATATTTTGAAAATTAACACCCATAGTTTTCAATCCTTGTTAAAAATTATGAGAACACAATTTATTAAAGGAGGAGATAATGTATCACCCCAAGATTTTATATTATGAATATTCTTAAATAAATTCAATTTCATTGATATCTTACGCTACACACGTGAATGAGTTCTCTTGCATTACACGCATGACCGAGTTTTACTAAACAAAAATATATTATTAAAATTGTATTATAATATTGTATAACCAAGAAATTTAGTTGGAAGTAATCAATATTAATAAATATATTATGAAAATATATAGTTGAATTAATTGGTTAAAAATTAATAATAAATTACTATTGGATCCAACATAATATATATGAAATGTTTTTATAAAAAACTATTTTTATTCTCCCAAATGTGATTTATCATAATGAATTAAATTATTTACTATTAGTTAATGGTGTTACTGGAAAAAATAAATTTTATATTAAAAAATATATTTTCAATATTAATACAATATTTTTGAGTGACATAAGATAAGAACAAACCAAATTTTATTTAGAAAACCCCATTTTTTCTGAAAGTAGTTTTACCACATTTTAATAGAGAACCTATTTTAAATCCAATTTTGACACTTTTATATATATTATTTGAATAAAATAAACTTATTATTTAGAATAATAATATAAAAAGTTTCTTTGGTGGAATGATTATTATTTTTCTTGATAAGATTAATGTTTTGATGAATAGTGAAATATAGAAAAAATTATTGCAAAATGCATTTTCATTGAAATTATTTATTATGTTTAATTAAATACCTGGTATATTTTAAAGTATAATTAGATCAAATTTTAATCATTCAATACAATTTATGACATTGGTATCAATTTGAAAATTAATTTTGATATAAAATTATTTCAATCTTTTGGACGTTTTAACATTAAAAATACATTTTCTTGTTTCATCATTGAGATTAATTTTAAATTAATTTTAAAAAAATATATTTTGAATTATTAAAAATGGGTTTCATATTTGGAATTAGAATTTCTAGATTTAGTATATAGGAACCTTTTATTTTTGGATACTATGAATAGTAACTTTTTTAAATTTTAATACAACGGATAAGGGTAAATTGGATAAGTATAGATAGAAATAATATAATAAATATTATGAAACAACCCTTACAATTACCCAAAAGTTAATAGAGTAATATAATTTAAAACTTAACATATAAGGATTGAAATTAAATAATTTCAGAGACACTTTCCAATGAAAAGAAAATAAATATTATTAAACTCAAAGTGAGTGACAAAATTTTACACTCTTAATTTTAATATTGGGATAGATCATGACATAAATTAGACAGGTTTCTACCAATAGGCCTAAAATTTCTTGATGATAGTTATTGATACTAAATATCTTTATGATTTATCTTTATAGTGCAGACATCTAACATTTTCCATTCCATCATTATTGTTATTCCTTCTGAATATTTGATTAGTTAGAATATTTGTTGTTAGGTATGTTAGCTCATGTGATTTTTTATATGTAATGTGTTTCTGTAATTTAGAATTCCATATTGATTAATCCTTATCTAGATATTTTTATTTCATGTGTTTTCAGTTATTTACCTTTCCTTATTTATTTTTTATCATTGATTAATTATTACTTCCTCTATACTTACCCTTACTGAGCAATTAAAATCACCGTTATTTTGTTTATTTCCAAAGGAATCCAAGAAGTGTACAAGGAATTATATTCAAGGTCACAGTAGATAGAATAAATTTATCCTTGAATGAAAAATAATTTTCATGTGTTTAGGGTATGATTTTTAATACAAGACTCATATATGTATCATGTTTACAAAGAATACTAAATTGATCGGTCGTTTAGGATGTGATTTATTATTATCTATGAAAATTTAACAATTTTGTATAAAAAATATGATCTAATGGGGTTGGGGAATTACAATTATAGATGGATAGAGGGATGTGGAAACATATGGTCAGATTAGCAGAGATCGAATCACACGAGAAATCAACATGACCATCCGAGAGTACATGCTCCCAATCTATTTCATTTCTACATTTATTTTCATTAAAATGAAATGAAAATGACACATTAAAAGAAGGAGATATGTATTAAATTTCATATGAAGAAGAAAAAATAGTAAAATTTATTACATATTTTTTTGGTCACTAGAGTATAAATTAGATTATTTAGATTGAATAGCTTGGAGTCTCAATTTTGAATACATTCATAAGGTACATTTTCATTAAATGTATATCGAAAAAAATATATAATATGTTCATGAAAGTTATTTAATGTTAATATTTTGTATATTTGTATATATTACCATGATATAAAAGGATAATTATTCCTTGCTCAATTTATATCCCATAATCCATGAATCGTTTCTACACAGGAAATTTTTTTGTAGAAGGAATAAATTTGGAAGTAAAAAATTGTGCTAAATGATGTTTTTGAGAAAAAAATAATCTAAAATAGAATATTTTTTATTCCTACATTTCAATGGTAAAAATATATGATCAAATCGCATAAAATATATTTTTATTTTTTTCATCTTTTCATTGTTCTTGTTTTTTAGGAAGAACTATATACTGATCACACTCAATCTAGATTCCACAAATATTTATTTTTTGGATCCAATGCATGGATGTCTAATAAAATGACCACACATGATGTGTATTAAAAATATTTAATACGTTGAAATCAATAGTTATATATAGAAATTGATTTATATCTTTTAGTCTCTATTTTAATTAGAATTTTGTTAACATAGTGAGATAACTAAATATAGGATAAATCATGGAAGTGAGTAATTTACTAAATATAAAAAGAATATAGATTACATCAAATGGATACATATTAAGGTATATATCAAGATATTTTTCTATAAATATTTTTTAAAACAAATTACTTATTTTGTTCAATATCTCTACATTGTACAAAGAATGAAAATAGTAACAATTGTTGAAATTATGTTTGAAAATTTATGAGAGAGATCATAAACAATGCAAATACTAGCATCCCTAAATATGTAATTTCCAAAAGTAATTAAAATTTCAATAAAAATATTTCTTAATCAAATATTTCTCTATATTTTCTCAATGCTACAATGATTTCTGATAACCTTCATACTGAAAATTAGAAGTATATTTTTTTCAAGATGAGTGGGAAACGTACATGATGTAATAATGTTTGAAGGCATAAAATTTAGGTGATTAACTAATATTTTTGGGATCTATTACAATCTATGACTATAGAATTATATTTTCGGTGTGAAGAATTTGTATCAGAATACATATTTGTTACTTTTCATCTATTTCTCAATGAGAACTATGAAGGAGGAAATATTTTTTTAGAATAATATGAAGAATACATTCTATTAAAATGTGTTGGTCGGAGTGGATACTCAAGAGGGGGGTGAATTGAGTTCCAATAAAAATTTCTATTAAAAAAATTTCTCTTAAAATCCCCCAATTTAAAAACAAAGTTAAACTGTAGTGAATCTATACAGAGTGTAAATGTTCAATCAGTTTCTCAAAGATTGATTAGGTCTCAGTTTACTTAATCTGAATATTAAATTAACTTTTGAAACTAACTTACTATTTTACAATAAGTATAAACACTTGCTAATTTAACTATCAAAGTATATTTAAAATAGTTTTTTATTTTAATGTAATAAGAAGTGGAATATGTAATAAATGTATAGTATACTTATAGACTTAAATTAAAATCACAGAAAAGTTAACCAAGAGGTTTAGTCTCAAGATGAGACTTAGTCCTCTCAACAATTTATATAAATTGATCTACACCCTGGATCGGGGGTAAACAACAGTGCACTACTGTCCAGGTCCAAAGACCTCTACCACAGTTCTTCGTGGGAAAATAAACAACAGCACACAGGCTATCTAGGTCTTACTCGACCTCTACAACTATCCTCAGTGGGAAAAAAGAGTTATGGAGTTTGAGTGAGGATTTAAGAATCCTCTAGTTTAGCACAGGAGACAGTGTGTGTGTAAAATAAATAGGGTACACTCACTGCTCAAAATGTAAAGATAGAATCACTAAGAGAAGTATGATTGAGTTTATAAATTCTTTAGTGATTAGTAGTGCAGATCTGGACTCGTTTGGTTTATCAGAAAATCTTCTGAGTCCTTCTCTGGTTTTTCTCAGAAAATAGAGTGTCATTTTCTTCTTTGATTCTTGGTCCAGCTTAGCAGCCTGAGTGCATGAAGTGTTTGTTGTAGTTCTTCACTCAAGATGCAGCTTTTGTTCTCCTCTAAAATAAGTTTCTTCATGTATATCTAGGATTCTTGGAGTATGGATGTAGACAAGAGAAAAATGCTCCACATTTGAATGTTGTTAATCTCTTGTCTCTTTCACCCTTTGTGTGTCTTCTTAGTGCCTTTCGTGTAACATGCATGTTTTTTTCCAGTGTTCTCTTTCCATACCTTTATAGCTTTCAGCTCTGGCATAAAAGAATAATCGCCTTTTGCATGGGTACTAAGTATGGTTACCTGACATGCAACAGAAATCATTAAATAACATTAACTGCATTAAAACCATCAAATGTAACCGTTATCTAAATAAATAAATAGTATGAAGATTATAGGGTTTGACTGGTTTGTCAATCATTAGTAGCCGTTTATTGGTAGATGTGCACAGTGGACTTTGTGTCGCAGAAACTTCCATATGTAGTTCTTTTGAACTTGCATCGGTATCTCATATACTGGTGACTTTAGTTCCATCGGTAGCTCTTGTTATCGATAGTCTATCGGTAGACTTATACTATCAACAGACTTCTATCGGTAGCTCGATATATCAGCGACTATACTTGTATCAGTAACTATATGTGAGCTGGCTCTATCGGTAGACTTCTGTCTATCGGTATCTCTGGTCTGTTTTTCTGTCGGTAGCTCGGTAGACTGGTTCTATCAGTAGACTTCCTCATATCAGTAGCTCTGGTTTGTGATTCAGTACTCGTATCAGTAGGCTTACTCTATCGGTAACTACTGGTAGACATGCACATCGGTAGCTCGTCTGTTCTGTCGGTAGACTTTGTGTCTGCTTATCGGTAACTCAGTTTATATCAGTGACATTAGTGTATTAGTGACTCTGTCTATCGGTAGACTAAGTCTATCGGTAGACTGAGTACCGATAGCTCTATACTAGTAGCTATAACACTTGTCTTTTTTATGCAAAACACATTTGAATGGGTTAGAAGAACTTCATAACTCATATAAACATAGATAGACATGTATTAACATATCTCAGGGATCATTTTAATATTATTATCGTCTTGATCACATATTGAAAGAATTAATATATATGAAATCATTAGATTGATATTATCAAAGTATATAAAAGCATAATTGGGATTATCAAAACAGGTGAGGTCAACAATCTCCCCCTTTTTGATAATCATAACTTATGATATTATTTTTTTTAAAAAAAAATTGTATCAGAGCATATATAATTAAACTCAATTTTCTCAGAGAAAACAATATGGTATAAAACATAATTTTTCAGAGATAGAATTAAATGTATCAGAGATAAAAGAAAAAACCATGATATTAGAGGTAAAATTTAGTGGTATCAGAGAACATCAGAGAACTAAGTGAAATGATATCAGAGGATGAGAGAAAAGGCACTCGTATTGGAAGTTTAAATTCAGAGGTATCAAAGGGGCAAAGCATGATAGATCCTAGATAAAATTTCTACCCCTTTCATTAATATCTCTCCCTCTGGGTGAATATGTCTTCCTATTTTGATACTTAGAGAGTATCTCTCCTCCTTTGTAAAATATTTCTCCCCCTTTGTGATAATCAAAAAGTGGGAAATAAAAAATAGAAGTGTAACAATAGGAATAGAAGAAAATCACTTGTATTAAATGTGAAAAAAAGGTACAAATACAGAACACCAAATACATAGGATTCCTATCAAACAGTCCAGGAACTTGATCAATTCACATCCTCAACATGATATTTTCCTTTGGGGTCAGAAGAGGATTCAGGTGGAGAGGATTCTGGTGAAAGCATAGGAATTCCTGAAATGACCACAAGAGGCTGAGCAACTAACACTGTGCCTAGTTTGTATTGAGTAGTCCTTTGTGTGATCATAGGTGTGAGGCTTCGAATGCCTTGAACAGGAGTCATCCGAATTGCAGAAGCAGTGGAGGAAGAGGCAGACAAAGTAGGAGGTACAATTTCTGGCCTGGCATCAACATGTAGAAAGGGCAGAAAAAGATTTCTGAAATCCATAATGATTCCTCCTCCTCTCTACATAGCAGATATGAAGTCATCCTTGTTCTCTATAAACTTGTCCAAAGCTGGAGTCAGTTCTCTTAGCTTGATAACCTGCTCTCTAAAGGCTTGATTGACAAGAGGAAGTTTCATATTCTCAATCAGAAGCTTGAAATGACTGGTCATTTGGGTCTTTGTGTAAATTTCGGAGAAATATGAGTCCACCTTTTCTTTCAATTCTTTGTGAGAGGCAGAGGCTTCTCTCATGTAGTCTTGGACTATCTTCATAATTTCTCTGGCTGAATCTCTGGTAGAGAGAACAACTCTGCTCAGTTCAGATGAGTCCACAGAGCCACTAGTTGAGGTAGAACCAAGCTCCTCTTTCATCATAGCTCGAATTTGATTCAAATCCACAGAATGTTTAGATGCAAGAGAACCAACAGATAAAGATATAGTCTCTTTGAATATTTTGGTCAACCCACTGATAAGATTTTGAACATCGGATTCCTGGGATTTAATATGATCTTTCATAGATGTTTTGAAACCTTCAAATACTGAAACCATCTGGATTACAACACTCTTCACATAAGCTAAGTCCTTATCTTCTTGGGATTTTGATCTCATGTAAGAGTATAAAGAAACAACAGATTCCTTTAGAGCTTCAAGATCTGCTTCATTTCAAGAAACTTGAGCCTGGCATTCTTTAACTTCTTCAACTATTTTTCCCAGAAAAGTTGATAAATTACAGGAAAGAGAAAGTTCAAAAGATATTTACAGCATAACCATTTCTTCAAAAAACCTCTACTTCATCTCAGCAACTGAGGCACGAAAATATTCTTTCATCTCATCCCTTAAGATATCCATATCAACCTTTGTAACCAAATCAGTAGGTGCAACTGCTGCAGATGCTCTTTCAGAGGCTAAACTGACCACAGAGTTAGTCATAACTGATTGAATTGAAGATACCATAGAAACTTCCATTTTCTTTACCTCTTCCAAAAAACTTTCCTTAAGGTTTTTATTCAGCTTATCCAGGTCATGCATTCTGACCACATCTTCAGAAAATAACTCAGAATCGACATCATAAGTAATCTTAGGTCTGTTGTGAGATGCCTCATTATCTGAATCTGGATAGTCTAAACCATAGAATACAAAACCATGGTCTTCTTCCCAATAATTAAATACAACATCCACTGTAACACTTCCCAACTTAGATTTATGCTCCCCCTAAATGGGTGCATCCTCAATTAGGATAACAGCATTCTCAGCAACATTCACAGCAACATCCTCAGCAGGTCTTTCATCCTAAGGAGAATCATCCACTATCAATTCCATCACTGCAGCAACAGGAGGGTCTTCTGGATTAGGTAAGGGTATGTCAACTTCATTTTCATCCTCAATAGGTACTAAAGATTGTCCAATCACTAGAATCAGACTCAAATCAGCTGACAGATATGCTTCACTCTCATGAACATCTTCTTCATTTTCTACAGCAGCCACTTCAACAGATTCTAAAGCAGCTTCTTCCTTATCTGATATATGTTGAACTAGATTTTCAGGAGCTGGGCTAGGAGGAAGTCAGGGTCTCCTCCTTCATCTGAAGAGGACTCTTCCTCTTCTGAATCATCACTATATTCTGGCTCCTCTTCATCAGGTCCCAGACCTTGATCCCTCACATTCTTTGGTCTTGAAGGATGATTCGTAGGATTAAAATTGTCATACACCCTCTAGTCATCATTGACCCATTATCCTCTCCAAGGGTTCCAATTTATTTTCATGTACTTAAAAACTGTAGTTGTGATACAAAAGTTATTCTTCACTACCACTGTCTCATCTTGAGACTCAACAACTCCTTTTACCTTGATCATCACAGAGATCAACTTAGCAATGAATAGGGCATTTGTCTTTGATTTTTTCCTAGTCATATCTTCCATCTGGAGCATCAGTAATCTGCACAAATTCACCTTTACACAATGTCTGAAGAGGTGCAGGAGATAGATATCCTGATATCTCAAATTGGAAAAGTCTCCTCTCCTTAGTATCAAGACATGTTGAACAAATTTGAACAGAAATCTGTTCTCTCCATCCATTTCTGCAGCAACTACTTGTCTTTGACTTCCATCACCAGTCAGCTCTTCCAAAGTAGTCTCATAGTCAAAAATATCACTGGTAGGTGGCATGGATCTCGTGACATATCCAGATACTCCTTCATGTGGAACTTTCAAGCACTCAGCCCATTCAAAAGATGAAAACGACATCTCCTTTCCATTCACAAAAGAGGTTACTCGATTTTCATTATCTGATTCTTCAAAGGTTACAAAATCCTAAAATTGTTTCACTAATTTTGGAAAGTAAGGACCATTGTTTTTCGAAAAACATTCTAACCATTTTTGATCTTCAATAACTTCGAGCACTAAGGACCTTCTAGGTAACAGACATTCTACACACAGTTCCTTTTCAATCACAATAACTCGATTTTGCAAATGAGGATTCACTGGTCGTCTCCCCGACCTAGTTCTAGAAACACTTCCACTACCACTTTCTTCTTGCTCGGTCCTCTGCTTCTTTGTTTTCGGCTCAACAGATTCATTTCTGATGGTAGGAATTTTGGTTTTTTCCATCGCTGGTTCGAAGGATTTAGGGTTCTCTAAGGATTCAGGAGCTAAGGTTTGAGGGTTAAGGTTTGAGGATCGGTGGATTTAGAAGTATCTCGGACATTAGTTTTATCATTTAGGAATCATAAAATAAATAAACAAAATGAAATAAAGTAAAAATGATTCAGATTCTGTTGGTAGACAGAAGTTTTAAAATAGGGCGCACATCGGTGAGAATTTCTATCAGTGAGGTTACATCGGTGAGGTTTCACATCGGTGTGAATTTTACATTGGTGAGAATTTTACATCGGTGAGGTTTCACATCGGTGTGAATTTTACATCATGTCTAATGTAACTTAACCTATCCGAACTCAAAGGTTTAGTGAAAATGTCGGCTAATTGATGTTCAGTGCCTATAAACTCAAGAGTAATATCACCCTTTTGGTAATGATCTCTCAAGAAATGGTGCCTTATATCAATGTGTTTGGTCCTAGAGTGAGACATAGGGTTCTTCGAGATATTTATTGCACTAGTATTGTCACAGTTGATTGACACGTGCCTAAATTCATATCCATAGTCCAAAGGAGTGTGTTTTATCCATAGAATTTGTTCACAACAACTACTAGTAGCAATGTACTATGCTTCAGTAGTGGATAATGCTACATAATTCTGCTTCTTACTACACCAAGATACTAAGTAATTTCCTAATAAATGACATGTTCCTGAAGTGCTTTTTCTATCTAACTTGCAACCAGCAAAATCAGCATCTGAATAACTCATTAACTCAAAGGGTTGTCCTTTTGGGTAAAATAAACCAAAGTTTACAGTATGTTTAAGATACTTAAAAATTCTTTTAACAGCAAGAAAATGAGATTATTTTGGATTAACTTGAAATCTTGCACACATACACACACTAAACATAATATCAGGTCAACTAACAGTAAGGTAAAGTAAGATTCCAATCATACCTATGTAATTGGTTTGATCCACTGGTTTTCCAGTTTCATCTACATCCAATTTACAAACAGTACTCATAGGAGTTTCACTTTCCTTAATACTATCCAAACCAAAACGTTTTAAAAGATCCATTGTATATTTACTTTGATTCAAAACAATACCATTTTCATTTTGAAACACTTGGAATCCAAGAAAATATTTAAGTTCTCCCATTGAAATCATTTCAAATTCATTTTGCATATTCTTTGAAAAATTAGTACATAAAGAATGTTTAGAAGATCCAAAAATAATATCATCAACATAAATTTGTACTATTAAAACATCTTTAGAAATTATTTTAATAAAAAGAGTTGGATCAGAAATCCCTTTAGTAAAACTTTTGGAAATAAGAAAATTACTAAGTCTATCATACCAAGCTCTTGGAGCCTGTTTTAAGCCATATAAAGCTTTAGAATGTTTAAAAACTTGATTTGGAAAATGCGGATTAGTAAATCCAGGTGTTTGTTCAACAAAAACATCTTCAATTATAAAACCATTTAGAAAATCACATTTGACATCCATTTGATATAACTTGAAATTCATATGAGCATAATATGCAAGTAAGATCCTAATAGATTCTAATCTGGCTACAGGTGAAAAAGTTTCCTCATAGTCTATTCCTTCTTCTTGACTATATCCTTGTCCAACTAGTCTAGCTTTGTTTCTAACTATGTTTCCAGACTCATCAAATTTGTTTCTAAAAACCCATTTTTTTCCTATTGTTAAAGTGTCCTTAGGTCTGTCAAATAATTCCCAGACTTTGTTTCATTCAAATTGATTTAACTCTTCTTGCATAGCCATTACCCAAAATTCAGCATTGATAGTATCATTGATATTTTTAGGTTCTAGCTGTGAAGGAAAGGTTTGATGTTCAACCTGGTTTCTTAGAGAAGCTCTAGTCTGTGTCCCTCTATTAAGATTACCAACAACATCATCCAAAGGATGATTCTTTAGAATCCTTGTTGATATAGTAAAGGTAGGACTAGAAATTTCAGGTTCATCTATAGTTTCAGGTTCCATAGCAGCAGATTCTGGAATATGTCCAGAACTGGATGTTTTTACAGCAGATTCTTTAGATTTATCATTAAGGTTCAGAACACTTAAATATTCTTCAAGATTTTCAAGAGTGGTTTTAGGATCATGTGGATCAGTTTCATCAAACATGATGTGAATAGATTCTTCCACACATTTGGTTCTTTTATTAAAGACTCTATAGGCTTTTCTAGTTAAAGAATAACGAAGAAAAATTCCTTCATCACTCTTAGAAGCAAACTTATCCATATTATCTTTTGTATTAAGAATAAAAACTTTGCAGCCAAAGAATCTAAAGTAACTAAATTTAGGCTTTCTATTATTCCACAACTCATAAGGGGTCTTCTTAAGAACTGGTCTAATTAAGACTCTATTAATAATATAACAAGTTGTATTTACAGCTTCAACCCAAAAGTAAATAGGCAGGTCATATTCATTAAGCATGGTTCTAGCTATTTCTTGAAGGGTTTTATTTCTTCTTTCTACTACACCATTCAGCTGAGGTGTTCTAGGAGCAGAAAAATTGTGACTATATCCATTGTGTGAGAAATAAGATTAAAACTCTTTATTTTTAAACTCACGACCATGATCAATTCTTAGAGTTTTAATCTTAAGTCCACTAAGATTTTCTACAGATTTGGAGTATTTAACAAAATAAGAACAAGATTCACTTTTGTGAGCTAAGAAGTATACCCAAGTATATCTAGAAAATTCATATACTAAAACATAGACATAGTGCTTCCCATTTAAACTAGAAACTTTTGATGGTCCAAACAAGTCCATGTGAACCAACTTGAGAGTTTGAGAAGTTGAAACTTCTTTCTTTGATTTAAAAGAAATTTTATGTTGCTTTCCCTTTTGACAGGGATTACAAACTTTGTCATTTGGGAATTCAAGTTTAGGTAGGTCTCTAACTAAGTTCTTTCTAGTTAGTTTTCTAAGTGAATAGATGTTTCAGTGTCCTAATATTCTGTGCCAAAGCCATGACTCTTTATAAAAGGAATTTAGGCAAGTAACATTTTGTTTGGATAAAGAATTTAAATCAACTGCATAAAAATTTTCATTTATTAAAGCAGTAAATACTAAAACATTTTTAGAATTAAAAAAATTAAAAGAATCATTTTAAAACTTCACATTAAATCCATCATCACATAATTGACAAATACTTAACAGGTTATACTTAAGTCCATAAAAAAATAGAACTTTGGAAATTAAAACTGAATCAGTGTTACCAATTTGGCCTAGGCCGATGATCTTTCCTTTAGAATTATCACCAAAGGTGACATGGCCTCCATCAACCTTTATTAAACTTTTGAAACATGAATAATATCCAGACATATATCTTGAACATCCACTGCCCAAGTACCATACCTTCTTGTGAGAACTCTTTAAGCATGTTTCCTATAAAACAGATTCAGATAGGAAATGATTTTGGTACCCAGATCTTCTTGGGTCCATAAAGGTTAGCAATCAAAGCTTTAGGTACCCATATTTGTCTTATGGGTCTAATATAATTTACAGAATCAATAGATTTTGAAAGATAAACCTTATTTGACCTATAAAGATATGAATAACTGGTTGAAGCATATGAATTTCCAGAACTAGAACTTGCAGTATTCTGTCCAGATTTAGGAATAAATCTATTCTTAATAAGCTTTCTCTGTCCAGGTTGGTATCCTATTCCAGTAGTGTATTTTGGTTCTACTTGCTTTCCTAGTATTTGAGTTAGTGTATCCTTTCCATTTGTGAACTTCTCTAAGTCTTTTCTAAGTTTCTCATTTGACATTTTCAGTTCTGTATTTTCCTTTAACAGTTGAGAATTCTTCTCTTTTTCAATAGTAAGTTCGGTTTTAACAGTAGTAGTGAGAGCATGCTGTTTCTTTAATGATTTATATTTGTATTTAAGATCATTTCATGTCTCCTCCAGCATATTACAATATTCAAATAATTCCTCACTAGTCATGTTTTCAGAATCAGAATCAGATTCTGCATCATCTTCAGAATAATAAGAATTTAAAACAGAAGTATCTAAGGTTACCTCAAATGTGTTGGCCATGAAACACATGTTGGCATGATTTTTCTCAGAATTAGAAACTTCAGATTCACTTGTGTTGTCCTCAGATGCACTCTAGGTAGCCTTCATAGCTTTCTTGTACTTCTTGTCCTTATAATCATATTTCTTTTTGAATTTTAATTTTGGACAATCAGCCTTGATGTGTCCTTTCCTTTTACACTCATAGCAGACTATTTCATCATTCTTGTCAGCTTTTTCCAATCCTTCTTCCAGTTTCCCTTGTTGCCATACTTTCCTTTGTAATTAGATTTCTTGAAGAATTTCTTCTTCCTATAAAACTTCTTGAATATCCTGGCTATTTGAGCCATCTCAACATCACTATCAGAATCAGAATCTTCACTGGTTGAACTCTCAATAGGTATTTTCATTTTCGCCTTGTCTTTAATCTTAGAGGTAGTAGACATGAAAGCTACAGATTTTCTCTTAGGTTCATCATCTTCCTCCTCATTCACCATGAGTTCTTCATCATACATCTTTAATTTACCAATAAGCTCTTTTACTGGCAGTGCTTCAATGTCACATGACTCTCTGATTGAGACAGAGGTGCCTCTCCATTATTCTGGAAGACATCTCAATATCCTTATAATTTGTTCCTTAGCTGGAATAGCTTTTCCAAGTGAACTCATTGTATTGACTATCTCATTAAACCTGAGATACATATCAGAAATAGGTTCATCAGTTTTCATTTTAAAATTGTCATATTTAATAGTATAAGTATTCATCCTCATTTCTTTAACATTGGTTATTCCTTCATGAGAAACACTCAAAGTATCCCAAATTTCATAAGCAGTTTTGCAAGCAGAAATTCTATTAAACTCTTGATCTCCTAAAGCACAGTACAAAGCATTCATGAATTTACAGTTATTATTGTAAGCAGTCTTTGTTGGTTCATCCCATATTGTTCTTTCAGTTTATGGAATTTTATATTGAGATTCTATAGGAGTCCAAATATCAAAACCCATAATTTCTAAATTAATTTTTATTTTCAGTTTCCACTGGGCATAGTTTGTACCATTGAAGAAAGGTGTCCGGTTAGTAGCAGCACCCTCTAGTCTATTATCCATAACTATATTTTAGAAAATATTTTTAAAGAGATAAAATTTATAACTAAAAAAAATTTAAGATCTTTAATGATGCAAGTAAAATCACATATGAAAAACAGATTATTTCAAAAATCCATTAACAAAAACAAACCTTTGATACCAAATGTTGGTCGGAGTGGATACTCAAGAGGGGGGTGAATTGAGTTCCAAAAAAAATTTCTGTTAAAAATATTTCTCTTAAAATACCTCAATTTAAAAACAAAGTTAAACTGTAGTGAATCTATACAGAGTGTAAATGTTCAATCAGTTTCTCAAAGATTGATTAGGTCTCAATTTACTTAATCTGAAGATTAAATTAACTTTTGAAACTAACTTACTGGTTTACAATAAGTATAAAAACTTGCTAATTTAACTATCAAAGTAGCTTTAAAATAGTTTTGTATTTAAAAGTAATAAGCAGTGGAATATGTAATAAATGTATTGTATACTTATAGACTTAAATTAAAAGCAAAACAAAGTTAACCAAGAGGTTTAGTCTCAAGATGAGACGTAGTCCTCTCAAAAATTTATATAAATTTATCCACACCCTATATCAGGGGTAAACAATAGTACACTACTGTCCAGGTCCAAAGACCTCTACCAAAGTTCTTCATGGGAAAATAAACAACAGCACACAGGCTGTCTAGGTCTTACTCGACCTCTAACACTATACACAGTGGGAAACAAAAGAGTTATGGAGTTTGAGTGAGGATTTAAGAATCCTTCAGTTTAGCATAGGAGATAGTGTGTGTGTAAAATAAACAGGGTACACAAGCTGCTCAAAATTTAAAGATAGAATCACTAAGAGAAGTATGATTGAGTTTTGAAATGCTTTAGTGATTAGCAGTGCAACTCTGGACTCGTTTGGTTTATCAAAAAATCTTCTGAGTCCTTCTCTGGTTTTTCTCAGAAAATAGAGTGTCATTTTCTTCTTTGATTCTTGGCCCAGCTTAGCATCCTTAGTGTAGGAAGTGTTTTTTGTAGTTATACACTCAAGATGTAGCTTGTGTTATCCTCTAAAATAAGTTTCTTCATGTATGTCCAGGATTCTTGGAGTATGGATATCGACTAGAGAAAAATTCTCCACATTTGAATGTTGTTTAGCTCTTGTCTCTTTCATACTTTGTGTGTCTTCTTAGTGCCTTTCGTGTAACATGCATGTTTTTGTCCAGTGTTCTCTTTCCATCCCTTTATAGCTTTCAGCTCTGGCAGAAAAGAATAATCGCCTTTTGTGTGGGTACTAGGTATGGTTCCCTGACATGCAACAGAAATCATTAAATAACATTAACTGCATTAAAACCATCAAATGTAACCATTAGCTAAATAAATAAATAGTATGAAGAGTATAGGGTTTGACTGGTTGGTCAATCATTAGTAGTCGTTTATTGGTAGACGTGGACAGTGGACTTTGGGTCACATAACCTTCCATCGGTAGCTCTTTTGAACTTGTATCGATATCTCATATACCGGTGACTTTAGTTCCATCGGTAGCTCTTGTTATCGGTAGTCTATCGGTAGACTTATACTATCAGCAGACTTCTATCGGTAGCTCAATATATCGGTGACTATACTTGTTTCAGTAACTTTCTGTGAACTGGATCAATCGGTAGACTTCTGTCTATCGATAGCTCTAGTCTGTTTTTCTGTCGTTAGCTTGGTAGACTGGTTCTATCAGTAGAATTCCTCATATTGATAACTCTGGTTTGTGATTTAGTACTCGTATCAGTAGGCTTACTATATCGGTAACTACTGGTAGACATGCACATCGGTAGCTCGTCTGTTCTGTCGGTAGACTTTGTGTCTGCTTACCGGTAACTCTGTTTATATCAGTGACCTTAGTGTATCGGTGACTCTATCTATCTGTAGACTAAGTCTATCAGTAGACTGAGTACCGGTAGCTCTATACCAGTAGCTATAACACTTGTCTGTTTTATTTAAAAAACATCCGAATGGGTTATAAGAACTTCATAACTCATATAAACATAGATTGACATGGATTAACATATCTCAGAGATCATTTTAATATTATTATCATCCTGATCACATATTGAAAGAATTAATATATAGGAAATCATTAGATTGAGATTATCAAACTATATGAAAGCATAATTGGGATTATCAAAACAGGTGAGGTCAACAAAATGGTTTCAAGAATCCGGAAGAGGTGACTCCCTGATACTTATTTAGTAATATTTTATATAATTGTTTCTTATTTTTTTGTTATTTCCTTATAATTTTTTCTAATACATATTTTTTTTAAAGTTACACATTATATCAAAACACATGTCACATGATAAAAACATAGAAACAAGCCTGAATTATTTTCAAACATTTGGGAAAATATCCATAATTCATTTTTCACTTGTAGGAATTGATCACACATCATTCTAACTCATTGTGTGAAAAATGTTTCTCTAATTGTATTCAAATTTTGTGGTTTTATTTTAAAATTGACATTTAGTTTAGTAAAAAAGACATGTTACATAATCAAAACCGAGAAAAAACATTTATATTATCTTGATACTTTTGGAAAATGATCCCTCGATAATTTTTAACATGTAGGATTCAACCATGCCTCAACATGATACATTTTGTACCTAGTAAGACTCAAATTGTGTGGTTTCAGATTAAAATTTACATTTTATTAATGATTGATTAATTTTTATTTATTAACATTTCTATTTTAGTGTTATTAGCATAAGAATTCTTTTTCATAAAAAGGATGATTATTTTTTAGCGTCTGGGTGGTTTCTTTAAATTTGTTCCTGCTCACGAGATATTGGAATTAGGGGCTACAACAAAGATGATTCCAACAAGTAAATGGGTTAGGAATGTATACAAACATCATGAAAAAGGATAATTACTACTAATTAAATTAAATTTTCAATCGTTATATCTATTACTCTTATGCTCATTTTATATCATTTTTATCTAATAAATACTATTTTTTCACAAATCTTTTGGGAAGTTATATTTTGCCTCCAACTACCTACAACTAGACAGAAACAAATGAACATGTTTCATTTGGATGAGGAATTTTAGGTTGCAAAAGGTTTTATCCTCCAACCAAATAGATCATTTATTTATTTTATAGCATGGTTCATGTAGTTGAATGAAAAAACCCAAATCACATATTCAATTCACTACACATAATTCTGATACACAGTGTGATCGATATGACTAAAACTATATGTTTCTAGTTTTTAGTACACATTGAAGTTCAAAAAATACATCAAATAATTAAAAATGAGTAAAAAAATTAATATTATTTTTATAATTTTTTAAAATTATACATAAGCCACTTTCGATGTGCATAAATTAACCACTCCTCAATCAGACACATGGTGTGACCGTTATGACACTATGTTTGTATTTTCATTTAAAATTGACATTAATTTTAGTAAAATACACTTGTGACATACTCCAAACTAATAAAATTTGTTTTTATTATAATTATAAATTATGGAAATAATCAATTAGTATTTTTTTTTGTGATGAAATTAGATGCGCCTCAATTTGATACAAAATGTGCCTGGTATGACTCAAATTGTGTCTTATTACTTAAAAGTGAAATTAATTTTAGTAAAAAATGAAAAGTGACCTACTCAAATAAGAAAAAACACATTCAAATTGTTTTGATAGTTTCAGAAAATGATATATATGTCATTTTTTATGTAAAGGAATCAGTTACACCTTAATATTATACACGGTGTGTCGGGTATAACTAAAAGTGTTCGTTATTAGTTTAAAATTGATAGTTTAGTTCAAAAAATGTTTCACTCACTAAAAACTATGAAAAAATGCTTGTTTTATCCCAATAATATTTTAAAACTATTCACAAGTCACTTCTGATGGGTAATAATTGGTCGCATGTCAAACAAACACATGATGTGATAAGTATGACTCAATGTTCATGTTTCTAGTCTAAAATGACATTTTATTAAAAAATCAATGTAATATAATGAAAAAAAAATGATTCAAATTGTATTAAACCTATATGAAAGCAACCATATGTAATTTGTGACATATAGGAATCAATCAAACCTCAATTTGAAAAATGGTTTGACCTGAATGACTCCAAGTGTATTTTTTTAAATTAACATCAATTTTATTAATAAAGATGAGTGACATAATAAAAACTGAGAAAATTTATTTATAATTTATTTATACTTTAAAAAATGATCCATAAGTGATTTCTGATTATTAGTAATAATCCACTCCTCAATCTGCAACATGGTGCTTCTGATATGACTCCAACTGTGTCATTTTATTTAAAATTGAAATTAATGTTAGTAAAAAAGACAAGTGAAAGACTCATAATTATAAAAATAATATGGATTGTTTTGATACCTTGTTAAAATATTATATAACTCATTTGTGAAAAACAAGAGTAATTCTCCCCTCAATCAAATTCACATATTTCCGATTATAACTCAATGTGTGTATTCTTATATAAAATTGATATTAGTATTATTAAAAAAGTTAGGTGACTTACTCAATACTAAAAAAATTGATTTTACTGTTTTGATACATTAGAAAAATTATCCTCAAGTCATTTTTGAAATGTATTAGTTAGATGCCCCTCAATCTAAAGACCAATGTGACTTGTATGAGTCCAAGTGTCTGTTATCTATTAAAAATTGACATTTTAGTACAAAAATTGTTTCAATTAATGGAAATCGCGATAACATGGTCAAATTTTATATATAATTTTGTAAAATAATTCATAATTCATTTATGAAATACTAGAATATGTCTCATGTATAACTGACACAAGATAAAAGTTAACTAGATTGGATGAATTCAAGGGTATGGAAATCACCATCAGGATCAGTCACCGTGCATCTTTTCATGGGTAATTTCTAGATGATAATTAATGAAAGGTGGGGATCTAGGCTCCTTCAATGATGAAAATTCTATGGAGGGGTAGTTATAGTGGATTGGGCCTTCAGGTCATGAATTGGGTATTGTTCCTCTAGGCCTTTGTCTCATGTACTAGGCCGCTTTCCACTAGACCTACGGGTCAAGAACGGGTTCCCACTCGACCCAATTAAACATTGGTTTTTATTAAAAAATCAATAATTAAAGGCCTTCAGGCCATTCAGGGTATGATGTGACCGATATGACTCAAAGTGAATTTTTCCAATATAAAAATTCATTTTAGTAAAAAAGGCATGTGACATACTCAAAACCTCAAAAAAAATTAAGATTATTATTTCACATTATTAAATTGAACCATAGGTAATTTTATGACGTTTATGAATCAACGGAACCACAATCTGATGCACAGTGCGACTGATATGACTCAAAGTGTGCATTTTTATTTTAAATTGAAATTATTATTAGTAAATAAGTCAATAAAAATGCTCAAAAATCAGAAATAGAATTCATATTGTCACGACCCATCCCACGGATCCCGTTTCGTGACTACCCCAAGCCCACCTTCCATAGGCATGGGGTTAGAGACTAGCACTGAAAGGCGTGTTCCCTAAACCGGGAAAGCAAGGCCTTCATATCCTCTTAACACACGCAACCAAGCACACAACAAGATACGAACACGAGTAAACTGAATAGTAAATAGAGTGAGTACATTAAGTAAAAGGGTCCACAGTACAAGACCAACTGGAAAGTACAAGAAACTGAAAAGTACAAGTAAACTGAAATAGATCCTGTGAACACCCGCCAACGATCCTACCTGAAGGGTAGTTACAGCTCTCGAACGGTCGTCTCTATGGTACGTCTCGTCTAAGTTCCACCTTCTAGCTACCTCCAGTCCCGGTACCCTCATCCTCAGTTAGAGATGTCCATCGTCTACACCAAAAACAACAAGGTGTGGGTGTAGCCCATGCAGGGGTGAGTATAATGATACTTAGTAGGGACCCCGAGAACCTCAAGGCCTCACAAAATCCACAAAGCATGAAAAACATCTTACAACCCTACTTAATTATATGCCCATACTTATACATAAGTTTTCAAGTAAACTCATCTCAATCATGAGGAAATACGATGCCCAACAAATTAGCCCAAAGCTCAACTGTTCCACAAAGGAAGGAATTCCAAGAAGGTAAGTACCTCAATGGTTCGCCACACAGAAAAATACGACAAAGGTATCACCATGAAGGTAAGTACCACAAAGGTACAAAACACACAAGAATACCACAGAGGTATCACCACGAAGGTAAGTACTCAGAAAATACTAGGTATAACATATGTACGATATTAAAAATGATTGGTTGTAACTACTGAATCATCTTACTCTGTTAAGAGGTAGACCCACGTAGGATCATAAATCATCATCATACCCACACAGTATCTTTGTACATCATCAGACCCATACAGGATTCTAGTGCATCATCAGACCCACACAAGATCATAGTACATCATTAGACCCAAGAAGGATCCTAGAGTAGTCCCGCATTGATTCCTTGAGCAGATCCAAGTCGGACCCTCAAAAAAAGATCCACGTAGGATCCCAAAAAACAGACCCACATAGGATCCCCTTTCTAATGTTACAGCCAGCTACATGGTTCCCACACTAAGCTCGCTTGTCTCTAGGAGGGTCCAATTCATAAGACATTGGTCTATACTCCAACTGCCATGAAGTACCACGATGAAGTATCCCAAAGGAGTATCACATCATAGAGGTATCAACGCAACAAATGGTGCGTGAAAAGGATGCCTGGTCTGTTTGTTATTAGTCTTTTAGTCTCGAGGACCCGGTTGGATTCGTGCTTGATCCAACCCAACCATAACCCCAAAACTATCCAAATCTCATGTGGGATATACCAAGAGGACCGTCTCACACCATGTATTCTGATTCCACAGATAGTTCGTCAAACGGATGCCCGTAGCTCACGATATGGCCGAAAAAACGTATAGGGTCGAAACTGGTCTAGGTCCAGTCCGACCTAGTCGGACCGACCAGGACCGACCTGGCATGGGCCGACCCGAGTCTAGTTCGGGTCGACCCGGTCCGTCCCGAGTCTGGCCTTGGGTCGGACCCGGCCCGTGGGATCCGACCCGGCCCACGCTGGGCTGCCCGGCCAGCGCTGGGCGGCCCTGATTGGGCGGCCCGGACCGTGCTAGGCGGCCTGGCCTGGCCACATGCGGGGGGAAGTCGCGCACCCCAACCGTCAATCGTCGAATGGCTGAATCTGTTCTGTCGCCAGGCAGAACGCAGGACCCGCCGCAGGTCCCTCTCAGAACATCTCGGCCGACCGAAACCGTTGGCCCCTTTCTCCTTCGACATGCGCGTCGTGCGCCACCCCTCTGTGGTCGGCCGAACATCGGCTGCTTCCCTTCACTGTCACGGCCAAAATTAGTATCCCTTTCTCACTGGGCAGCGAGGACGCACATCGCCACCCCCATCGTGTGGTCGGCATCCGTAAGCTATTGCCATTGCTCTGCCGCGGCCGACGGACCGCGACCCTTCTCGGGCGGCATGGTTGCACCGCCGCCATCTTCGCAATCGGTCGTGGTGTCGGCTGCCATTCTCAATTCCCACTGGTTTCGGTTTCCTTCCTCCCCCATCGGGAAACACACACCAAGAACCACACATATTTTTTCGGATAGGTTGGGCCATGTTCGTTTGGCCCGTACCCTCGGCGTTAGTGTGGTAGCAAAGGGCTCAAGGGAGGTGATTCAATGTGAGAGAAAAATTAATGATGATCAATTGAAAACACACCCCTACCTTGAAGGTTCTATTAGAGATCATCCGCGGTTGAAGATGGATTGGAATTTTTCAATCCTGAAGAAATCCTCCTCTAATGACATCGTTTTTTTTGACGATCCTCCGTTATTCATTTCGTGGTTCCGGGTCACTCGTCACCGCCCGCCGGAACCCGCTCTTTCCTCCAAGTGTTGGGTGTCGCAGCACTTTACCAGAACTTCATCGCTTGGTGAATCCATTCAACTCATCCCCCCAGGATCCATATAAATATGAGGGGGGGGGTATGTAACGATCGTGGAATTTATGAAGGTTAATTTAATAGGAACCTTTCTAAATTCCAACAACATTGTTACTTAGTATTTGAATGGGTCAAGCCATTTAATTTACATTGGCACAATTAAATGGTATGATTACAAGGAACTTCTACACATTAAAGTGGGTTTCAGGTGGTCCCCACATTTGAATTCAAAATGGGAGTATTAATGCTCTCGTGGTACCCACATTCATAATTCAAAAGGAGGTTTGAAGAAAAATAAAAATGATATATATTTGTATTTTTTTTATTCTTCCATGAAAAAACACAAAAACTATATTTCACCCTCAGACATCTATGATTAAGGTGAAGGTACCCTTAAGTTAATATCGGCACTACAAGTTTAGAGGTCCCCTCAGATTTCAATTCCGATAAACGGTTCAAAAGTTATATAATGCCGATCGCGCGTTTACTGAACGTACCTGAAAAAAAGTTCAGAAAAATTATAACAGTGACCTTTGACCCGTGTTGATCGAGGTTAGGATTTTACAAAGTGAAACACGCCCCAATGAACCCAAGGATACTTTCATATTTTCAATCTGAGTTATAGTTTTGACATTATGAATTTTACAATCAAATAATTATCACTTAATTATTTTATTTACGATTATTCCATTTTTTTGATTTCTCACAGGAGGCCTGCTCCGACTAAAATTAAGTCTCATCTAGGGTAAACCCACCATCCTAAATGCAACAGTGCCCTCATATTTCTGATCCGAGTTACTGTTTTTGTGTTATTCCACTTTTTCCAGAAAATTGCTTATGCGCCCTAATTAAAACTCAACCAAACTTCGACGGCTCATTATAGGCACTCTAAGCCTCAGAATCACATGCCGTAAAATTTCACGGTCTTAAAATAATTATATATAATTAAAAACAATATATGGAATATTAGGGATAGTAAATTCTCCCCACCTTTGGGATTTACGTCCTCGAAAGCCACAACAAAGGGAAAACAACCAAAAGAGGGTACTGAACACGAATATGAGCCTCCTTCTCCCATGTGCTCTCCTAGAGGTTCCCATGCTGCCAAAATAAACGCACCAAAGGTATCAATCTCACATGAAGGAATCTCACCTATCGATCCTCATTCTCCATTGGAACCTCCGTAAACGTCACCCCATCATCAATGTCTAGCTTTCCGTGGTTGTTGATGTGAGAAAGGTCATGCACGTATCTCCTCAGCTGGGATACGTGGAAGAAGTCGTGCACCCAGTGCAACTGAGGGGGAATTACTAAGCGGTAAGCCACATCACCAACTCTGATGAGGACTTAGAAGGGTCTAATGAATCTCGGAGATAACTTTCCACCCTGACCAAATCTCTTCAAACCTCGTCGGGATGAGACCCATAGAAAGACCTGGTCACCTTTCTCGAACTCTAGTGATCTCCATCTCCTGTCAACATAAGACTTCTACCTTATCTATGAAAAATTCATTCTCTCCTGGATGATCTACACCTTCTCCATTGTAGCCTTTATCATATATGGTCCCATGAGTGCTGACTCCCCTAGGTCAGTCCAGCACAAAGGCGATTTGCAAGGTCAGCCCTATAGAGCCTCGATGGTTCCATACCAATGGTGGGGTGATAGATGTTTTTGTATGCAAACACCACCAAGGGATAGTTATCCTCCCAGCTGTTATCGAAGTTGAGGATGCAAGAACAGAAAATGTCCTCCAAGGTGTGAATGGTCCGTTCAGTCTAGCCATCTGTTTGAGGATGGAAGGAGGTGCTGAAATGAAGATGTGTCCTGAAAGACTCCTACAACCCCTTCCATAGTAGGGAAGTGAAATATAAATCCTTATCAGAGACAATAGTCTAGGTTACTCCATATATCCGCACAATCTCCTGCACATAGAGGCATCTCAAGCTCTCTACTAAGCCTTACTCTCTGATCGGTAGGAAGTGGGCCGACTTGGTGAGTCGGTCGACGATCAACCAAATTGATTCATGACCCCTGGATGTTCGTGGATGTACTGTCATGAAATCCATGGATATCCCATACCACTTCCACTCTGGGACCACTAAAGGCTGAATTAAACCTACTGGTACCTGATGCTCTGCCTTCACTTGCTGACAAGTGAGGAACCGTGTGACAAACTCTACTACTTCTTTCTTCATTCTCAACCACCAGTGCTGATGCCGGAGGTCCTGGTACATCTTCGCCACTCCTAGATGTACAGAAAGAGGGGACATATGGAACTCCCTAAACACTTCCTCCCAAAGTGACACAGGTACCATGGTACGTCCTCTAAAAAGAATGACGTGCTCCCCACCTTCAAAAATCCATCAGGTGCCAGTCCTGTTGATATATGAGCACGTCGAGCCTCGCAGTCATAGTCCCCATGTTGCGCCTCCCTGACTCGCTGAAAAAGTGGGGTATTGACCGTAATAGACTGAAGATAAGATGCTTTATCTCGATCCACGTAGGATATCAATAAGGCTGCTAGCTACTCTGTCTCCTCACTCAGCAGTTGTAGGCCATACCTCCTACTGAGTGCATCTGTTACCATGTTCCCCATCCCAAGAGTATAGACTATCTCAAATTAATAGTCCTGGAGGAACTGTAGCCACTCCCATCATGAACTGAAAACTCAAAACACCGACTATCACGAGGGTTAGGTTGGCTGACTGAAAAGTGATCAGCTGCACCTTCCTATGCATGAGTTTAACCTGTGCTTCCTGGGTTTCCTTTTTCACCGACTAAGGATAACCTCAACCAAATGTTGTAGATAAACCACAACCTTTTCTTCCTAATATAGTAAATTTGAATATGAATTTTGGATGTCCAGTCATACCCAAACTAACGTCGTAAGGCCTCGATGATGCCACCAAGAGGTTCCAACCAAAACTCTTGCCTCAAGGGTCAGAGCACACCATCGACGTAAGTGTGATTATCGATTATCCTCCCAAAGGAATCTCCAGACGTGAGGGTCATGTCAATGGTTTAACCAGAAACTCTAGGTCTTGGAAAAAATTTGTGGAAGGAAGGAATGATTGGAAAATATGCCTATTGATACAGAAGCTAGTAGTAGACATAGACTATACCTCGAATCATTCCCAGAGCCCTTGGGTCGCACTCCATGACTGCATGCTGCTACTCTCTTCCCCTGTCCTCTAGCTCCCTGAGCCTGGCGGGGACCACAAAGGGGGGTGGTTGTAATATGTCGAAATGTACACCACATCATGCTACTCCCCTAGCTGTGATTCCATGTCTGCAGCCCTGAAGATTCATCTATCACTATCAATTCTTCTTCCTAACACATTTTTACACGCCCAAGTCTCTGATACTAGCGCCATTTTCATGTTTTCCCACTACTAACATTCACATGCTGTATCCCCTTAGGCAAATAACATTCAACCACAAAGGTACTCTCTATAAACCGAACATAAGTAGGAATGAAAAAAAGAATAGTGTTAGCTCAGACGTCCTTAAACACCCTGCGCTTGAAAGTCCGAGCCCTGAAGCACTGATCATATCATATTCATCGAGTACCATGAATGATTGGTATTCCATGGTGAATACTCAGCTACATAAATGTTGTCCTTCCGAAGCTATAGAAGCTCTAGAGAACTCTCATGCAACTTCTCAAGCCAGTCCTCAACTGCCTGTGAGTCGGCCTCGCCTCAGAACCTGAGGGGTATCTGATACTGAATCATGTGTAAGGAACTAAGCCTATATGTGTCCTCTACCGGTACCACTGGTTGTAACTGATGACCAACAGACAATGATATAGCTGACACACTACCCGAATTTACTATCTCGGGTAATGGTCCACGTACCGAAGCTTCATCACTATGAGGACCATCCTAATGGTCACTCACTAAAAAAGACTAGTAGCTAAGATCACCATCTGCTCTACTGGTGTCTTAACTAGGAGGAAAACTCTAACAACCACCTCCAGCCAGCCCTCAACAGCATGGGAAACTATCTCACCTCAAAACCTTGGAGGCCTCTACTAATGGAACTCGTGCAACGTGCTCAGTCGGCGTGAACTGTCCGCTAGTGTGGTGGGTTATATCTGCTGCCCAATGGGTGGTGGTACTATCGGTACACCACCCGAGGGTGCCAACATAGTAAGAGGGCCCTGCACCAGATCCTCATCGCTCAGTGGGCCTTCATTATATACTCTCTCAGGAATCCTAGTTGTTTGTCTATATAGCGGCATCCTGATAAGAAAAAGGTGTGCCATGGTCATTAAGTTATACTTGGTGAGCTCATTCAAGAAAACACAAGAAATTTTTTCCAAACACACATGCAATTAGTTTTTCCATGCATTGAGTCAGAAATCAGATGTCAGGTTCCTGGTGTATGGATACGTCAGCCACCGCACAAAACACTGGATTCCCTAAACTGATAACCACACTCACTACACTAAACACTATTTCTGTTAAAAAGATCAGAGTCCTATGTTCTATGGTAGAACTGACTCCTCTGATACCAATTTGTCATGACCTTTCCCCCAGGGCCTGTGTCATGACTAACCAAAGACCGCCTTCCATAAGCCAGTGGCTGGTGACTAGAACCAAAAGGCGTATTCCCTAATCCAGGAATGCATTTTATTTATATCCTGTAAACACATGCAACTAAGCACACAACAAGATACCAACACGAGTAAACTGAATAGTAAATAGAGTGAGTACAGTATGTAAAAGGGGCCATAATACATGCCCAATTGGAAAGTACAAGAAACAGAAAAGTAAAAGTAAACTGAAACAGCTCCTGTGAACACCCGCCAAGGATCCTACATGAAGGGTAGGTACATCTCTCGAACCATCGTCTCTGTGGTAAGCCTCATCTAAGGTCCACCTCCGAGCTACCTTCAATCCTGGTTCCCTCGTCCTCAATCAGCTATGTCCATCATCTGCACAAAACACAACAATGTGCGGGCATATCCTATGTAGGGGTGAGTATAATGATACTCATTAGGGACCCCGAGACCCTCAAGGTCTCACAAAATCCAAAAATCATGAAAAATACTGAAAAACCTACTTAGGTATATGCCCATACATATACCTATGTTATCAAGTAAACCCATCTCAATCATGAGGAAACACGAGGCCCAACTCATTAGCCCAAAGCTCTACTATTCCACAAAAGAAGGAATACCATGAAGGTAAGTACCACAAAGGTATGCCACACAGAAGAATACCACAAAGGCATCACCACGATGGTAAGTACCACAAATGTACGCCACACAGAAGAATACCACAAAGGTATCACCACGAAGTTAAGTACTCATCTCATACTAGGTATAACATAGGTATGGTAGTAAAGATGATTAGTTTTAACTACTGAATCATCTTACTCTATTAAGAGGTAGACCCATGTAGGATCCTAAATCATCATTAGACCCACACATGAACCTAGTACATCATCAGACCCACGAAGGATCCTAGAGTAGTCCTGGATGGATTCCTCGATCGGATCCATGTGGGACCCTCAAACAAAACCCGCGTAGGATCCTAAAGCACAGACCCACATAGGTTCCCCTTTCTCATGTTACAGCCAGCTACGGGGTTCCCGCACTAAGCTCGCTTGTTCTTGGAGGGTCTGCACCTCAAGAAAATGGTTGATACTCCAATATCCACGAAGTCACATGATGAATTATCCAAAAGGACCGCCATGTCATCGGGGTCTCAACCCAATAGATGGTGCGTCAGATAGATGCCCGGTTTGTAAGTTATTATCCTTTTAGTCCCAAGGGCCCAGTTGAATTCTTGATCGATCTGAACCGACAGTACCTCAACATTTTCCAAATATCATATGGGGCATACCGAAAGGACCGTCTCACTCGAAGTTCTAGGGCGCAATATAATATTTGTCAAACGGACTCTTATAGCTCATGATATGGCAGAAAGAATGTATAGGGTCAAAACTGGTCTGGGTTCGGTCCGACCAGGTCGGATCGACCTGGCTCGAGATGACCCGAGTCTGGTTCGGGTCAACCCAACCCGACCTGAATTTGGCCTTGGTCGGACCCGGCCCACGGGATCTAACCCGGCCCGTGCTGGGCGGCCCGACCAGGCCGCATGCGGTGGGGATTCGTGCGCCCTCCGCCCTCAATCACCGAACGACCGAAGCCATTCGGTCGCCAGGAATCACACGTGACATGGTAAGGGTCCCGCTCAGAACAGCTCATCCGGCCGAAATGCCCAGCCCCTTTCTCCTCCCAGCGGCGCGTCCTGTGCCGCCACTCCACAGACGACCGAACGCTGGCCACCTTTTCTTCACTGCTGCGGCCCTTGCTCGCCAGGCAGCGCGGACACATACCACATCCCTCGTCGTACTGCCGGCTGCTGTTGGTCGTCGCCCTTGCTCTACCATGGCCCTTCTCCAGTGGCACGGTAGTGCCGCCACAGTTTTCACGGCCAGTCATGGTGCCAGCCACCGTTCCTGAATCCCACAGGTGTCGGTTTCCATCCTCCTCCATCACAACGGACACACCAAGAACCACAAAGATTTTTGCGGAGAGGTCGGGCCATGTTCATTTTTCAAGTACCCTCCCAGTTAGAGTGGTAGCAAGAAACTCAAGGGAGGTGATTCAATGTGATAGAAAAAATAATGACGATCAATCGAAAACACACCACTACTTCGAAGGTTCCATTCGAGATCGTCCACGATTGAAGATGGATTGACATTTGTTGATCCCAAAGCAGGCCTCCTCCAATGACTTTGTTTTTTTAACAATCCTCCATTCTTCAGTTCATGGTTCGAGGTCGCTTGTCACCACCCACCAGAACCTGCTCCATCCTCCAAGTCTCAGGCATCGAGGCACTTTACCAGAGCTTCGTTTCTTGGTGAAGCCAACCAACTCCTCCCCCCAAGCTCTATATAAATAGGATAGAGAGAGGGTATGTAACGATCATGGAATTTATGAAGGTTCATTTACTAGGAACCATCCTAAATTCCAATGAAGTTGTTACGTAGTATTTGAGAGGGTTAATCCATTTAATTTATGTTGGCACAATTAAATGAGAGGATTCCAAGGGACTTCCCCACATTAAAAGGGGGTTCGGGTGGTCCCCACCATTGAATTCAAAATGGGAGGATTAAATCTCTCGTGGTCCCCACCTCTATAAATCAAAAATATGTTTCATGAAAAATAAAAATGTTAGATATTTTTTTATTCTTCCATGAAAAATCACAAAAACTAACTTTCACCCTCGACCAACTGTGGTTGTGGTGATGGTCTCCTTAAGCAAATATCGGCATTGCGAGTTCAATGGTGCCCTCATATTTCAATTCAAGCTCCAGTTCAAAAGTTATATAACGCCGCCCATGCGTTTACTGAACGTACCTGAAAAAAAGTTTGGAAAAATTATAATAGTCACCCTTGACCTGTGTTGGTCGAGGTTAGGCTTAGCGTATGTGAAACACTCCTCAACAAACCCAACGGTACTCTCATATTTTCAATCTGAGTTACTGTTTAGAAGTTATGAATTTTACAATAAAATAATTTTCACTTAATTATTTTATTTACGATTATTCCATTTTTGGTTTTTCTCACAGGAGGCCCGTGCCGACTAAACTTAATTCATGCCTTGGGTAAAACCGCCATCCCGAATGCAATTATGCCCTCAGATTTCTGATCTAAGTTACCATTTATGAGATATTCAACTTTTTCAGGAAAACTTCTTATGAACGCTAATTAAAACTCAACCAAACTTCGACAGATCATTTCAGACACTCCGTTCCTCAGAATTGCGCGTCGTCAGATTTCGTGATCTCGAAATAATTCTATATAATTTAAAAAAAATTATGAATTATATGAGACATTACACATATTGTTTTGAAACTTTTTTAAAACCATACATATGTAATTTGGGGATTTTATGGATCAACCTCACCTAAATATGATAGGCATTGTGACAATTAGGACCCATAGTGTGTCTTTTTGGTTAAAATTGACATTATTTTTTGTAAAAAAGATAAGTGAAATACAATAAAATCATTCCAATCATTTTGATACTTTATGAAAATGATATACATGTAATTTATTATGTGTAGTAATTATTCAAAAATCAATCCAATGAATGATTTGATTGGTATGACTCTTAGTGTCGGTTATCAGTTTAAATTTGACATTTCAGTTCAAAATGTGTGTCACTTAATGAAAATTAATAAAACATTCTTAGACTATCTAATTATTTTTGGAAAATGATTCATATGTTATTTTTAATTTATATGAATTAGTCTCACATCAAACTGACACAAGTTGTAACTGGTATGACCCAAATTGTGTGTATCCAGTTTTAATTGACTTTTAGTAAAAAGGAAAAATGAATTACTCAAAAATGATCAAATGAATTAATATTGTTTTAATAAATTATAAAAATTATCCATAAGTTATGTTGGACATATATGAAATATCTTCACCTCAATTTGACACATAGTTTGACCAGTATGACTCCATGTGTATCTTTTTATTTAAAATCGACCTTAATTATAGTAAAAAACGCAAGTAACATACTCAAAACTGAGAAAACTCATTCTTATTGTTTTAATACAATAAGAAAACATGCAATAAGTCATTAATAACATTTATTAATTAGACATACCTCAATCTGATAGTTGATTTCCTAGTATGAATCAATGTGTCTCTTATGAGTTTAAAATTGTCACTTTAGTTCAAAAAGTGTGTCACTCAATGAAAACCAAACAATCCTGATTGTATTGTATTGATAATTTTGAAAATTTATTCATATGTCATTATTTATGGGAAAGAATCAATCCCATGCAAAACTGACCAGATGTGATCGGTATGACTCAAAGTGCGTGTTTCCAATTTAAAATGATTATTTATTAAAAAAAAAGTGACATACTCAAAACAAATATAACAAATTTTAATTCATGTGATACATAATTTAGATGATTCATAATTCATTTAGGACATATATAATTTTACTCCACAACGGTCTAATAGAAGATGTGGTCAATATGACTAAAAGTGCATGTTTTCAATATATAACTTTCATTTTATTTTAAAACTTGCATCACATCACCAAAACCAAGAAAATTAGATCAAATTATTTTCTCATGATTTTATCTACTATTACAAAATTTGTTTTCATATATTTTTTATCTTATGCTTATTCAATTAAATTTCACCAAGAAAATTCTTGAAGATGAACAAGAAATGGTGTGATGTTCAAGAATCAACAGTAACTCAATCTCATACATGGTGTTCTTGGTGTGACTCAATGTATTGATTAAAATTAAGACTTTTTGTTTAATTTAAATCTTTAATGTATTACTAATATAAGAACTATCTATTTATATATGTTCATTCTTTTGCTTGAGATGGGGTGGTTTTTTCAGAAATAGAATGAAAGGGGGTCGTGGGACAAAGATAAAGGAACATTGATATTTTTGAATGGTGGATATAATTTTTACATAATAATTTAATCTCATAAACCAATGTTTGCAATTTTGATAATGGAATTTTTATTGTATTGGTGTTTTAAATATTATTTCATTTAAATTAGATATTTCTGACCCATTTTTTTCTTCTGTTTTTGTTGTTATAGTGTTCTATAAATTTGATAGCACTCTAGAATATGCCCCATTATCGGGGATATATTAATCATAGAAAAATGGGGTCATTTTTCAGTGTTAATAGTGATGAAAAAGGGTCCCTTTATCAAATTATTTTTGAACATATAAAGTACACCTTTATCAGTGCAAAATAACAGTAATGGTAAATGGGGTCCTTTATCAGTGCTACTATGTCACGACCCGTCCCCCGGGGCCTGTTCTGTGATTAACCCAAGCCCTCCTTCCATAGGCAAGGGGATGGATACTAACTCCGTAAGGCATATTCCCGAAAAAGGGAAGGCATTTCCTTTAAACCTGTAAAAACACATGGTCCTATAACAAACCAAGAAACAAATATGATGTAAACTGCTTGAGTAAAAGAGTGTTGAAAGTAAAGGGGTCAGAATACAAGCCCAAATGAAAGTACGAGTAAAAAAGAAAATTAAAAATACAACTGAAATAATGAGAACAACTACTGAGTTGTCCTCTGAGGATCCTACATGAAGGGTAGTTATAGATCACCTCCTCAGCACTCCACGTCCTCCTGTCTCCTACGCGTGCCACCTTGCCTTGGCTCCCTCAAACCTAAGCCCTTCTGCTTATCTTCTCCACAAGACAAAAAAAGATGCAGACATATACCATGAAGGGGTGAGTATAATGACACTCAGTAGGGACCCCGAGACCTCTAAAGTTCTCCCAGAGTTCCACAAAGGAAAAACCACAAAGGTAACACCACAGAGGTAAAGTACCACACAGGTAAGTCTCAGCTCAAACCAGGTATACAGCACAGAGAAACAAGATTATGATGCTGAACCACATAGGATCACTGTAAATGATGATATCCATCCATAGGATTCCCTAGGTATATTAACAAGTAACATCCCCAGTCACAATGTTGAACACCTAAGCTGCTAAAGAACTCATCGTCTATCGAGTACAGTGGACCTACTTGGTCAAACAGAGTCACTTCCCACTAACCTTGGACTACTGAGGTACTCCTCCTATTGAGTACCGTGGTTCTTCCATTCTCATAGTGGCCCTCCCCACTATGGCCTGCTAAGGTACTCCTCCTACCGAGTACTGTGGGTCTGTCGCGTCACACAGAGGCGCTCCCAACCATGGCCTGCTGAGTAATCCTCTTGTCAAGTACCATGGGTTTGCCGCATCACACAGAGGCACTCTCCACCGTGGCTTGCTGAGGTAATCCTCCTGTCGATTACCATGGGTCTGCCACTTCACAAAGCGGTTCTCCCCACTAGTCTATCAATTCACATAGAGTCGAAAAATCAACAGTCATTAAGTCTCAGCCAATCGCAGGGTTCGGTACGTAGCGCGCTTGGGTGAACCGCTCCTCAAGCCATTTGTCAAATTATAGCTGGTACAAAGGTTTATAAAGGAGTAACCCGATGATTTTCAACGTCATAAGGGTTCCAATGTAATAGAAGGCGTTGCAATCAGACGCCCGGTCTATGTGTTATGGGAATTTCAGTGCCGAGGGCCTGGTTGGATTTGGGTGTGATCCAACCCGTCCGTACTCCATGTATCTCCAAAAATCTCATGGATTAAGTCAAAAGGACAATATTATCCAAGTATCCCAATGCCACAATCTGTTCGCCAATCGGACGTTCGGTTCTCAAGATAAGGCCCTTTAAGTGATTATGGGCCCGAGTCCGGTCTGAACCCGGCCAAACCCGGTTTGGTCTAGGCCAAGGTCTGGCACGACCCGCAATAGGGGGAGGGGGGGGGGGGGGAAAGCAGCCCGACCCATGGTGGGGTGGCCCAACCTACAGGTAGCGGCCCACATGATGGCGACTCAGCAGTGTAGGGCGCAACCTTTGAAGCTACGGTGCCACGTGGGCATTGCCCGGTCATCGCGGAACCCACATGAGGGGTGGTTTTCTTCTCCTCCGTTGTGGCTCCTTCACACACTGGCGGCACACGGGTCATGCCACCCTTCCTTTCTGTGGCCGGACGAGGTTGCGGCCACCTCCTCCAATTGCCACGACTAACAATCTGTGGTCCCCCTTGCTCCCTGGCGGCGCGAGACGACGCACTGCACCTCCTCCGTGGTCTTCCGGTTCCAACTACTCTGATGACCACTGCAGTCTCCTCTTGCAGCGTGGGTTGGCGCATTGTGTCCTTCTTAGCCAGTCGGTGTCACCACACTGGCGTTATTCCATAGAGAACGCAATGGTATTGCAATGTAGTGAAGGGTCAGGGATGGGTTTCATAGGCCCGCACCCTCCGTGATAGCTCGTAACATAAGGGATGATAAAGGGTTCAATAAACTCTTGGAATTTAAATCAAAATAAACCCCATAAAGATACCCCGCAAAAATGAATGAATCACCGGTGAACCCGTTAGACAGTTGACCTGCGTTCTTCATAATATTCATGAATGGGGAAGAGTAAAATCGGTTAAAATGCATAAATGAATAAAACCACTACCTCGAAAACCCGTTGAAGAGTGTCCGCGCTTGAAGGTGAATCATGTTCTTCGTTCCCGCAACCGGTTCCCAATAACGACACTCATACGTCGTCCTTTGGTTCGTGGTTTGGTGTCACCCATCACCTCCAGCTAGGATCAAATTTGTCCTTTAAGGGTTCGGCATCGCGGTGCTCCTTCAGCACTTCGTTTCTTGGATATTTTGTGCCGGTACCTCCCCCAAGCGCCATATAAATAGGAGAGGGGGAGGGTAAGTAACGACGTGGATAATTAATGGGGGCTCATAAATTAAGAACCATCTTAATTCCCCATTGATGTCATTAATTTGGGTTGGTATATCAATTCATTTATTGGCACGACACATCGCTGTCCCTACCCACCTCTGACTGTTGGAGGATATGAAAGAAAATAAAATAATAAAATTATTACATTTAATTTCTTTTAAAAAGTCACAAAAAATAACTTTTTATCCAGACATACTGCGGTCAAATTAAAGCCTCCCTTAATCGAATCATGGCATTGCGAATTCAACGGTACCCTCATATTTTTAATCCGATTAATGGTTCAAAAGTTAGAAAATGCCTCTCACGCGTTTACTGAACGTACCTGAAAAAAGTTCATAAATTCATTCAAGGAACTTCGGGCCTCAGAAACACTCGCCGTCAATTTTCGCAGACTCATAATTATTCCATATAACTAAAAAAATACATGGAAAATCTAGGACTTTACATTCCCTACACCATTGGGCTTTTCAACCACGAAATACACAACATTGACTAAGAAAAAAATGGGGGTACTGAGCACAAATCTAAGCCTCTCACTCCCATGTGCTCTCCTGGAGGTTCCCGTGCTTCCAGAAAAGTTTCACCAGAGGTATCAACCGCCCACGAAGGACCCACTCCTGTCGATCCTCAAGCTCTAATGGAACCTCCGTAAACGTCGCCCCATCATCTAAGTCCATCTCGCCATGGTTGATTACATGAGATGGGTCATGCACGTATCTCCTTAGCTGGGATACATGGAAGACTTTGTGAACCCTCTTCAACTGCTGTGGAAGTGCCTAGCGGTATGCCTCCTTGCCTATCCTCCGATGTATCAGAAATGGCCCAATAAACCTTGGTGATAACTTGCTGCCTCGGTCAAATCTTCATAGTCCCCATCGAGGAGAGACTCGCAAGAAAATGTGGACCCCCTCCTAGAACTCCAGAGGTCTTAGTCTCCTATCTTCATATGACTTATGTCTGCTCTATGCAGTCTTAATCCATTCCTAGATGGTTTGTACCTTCTCAGTGGTAGCCCGTACCAACTCTGGACCCATAAGTGCTGACTTCCCTTAGTCTGTCCAGCATAGAGATGATCTGCAGGGTCAACAATACAAGGCCTCAAATGGTTTCATACCATTTGGGGAGTGACAACTATTGTTGTAAGGGAGATCCACCATGGGTAAGTGATCCTCCCAAATGCATCTGAAATCTAGTACACATGCACGAAGCATGTCCTCTAGCATTTGAATGGTCCACACCGTCAGACCATCTGTCTAAGGATGAAATGCGGTTCTCAAACATAGATGAGTCCCGAATGCATCAAGTAATCCCTTCCACAACTAGGATGTGAAACATGATCCACAATCAGAGACGATCGTCGATGGAACCCCATGAAGTCGCCCAATCCTTTATACATAGAGGCCTCCCAAGCCCTCTACTAATCCTTGGTCTCGAATAGGTAGGAAGTGGGAAAAATTGTTCAGTCGGTCAATGATCACCCAAATGGAATCATGTCTTCTGGATGTACGTGGATACCCTATCACAATGTCTATGGCGATCCCATCCCCCGTCCACTTCGGCACCTATAGTGGCTATGCTAATCCTATTGGAACCTGATGCTTGGCCTTCACTTTATAACAAGTGAGAAATTGTGAAAAAAACTCTACCACTACCTTCTTCATCCCTGGACACCAGTGCAAACACCGGAGTTCCTTATACATCTTCTCCACACCAGGATGTACCACGAGAGGGTACGTATGGAACTCCCTCAACACCTCCTCCCGTAGAGCCACTGGTACCATGGTACATCCTTTGAAGAGGATGACGTGCTCCCCTCCTTCATAAAATCCATCAGGTGCATATCCTAAGTATATCTGAGCACATCGAGCCTATTAGTTAGGGTACCCAATCTACGCCACCCTGACTCGTTCAAGGATTGGGGGAGTGAATGTCATAGAATGGAGGTATGTTGCTTCAACTCCATCCACGAAGTATATCTGTAACACGACTAACATCTATGTCACCTCACTCAGCAACTGCAGACCAAACCTCCTGCTGAGTGCATCTACTACCATGTTCCCCATCCCATGAGTATAGAATATCTCAAAGTCATAGTCTTGGAGGAACTATATTCATCACCGCTGTCTCAGGTTTAGGTCCTTCTGAGAGAAAATATACATGAGACTCTTGTGATCAGAGTAGACTGTAAAATGTTCACCCATCAATAAATATCACCACATCTTCAAGGAGAAGATCGATGCTTCTAACTCCAGGTCATGGGTAGTGTAGTTCTACTCATGATGTCTCAGCTATCACGAGACATAAGCAATCACTGCTCGCTCCTGAATCAGGACACACCCATGTCTAGTTCCTGATGTGTCACAGTAGACTACATATCCAAATCACTCTTCTAGTAGCCTCAAGATGGGGGAACTCATCAGTCTCTTGCTCAGCTCTTAGAAAATATGTTGTAATATTTCCATCCATATGAATGGATTCCCCTTATTCATCAACACTGACAAGGGTTCCACAACTCTAGATAAGTCATGCATGAATCTGCGTTAGTATCCAGCCAGCCTCAGGAAGCTATTCACCTCGGTTGCACTCCTAGGTTGCTCCCAAGAATATACAACCTCTATCTTCACATGATCCATTTAAACTCTAGCCTCCAAGATAACATGTCCCAAAATGTGGACCTCTCGCATCCAAACCTGGAACATCAAGATATTAACATTAAGATGCTACTCTCTGAGAGTATCCAGAACTATCTACAGATGATAGGCATGCTCCTCCTCCGTCGCTGAGTATATCAATATGTCATCAATGAACACCACCACAAATCAATCATGGTAGGGCTGAAAGATCTTGTTCATGAGTCCCATGAACACTACTTGGGAGTTGGCCACACCCAAAGGAGTAACCATGAACTCATAATGGCCATACTGACATCTGAAGGTCGTCTTCTGCACATCCTTATCTCGTATCCTGAGCTGATGATAGCCTGATCTACAGTCTATCTTCAAAAACTAGTGAGCTCCCTTCAGCTGATCGATAAGATAATCAATCCTAGTAAGTGGATACTTGTTCTTAATGTTCACCTGGTTCTGGTACAGATAGTCCACTGAGAGTCTCAAACTCCCATATTTCTTCTTGGAGAACAAAATATGGTCTTCCCATGTAGAAACACTGAGCCTTATGAAACCCTTTCCCTACAAGTCCTCCAACTGTACACGTAACTCACGAATATCCACGGGAGCCATCTGATATGATTATGGAAATATCATTGTCGTCCTAGGGTATAGGTCGATTTAAATTTCCACATCTCTACATGTAGGTAGTCCGGGAACATCATCAGGAATGACGTCAGCACACTGGTCCACAACTACAGGATAGCTCAGACTCTCAACATCAACTGCTCCAAGGGTAAGGCTAGCCAACTCATGAGTAATCAGCTACACCCTCCTCTGGGTAAGTCAATCTTGTGCTATAAAGGTTCCCTTCTCACTAGTGAAGTAAAAACGAGTCCCATACGTGTGGAAACACCACACATTGCGCCTAATACAATCAATCTGAGCATGGACTCTGGATAACTAGTCCATAACCAAGATGACGTCGTAAGGCCTCGATGCTGCTTGTAAGAGATCCCAGTCGAAGATCTCGCCTCCTAAAGTAATCTCACACCTCCAGAACCAGTGTGTAGTCATCGAATTTTCTCCTATAGGAGTCTCTAGCACTAATGATCAAGCCAACGGCTCCAACGGAACCTCCGAGATCTGAATGAGGGTCATGGAAATAAAAGAGTGAATGGAACCTGTGTCTATAAGTACTGCAGCTAAGGTGTAGTAGACACCAATCATACATCTAATCATATCTGGAGCACCATTGGAATGGCCTTAACTACCTGGAACTGAGCTCGTCCCTGTCCTCCTGCTCCATGTGGTCTGTGTGGACCACATGGCGGTGGTGGCGGTAGAATCCTGTATCGTCGCCCACCACCTGCTGCATGGAAAACTCCTCTAAAATGTCTGCCACCCTAAGGAACTCCTCGATCTAACCTCTAACTCTTCTTCGGTGCTCCATTGATCATTTTTTGGTTGTCTGTATGGAAGGTTGATCAGTTCCAAGCCATGAGTACCTGCCCGCCGCACGAGTAGAACTTCCTGATTTCTTACTGACCTCCTTTGCCTCGTGAGCCCGCACCTTTGACCCTGCATCTCAGGGTCGTCCACTAGAGGTTTTGGCCCACTGGCACCTCTGTGCCATCTTCCTAATTACTCCTACAGATAACTTGGATACCTATCGTCTGGTGGTGGCTCTCACTGTCGGTGCCTTCTCAGCTAGGAAGCTCTCCAACAAAAGCGCTTTCTCTAGCACCCCATTCTAAGTCGGTCTACTGAGCGATACCTTCAATGATCTGATCTCACATTGGATATCCATCTGAATGGTCTAAGCCCTAAAGAAAGGGTTCCATGCCATGTTAGTGGAGTAGTGGTAGAGATCAGTGAACCTCACCGAGTACTGGGCCACTATCATGCTGCCCTGCTGTAAGTGTAGCAGCTCCTATATACACATAGAGCATAGGGTCACTGGGAGAAAATATTCCCTAAAAAGTCCATTGATGTCCGCCCAAATGAGGGTCCCCTTGTCGTGTATTTGGAGCATCAAGAACCACCATCTCCATGCTGCTTCCTGAAAAAGGATGGCTATTAGGATCACCATAAAATCAGCTGGTGTCCCAACTAAGCGAAAAACATTGGCCACAGACTCCAGCCAGTCCTCAGCTGCCTATTGATCCATATCACCTCGGAACCTTGGTAGCCTCTGTCGCTGAAACTTGTACAATGCGTTCAGTCAGCGTGCACCCTCTTCTAGTGGGGTTGGTGGAAACAGTTTTTCAATGGGTAGTGGTGCCGCTGGTACACCACCCGAAGGTGCTAAGGCCGTAAGAGGGCCTTGCACCAAGACCTCATCACTCGGTGGGCCGTCATCACGTACTCTCTTAGGAATCATGGATGGATATCTACGTGGAGGAATCATGAAATAAGACATGTGTTCCATGGTCATTATGTTATACTTGGTGATCTCACTCAAAGAAATCACAAGAAAAAACTTCAAAAACACACATAATCATTGCTTCCGTGTACTATGTCGGAAATCAGAATTAAAGGTCCATGTGTATGGATACGTCGGCCTCCGCACCAACACTGGACTCCTAAAACTGAAAACCACACTCATAACACTTAACACGATTTCTTATTTGAAAAGATTTAATTTCTAGTTCTTTGGCAGAACCGACCACCTCTGATACCACTTTTTCATGACCCATCCTCCAGGGCCCGTGTCGTGACTACCCCAAGCCCGACTTCCATAGGTAAGGGTTTTGGGACTATCACCGTAAGGTGTATTCCCTAAAAAGGGAAGGAACTACCTTTAAACCTTCACAGACACATGGTTCGATAACACACCAAGAACCAACTGTGAAGTAAACTTCTGGAGTAAAAGAGTGCTGAAAGTAATGGGGATGAAATATAAGCCCAACTAAAAGTATGAGTATAAATGAAAAGTACAAATACAACTAAAAGGAACAATACAACTGAAAAAGGGAAAACTGCTACTGAGTCATCCTTCGATGATCCTACCTGAAGGGTAGGTACATATCTTCTCCTCAGCACTCCAAGTCCACCGGTCTCCTCCACATACCACCTAGGCCTGGCTCCCTCAAGCCTCAGCCCAGCTGCTCATTGTCTGCACAAGACACCACAAGGTGCATGCATATCCCATGAAGGGGTGAGTATAATGGTAATCAGCTGGGAACCAGAGACCCCCGAAGGTCTTCCAGAGTTCCACAAAGGAAAAACCACAAAGGTAACACCACGGAGGTAAAGAACCACACATAAAAGAATCAACTCAAACTACTTATACAACATAGAGAAATGGATTATGATTATGACCCACACATGATCACTACGAATGCTGATAGCTAGTTATGGGATTCTCTAAGGATAGTAACAAGTAACATCCCCAGTCACTACATCAAACACCTCGGCTGCTGGAGAACTCCTCTTCTATCGAGTACAGTGGGCATGCCTGGTCACATAGAGCTACATCCCATTATCCTTGGACTTCTAAGTTACACCTCATTTTGTGTACTATGGATCTTCCACATCACACAGAGGTTCTCCCCACCGTGGCATGCTGAGGTACTACTCATGTCGAGTACTGTGGGTCTGCCACGTCATACAGAGGCGCTCCTCATCGTGGCCTACTGGGGTACTCATCCAATCAAGTATCATGGGTCTGTCATGTCACATAGAGGTGCTCCCCACTGGGCCATCGAGTCACACAGAGTCAAAAAATCAGCTGTGGTAATGTATCACCCAGTCGCAGAGTTCCGTACATAGCGCGCTTGGGAGAACCGCTTCTCAATCGACCAGTCATATAAAACTGGAACAAATTCTCAAAAAGTAGTAACTATATGATTTGACACGTCATAAGGGTTCCAACTCAATAGACGGTGCGCCAATCAGACACCAGGTCTGTGCATTATTTGCATTTCAGTGCCGAGGGCCCGGTTGGATTCATGTGCGATCCAACCCGACCATACTCCAAGTTTCTCAAAAACTCTTATGGAGAATGTAAAAAGGATTTTCTCTCTACAAGGATCCAAACTCCGATGAAGGTTCGCCAAACAGATGCCTGGTTCACAATATAAGGCCCTTTAAGTGTTTCTGGGACCGGTTGGGCCTAGGACCGGTCCGATTCAGTTAGACCGACTAGGCCTAGCCCGCAAAGGCGGCCTAGCCCATGAGGGGCGGCCTGGCTCACGAAGGGGCGGCCCGACCCGCTGGAGGTGGCCTACATGAGGGCGGCCCGGCCGTGTAGGGCGCGACATGTGGGGCTTCCGCCTGGCGGCTCGAGGGAGCCGGTATCTGGGAATCCCGAATGGCCAAAGGCCGTTGGCCTTTAAATAGATAGATCCCGATCACCGTGGAACCTGCCGGAGGTTTAGGATCTTTCTCCTCTACGGCCGCTTTGGTCGTAGCTCCTTCACGCACCAGCGGCGCGCTGGTCACGCTGCCCTTCCTTTCCGCGGCTGGCCGCCTTGTAGAGACCCAAAGATTGACGTACATTGACATTACATTACTTTTACAGAATACTTAATACATAACAAAAACAGACACCAAAGGACCGTAATAGTCTAGTGTCTTTGGAAACTTGGAACATAATCTTCTAATGTTGGCAAAAGATCTTCAACATCTCTCATAAAGATCTTCCCTTTTTTTTCTTACATAAAACCTTTATTTTTATCCTAGGGAAAAGAAAGAATATAAAAGGTGAGCTCAAATGCTCAGTAAAGGTAAGTATGGAAAAAAAATAAAACAAACCATATACATTTGAACATCAAAACATGAACATAAAGTTTAAACATCAAAATATTGAGTTGTGAAATAAATTTTAGTAGTACATAAGGCATAGATCATAAATGAACATAAATCAGGATAAAATAACATAGGAATAAAACATTTAATTGTGTCAAAACATTAATCACATGATATGATTTCCATAGTAGCCAAGGCATTGCTGACATGTCCATCTTAGTGGACAAAGTCCCTTTCTGAATCGAGTTCACTCCTCGTTCCAGTCCTGTATCACTGAACTGGATTAACATACTGTTTCATCCATGTCTATCTCATGAGATATAAATCTTTACCGAATGCATTGGAGGGAGATATAGGTCCCATGCATCTCATAATGAAATCATTCTTTCGTGTGCCACAAAATCATAAATCACACATCATAGGATAACCCATGTAATAGAATGGGATTCTTAAACATTATGCCATAATAACATAATCCATATAAAAAATGGATATCATTTCATCATAAGAAAAATCAAATCATGTAAATAATTGAGACATTATACTTGAAACATAAACATATTAAATAATGTCATTTTAGATGGAAAATAGTTTTGATAAAACACTTGAAATGAATTCTTGAGGAAAATATCCTTTCTTCTTCAAAATCATTTTCTTTTCACAAAATTCCATGAAATTTTAAATGAAAAAGGTTTTGTTGAAAATAATAATGCAATCTTGTAGAGGAAGCTTCATGAAAATGAGGTGTTATGGAACCTTAAAAATCCGTTCACACCGTATAAGTTAAAAATAACATTCTCCTCGTACTTTTCCCGGAAAAGTCAAAAAGTTCCTCGTGTAGTAACAAAAGTAAGATTCCTTTCATAACATGTGGTAAAATTAAAAAATGGGTAAAAAGGACATACACGAATTTTTTTTAGAAAACATGGACATGGATGATAACAAAAACCCCAGTAAATACTTACGAATAAACAATCTCGGATAACAATGAGATTGGAATAAGTATCCCCTACCTTATGTTCGATATGCTTCGTATGTATCTGAACCTCCTGTATAATAATTTAAATAATTTCATTGACTTATTAAAGAATCATATTAATTGTTATGATATCATATATGGTTCACTTATGACTTTATATTACCCGTTCTTTTGTAAATTCCATTTTAAAGCAGCGTTTTGGGTAAAATCGTTTCATTTATCGTACGTGTTTCGACTTGTTGTTGTTGATATTATTACTTATATCCTGATTTACTTAATTCCAAAATGTAAAACAAGATTTATATATAATATATATTCATCATATACATATATATATGATCGATCGATAAATGGAATGAAATACACCGTTCATGGAGACGGTAGGCCATACGTACGCATGAACGTTGTTTTCGTTTCCTTAGTGAATTGAATGGAATTAAGTAGATGACATACATATATATATACATAAATCCAGTATCATTATTATTTCATATATTTCATTATTATTCATTATATATACTTCATAATCATTCATGAATGGTTAACATGGATAATGAATCTCATCGCGTCGTGGAGACGGTAGTTCGTACGTACGCACGAGCTATGATATCATTCTCATGATCGTTGAATTGTATTGAAGTGTATGAATAATATTTCAGAATCAATACCAATTTACAATATTCAAATAATGTTATTTATTTACACCATTATACCCATCCAAGTAAGGTGGTGGTCGAAAACATATTACACCACGGCGTGGAGACGGTATTCCGTACGTACGCACGCGCGGTGATTTCATTTTCCGTAGGATGGATAGAAGGTGAAATAGGGTTGTTTAATATTTATAATAACATATCAGTATATATTTAATACTGATGTTATTACTTTATAATGAGACAAATAAAGAAGAAGAAGTAGAGGAAGAAAGAAACTTGAGAGAATCGGAAGAAGAGATTACCTCTTCTTCGACGGACCTCCTTTAAGCATCCTCTTAAGGAAGTAGAGTCGGTATTTTTTGAAGACCAGAACCTCCATAATGTTTCTAGGGAAGTGGATAAGTTAAATGGTCAAGGGTTGGCCGAGCTTCAAGGCTCAAAAGGGTGTGAAGAGAAGAGGGAAGGGGTTCCTTTTTTATAAGGGATGAGAGGGGCACCTTTGAAAAAACTTAAAATATTATTTTATAATAAAGTCATATTTGGCTTATAATAGCTAAAAATTGATTTATTTATAAGATAAAGTGGGTATGGGTAGAAAAACTCTCAACCAATAGGTTTTAGAAATGTTTAGGTTACTATTTTAACCTTATATTTTAGATTTAACTCTAAGTTAAATAATTTAGCTCTTACCGTGTCTTCTTGTTTTCTTACACTATATGGTTAACAAAATTACTATAACCAGACAAAAGAACCCCAAGTGGTTTATTATTAAAATATATAGCCTTATCTATGTCATTTGGCTGAACCTTAGATTTTTAGGAATATGATAACAATTAATAATATAATATTTGTTTTAAAACTATTTTATGTCAATTTTGACACTATTTGGTAATTGATTTTTGTGAAAATCATAACAACATGATTAGTTCAAAAAAGGTTAATTAAATAAATAATAACATGTCATATTAACCTATAAAATTAGTGGAATTCATAAAAAGTCTCAAATTACATTTATTTGGGTATTTATAATATCAATTATTTTAATATTTCATTATTTAGGTAATTACTGCATCACCATTGTGTCATAAAAAAATTAAATTATTTAATGTCTAAAAATTATAAATAAAATTACATTAGGTAGGAAATATTTTTAGTTTTATAATGAATATTTATAGTCAAATTTATCTTATGTATAACCTTATATTGAAAAATTTTTAGTTATTAAACTTTGATTTTAACTATTTTAACTCTTTTTAAATAAAATAATAATAAATGTCCTAATCTAATCCAAGTGGACCTAAATGATAATATTAAATTTATAAGGTTTATTTTGGTCGAATTATACTTTTCCAATAGAATTAGGACATGTGATAGGGTTATAATAATATCATTTTTACCCTTAATTACCCTATTTACTTTTAACCGTGGTCAATAAAAGTAAAAAGTTACTATTCAACAAAATTATTTTTATCTTATTGAACCATGTTTTACTCCTGGATATTAACCGTGTCTCTTAGAGTTTCGAAATTCCACTCACATAAGAGGTAAAATTATGTTTTATGTAAATTTTCAAATTCTCTTATGAGGTGGGTAAAAGACGGTGAAAAGTTCAATAAAATTTTTATATATCTAAAATTATTATAAAATGACTCCAATGAATTACATTGAACTTATATTACGTATTATGTATCAATTTTGACCTAAAATAAATTTAAATAAATTAAATAATTATTTATATAAAAAGTCAGTTTTTAAATAGTAACCCAGTGTTTTCACTATTCATCAAAAAATGAATGTTTTCAGAAAAATACCAAAAATTCACCCTAGGATAATTTCAATATTCTGAATCCAAAAATGAAGTCCATTTTTAAAGATTAAATTTATAATATTTAAAAAAGTGGGTATTACTATTCATAACGTCTAGTTTATATAATATTTTAATAACATATCGTTGTTTTGTGAAACTCGGTATTGCGTACAACACACGCTATCGTGGAAGGTTGCGATTGCGTGTAAAGCAAGCCAAGTTAGGGTTGCATGTAGTTCAAGATTACTTTGTTGTTGCGTATAAAAAAATCCAACCATATTTCATTTATACATTGAATATATATATATATATATACACTCAATGTTGCGTAGAATAACTACTATCAAACAAACTTAAAATTGTGTGTAACACGATCCAAGAATATTGTCGCGTATACTACAAGCTAATATGGTGTTGCATATAGAACAAGATAATCTTTGTGTAACGTACAACAAAAGACATCAAAGAAATTTAAAAGAATAATTATCATAAAATATCGGGTTGTTACATGCCTCCTCAAATTTCCACGGCTGATGTGCCGTCGAAATTGGAGGAGGAGGCGGGTGATGGTGCGCCGCACCTCCTCTGTGGCCGGATGTTCTAATGACCGCCACAGTCTCCTCTTACAGCATGGGTCGGCGCATTGCCTCCTTCATTTCCAGTCAGTGTCACCATGCAGGCGGTATTCCATGGAGAAAGCATGGGTATAACAAAGTAGCGAAGGGTCCGGGGTGGGTTCGTTAGGCCCACGCCCTCCGTGTTCCCTCATAACATAAGGGAGGATAAAGGATTGAATAAACTATTGTAATTTAAATCAAGATAAACCCCACAATGATACCCCGCAACAACCTCCCGCAAAAACAAATGAATCGCGGGTCAACCCATTAGTCGGTTGACCTGCGTTCTTCGTATTATTCAAGAATAGGGAAGAGGAAAATAATTTAAAATGCATAAATTAATAAACCCCTGCCATGAAAATTTGTTGAAGAGAATTCGTGCTTGAATTTGGATCGTGTTCTTTGTTCCCACAACCGGTTCCCAAAGACGCCACTCATACATTGTCCTTTGGTTGATTGTTCACTGTCACCTATCACCTCTTGCTAGGATCTACTCCGTCATTTAAGGGTTTGGCGTCGCGACGCTCCTTCAATACTTCGTTTCATGGTGAAGCTGTGCCGGTACCTCCAACCAATCTCCATATAAATATGAGAGGGTAGAGTAAGTAACGATGTGGTGAATGAATGGGGGATTATAAATTAGGAACCTTCCTAATTTCCAAATTACGTCGTTACTAAGGTTTGGCGGGTCAAGAAATTTATTGGCATGACACATCGCTGGCCCCACACACCTCTGTCGATTTGAGGATATGAAAGAAAATAAAATAATAATTTTTTTATGTCCTTTCTTTTAAAAATTCACAAAACATAACTTCTTTACAAGACCTACTATGGTCAAAGTAAATCCTCCCTTAAGAGAATTTTGGCACTCTGGATTCAACGGTTCCCTAAAATTTTTAATCCGAGCAATAGTTCAAAAGTTAGAAAACTCCACTCAAGAATTTGCTAAATGTACTCAAAAAAAGTTCAGAAATTAATTCTGGGCACTCCGGGCCTCGGAATCACGCACCATCAATTTTCACAGACTCGTTATAATTCCATATAATTTAAAAAATACATAGAAAATCCATGTCTTTACATACTTAATGTTTTGATAGATGGATACTTTATTGGTGCACATAATATTTTCCTTTATTAGTTCTTTTTTATAGTTTATAAAAGACTAGGTATTTTAATTGTTCTATGGTAGTTAGCATTTTTTATTGACTACTAGAAAATTCCACTATTAAAGTCCTCTTTTTTAGTAGTGGTTGTTTGTTAGTTGTACCTTATATGTGTATAAACCCATATTTTGTTGTGTCAATATGTTTATTCATGCGTTACAATGTAGATGTTTAGGGATGTATTCTTAAAAAAGTTCCATTTTTTAATATGGCTTTGTTTTGAAATAATTATTCATGTTTGAGTAAAATTTCACCTGTGAAGGAATGAGTTTTTTAAAGCTAAACCAAGCTTCATTGACATTGAATACAATTATTATATTTTAAACAATGTGATTTTAGTAGTGGATTTTTTTGGATAACTATGTCATTAGTTTCATCAATTAAATAGTGATTTATATATTCACCCATTTAGGTATCTCATTCATGAGAATGAGGAAGGATCCATGAATTTAAAGACTATTCATTAACACGTCAATTCATTTATCCATGTTATCCATGAATTTCATATTGGAACTGATCAAGATAAATATATGTAAGTGGATCTTGCATCAAAATTACTAATTAAAAATCCACATATCTTTTGGGTAAAGGTAAGGGTATATATTTTTGGAGAGTTGTTGGAATGAATTTTCAAAAATATTAAATTTTCATTATTTGATTAAATCTTTAATAGTGGAATTCTTCAGTTACATTATAAAGGGAGTACCTCCAATATGATGGGAAATGGTGGTTGGAGAAAGGATTCTTTGTGATACAATATAGAACAAATTATAAATTTTATTTATTAATAAATTATATCCAATGGGACTCAATATAGGGAAGGCTCCATAGTTCATTTAGATGGAGTTATAGAACATGATAATGTTATATTATACAACTCATTTTATAATGATTCTTCTTTTAACACCTTATTTGATCACTATATATAATCTCATAGTGTGATGGTTCTATATGAAACATAATCCTACTATTAGAACATGGGTGATACTTCTTGATATAGAATGTTATATGGCTATGGTGAGTAAGAAATCTATAAAAAAATTATATAATAGATGTGAAATGTGTGAGTGTTTTTTCCAGATCTAATAGGGGAATTAATTTTTTAATCATGTAGGAGAGGAAACATTATGAATATTATCAGGTTGGAGATATAAATAAATAAATAACCATTTTTTCATCTCAGCGGAGGATACATATGGGTTGATATCGGTATATTAGAATAACACACATGAAGTGGGATTTTCTTATTGAGAATAGGATTTTTCATCAACGTGGGAAGATCATGCATCAAAAGAAGTTTAACATCCACTAAAATTATGATTATAAATTTTTTTATTCTAACCATATTTATGGATTAAAAATTATTTTAATACAATTTAACAATGATAGAGCTATGTCACAAATGAGAAATGGTGGGAATCTATTATAAGGTTATTCTAAAAACAATCATGGATTACTTTGTGTATTAGTTCTAGCACCATACGAATCTATTGTGGGGCCTATGATAGTTAAAGGTGAATTATCAATATATTCAGACATACCCTCTCTTATATTCGATAATGTAACATTTAATTTAGTCATTTTTATATGTGTAGTAGAATAATTGAAATTTACTATATAGTGGGTATTATATTCCTTGTGGAAATAGATACCTATTAGAGAAAGGGTGGGATGTGGGTTTAAGTGTATGTATTAGTTAAATATGATTATTGATGTTATATAATATATTAATTAATTATTTTTTATATTAAATCATTTGATTTCATAATGGCGATGCATTTCATTATTATATTCATAAACCCTTTTGACTACTTTGAATGTAATATTTTCATTTTTTCTCAAGATGGAAGTGTTCGTGAATTTTAAGGATAGTTTACTGTAATTCTTTTTGAGGAGGATTTTTTTTATAAATACCCCAGGCCATTGATATGTATATTAGATATATTAGTTATTTAATTAGTAAAACATGAGGATTTATTTTGGTTATTTACATTGGTAATAGATATCAACAACATGTTTACAAAATACATCATTAGACTATGAACATTTAGATATTTATATTTTTCCATAAAATTATCATCTTGAATTATTATAATCTAAAATCCTACATATCTCATTCTTTCGATAGATCTCTACATGTAGAACATTTTGTTAATTAATTTGGAGGAAAATAGAAATATTTGACTTATCAATTTATCATATAAAAAAACCATTCTATATGCTGTTATGGATGATTTTTGTCTTATGGATATTAATTATAGAAATTTGAATCTATTTTACGTGTAGAATAAATACAATCTACTATTGATCAAGCCATGATTTTTTATTTTGGATTTTTGGATTTCATAGATTATTTACCTTCATTTTCATTCAATCATGAATAAATGTATTTAGACATAATTTTATTTTATAATTACGTATTTTATTATTTTAAAACTTATTAATAATTATTTATTATTAATTATATCATATTATAATTAATTTATATCTATACTATATGAAATATATGTTCTACAACTCTTTTATGAAATTTTTAGATGATGTTTGCCCAATATACAAGAGGAATCTTTAAGTTTTGTTATAGAAGATAGTAGAGGAAATAAGGAATAAGAATATGATTTTTGTATGTAAAATACCCATATGTATGGGTAAGTGAAGATACATATTGTTTTTATACTTATCCACTAAGAATAAAATTCAATGTCAACTGATACGCAAGAGATTGAATTGAGAAAAATTTGCCAATGTACAAGTATATGTAATAGAAAATCCTCATGTACCAAGTGAAATATAATGTTAATAAACTTTGAAATGTAGATAAAACACCACATATATAAGGGTTATACCCATAGAACATGTTATGCATAAATATCACACCCTTTTCATGGGAAGGAAACACCGCATACGTAATGTTCATTTATCTAGCCTAATGTGATATGTAAGATTTATATCCTTTACCACCGGATTGATTTTGGGTGTTATGTAAGGGTCTACACATGATATAATATATATGTAAAGGGTCCTACCAATATTAAATCATGTTATTCATAATAAAGGATAATTCATAATGTTTGGGGACATGGATGAATTTTTCCTCAACTGTGTTCTGATAAATCTCAATGAACCAATATTGTAGATATTATTTCTATTAAACATGGATCTTATTAAAGACACAATAATTTTTAGGGATTAAATAATTTAGGATTTATGTAAAAAACCAGAAAAAAGAAATTTAAACTCTTATAACCATCGTGATCATAGAAAAAATCAAATGGAACAAAGGGATCACAACAATCAATAAAGTATTAAGAGGACATACGTGCCATCCATATGGGGGATATAGAGCATCCAAGACATCTAAGAAGAAAAAATTATTTTTCAGTGTTCCAATGAATTATATTTCCTCATAAACTTATATTAACCTAAGCTTAATGGGTATTTTTAGTCGTTTTTATCTTTACTTATTGCATCATCTCTGGAGATGCACGAAAATTTTTTTAGATGATTCAAGGATAATTCACTCATTATATGGAATTTATTTATTTAATTATTCATTAATATATTTTCTATCATTTATGGAATTAGTTTTTTAATGCAAGTATTTATAGAATTTTTTTACCAATAGAATTTATTTCAAACATCCATACCTTCTTTTTTATTTTAAAAATCATCCATCAGAATCCTATACATTTAGAATATAGAGGATGGAAGTGAGGATTAGTTCTAGAGTGATCAAAGTTATTTTTTAACTTACCTGGGATAAAGGCGATGATATTGTAATCTTTTTTATTTCTATATTTTAACCAAACACACAATTTGAGAGTAATTCATTTTGGTTTTATACAACTTATTAGTGGAGAGTTATTACTGAGTCAATTATGATTTATCAATTTAGTGAAGATAATATCTGTTATAAAACACATTCTAAAAATAGATTTTAGAAACTATTTTAAATGAATTTAAAAAAACACACACAATTGGTTATCTATTTCCATTACCACTTAAACTGACATACACTTCTATAAAAACCAATATAGTCATCCACTTTGTGAGAGAAACTGAGCCACATTACAGAATTCATTTACATTGTATCAAATTTTGGTTTCATGATAATGTAATTATAGAATTGTTAAAAAATAGAAATCATTTTCAGGGTTCAATGATAGTCCATGTATTTTTCTAAAATGTCTTTACAATTTAACCAGGTCTTTTTCCAATAAACACTTTGGATTTAATCCACAAGTTCATAGAAAATTTATTATAACTACTAGAAAAAACTGGATCATTCATAATGTACATAGTTTTTATTAACATCTCATTTTAAGACTCCCAATACTCATCTACTTCTTCTTGATTTTTTTTAAAAATATGTAAAATATAAGAAAGACTAGATCACCTAGATAGAAAACTTATAGATTTGTTTTTAGAAAATGTAATTATCAAAATAATCTATAGGTATTGTAAATTACCTTATATGTTTTGATATAAATTATGGACTAATCCAACAAGTTATTAATATTCATGGTTTGGATTGAGAATATCCACACAAACACTTAAATAAGTTTGGGATTTTTTTGAAACACCTTTAAGTGTATAGGAGTCATGATCAAATTATTTGTAAGTAATTAACAATATCTATAGTAGGATCAAGAAAAAAATGGATGTAAAACCTTAAACCAAGATTGGTCACAAGCTGTAATGATCGCTAGAGATCATATCTTCAAGTGTATGTCCCTGTGGGATGAAGTGAATGATATGGTAAGTAGATTTGTTGGACCATGAAGGATAGTGGAGAGAGACTCTACAAGAGTATTGGGATATGTTTAAGAAGTTAACTACATTAATTCCTCATTTATAAATTAAATATTACAATTTCATTGTATCTTTCGTAAAAGGAAAAAAATAAAGTCATAAGACCCTATTAGATTGTTTTTTCGGAGGTTTTCTTATAGTAAAATCACATGCTAAGGCTATATATTTGAAAGTGAATATCTCTTAGAACAATAAATAGATTCATTAAAATATCATCAATAGAAGTGTGCTTGATGTAATGATTTAAAAACCATCATAACAAGAGTCAAAAAATAAAAATATAACCTATCTTGTAGGAAATTTTACACTATATAATATAAATAAATCAACATATACACCACCATTATTCTTCTAATTGTGAAACAATTTAAAGCATTTCAAAAACAGTTTTCCTCTAAAAAAAAGAACTGAAAACTATGATGCATTATGGCCAACGAGTTTCTAACTACTAAGAATAGGATAGGTTTCATGATGTTCCAATAGTATACTATGAAGTTGGTATCTAGGAGTAAGAAATTCCACCATTCTCATGTAATCATTAAAAGTAATACCATCTTTCACCATTCTAGTGTAATAGTTCTTGGACCTCGAAAAGTTTTCTAACTCAAGGATAGTGTAAAGATTCACCAATTAAGGGAGTTATGTGACAATTTTTTGACTAATTATGTAATAAAAAATATACTCTCACAATTCATGGATCTAAACATAATGAATTTATTATATTCATAATACTCTAAATGGACTGGAAAATAAAGGGTAAAATTCAAAACTAATCAATTCCTAACTGAAAGTGAAATGAAAAGTATATGTCTATGATAACTATCAGGGAAGTATTGGGTAATGATGAATCACTAATGGAATCCAACAATGAGATTATAAAATTAATATAATAGGAACAAGTACCTAATAATAAATATTAGGAGGAAGCTGTTGTTAAAAAAAATGTGATGAAGGATAATAGAATAGATATGATATAGGAGATGCCTCAACCACTACTAGCCTTAAGTTAACTTAAACTTCATCAATGAATAATAATGACGAGTTATTGATAAATAAATTCTCGATACCATTAACAATGTTTAAATTATTATCCCTCTCCTAGAAGAAATCAAACAAATTCCCAGTTATTCAAAATTTCTCGAAGAGTTTTGTAGTAAGAGGAGAAGTCTACATTGAGAAGAAATTATAAGCTTATTTTATATTGTTTTTAATTTAATCAAGACACAATTATATAGGAATTTTAAGGATCAAGGTACTTTTACTATTAAATTAACTATAGGAACAATAATATTCACTAATTATTTATGTGATATTTGAGCATCATTCAATGTTATGACAAACTCAATCTCTATTTCACTCTAGGAGTTAGAGCTAAATCTAGCCTGAGAGGTGGTGTAGATAGCCAACCAAGCTACAACATAACCTATTGGAGTATTGGAAGATGTTCTAATAAGTGTTAATGATATATTGATTCCCATTTTTTTATAAATTTTTATCAAGGTATAAGAAATATGTTTCATTTAATCCCCCATCATTAATGGGAGACCATTCCTAGAAAATGAACAAACATGCATTAATTCTTATGATGGAAGCCTCTTTATATATTTCGATGAAAAAACTATTTTTTTATACCCAAACTCTATGAATTTTCCTCAAGATGATTATTTTCTTTTAACTCTTCCTATCTCTAAAAACCTACCTTCCTCAAATTAAAAAACTTATATTTTTAATGAAGTAATAAATTTTGGAGTAGCTTTAATGTCATAGAGTCTTTTGGATAACATTATTTTTGAAATTGAATTATATATTGAATCAATTAAGTGTTTTATATTATATTTATAGTTCTATTATTTACTCATCATATTTTCAAATGTTGTTGAAGAGATGATTGATTCTTATTTTAAATAATCACTCGGACAACCATCATAGTTGGAATTAAAATCATGAACATCAAATATTAAATATTCATACCTTTTAGAATATGATGATCTTACTATGATATTATCAAATAAAATGATACCAAAAAATGAAAAGTTAACAAAAATACACTTTTAATTATTATTGTATTGTGTTTGTTGACATTATTGGAGATGGAACCTTCATGGAATATTTGAAAGTCATGATGTACATATATCATGAATGGTGGATGTGTTTTATGTTAATTTTTGAAGCGTCCAATTTCTATATATTTCCAAAAAAAATCATTGAATTCATATAATGGTCATTAAATATTTGTAAATGAGTATATTTTAGAAAATTAAGGGAATAATTACCATGTACTTTAGTAGTTGCCTATTATTGTATGTTTAAACTATAGCAATGATCTAGGCAGAATTGACATAGTCTCAATATCTCACAGTACATATAAGAGTAACAAAGCTATACCATCAGATAATTATAAAAGTATGAACGAAACATCAGAATTAATCATAAGGATCATACATGGTGTCTATAATAATCATTTCCATGACTCAAAAATAATTTTAATGGTAATTTTATAGATATTTTTATAAATTTTATGGTTATTGGACTACTATATAAGATTTTTTTTTCTACAAATGAAAAATGTAACTACAAATTCATTATAGAGAATAATTTACTAATTGTAATACCATTTCTCGGTATGATGAATGTTTGGCTTTAAATATTTTTAAAATATTATTCATTAATAACAAATTATGATTAATTATTTAGCAAACTTCTATGGAAATGTTTGGGCCACGGTTAATGGATGATCATATAATGTTTTTACAGTGATTTAAAATCAATTTTGAATGGATTTCATAGTTTTTGTATATGAATGATCTTCATAGAGTGAAGTGTAATGTCATTTCGTATATATAGAAGTAATTTATTAGGATTAAAATCTAGTATAGGATTTAACCAAGGATTATTATTTGATTAATTGTAAAATATTTACTAGGAAATATCAGATCACATCCTTATAATATTCTATTGAAGTTTCCATATTTTATCATAGAAATAATCACTCAATTATATATTATGTAAATAAAAATAATATGAAGAAATAAAATAAAATAGTCCTATTGAAACATTATCAAAACATTGAGAATTAATATGTCATTCTATTAAAAATAAATGAATATAGATTCCTTAGAATAATTGAGAATCATTATTTAGATAAAATGTTGTAAGGGATACAAAATTTTCATTCAAAAATAGAGAATAAGAAAAATATATTCCATGAGGCATCCCATTGTAAGATCATAGATTTTATCACTTTTATGAATCTAGAGTCTATATTTAACTCTTTTATGTAATTACAATGTATTGAACTTGTATGTAATAAGTAATTTACAAAGATAGTGGTGTGTTATTTATTATAAACTGATAGGTGAGTTCCGTATTTATTTTTTGAAAAATGTAACCCTATTGGGTATTTTTATCGTCTCTACAATTTAACAAATTTACCATGGTTTTTTTCACATGCATTGAAACATTAACATAGCATCCTCCTTAGATAAGCTCAGTCAGGGTAAACCATGTAAATTTCTTATCCCTAATTTTTCTTCTTTATCACTTCATATAAATTTTTATGGAGAGAGTTATTAACAATTATTGAAAAAGATACTTGTTGAGGGCTTATTGAGAAATAAATATACCATGATTCACCCCCACCACAGGGATCAAAAGAAGCCTATGGACAACACCAATGTAGTCATCATTTTTAATGGAGAATTATCCAATGTTATATACATGAAATTAATGTTTTGAAAATCCTCACTCAACATTTGGGAAAAATATCTTAATATTTATGAAGTTGATTCGAATTTATGGGAAGTCATGTTACATGTGTTATGAAATAAGTATGAATATTTATAAATTCACCCTAATGAGGTTTTTTATGACTTATTTTAATAGTTTTATAATATTATTAAGATAATAATAGTAACATAAAAAAAATCAATTATATCAAAATCCAAATGAAGATACTAATACAACATCCACCATGTTTTGATGAAAATATTATAGCGATTGAAGAAAAATACCAAAAGGGGGTAAAAATAGACAGTCATCACGCCTCCCTAATTGATTATAATATGACAATAAACGTTAATGATACTGTAAAAATGGATAATTCATAAGAAGTGGATTTTAAGGAGATAAAAAATAATATTTGAGGATGATATTAAGGATAATGATGTCTATAAAGTATAATGAAAAAATTTAAAGGTCAGTTTCCAATTGCTTATATTCAATGTTGAAAATATTGGATTCTCATTAAAATATTTCCAAATAAATTCCATGATAATTATATAGACGATGCACTCAAGAAAAAATCATTTTATCATGAGAAAAGATAGAGAATAAAATAGTATAAATTAATTAATATAAGATCTTTTTTTAAATAATAATTTTTCTCAGAAGAAGTATATATGGATGATGTTGGGGATGATAAATATCATAAAATTTAATTTCTTATTTCTATCATATATAGAACATAAACAGGGGATAATGAAGATAAAGGTGCTAAAAACTAGGGCATATTTGACTTGTGGCTGCACCAAAAGATACGTTTTAGAATCATGAAATTTTTGTGGAAAAAATGATTAGAAACGGAGTGGTGAGTGACTCAAATAAATATATATATTAGAAATATGATGAGAATTATATGATTATGGATAATATTTTAAAAAATTAATCTCAAATCACTAAAGTTCTTAGAGAATGAGGTAAATTTCATGATTAAAATCAATGAATATGTATGAATCATCGAGGGGTTGATTAATTATTCGAATTATATTGCCACATTTATTTCATAACCCAATGGAAAATTCATGACGATCAATTAAATATGGATGGTCATTAATGACTTCTAACTCCCAACATCACACTAGGTAGTTTGAGTGCACATGTCACTAAATAATCTCAGTAATTAGATAAAGATTCAATGAAAAAGGAATTCCTTACCCACAAGTAAAGAGTTTAAAAGGTAAAGGTAAATATATTTCAGGTCATTAATGATATAAAAAAACCTGTGGAAGTCCATGGGAGACCTCAAGAACCTAATATATAGAATATGTTCATTTTTAATGAATCACAATAGATTAGTTTTGAAAGAACACTAAAATACACCACATATTCTATGTCATTATTGTGGAAGTATATGGCCGAAGAAATACCATTGTACCATCAAATAAATTCATTTCAGGTCCCAAGCGAAAAAATATGGCATGTTTTCCCTATACTTAGTATGCTTTTAATGGATATTAGTTTTTTTTATGGTTATGGATGAATGTATGTGAATTAACAATCACATGGTAAATGGGTTGTGCCAAAAGACCCCCATGGAATGAGACCAAAAAAAGTGTGTAAAAATCCTTAGGTGTCCCAAAAGGATGTATAAAATACATATCTATGCATAATGAATTTGATTCAATATAGCTAGAGGTGGAAAAGACTAATTCACAACCAATGTCACAAAAATATCATTAAAATAAATTGATTAAGTGGTGTATAAATTCTGATTAGCTATTGAACATGAATCACGATAGAAAAAATTTATCTAATCATAGGCATTATGTATGAAAAAGAAGATTTCATTCGCCATTGAAACTGTAATGCCCACCATATCATAGGTAAATTTTAATTTTTTCTTGATTTTGTTTAATATTATGATTTTGGATTAGTTTAATAGAGGTTGAGAATTGAGGATTATTTATATGGAATTACTATTGTAAATTTGGTGTTCTATTAGTACTAACCATGTTGTAACTGTGGGGGGTAACTTTGAGTTTTAACATAGGGGTTTTTCATAGTTTGAGAATGGTTATTCATAATACACAGTTCATCATAGTATACTATGAGGGGTTAAAGTTTTTTTGGGATTTTTATAGATTGACTAAACCATGTGGCTAGTCCCAATAATCTGAATGTCTTGATATAGTAGTCATGCACAATTGGATAACAGATTCTCTTTCCATACTTCATTACCATGTAATATAGTTGAAGCCTTAAAAAGGTTTGTTTTTACTCTTTTCCCTTGGTAATTTTTATACCTTTTACCCAATAATCTCATTTTTGATCAACATAATCCTTCCCTAGTTCTATAAAAACATATTACTTTGGATTCATGGTCATTTCCCTTCGTTATTGATGGATCTCATCATGGTATGTTGAATTCTTGATGGCATTTTTTATTTTATTCATAGATCCTAAAAGGATATCATCTCCTCTCCTCTTTTGGAAATCATAGAGACTGTGTATTCTAGATCAAAGTTGTTTGATATAGGATATATGTTTTTCTTATGGGTCTTGGATCATGAAAACTTGATCTATTCTTCCCTAGTATCCGTTTTTAAGGTGATTAGTTCTACAACCATATTGAGGTGACTATCTATATGCAAATGTATAATTCATTGAATTTTTCTCTTTTTATAAATTACATTGGTTTATTCCTTTAATTTTATGTGTTTTTTGTTAAAATTGATTCTTCATAAACAAATAATGGTTTTAATGGGTTTTTTCTTTAAAAATGGTTTGTTCATCATGTGATTGATAAAATGATTGAATGGTGGGTTTCTTTAATAATGGGTTTTAAATTAATGAAGAGAATTATATATTCTCTAAAATTGTTTTATAAATATTTAAAAAAAAATTTAAATGGTTTTGGACAATAATAGACCATTTAGTAACCATGGGTGCATTGAGAATAGACATGTCATTCATACTGTGTGTCATTCCACTGGTCATTTAATTTTAATTTAGTGTGTGCAATTCCACTAGTGGTTATACATGATGTATCCACGATGTTTTTGTATTGGGGAATTATTCTTTGTGTCTAGAACATATAAAAATAGGTATGATCCGAAATGGTGACATTGTTCCTCTATGATTGAATTATCATATGATGGATTTTATCACAATTATTTTCTCACATTCCTTCACATGATGAATTATGTCAAGATAATATTTCTTACATTATTATCATATAATGTACCCATGGTTTTATTGATTATTATTTCTGTGTTATTACATGTACTTTTCATATTAATTATGTTATGAATATAAAGGATTTTATGGAGACCAAAAGATTATTTACAAGTTGTTTTGATTTATGAAATTTCATTATAAAACTATATTTTTTTAAATCATTAAAATTTTCATTGTTAATATTTGAAATTTTATACATTATTCGGTGGTATCATATCAGGGTATGTTCTCATAATATAGTTTTTGAATTTGTGTGGTTGTAGATGTTGTTTTGAAGGACTCAGGTATAGGGAATGGAATTATATATGTACTAGTTTCTCTTATTTGTCTATATTTTCATTATAGGATGCTTTTCCAATGACAGACAGTCACAATGGGACATGTTTTTTCTAATCTATTGTCTCTCTATAGTTTGGAATACATGGCTTCAATTTTTTAGTCTTAGGGATGGTTAAATTTTATATTTACTATAATATGGTTGTATACATATTTTTTTTACACATGAGTCTGGTTTTGGGTTCCTTGGTTTCACCTCACTATGTGGAGGTCCATACCAGGTGATTTGGTTAGATGACTTGGGTTGATTCATTACAGATTGAAATTAGAGGGAATACACATCTGAAAGTGTGGTGAAACTTTTGAGGCATGTTTTACTATCTTTGGTAGGAAAGAGTTAGGAAAATATGAATTCATAAAGTAATTTTGTAAAATGGGCCTAGCCAATATAGTTTTATCCCTAGATCTGAGTTACCATGGGTGGTTTAGAATTTTTTCCAAGCTTTGGATGTGGTGATTGAGGGTGTTGGGTTGTAAATGATATTATTTTTTATTTAAATACACATATTTATTTATTAACAATTATTTTTTATTTTATGAATTCATTAATGATAAAAATATTTTTGTTTTGAAGAATTAATAGAGATTTTGGAAGTTGGTATTATGATGTTAAAATTTGTTTTTAGATCGACCGATCATTGTATTATGTTTAAAAGAAAATCCCGATAAGGAGATCTTTTCTGAATCTGGGTGATGAATCTGTGAGATAGGTTCTACAAGAGATTCCTCCTATGAACACTTTTTTGGAAGAATCTATTATTTTCATAATCCAGAATGTAGGACAAGAGGGAGTTAAAAACCTTAAATATGTGGTGGATCATGGCTTGTAATTCACTAAGAAGCATGAAATAGTTATCCATGGTGTTAAATGACCCTAGGAATCCAAGGATTTTTTTGAGTATTTGAGAGGATCTTGAACATGTTTAAGAATCCTGAGCAACGTATAGAGGGATTTTCCTCCTACATGACCGATGGACCCAGAAAGAGATAGTTAGACATTATTTTTCAAGCTAAGATAAAAGAGAATATTACCTAGAAATCATTCAAGAATAACATCAATGCGTAATTTTACCATTAGATGTTACATTTGATAATATCCTTGGATTTTTTTTATCATAGAGAAATAGGACTATACCTTTCTATAGTGTTCAATCCATTTTCTGAAGCGAAAATATTTAGCACCAGAGCAAGTCAATAATATGTTCCTAATGGAACAGAAAATTGAGGTGGGGTTGGGGAATTATATAAGGAAAATATTTATTCTCACATTCCTTCTTATATTTGTAGAGGAATTGAAAAACGTATCATTGGTAGAAGAAAAAAAATATGGAAAATTTTGGTTTAGGTGGAGCCTCAGTTGATGTAGCTATTAGGCAGGGCATGTCTTCTAGCATGAAAGGAAGCATGATAGTGATTATTTTTCTTCAGAAGTAGTTTCATGGGTTTTATTCTAGATTACAGTAGGCTATTTGTTACCACCATTGAAGGTGTAGTCATACCAAGACTAACTATTTGAAAACTCCATTAACCTGTCATCATTTCACAAAAATAGTCTATCTGGTGTGTTTTTTGTGAAAGCATGTGCTATGGTAGTAATGATAGATACACTCTGACCATGAATTTTTAGGTTCATACCGATGCTTCCAGGGGTGATGGGTCTTAACCTTAGTAAAATGGGGATGTTCATGTGGATATGAAAGGCCAAGGTGTTGCTGATACTAAATATCTTTATATATCAGACGATGTGTAAGTGGGATTTGAAATAGGGCTAGTTACTATTAGAGTGGAAAATTTTATTTCATATTTTATAGTACTATCTTTGTTTGATATAAGAGATACTCATTATTTTACATCATAAATGTTAGTTGATGTGATGGTCTTGCATTTGTATCTTATTCTGTATTTTTTGGATGGTTTCACAATATTTAGAAATAGGTCATAATAAGGTTTCAAGTGTCCCACATGTAGAGTGATGATAAATGGTTTTAAGATATTGTGAATTCTTATTTGATTATCAGTAAATCTTTTACATAAAACATTGAATATATTGGATGATCAATGTTATGGTTGAGATAGACTGTTATCTTTATCAGGTTCAGACTTTATCTTTTGATGGGGTCACTCATGTATTTTGGTGAGAGTGAGAATCTAGATCTGGAAGGGTCGGGATAGTTGTTCCTTATGTTGGCGTAATATCATACATGTTTTCAAATATTTTCCTAGATTCCATTGGCACTTCTAGGGTAGCCTTCTTCCTATAGGGTTTTGTGTGTACCACAAGGTCTTTCCAAATAATTGTTTTGGTATACCGCCATTGAGAGAGGTCACATTTACCATTTACCTGATCCCAAGTATAACAACCAATTCTATGAAATCATATTTTTTGTTACCTTATACATTGATGGAACTTAATTTCAATATTTTGGAACATCTGGTTAATGGATTTATTCATCCTAGAATGTCACCTTGGGCATTGTGTTTCCTCTATTATTAAAAGGAGGATGGGTTCATTATAATTTATGTGGGTTATAATTATTAAAATCAGTTTACTTTCAATAAAAATATTTTATTTCCTTGGATTGAAGATCTTTTTTATCATCTAATAGGGGATCATTTTTTAATCAAATATTGACCTAATGTTAGGGTACCACTAGTTGTGAACTTGAGAATAGGGTATACCTAAGAAAGTATTTATGATCCAGTGTGAGAATTTTGACTTTCCAGCTATCCCATTCGGTCTCACTAACACGTCTAGGGTTTTTATGGGATTGGTGAACTTTATCATTCCTTGGATCTTGGACTATTTTTTGTAGTATTTTGGGATGATATTTTTGTGCACTCTAATCTGTAGGAGGAGAAGATGGACTATTTTTATATCATTTAATGAACGTTGGGGGGATATTTTCTCTATGAAAATATTTACAAATTTTATTTATTTTTATTCGGTAAATTATGTTTTTATTGGATTTCATATCAAATATGGGAATATTAGTGGATCCTGAGAAGATATATGTAGTTATATCCTAGGAGTACCCCAAAAATGTGTTTGATATTTGGAGATTATTTGGATTGGCTAGTAAATTTAGATTGTTTGTTCAAGATTTCTTCAAACTCGCATCTTCGATGATTTATTAAAATCGTAAGAGTATAATGATTGAGTGGAATGAAAATTTTCAATGGTTTTTTTGATGGATTTATGGTGATGTTGACATCAAAACATGTTTTTATTCTTATGAAACCTCGTTTCGGTTATGAAATATCCTATGATTATTTTGGCACTAGTTTGTGATGTATCTCCCTGAAAGGGAAATAGGTAGTTTCCTATGGCTCCTATAAAATAATGCCTCATTAGAAGAACACCCTTAAACATGATCTTGAGTCAAAACCAATTATTCATTCACCCAAAATATGGCGTTACTATCTATTTGAGCTGTGTTTTATGGTGTATTTGTTCATAAGATCATGAAATATATTTTTTCTCAGAGGTATATGAACTTGCAATAGGGATTCTGGGCTGAGTATCATCAGATGTTTTTTTATTACATATAATCCCACAAAATTAAATGTGGTCAGAAATTCCTTTTTTAGAAAACCACCTACCCAAGCCTTGAAGAAAAAATTTGAGGAGTGGTATCTGAAATGATTTTTCATTGAGATGAGAATATTAGTGAAAGAGATTGGTGGACAAGTTTTTATATCTTTGATGAAAGATGAATCATATTTTGGTGAGTAATTTCAGTTCGGGAAGGTGTAAGAAACTATGTTCTAATGCTATAATTAAATATTTCATGGTAGGGATACCATGGGTGAGTGGTCTCAGTCTCCCTTTGGAGTACTGTTATTTCATAGTGGTTTGGTTGCTTTGATTTCTTTGAGGCAAGAGTTGACAGATAGTCAACATTTTTATTATTGGGTTATGTACCCTTAGAGTACCAAAATGTATCATGACATGAGTTGTCATTATTAGTGGTCCAGAATGAAGTAGTGAGTTATATATTTCATATCATTAAGTCTAAATTGTCATAAAATTAAGGGGGAACATCAGTGACCTACTATTTCATTATAACCATTACCCATTACTCTATTGTAGTTCAATGAGACTTTCATGGAATTTATAATTAGTTTTCCATGGAATCCTATTTGGATGGATGTGATTTATGTGATCATTAATTAACTTAAAAAATTGAATCATTTATTACCTATCAAGGAGATAATGAAATTGGAAAACCTTAGAGACTTGTATGTCTGAGAGATTGTAAGACAACATGTGGTTTCCTCTCTGATTTTTTTAGGGATATGATGTTCACATCTATATTATTGAATTATTTGAAAGGGGTATGGGTTCCCAATTGAAATTGATCACCACAAATCATATGTATATGGATGGATTGAGAGAGGTAAATCCAAGTTCATGAGGATATGCTCTGGGATTTCATGCTTGATTTTGATGGATCTTGAGAAAAAATTTTCCACTAGTCTGAAATTATTATAAGAACAGTTATTATGATTATCAAAATATTGAACCCTTTGAATCATTGAATTAGTGGAACTATAGACATACCTCGATCTAATTAATTTTTGGAGAGTGGATTTTGATTGGGTTGAGTCTCATTCAGGATATACTTGAAACCCTATAGACGAGTTTAAAGATGTCATCCACATCGCTGAGTCATCAGAAATCATTTGTGGACAACCATCATTAGATGCTAGAGTTTGAAGTTTCAGATCAAGTTTTTCTCATATATCCATGTCTCTACGGACATCATGGGTTTGATAAGTTGGGTAAATTGGTACTAAGGATTGTGGAACCCTTTGAGAGTGTGGAGAGACTAAAAAATGTGGAATATATGTTGGATATACAATCCCATTTCCATAGATCCATGATGTGTTCAATGTTTCCTAGTGGATATGGCCTCAAACATATCATTCATATGTTATTAGTTTGGTGGATTCTAATCTTGATCTTTATTCCACAATTTTTTAGAAACCAATTCATATTATAGATTTCCAAGATAAGTTAATTTGATGTAAATTGATTCCTTTGGTACGATTATTATTGTTGTGCAGATCAGATATCCATAAGATGTGGTGTGGGAGTCATTGTTGAGGTATAAATGGACTTCTCCTTTTGCAATCCCAGGATATTTTGGAAAATCTGGGTATATAAAGTTGTCATGGTGTGGAAAATTATGACACTCACCAGATCTCACCTATGTATATATTTATTCTTTGTTTTAATTTAAAATGATTCTATATGTTTTAGTGGAATGTGGGTTGAAAATGGATATTTTTAGAGAATGAATCTAAGTGCGTAGTTTTCACATGATTAGTAACAACCATGTTGTAACCATGTAGGATAACTCTGTGTTCTAACATTGGTTTTTTTTAGATTTGTTGATTATATTTATTCAATCTTTGAGGCTCGCTAGGGAAGAAAGTATGGCTCAAAAGGGATGAAAATGTGGGGTCTGGGAGATTTTACATGTGGGTTTCATGTTCTAAACAAATCGTGAATCTAGTCCCAAGAAGCCATGCTACTTAAAAAAATATCAATTAATGGTCAATGCATGATTTTTTGACCATGCGGCCTAACCATGCATGAAACTCTAAGCCTTAGAAAATATTTTTTATACCCTTTTCCCTTGTTCATTTTTATTACTAATCTCCCACTAATCTCATTTTTTCTTGACCCAATCCTTAAAATGTTACCTATATATATCTTCCTTGATATTATTGAAAATTTTACATCAATATTTATTGATCTTATCATTGAATGTTGTATTCTGGGTTCGGTTTTTCCTTTTATTCATAGTTAAACACTATATCTCTTTTCCTTATATCTAGTGGAATCCATGATGGATGTCTATTCCATATCTAAATGGTTTCATAAATCATTGATGTGTTTCATTTGAATCTAGGATCATGAGGAATAAATCTACAATTCCATGCCCTTTATTTTTGAAGGTTATTAGTTTTACCACCCTTTTAAGGTAGGTGTGCCTATACAATGGGTTAAATATATGAATTTGTTAATTTTATTATAAATTAACTAATGATATTAATTGAATTGATTTTATTTGTGATTAAAATGGATTGGTATTAAAAAACATGCTTTTAAGGGGGTTTTATTTAGTAATGGTTTTTGCACACCAAGTGTTCGATAAGAATCTGGAATAGTGGTTTTGGTTTAAAAATGTGTTTTTGATTTATCAAGTATATTGAAATTTTTCAAAAAATGTATATAAATTCTGAATATTGATTTTGAAATGGTTTTTGACAAAATTAACATATTTGGTAACCTTGGGTGTATTGGAAATTGACATGTCACTCATTATGTCTGTAATGCCACATGAGTTTTTCTTTCAATTTACTGTATATAATTACACTAGAGGTTATACTTGTTTGATACATAGTTGTTCTGGTGTGGGGGCTTCTTTTTTATTTATATTATTTATACCCATATTCTTGAGCCCAAATGGTGTACTTTTTCATTTATGATTGCATTATCACATTATGGATTGTGTCATGGTTATTTTAACACATGTTTTCACATAATGGATTGTGTCATCGTTATATTACACAAATGATTATATAATAGTGTAGCCGCAGATTGTATTGATGATGATTCGATTCTTATCACATTTTCTATAATATTCCATATCTTTTGAATACGAATGGATTTTATGAAAACCAAAGGGTGATTTAAAAATGGTTTACATTTATTTAAATTATTTATAAAAATATAATTATTTTATATTTAAAATAGTTTCATTGATGATATTAGAACATTTATAGATTCATTTGTTGTATCCTATTAGGCTATGTGCTCACACCATGCATTTGTATTTAGGCAGTTTTAGTTTTTGTAATGTAGGACTGTACTAATGGGTGGGAATAGTATAACATGTTGGTTTTCCTCATGTTAGAATTATGGTTTATTGGTGATAGATGATCACATAGGGACATGTTTTTTCAATTTTTTTATCCTTTTAGTTTATCCTGTTTTGATTGAATTTGTTAGTGTTAAGGATTTTTATCTTACTTACTCCCTATACTTTGGTTGTATACCTTCTTTTTCTACACATGAGAGTACTTTTGTTTTCCCTGGATTCACCTCACTATGTAGCGGGCCACCTTGGGTGACTTTTTAGTTGACTCGGGAAGGTTCATTATTGAAATGATGAAGGGTTATATATTGGTTTATATAAAAAACCATTTAGGAAAATACTTTAGGAACAAGGATGTCTTTTCGGTTGAATTCATTATTCAAAACATACTATGAGTAAGTCAATTATACGAATTAGGCCACATAGTTAATTTCAAAAAAAAATCTTCATCAATGGAGGAAATAAAATTATTTTACTATATTGGATGCTCACAAAGGGGAATTTTAACGTCATCGGTACATAATAATACATGTTATTCCTAGATAAAGATAAATATAATGGATTATGGAAAAAAGGATTGCACATGTCATGAAGTATCCCAGATACCCTAGTACCCTAATACATAAGCAGGTACTGACATAGCCCGAAGGGAATTCCTGACCTGTATTGGTTGGTGACTAGCACCTTGCATCATAAAATATGAAAGTGGGAATTAATTTTCCATAAACACAACAAAATATAAAGATACATGTCTGTATCCAAAAAAGAAAAACAAAAAACTGAGAACTGCACAAGATGTTGAACTTGTATAAAAACCCAATTTTCATCACCAAAGTACAAGAAAATAGGATAAACAACCCATGTCCCAATGGACTCAACAACTCTAAAACCAATAATTAGCAACATGTACAACCTCCAAGTAACGCTTTTCCCTTACTCAAACCATGAAGATGATAACCAAGAAACACACAAAGGCACATGTAGGGTGTGATATAAAACCCCTGTAGGGTGTGACCAAGTATTCCATAAAAATATAGAATAATTAATTAACAAATAAAAGAATTAAATTTTAAATTAATAGGTATCACAGTTCGATAACATATTTTATAAAAATCATTATTTATATGTAATATGATGGAAATATTTCTAAATAGTTGATTAAATATAAATTTTATAGAAAATAGTTTATATAAATTTATTATTCATGAGTAAAAATTTTTATAATCAATGTCATATATATCAAAATAATCAAAATGGTGCAACATGGATATCTTCTAATAGTTATAATAGTTCTTGGTTAGGGGATCCTCACACACTTATATAATGAAATAAATAATGTTCACACTCATCCCTTTGAAACTGGTCATAGGGGACTAAATAATATCCAACAGGGGATAATACTGCCATTTTTTTTATTTTAGAGTTTTAAAGAATCAATTTTTTGCTGGGGAAATTCCAACTAATAGTGTTTTCCTTAATAACTCACTTACTAGATCGACATTCTTATTCCCAAACGACATTCAATAATGGGAAATTAATTTCAAAACTGTTCAAAATGCAATTCCACCCATTTTTCCATTTCAATATTCCAATTTCCATTTAAAACCCATAATCGGGTTCTTAATAAAATAATACAATTTACAGGATTAAATGAATTGGTTTCTATCAAAATAATTTAAACCAATTATCTCAAAGTCCAATTTGAAATAAATTTCACATATCAATTTCATGATTAAAATTCTACTATTTAATTTCAAAAAATTGATTTTTCATTTTCCATCAAATCAAAATTCCACCCTACTTCACAGGAATTGGGTTTTTTCCCCAATTTAGCATGCCAAATAAAATTCAAACCCAATTAAATGGAATTATTTTTTGTCACAATTTATAATTCCAAATAAAAAAGAGTAAATTAATAAAATTTTGATTTTCACAATATAATTTAATGAAATTAAAAAAATAAACAAATTTTACTTTAAATTTATTAGCCACACAAAATAGGAAACACCTAACTCAGGATCATGAAATCATGAATCCACAATCATATAATGGGAACTCCAATAAGGAACATCAATAATGAATTTACAGGAATAAAAACTATATTTAGGATCCAAAAAATGGGGATTTGATCCTCTAATGACATGGATATCTATTAGACCCTTAGGAGGGGAGAAGAAGAGATTAATAGATGGTAATTGGGGAAGAATTCTTTCCATGAAAGGATTTATGGATGATATATATGGTGATATTAACATAATACGGGGTTTAGAAGATCCAAAATCAGTCCTTAAAAGATACACTGGACTAAGAAAATGTTATATGATGAGTTAGACCTGACTGGGGGAAGAAATAGGGGTTCATGTATTTTTAAGTACATTTTAAAATTTATTAAAAGTCACATTCATGGTTTCCCAGAGAGGCCACAAGGTTTGTGAAACCCTGAGACATAATTATGTTCCCCTTCTGGTGGGGTTTCATGGTTTCTCCTAGGTGGGGGAATATTTTTTCAAATCGTGCACTGACCATAAAAACCCTTATTACCTGGTATTACATGGTTTTCAGAAGCATTATGACCAGTTTGGGAAATGTGTGTGCCAACTATGAACAAAACATGAACATAAATTTTTTTCCAACAAATAACATTGAACATCCATAAATGAAACCCAACCAAAGAATCAATAATGTAGGGTTTGAGGAATATCTGAAAGTAGTAACAAGATGTTTTAACCTCCCCACTATAGAAATGGTTTGTACCTAGAAAGCCTCTTAATAAGATTCCATCTCAAAAAGTTGAGGCCACTACTCTACCACTAGTGTATCTATCTCCCACATATCATGAGTACCAGAAATATGATTCAATAGAAATAGAACATAAGGTATCATCCTCCCTTGACATACACTTTTTTCAGAATCAACTATCCTGATGAGGTTGTCAGTCGGAGATAAATCAGGCTCAACGTCAGGATCACTCTTTCTCAAAAGATGATATGGGTTAGAAAGAAACACTCATAGATTATATAAATAGATCACATTATGTATCAACAGAATCCAATATTTAAGTTTTAAATGTTTTGACACTTTTCCCACCTACTCATCTACATGAAAAGGTCCCACAAAACTACGAGAAATACTTCCTTTCCTCCCATGCAGATGATGACCCAAATGAGGTGAAACCTTTAAATAACACATAATCACCTAATAAAAACTTAAAAGGAATGTGCTGATGATTTGTATATTATATATATAGGATCTCTAACAATAACATTCACTATAGAATCAACTGAATATTTGTTGATATCTCATGAACCGAGCTCGGTCCAACCAAGGACCATTCACCAACATTCAACAAATACATAATAGAATTTCAAGTTAGGCTGTATAAGACCTCAAAAGGAGACATTAATATACTATATTGGTAATTCTCATTATAGGGAAACTCATCCAGTCTCATATGGTCATCCCAAGCCCCACCAAAGTCGAGAATATAGGTGCAGATCATATCTACAATAATCGGTATAGATTGATATGTATGGCCTTCCGACTGCAAATGGTATGCTATACTCCAACGGACTTGAGATACCAGTGCCTCATGAAGGCCTCTTTTAAATGGATTATTTAAATTATAATTCCTATAAAAGTCCATAGTAGATAGAACTCCATAAAAATGAACAATATCTTTTACATAGATATTTCATAACTTCTCAACATTGGTTGTATCACAAATGGGTATAAAGTGAACTGATATGTCCAGCCTATCAATCCTAAAAATTATCAAATTATTAATTATCTCGGTACATATAATCCCAAAAAAATTTCCATATAAATCTCATACCAGTTACATGTTGGCACTAGAAGTTACTAAATAAAACCCAAGTGTCTCTAATGCTTGGCCTTGACCATTGGGATGTATAACAACGATAGTCATAATCTGAAATTACCCATATCATACATGACTAGAATAATATTCTCCATAATTAATAGAACATATTCATGGTTCCTGGTTAAACATACCACTTTTATCTATGACAATACACTATCAAAACTTTCCTAACTGAAAATATTTCCATGAAATTATTTTGATAAAATAGAATGACATCTTTGGAGAAAGACCACTCAGAAATGGTATCCTCATCCTAAATTGAGTTTATAATGATACAAGACTCATAATCAAGTTTCATTTTGTGAATATTCATCTTGATAAGAGTGGAGGTCAAATGAACTGTGGCTAAATAAAATTCACCCCAATTTCTTAGATTCCAATATGAAACTGTGAAAAAACAGCAATCCAATTCCACTATTTTGATGAATCTTTCATGGCATCGGTTAGAAGTTTCCTTCTAAAGGAATATATGATAAAATTCCCTTTCCAAGGGATATTTTAAATGTATAAATAGAAATATTGCAGTTATCCCACCCAATTCCACTGACAAAGATTCAAATATTTTTGAGAGAAGATATAACTCAAGCACTTGTGATCAGAATACATGGTAAACCTTTCTCCTAAAAGATAATTCCGTAAACACTTAGTCACATGCGTCACATATACCAGTTCAAGGGAATGGGATGTGTAATTCTTATCATGTGGATAAATCTAATGAGATCCACAAGAAATGACATGATTATCCCACATAAGAATGCAACCCAAAATTTAACATGATGCATTACATAAGACCCCATCGCCCTTACCAACATCTAGGAGAGAAAACACTGGAAAATAGTCAAAGGATGTTTCATCTTTACAAATGAACTCTTACATTTTTTTATCCCAATAAAAATTTACTCACATCTGATTTAGTGCATTCATCAAAGAATCCAAAAATTAAAATTCCTTAATGAACAGGTGATCAAACCCTTCTAAACTGAAGAATATCCAAATGTAGAAAACATTTTTTTCATTGTTCTCATGTCATAAAAGTTATAACCTTCTCGTGATCATTTTAGATAACATGTTTTGACACCATGTTTCACAATATCATTGTTTCCTGAATAAATAAATTACATTTCGAATGTTTTGCATAAATTCGGTGGTTTCTCAAAAAAATTAGAAATACTCTCTATTGATGCACATGATCCTCCTCATACATAGTTTAAATAAAGATGTCATCCAAATAGGAAACCATGAATGTACCAGGATACTCATGAAATATCTTGTTCATTAAATCCATAATGACTATAGGATAATTGATTATACCAAAAGGCACAAAAAGGTTCTCATAATGGTCAAAACTACTCTAAAATGTGGTTTTCTGAATATTATATTCTTTAATTCTAAATTTATTACAACCAATATAAAGATCAATTGTTGAGATCCACTTTAGACCATTCATTAGGTAAATATATTAAAAATACATGGAAATAGAACTTGTTCTTTACTATAAATCAATTGAGATGTTGGTAATCAATGAAATGGTTAGGCGACCGATCAGATTTTATACAAAATATAAACTTTACCCCCTAAGATTAAACACTCAGGCCTATAAAGAATTTCTCTTTAAAATCATCCATCTAATTCTTTAGCTCATTCATATGAGATAGTTCTATCGGATAAGAAGGGATAGAAACAGGTTGAGTATCATCCACTAAGTTAATAGATATCTCTACCTCTCTTACTGGTGGAAAACCCAATATGTTAGGAAGAAAAATGTTGAGAATCTTGAAAAAAACTGGATGAATATAATTTCTAAAATATTCTACCTATATATAAAAATAAAACAAATATATTAATTTCCTAAAATCTATATAAAATGGTCTAGCTCTACTCAACATCGAGTCTCATTCTGCTTGAAATATACAGCACACCCCATTGCGTGTTGTGAAGGAGACCTATCAGAGATAACAATAATTCATGGATTTATTATAAATTATCCAATATAACCAAAATATGACTTGAAGAGGATCCTTTTTTAGAACATGAAAATACCATGTATGCTCGATATCTGATAATGGGAAAAAATAAGCAGGAATACAGAGACCATGCACTCTATTCATTCTAAAGGGTGTAGAAATACCCAATAAATTATACAAAGGGTCCTAAGGATGATGTAGTGTATTTATATTTGTAGATGAAGGAGTGAGATGAATTGATATCAAATAATTTAGTCACTAATGAAAATGCTATTGTGATTGTACATATCAAAATCATTGGACCCGTATCTACTTCCTCAAGAGACTCTTCCATTGCATGAAAAAGATTCTTTCTAGATGCATATGAGAAGAACCCCATTGTTCATGATGAATATGATTGAAAATTATTTTTATTATGAATAAATGATCTCATTACACTAATTGGGGTGTAATATTTATAGAATAAACTTTAAAAGAAACCTGATCATCCACATGTGACACATATTTTGTGTGCCTCTTTGAAACCCTGTTTTGAGTTCCCTGGTGTACCACACAAGTATCTACTTAAGTGGCCTCATTCAAGGGCTTCAGGAGGTCTAGAAGAACACTACAGTTAAGAAAAAAGATGAGAATAATCATGATTCCTCTTACTATTGTTGGAACTCATAAAACCACTAGGATAATAAGGATCTCCCTTCAAACTAGGCTTAATAGCTAGTCCATTTTAACCATAAATTCTCTATCCAACACATTAGTATATGAAGGAAGATTTATCAAGAACACATGAGAAAAATATCATATCTAATTCTCATATAAAACTATAAATTTGTCGTATTATCATTATATACAATCTCAAGTTCAAGCCACACATGTACAATAATGAAAATTGCATATTCTCTCACGATTTCCACCTTGTCATGTTTCAAAAACTCTATAGGCAGGGCCAAAACTGTCAACTATAGAAATAACTGGTCGGTGAAAATATATTTAAAGGGTAATTTCCCAACCCTAGTTACCCTAATCAAATGCATTATTTTAATACATTGAAATGATTTTAAGGAATCAAGTCACGAAGGAGCGATAAGTTTAGATGTCTTGGAAAATAGATTACATACATGAATGTCACACTACACTTTCTGACATAAAACATAGCATAAATAATCCATTGAGAACTCCATTATTCCCCTATAATAACACTTCATATAAATCATAATACACCTCTATGAATCCTTGGAAAATAAAACATAATAAAGGGGTGAGCTCAGATGCTCAGTAAGGGTAAATAATTCAGCAGAAGCTATAAACATTTAAGGAAAGATGTATAATAAAAACTATATCCTTTTAAACATAAAACATGAACATAATATGTTAAAAATAAGACATAAATTTACATATACACATGCACATGGATATTCTTCTAGTTGAATAATCACATGTAATACCTAATTTCATAACGAGGGAATGCATAACTCTGGATAGATAACAAATACGTTAAGGACTTATGCCAAGACCATTCACAAATATTGTGCCAAGGCCTAGTGTGAAGCCACTAGTTTGTCTCATTAGACCTACCAATTCATTGAGGGGCTATAGAAGGACCCACTTGTCACTTAACAAGTCCAATGCATTCCTTATATAAAAAGGGTTAAACATAACATAATCATTCGCACTAAAACAAGCACAAAAAAGGCCAATACATTAACTATAAACCAAGAATGGTATAAAAATAACACATTCAAAGTCAAACATATCCTAACTCATTAAATACAATATGGAAGTTTATATTATAATAAATCAACCCCAATCAAGAATAATATCTAATAAAGGATGTTGACATAGATGAAAATAATCAGTAAAACTCTTCGAGAGAAATATCAATTTTTTCTTGAAATCATTTAAAAGTCAAACAATTGTTAAAATAAGTCATTTAAAAGATATTTTTATCATAATTATTGCATACCACTTTGAAATTTTTTAATGAAATTATCTTTTTAAAACAATGATGCCCATATAAATAAATCCTTAAAATCAATTTTGAAAAAAATGTACATTAGTTAAAATGATTTAAGAAAATAAATCTTCAAAACATTTAAAATGATTATATAGTTAAATAATACCTTACATAAAACCTTAAAATATTACTTTTGAAAACAATTTTATGAAACATGGACATGGATGATAGATTTGTCCCTGTAAATAATTACATATAAACAATCTCAAATAATAATGAGATTGAGGAATTGACCCTTACCATAGGTCTGATACTCTCTGTACGTGTCCAAAACAACTATATAATGTTATTAATAATATTATTAAAATAATATCATAGTCATAATAATATTTATTATTTCATATATGAATATTTTATTCCATTATATTACACATATATTAACAATTCCATGTTAATGCAACATTTCATGTAATATCGCTTTGTTTATCGTACGCGTTTTGATTTTTTATTCTTGATGATATAACATATATCATGATTTAATTACTTCTAGAATGTATAATATAATTTATTTATCATATATATTCATAATAAAAATCTATATAATAGATATTTATATATAATGGAATACACCTTCATGGAGACAGTAGGTCGTACGTATACATGAATGCTGTTTCCGTTTTCTTATCATATTGAAATATATATATATATATATATATAATTAAAGTAGAAATATTATGTAATATAATTAAAAATTATTAATAATATATACTTTTTTAGAATCATTTTTGGATGGTTAATGTGGAGAATGAATCTCATCTCGTCGTAGATATGGTAAGTTGTACGTACGCACGAGTGACAATATCATTTCTTCAATGGTCAAACGGTATAAAATTGGATTTAATATGAATTTTAAAGAATAAATATCAAGTTATATGTATTATTTAAATTCGTTATATTTATCTTTATACCCATATAAATAATGTGTACATGAAAAGCAATTTACACTACTGCGTGGAGACGGTAAGCCGTACGTACACACACATGGTGGTATTATTATTCATAGGAAGGGTAAGAAGAGGAATATGGTTGTCCCATAATTTTAAAAACATATCAGCATATATTAGATTATGTATTAATTATTTTATTATGGTGAAAACTTATTATGAGGAAGTACAAGAAGAAATGAACTTTGAAATAACGGATAAAATGAATATCTCTTCTTTGGGTGTCTCCCATTTATTTTCAATAAATGACTCCATAATATGGATTTATGCCAAATATTTTTCCTCTATTATGAACATAGGGATGTTTTGAGGAGATTTAGGAAGGGTTTGGCTGAGCCAAATGGTTTTGTAGGTGTGAATTAAAGAGAAAGGGAGGTTCCCTTTTATATGAGAGGTGAGGGGCACTTTAGAAAAATATTGAAATATTAATTTGTTATAAAATTATTTTCAATTTCTCATAGCTCCAAATTGATTTATTTATAATATAATATTAGTATGCGTGTAAATACTCTAAACGAATAGTTTTTATACATGTTTATTTGATAGAATAATCCATATCCTTTGGGATTAACCCTTAGTTAAACAGTTTAACTCTTACCATGTCTTCTTGTATATTTATACTATAGGGTTAATTTAGTTACTATAAATGCCAAAGGAAACTCTAGTATATTATGAATTAGTTTTTTATCATCGTCTAAGTAATTTTTCCGAATATTAGATCTTTAGTATTTTTATATCATTTAATAAAATAGTATTTGTTTTAAAAACTCATTTATGTCAATTTTGACACTATTTATTAATTGATTTTTGTTAAATTCATAACAACTTTATTCCCAAGAAAAAAAGTCATTAACTCATCCCACATATTTCAATAACTTGTAAATATTATTGGATGTCATAAAAATGTACAGATTACATTTATTATAATATTTAAAAATTCATTTATTTGAATAATTCATTAATAAGGTAATCAATGCATCATCACCATGTCATAAATAAATATATTTATCTAATTTATATAAATTATAAATAAAATACCATGATATATTAAATCATTTTATATTTATAATGATTATTTATTTACATATATATCAGTTATATATCCCTTATTAAAATTAATTTATTAAAATATATGTGTTTATGTTATAATTATCTTTACCTTAAATTAATTCTTATAACATATCATTACAAAACCCATGTAGTGACATGAGGACCTAAACTCGTCCTAAGTATGACCATGGTTGGATATACGTCATCCAATAGGATTAGGACAATTTTTAGGATAGTTTAATATTATAATAATATTATTTTTTACTCTTATTTACCTGATTTACAGTTTATCCACGGTAAGTAAAAATAATTAATAATGTTACTATTCATAATGTATAAAAATAAAAGGTACCTATTTAAAAAAATTGGACCTTATTATACCAAATATGGAATCAATTTTTCCAAATTCAAATCCCAGAGTTGACAGAAAATAATTTAAAATTATTACCCGTTCTCAAAACTAGAAAGCCAGTTTTTAAGAAGTAAAATGTATCAAAAGAATGACATGAGTTTATGTCAAATTTAAATGTGAAATTACCTCCAATTCCATAAATTATATTAAAATATAAAAATTTAATATAATTAAACATTAAAACTACACAAATGTATAATTTAACACAATAAATTATTTCAATTTAAAAAATTGTCTTCTATTATAATTTAGTATTTTCATAATTGATCAAAATATGAAAGTTATAAGAAAAGCACGAAAAATTTATCCAAAATCAATTGTTATTTCTCTCTTATAAAGAATAATTTAATTTTATAAAATTGAATATGTAAAATTTTCAAATATTGGATTTATAAAGGGTTCTCCATAAAAAGGCGGAAAACTGCATTTTGTGAAAAATACTTTTTTTATCTAAAAAACTGAATTTTTCCTTATATTATGCCTATTAAACAAGAAATACGAATATTAAAATAATATGGGATATATAAAATTCAAATTTTTGTCAATAAATTTCATAAAAACTTTTTTGACGGATAATTTGATAGGTCAAGGTGCGCTTGAATTCGGTGTTGCGTACATCACACACTATTGAATTATAAAAAAAGGAAGTGTATCGTGGAAGATTGGGGTGTTAAATACTGTGTATTCAATCTAAAGCCTCATGTTTCTTCACTATCATCACTGTGTCCCACCATATCCTACTCACTCACTCCAATAAGAAGGTGACACACTTCACTGTGATTTCCTTATGTGTTGCCATAAACACAAACAAACACTCAATCCAATGCATCCTATCATCAGCCTCTTGAGGATAATTGGATCATTCAAATGCTGGTGGCTACTAAAAAAGGATCACTTCAGAAAAATTATGTTAAAGGACCCTATGAGGTTCTACTTGTGGATCTGGAATGGGAACTGGTGCTGGTTTCTGTCCGAGAGCATGGAAAATACACACAATTACTTTAACTACATTACATTTCATGAGAGGATTTCTTTCCATTTTTAGCAGAATATTCCTCATTGATCTGATTCACACGTCTTATCAGAGGCATGATGCTACATAAGATCATCAAACAACATTTAATACATTATATTAACACTCAAATAAAGAAATAATGTGAATTAATCCCGACAAATAAAAACTTAAGATTTGGACTTCAACATATCCAAATCAAAAGCATGGAAAAGACTAGATCTAATCCTCAATACACATTTCCCACACCACTCTAGTGACATAAGGCTCATTGTGGTGAGATATTGAAAGACGCGCAATCACAACTACCACTTTTGTGCCAACAAGATTACACAAAAATCATATTGAAGTAATATCATTAACTAACATGTCCTAAAGGGCATTCCTAATTCCCAATGGTTGATGACTATCACCTGGCATCATACAATATGAATATGTGAAACAAATTCCTCAAACCCAACAAACAAAATAAATGAAAATAAGTATAAAATGAATAAAAATCCAAACAGAGAATAGTACCATAAATAGAATAATAATAAAAATCTAACCTAAATCATCAATTTAACAAAACAATAGTATAAACAACCCATTACCCAATAGACACAAAAACTATAAACACATGGATCAACCACAAGAACCACCTCATAATGTCTCTTTTACCTCGATCAAACCTTGAATAAGATACTCTACAATCACCTGAAGGCACATGTAAGGTGTGATCTAAAATCTCAGTGGTGTATCACTAAAGATTATAAAACAATATGGAACAATTAATTCAGAAAATAAATATTTCAATATAAAATAAATATAAAGTTATGTTCAGAATCATTTTTTAAAACAAATCATACTTAATATTTTAAGTGATATAAATATTTTAAAAAATAAATTAAAAAATTGTATAATAAAATTAAATAAAATAAAAATTCATGTTTATAACATTTTATAAATAATATAATATATATCAAAATAATCAAAAACGATCAACATGGTCATCTTCCAATATGTATGATAGTTCCATGTTATGGGATCCTCACAGACTTATATAATGAAATAAACAATATTCAAACATGTCCCTTTGAAACTAATAAAAGAGGAATAACCAATATACAAAAAGAAATAAGACCTAAAAAATAGTTCATCATAGAGTTTTAAAGTGTCAACCCATTATTAGGTGAATTCCAAACAAGTGTGTTTTCCCCTAATAACTCACTTACTACCTAGGCTTGAATGTGATAAAAGACAATCAATAATGTGAAATTTATTTCCAAATTGTTCAAAATAAAATTCAATCCATGTTCAATTTAAATATTTCAATTTTTAAAAATAAAATTGGGATTTTTAATCAAATAATACCCTTTTCTAGGACAAAACCAATGGGTTTATATCAAAATAATGTAATCCTTTTTTTCAAATACCAATTTTAAATCAATTTTACATATCAATCTCAGGATTCAAATTCAAAAATTTCATTTCAAAAAAAATCCCCATTTTCCATAAAAACCAAATTGCTCCCCAATTTATTGGAATTGAGGGTTGTTTCTCAATTATTCATGCTAAATTAACTCAAAACCCAATTCACTAGAATTGGGATTTTCATAATTTATCATTCAAAATAAAAAACCCCCAATTCACATGAATTGGATTTTTAGTAATATAATTGAATAAAATTAAAACAATAAATAAATTATATTTTATTTTAATTATACAAATTAAAATGGAAACACAAAACTCTAGTCATGGGATCACGAATTAGAATCTCTACAATAGGAAACTCTAATAATAAACGCCTACAACGATGATCTAAGAATCAAACCTATATTCATGATCTAAAAATCGAGTGTCATATCCTATAATGAAATGGAGATTTATTACTCCCTAGGGAGGAGATAATTATAAATAGAGAGGATGCAATGATAAATAACTATTACCGAGAATGGATCAAATAATGATTTCCATATTTTGAATTTCTTCGGTAGGGGTTTTGAAGAGAAAAAATAAGTCCTCAGAGCTTCACTGATCTAGGAAAATGTTCTACATCGGGTTAGTACCAATAGGGGTAATAGTGTTATAGAAATCATTCATTGGATTTTTGATTAATTAAAATCCATTTGCACAGTTTTTCGTAGAGGCCACATGGTTTGTCAGACCATGCACTTTAACCATGTTCCTTATCTTGTAGGGTTGCATAGTTTCTTCAAGGTGTGATTACGATTTTTCAAACCGTGTTCCAACCATGAAAACCCTCACTACCTAGGATTTCATATTTTTCACTAGTAAGGCTCATGGTTTTGGAAAACCATTTTCCAACCATGAAAAACCCAATAACTTATAATTTTTTTCAAAAATTCAACTGAAACACCCCTAAAAAAACCAAACCAAAGCCAGATAAAAAGGGGGATTATGGAATACCTAAAAATAGTAACAAGATGTTACAGGACGCTTGATCCAAATATCCTTACTTGACATAATGATGAATAAAGATCTTCTGATAACCTTAAGATAACATAATATCACACTCACATATTTGAAAACTATTAAAATGGATAAATTATTTTGAATAGTTATATACCAAAAGAAAAAACGTGGTTTCATGAGTTGGGGAGATTTTTATATGTGGGATAATATCAAAGAACTTAATGGATTGAAAAATAAATATATTCTATTTATTGATTCTATAATTAAGATGGAATGTAAAATGGAAATCATTCGTAAATTTAAAAAAAAAATCACCTTTATATTTTATAATGTACATCCATTTAAATATTAATAGGCTTATTAGCTTCTCCTACATGAGACACCAAATTAAAATGAGTTGGGAAACAATAACTGAAAATTGGAAGGAAAATTTTAAGAATAATAAAACCTCTACTAAATATAAAGATAGTAATAAATTTTAAATTCATATATTTAGAAGATAAATAATTAATATGATTTAATGTTAAAAATGATTGTATTTTGAAGATATTTTTTAAAGTATTGTGTATATTATTCTAATAAAAATTTAATTACATTTAAAATATGATTATGATAATATTTAATAATACAATTTATGAAATAATATATTAACATTCATTTTATTAGAAATTGATATGAAATAAGATCAAGAAATTTGAATGTTTAAAATTCCTTTTTTTAATAATAGCTTTTTATTATATTTTGAATTTTCAATTTAGAAGATAAATTTATGAATTTAAATTTCATTAAATGAACTTCATTTTTGAATCAATCATGTTAAAATTATCTTAAGGTCATTTTTGGGGGTTTTTTGGGAAATATTTATAATTAGGTGGACAGTGAAGAATATCGATTTTTTCAAATACTATCATTTTTATGACATTATCAATATATAAGAATCACCTGAATTTTTATTAAATAATTTAAATATAATAATATATATTTATGAACTAAAATAAATTACATAAAAATATTATTTTAAATTTAGAAACCTATGTTATGCATTTTTAAAACTTATTGATGATTTATTCTAATAAAAGAATGTTTTTTTTGTGTTTTTCATAAAATATGTAATTACAAGGTCAAATTATATTTTTGATAATTTATAAACTCACATTAGTCTAATTTATATTATTAATAAATAAATACCAGTCATTGGGATAAATTATATACATTATTTTATTGTAAATTTATATAAATTCTTGAGAAGGAATTTTGTTTATATAAACTATTTTTTATTTCCTTGAAAGTAATTGTTTTAAAATTAATATTTACAAAATATAAAAATATTTACTTTGAAAATATATTCCATATTTTTTATCATTATATTCAAATATCGTAATGAGTTCAATTCCAATTTTTTCATAAAAGAAGGTTCAATGGTAAAAAAGTGGGTCATCTCGGTAGAGGATTAAATGGGATAAACTATTTAAAACTATTATAAAATATCCAAAAATATTATCAGAATACTAATTGGATTATTTTATTTCAACAATAATTTTCTAATTAATTAAATTTTCCATTTTGGACCAATTTTATTTGAATGATACCCTAATATTTTTTTAAACAAGGAAAATTTACATGGGTTCTCATCCCCTGAATTATAAAAGGAGCCCTTCAAACCTCACTTCTCCACACACATTGAGAACATTATCTAAATAAATATATTACCAAATCCCTGCTGAAATTTATTTCACACATCATACTTGTCTTTTTCTCACCAAAATACCGTACTAAGAGGTATTAATATGTTTGAAAAAGGATGATATCAAACAATGTGGAAAAGGTCATAAAATAGTTCTTTCATGTTTATTTTTTTATTTAGCCCACATTAAATATATTGTAAAAAAACAAATATTATGTAATAATTATAGTTAATATATTTAAATTTTATTATGATGAGGGGAAAACTATTTTTAAACTCATTTCCATCCAATGGGAAACAAAAAATGTTGTTGTTGTGTACATTCAAACTACCTCCTCCATGAAGTGATGTATTTCAATTTTCATCACCAATTAACATGGATCATAATAATTATATTCTTAAAAAAAATTATAATTATAACATAATTAATATTGTATAAAAAATTCATTATCTACATTTTTTCTACAACATCCATTGAAAAATTAAAACAATTCACATGCGTACATACAGACTAACCCTAACATGAAATGAAATTTATGGTTATTAATTAACACCTTAAATGGATGGTCTCATAAAAGGATTTAATAAATATATATTTAATTTTTAACATTATTATGGTTATGTAATGATAATTTGGTGATACAGTTAAGGGAATTAACAACGAATGACCATTATATAATTTAATCACCCCAAACAAGCATACAAAGAAACATAGTATATAAAAAACTATTATAATTTTTTATTTTATAATCCATATACCTCTTAGTGAATATAAATAATCACTTTAAAAAATAATCCAATAAGGTTCTTTAAAAATGATAATATCAATATAAATTCATATATTATTACTCATTCAGTTGTTATAACATGTTCTCATTTGGGTTATTTTTTCCACCTATATCAAAGGTAGTATAATGCTAATCTAAAAAATGATTAAATAAAATTTGATAATGGTAATATTATTTAACAATTAATAATTTAAAATGAATTAATATTTTCAGAATAATGAAACAACCCTTATAATAATTAATTTATATTTAATGTAGAATGCTTATTTTAAACTCTCAAAAAATCATTCTTTTCAAGGGTGTTTCAAAGAAAAGAAAAAATTTCATAACCTCCTAATATTATTCTAACGACCCATAATTTACATACATCTTTATTACTTAAAATTTGAATCATACTTATTACAACTTATAACAAAACCATGAAAGGACCGTATAGGTATAGTGTCTTTAGAAACTGGGAAACATAAACAACTAGTTCATAAAGCGTCTACACTGTCTCCCATTTATTTAATCGTATCTATAGTCCCTTTTGGCATATCTTACTTAATAACCTTCTTCCTGAACTGGGGAAAGAAAACATACAAAAGGGTGAGCTCAAATACTCAGTAAGGGTAAACAAAAGAAATATCAATCACATCATATTCATAAGAACATAACATTTTGGAAATCTTAACCTGCAAAAGAAAGCATAATTTCATAACATTGGATAAATCATAGTAGTGAAATGAAATCCCAATAATCATAACTTAAAACATGAAAAAAAATTTCATACACACATAATCATAGATAATCATTTCTTATTAGTCAAAACTCATTGCCAAGACTATCTTAGTGGACAAAGTCCATTTCTGAACCGAGTTCACTCCTCGTTTCAGTCCTGTTTCACTGAACCAGTTTAACCTGCTGTTCCAGCCATGTCTATCTCATGAGATATAAAATCTTTACCCAATGAATTGGAGGGAGATATAGGTCCCACCCATCTCATAATGATACCATTCATATGTGTTCCACAAAATCATAAGTCATACATCATTGCATAACCCATGTAATAAAAATGGGATTCTTAAACAACATGACATCATAAAAAAATTCATATAAGATAAAGGAATTCATAAAAATAATTCCATCACAACATAATCAAATCAATGTAATAATAGGGATAGAAACAGAACCCTATATTATCTTAGATGGAAAATAATTTTGATAAAACACTTGAACTCCATTCTTGAGGAAAATATCTTTTCTACTTCAAAAACATTTTTCTTTCTTAACATGTCATAAAATTTTATACTAAAAGAATTTGATTAAAAATAAACTTGAAAACGTGTAAAGTAAGCTTCTTGGAAATAATTTTTAAAAAAAATCCATTCATGTCGTATAAGTTAAAAAAAACATTCTTCCCGTACTTTTGTCGGAAAAGTCAAAAAGTACCTCGTACGAAAAACGACAAAAGATTCCTTTTATATCTTTTACTAAAAAATCACTGAAGGGTAAAATTTGATTTAAAAAATTGTAGGTGGATGGAAACAATATTACATATTGAGGAAACATGGATGTGGATGATAAAATACACCCTATTAAATACCAAAGTATAAACAATCTCGGATAAAATGAGATTGTGATATTTTCCCTTACCTTAGGTCCGATTTGCTTAGTAAGTGTCCAAACCTCCTGTATAATGATTTAAATAATGTTATTGACTTATTAAAAAATCATAATTATTTTTATGATATCATATATGGTCATATTTTATAGCTTCTTGTTAGTAATATTTCATTACTACTTGTTATTCTGGTGTTTATTACTTTTTGTTCTTATGCTTGTTTTGTCGAATAAATTCTTAATTTTCTTTTTAGGTTATAGATACTTCATTTACAGAATTTTATTAGTGTAATATATATCATATTAATTCATTCAATTCATTTATATAATCATTATGCAATGAAGATCATGTAGAAAAAATCACATCACATCGTGGAGACGGTATTCCGTACGTACGCATGAGCGATGATATCGTTCCCATGATCATGGAATTGTATTGGAGTGTATATATACTATTTCAGAATAAATACCACTTTACAATAATCATATATAGTTATTTATTAGAACTGTTATACCCATCCAAGTAAGGTGGTGATGGAAATACAGATTACACCACGGCGTGGAGACGGTATTCCGTACCTACGCACGCGTGGTGATTTCGTTTTCCGTAGGATGGATAGATGGTGAAATAGGGTTATTTCATACTTATAATAACATATCATTATATGAGTGATACTTATTTTATTACTTCATAATGAAACAACTAAAGAAGAAGAAGTGGAAGAAGAAATAAAGATGAAAGAATCGGTAACGGGCATTACCTCTTCTTTGAAGTGCCTCTTTGAGACCTCCTCTTAGGGCACTGAAATTGGTCTTTGAAAAAGACCATGAACTCTAGGATGTTTCTAGGTAAGTGGAGAGGAGATACTGGCAGGGTTTTTCCGAGCTTGAAGGTTCAAAGTGGTGTGATGAAGAGAGGGAGGAGGTTCCCTTTTATAAGGGAGGAGAGGGGCACCTTTGGAATAACTAAAAATATTATTTTATTATAAAGTCAAATTCGGTTTTTAATAGCTCCAAATTGATATATTTAGAATATAAGGTGGTTATGGGTAGAAATCCTCTCATCAAATAGAATTTAGACAAGTTTAGGTATCAATTTGAACCTTATCATTTAGATTTAACTTTAAGTTAGATAATTTAACTTTTACCGTGTCTTCTTGTTTTCTTACACTATAAGGTTAATAAACTTACTATATAAAGCCAAAAGAACACCAATTTGTTTTTTATTAATATATATAACCTTATCTAAGTCATTTGGTCTAACCTTAGATTTTTATGAATAAAATAACAATTAATAATATAGTATTTGTTTTAAAAACAATTTTATGTCAATTTTGACACTATTTGGTAATTGATTTTTGTGAAAATCATAAAAGAATTATTAGTTTGAAAACATTTAATTAAATCAATACTAACATGTCATATTAACATATAAAATTATTGGAATTCATAAAAAGTCTCAAATTACATTTATTTGGATATTTATAACATCAATTATGTCAATATTTCATTAATAAGATAATTACTGCATCATCATTGTGTCATAAATAAATTAAATTATTTAATGTCTAAAAATTATAAATAAAATAAAATTATGTTTAAAATCTTTTTATCTTTCTAATTAATATTTATAGTCGAATTTATCTTATGTATAACCCTATATTAAAAATGATTTAATTATTAAACTTTGATTTTAACTATTTTAACCCTTCTTTAAATAAATTGATAATAAATGTCCTAATCTAATCCAAGTTGGCCTAAATGGTCATATTTTATTAATAAGGTTGTTTTTGGTCGAATTACACTTATCCAATAGAATTAGTACATGTGTTAGGGTAATAATAATAACACTTTTACCCTTAATTACCCTATTTACTTTTAACCGTGGTAAAAAAAGTAAAAAGTTACTATTCACCAAAAATTATTTTCATCTCATTGAACCACATTTTAGTCCTTGATATTAACCATGTCTCTCAGATTTTCTAAATTATACTCACAGAAGTGGTAAAATTAAGTTTTATGAAAAATTCATTTTTTTAACTTCCACTTAGTGGTTTCACTATTCATCAAAAAAAAAGAAAGTTTCCAGAAAAATACCAAAAATTAGGCCTAAGATATATTTGATATTATGAATTCAAAAATGATTTTTATTTTACCAGATTTAAAACATATCAGTTACATTAACTAATTTAAAAATTAATTCCCGTCGTCAAAACAAATAGCGTGTTTTTAAAAGATAATAACTATCAAAAGATTGACACTTGTTTATGTCTCGTTTAAATGTGAAATTACATCCAATGAACAAAATTGTATTAATTTTTAAAAATATATTCTAAATATACTTTAAAACCACTCAAATTAATAATTTATCACTATTAATTATTTCGATTAAAAAAGTTGTTTTTAATTGCATATCGTTGTTTAGTGAAACTCGGTATTGCGTACGACGCAAGCTATCGAGGAAGGCCACGGTTGCGTGTAAAGCAAGCCAAGCTAGTGTTGTGTGTAGTGAAATATTCCTTTGATGATTTATATAACATAAAAACAAAATATTTCTCATAAAAGTCTCGGGTGTTACATTCTACCCCCCTTAAAATGAATTTTTCCCTCGAAATTCGTCACTTTGTAACAAAAAGATGAGGATACCTCTCCCTCATCATATCCTCAAGCTCCCATGTAGCTTATTATAATTGGTGGTTCCTCCATAAAACATTCACCAAGCGAGTGGTCTTGTTCCGTACGACTTTTTTACTACGATCTAGAATCTCTATCGGCTGTTCTTCATAAGAAAGATCTTTCTCCAGCGGTAAGACTTCTGAGCTGAGTTCATGTGAAGGATCAGGTGTGTACTTTATCAGGAGAGATACATGTAACACATCATGAACTTGAGGGAGATTCGGTGGAATCGCTAATCGGTAAGCTACCTTTCCAACACGATCCAGTATTTCGAAAGGACCGATATATCTAGGGCTCAACTTACCCTTCTTTCCAAATCTCATGACTGATTAGTCACTGAAAGTGGCTAATATTCATTTTTAAGATCTTAATATTAATGTGTTTAAAATTTCATAAACATAAATTTTAGTCCAATTCAGAAATTGAACTTCATTTCCCATCATTGTGCAATTCATGCTTAAAGTGTCAATTTGGGCCCACTCAATAATTTGCTTGTGGAAAGTACAATATTCATAATTTTAATTTTATATTTTGCTATATGATTCATCACTTTATTTTGAACATTTTTTCTTTTAGTTCTTATGGATTAATCACAAGTGAATGTGGAGATGTTTTCACCTGAAGGCAGAAACTTTCTGGAAAAAAGCATAATGCGCCTAAGGCCCATCAAACAAATGTGGGTCCCACAAACCAATCCCAATGAAGCTCAAATTTATACAGTAGAAAGATAGAAATATGAGGATCATTTTATTCAAATATGGTTGGAGATAATACTAATTTTTTCATGATGATAAAGGGATCTAAAGTTGAGATTTAAATGGTGGACCCGACATTAATGCACAGAAATCCGTCCCACCATTTCGACCATAACTTCCAAACGGCTGAGCCAAATTTCCTGAAATTTTTACATCTCATATAGGAAAGATGGAAAAAGATATTTTTCTTCTACAACCCCTCCGGATTCGGCTTTCTTCAATTAAAAATTCACACGTCAATATGGTGGATGAATCTGGACAGTTTTCCGGGTCAAATTCGAAACATCAATTTCCTTTTGATTATTCACCATCCTTTTGACTCTATTAATTGTTGGGGGTGAATTAATTGTTGGGGGATGGAACTAAGGCTCCTAATATGACTATATAAGGATCTATTGGTGAAGGGAATAGTGGTGGATATTTTTCTTATCATCTTTTGTTGCTTGTTTCATTGTAAGGTTATGCTTCCAAATTTCCTTTGTAATGTTTTCCATTTCAATGTAAGTTTTTTTTGTATCTTTATGTTCTTAATCAACTTATTTCTCTTATATATTTTCCATTTCATTTATTAAAACATTATTATCACAAAGCACAGTGATATATCTGTTTTTTTGTGAATTAGTTCACACATAGGTGTGAATTTCATTCACACACACGGAGGAGTGTTCGTTATTTCCGCGGTTTTAATTTCTTCAATCCAATTCTTGTTAGCCATCTTCCGTCCACCATTGAGAGTATACCATCAATGGAGGGATAAAACTTTAATGGTTTGATCTTAGGAGGATACAAAGGCTGGATTGAATGTTATTTTATGAACGAATTGTTGTTAATTGGATAATTAATTTAAGACATCCATTCTTCAGTAATTTCTACTCTTCATCTTTACTGTGTTTGAGAAAGCTAAATTCAATTACTAAATGACCATATACCTCGGAGAGATCATGAATTTGGTTCTCTAAGTGTATAGGGGATTATTAATTGTGTTTATTAAGCACCAAACCAGAAAATGATGAAGGTAGTGTTATTTTTGAAGAATGGATTCATCAAGAATTAATAAAACCAAAATTGTCTAAAGAAGTAAAATTCATTCAATCCACCCCGAGCATAATCCTAAGATCAACCCATTTTCTTTGAATTTAATTCACTTAGGTTTCTTAGTGTTCTTTAAACCATCCAAAATCAAACCCAAAGTTAGATACTTCATAGCCCATCCTTCACCAAATCATAGCGTCTCAAGGTTACTTCTTCGGTCCCTGTGGATTCGACCGCTACATGTACTACATAGACCGCTTTTACCAGTTGGGTAAATTTGGGCGCAACCAAATTTTGGTGCCGTTGCCGGGGACCAAGTAAGTCACCTTAGAACATCTTTCTATTCTCCCTCATTTCTCTTTTCTCATCCCCATTTCCCTTCTCTTTTCCCCTTTCTTTTTTTTTGACTGCTGAAAATCACGATTCCAAATTTATAAATGAATCCAATGGAGTATAATAAACAATATCCCTTCACAAACTTAGGATGGAATCAATTAGAAAATTCACATTGGGAATCACCAACCTTTTTTAATTACTTGGATCAACCTTTGAATGAATACCCCACACCCGATAACATGAACGATATTTGTAATGATGAATGTTTAAAAGATCAATTTCCATACCTATCAAGAATGATTGAAAAGATAAATAATGAGGAAGTACAAGATGTTCAAACTACTTTCCAACATAATCCTAAAAAAATCATTGAGAAATTGTTTCATCAAATGGAGAGAATGACTTATGAGGTTTCATCCTTAAGAGTAGAACTTAAAAGCATTGAAATGGTTATGGAACTCATTTCCACTGAGGTTGTCTCTTCCTCATCACCAATACAAGAATATTGTCTTCCAAAAAACTCACATGAATTTATTAAAGAAACAACCATTGGATTTGGGATAGTTGAAGATAATAAAGGAATTATTTATGGGTGCTTAAATCAATTGGAAATTAATTTTACGGATTCACAAGGGAAAAATTTGTCTTCATGGATTGAGTGTTCGGAATATTTTTCCAATAACAATTTTTTAGAATCACCGATCTTTGAACCATTGGGAGATATAACAAATATTTTGTCTATACCCACTCATGAAATTCAAATGGAAAATTTTGGGGATGAATCATCTTTTCAAAAGGAACCAATTCTTTCAAATATTTTTAAAGAAGAAACAATTTTTTATTAAAATTATCATTCTTCTTTAGGAAAATTCAATCAAACTAAACTCGATGTTTTAATACTTCCTTCCCTACTCAATAATCCCTCTATTTATGATAACCAAGACCATTCAATTATCATCAATTTTCATCAAGAATCTCACCAAGTAAGAATGAACCTTGGAATCTTAGGAAATACTCCAGATAAAACACGATCAACCATTTTAGATATTCCTTGGATTTTACCAATCATTGTAGAAAATAGGATTTCATACGAAAAAAATTTCAAAAAAACAATCAATATCAATCTTGTTGAAGTGGAGAAAGATGGGTTAATTAGAATTTTGAAATTTTGAATTGGATAAGTTGGGGGGTTCAAGCCGAGCTAACGACGTTAAACAAAAGCACTGCATGGGAGGCAACCCATGGTTTTCATGTTTTCTAATTATTTTGAATCATTTTCTTTTTCATATAATAAACTACCATAGACTATTGACCTGTTCTTCTTTTATGAGTAAGGATGGGTATAAAAGGAGAGCATCGTATTCATTTGTGTCACGTGGTGTGATCCCTGAGTAATACCTTACCCATAAAATATAAAGAAGACAATGTATCATCAGTTTATTTTATTTATGTTTTTGTAGGTTAAAAAAAATTAGACTCTTGACCTGTTCTTCTTTTATGAGTATGGATGGGTATGAAAGGGGAGCACCGTATTCATTCGTGTCACGCGGTGTGATCCCTGAGTAATACCTTACCCAGAAATTTAAAAGAAGACAATGTATCATTAGTTTGATTTAAAAAAAACATGAAAACCCATAAAAATGATGATACTTGGAATTAAATCCTTGTGTTGTCTATTTTGTCTGCTTTGTCCTTATTTTTATCGTTCAGGAACTATTTTGGGTGATACATGTTCAATCAAGGAGGTGCCTACATCCGCCAACAGATCAGAGGAGTAATTTGGAGCATCATGAACTTCAACTTCAAAAACCAGGAGAATTTGTTCCATGTTTATCATTCTCAATTTCATCTTTTAACTCCTATCCTACCCCTTCTAACTTTTCTTTTCTTTAAACACTGGGGACAGTGTTATTCTAAGTTGGGGGGAGATAAAAAATGAGTTTTTTGTGAATAAAAACATGCATGAAAAGAAAAATTCCATTAACCATAAACATGATAACACACATTGCAAACTCTAAAATTGGATATCAAATAAATTTTGCATGCCTTGATTCTGATTTTAATGCAAGTTTAAGTTCATGAGCATAGTTTTTGGAAAGTGCGGTTGTCCGATGTGATTTTTCAATGTTTACATTTTCATCCTCTTAATAAAAATGCCACAATACACGTCTACTGGATCGTGGGTGTAAATTTGAGCCTTGGGTCCCTTTCACTATAGCATAGGGTTCTGGGGTCAATTTTAGTTTAATTTGAGTATCCAAAAAAAAATTGACCACATAGAGCAATTTTTTGTCCAAATGCGTGGCGTCTGGAACTTGGGGATCGTGACTCCATAGTTGTCTTGACCAGAGTTAGGCTTTATATCTCTATTGTAGAGCATGAAATTGACAATATGTGTGGCGTCCGACACTTGGGGATCGTGACTTCATAGTTGTCTTGCCCAGATTTAGTCTTTTCATATCTATTGTGGATAAAAAAATCATCAAAAAAAGAAATAAAAAAATGGATACTCATATTAAGGTTTAATGTGATTCCCACCTAGCGCTTCCATTTGTTTCCCCTTGAACAATAAAATGGGCCCCATATCTTTTGTGATGCAAAACACTTTATCATACTTAATTGAAATTGGATGAAATGTGGCGATGAATTTGAACAAAGGAATGGGCTTGGGCTTGGGATATGATTATGGACCTAGCTTGTTTTAAATGATTTTTATGGGTTCCATATTTTTTTGGTATGAGGTCTTTGGGTGAGCAATGTGTATTTAAATGTTTTTGGAAAAGGGGATTTGAATTTCATATTTGTAATATATTTTGCTTGGGACAAGCAAAACTCAAGTTGGGGGGTGTGATTAGTCACTGAAAGTGGCTAATATTCATTGTTAAGATCTTAATGTTAATGTGTTTAAAAGTTCATAAACATCAATTTTATTCCAATTCAGAAATTGAACTTCATTTCCCATCATTGTGCAATTCATGCTTAAAGTGTCAATTTGGGCCCACTCAATAATTTTCTTGTGGAAATTACAATATTCATCATTTTAATTTGATATTTTGGTATATGATTCATCACTTTATTTGGAATATTTTTTCTTGTAGGTCTTATGGATGAATCATAAGTGAATATGGAGATTTTTTCACCTGAAGGCAGAAACTTGCTGGAAAAAAGCATAATGGGCCTGAGGCCCATCAAAAAAATGTGGGGCCCACAAACCAATCCCAGTGAAGCTAAAATTTATATAGTAGAAAGATAAAAATATGAGTATCATTTTATTCAACTGTGGCCGGAGCTAATACTAATGTTTTCATGATGATAAAGGGATCTGAAGTTGAGATTTAAATGGTGGACCTGACATTAATGCACAGAAATCCATCCCACCATTTAGACCATAACTTCCAAAATGATGAGCCAAATTTCCGTAAAAGTTTACAGCTCATATAGGAAATATGGACGAAGATATTTTTCTTCTACAACATTTCTGGATTCGGCTTTCTTCAATTACAAATTCACACGTCAATATGGTGGACAAATCTGAACAGTTTTCTGGGTCAAATTCGAAACATCAATTTCCTTTTGATTATTCACCCTCCTTTTGACTCTATTAGTTGTTGGGGGTGAATTAATTGTTGGGGGATGGAACTAAGGCTCCTAATATGACTATATAAGGAGGTATTGGTGAAGAGAATAGCGGTGGATATTTTTCTTATCATCTTTTGTTGCTTGTTTCATTGTAAGGTTATGCTTCCAAATTTCCTTTGTAATGTTTTCCATTTCAATGTAAGTTTCTTTTTTTTATCTTTATGTTATAAATCAACTTATTTCTCTTCTATATTTTCCATTTCATTTATAAAAACTTTATTATCACAAAGCACAGTGATATCTCTATGTTGTTGTGAATTAGTTCACACATAGGTGTGAATTTCATTCACACACATGGAGGAGTGCTCGTTATTTCCGTGGTTTTAATTTCTTCAATCCAATTATTGTTAGCCATCTTCCATCCACCATTGAAAGTATACCATCAATGGAGGGATAACCCTTTAATGGGTTGATCTTATGAGGATGCAAAGGCTGGATTGAATGTTATTTTATGAACGAATTGTTGTTAATTGGATAATTAATTTAAGACATCCATTCTTTAGTGATTTCTACTCTTCATCTTTACTGTGTTTGAGCAAACTAAATTCAATTAATAAATGACCATATACCTCAGAGAGATCATGAATTTGGTTCTCTAAGTGTATAGGGGATTAGTAATTGTGTTTAGTAAGCACCAAACCAGAAAATGATGAAGGTAGTGTTATTTTTGAAGAATGGATTCATCAAGAATTAATAAAACCAAAACCATCTAAAGAAGTAAAATTCATTCAATCCACCCCGAGCATAATCATAAGATCAATCCATTTTCTTTGAATTGAATTCACTTAGGTTTCTTAGTTTTCTTTAAACCATCCAAAATCAAACCCAAAGTTGGCTACTTCATAGCCCATCCTTCACCAAATCATAGCGTCTCAAGGTTACTTCTTCGGTCCCTGTGGATTCGACCCCTACATGTACTACATCGACCACTTTTACCAGTTGGGTAAATTTGGGCGCAACCAATGACCCTCTTCTAGGGAGATATTCGTAAGAACACTTTATCACCCACTTCAAACTCTAGGTCTTTTCTTCGGTTGTCGGCATAACTTTTCTGTCGACTCTGAGCGGCTCTTATGTGTTGTTGAATAGATAGGACATTTTCTGCCATCTCATCAACAAGATCAGGTCCTAATAGCTTTCTTTCCCCAACTTCATCCTAGCACGTTGGAGTCATGCATTTCTTTTCATAGAGAGCTTCATAAGGAGCCATCTGAATACTGGACTGAAAGCTATTATTATAAGAAAATTCCACCAAAGGTAGGTGTTGATCCCAACCACCTTTGAAATCCATAGATTAAGCTCTCAACATATCTTCTAGAGTTTGAATTGTTCTCTTAGAATGACCGTCTGTCTAAGGATGGTAAGCAGTGCTGAAACTCAACTCTGTATCCAGAGTATGCTGAAGACTTCACCAGAACTTCGAGGTAAATCTCAGATCCTGATCAGATACAATAGAAAGTGGTACTCCATGCAATCTTACCACTTCCTTTACATATATCCTGGCAAGCTGATCTAGAGAGAAATCATCTCTAATAGCAATGAAGTGTGCAGACTTTGTAAGACGATCAACTATGACCCAGATAGCATTATTGCCTTTGGATGTTTTAGAAAGTCCCGTGACAAAGTCCATAGTGATGTTTTCCCATTTCCATTCAGGTATGGGTAAAGGTTGTAACATCCCCTTAGACTTCTGTCTCTCAGCTTTAACTTGCTGACAAACCAAGCATCGAGAGACATATTCAGCAACATCTCTTTTCATGCCATCCCACCAGAAGTACTCTTCCGGGTCCCTATACATCTTCGTGCTTCTAGGATGAATAGAGAATGAAGAACTATGAGCCTCATCCAGTAGCTCCTTCTTTAATTATGGGATGGGAGGAACACAAACCCGATTCCTGAACTTTATTATCCCATCACAATCAAGGTTGAATTTAGGAATATTTCTCACCTTCTTTTGTAACTCTACATCTTCTTTCTATGCCTCTTTAATCTTCACATGTATAGATGGTTGAACATTCATTTGAGAAAGATACGATTTTCCCCCTTCCATTAAAATTCCAAGATCCATCCTTTGTAAATCCATAAATATTGGATCTTTTGTGATCCTCATCATGGATAAGCTAGCATGGTCTTGTTGACTTAATGCATCTGCCACCTTGTTTGCTTTCCCAGGGTGGTAATGAATTGAGCAGTCGTAATCCTTAATCAGTTCCAACCATCTTCTTTGGCACATATTCAGATCCTTTTGTGTGAAAATATACTTTAAACTTTTATGATAAGTATAAATGTTACACCTTTTTCCATAAAGATAATTCCTCCAAATCTTTAATGCAAAGATTACCACAGTTAACTCCAAATCATGTGTTGGGTAATTTTTCTCATATATTTTCAACTTTCGTGAGGCATAACCTATCACAATATCATTTTTCATAAGAACACACCCCAGCCCCTTCTTGGATGCATCACTGTAGATCACAAACCTTTCTCCACTACAAGGCAGTGTGAACACATGTGCACTGGATAACCTTCTTTTCAACTCCTTGAAATTCTCTTCACATTCCTCCGTCCAAACAAACATAAATCCTTTTCGAGTCAACCTGGTGAGTGGATTAGATAATCGTGAAAAATATTTCACAAATCGTCGATAATATCCAGCCAAACCAAGAAAACTTCAGATCTCAGTTACTGTTGTTGGTCTCGACCATCTTTCGATAACCTCTGTTTTTGCTGGATCCACAGATATCCCCTATTTTGAGATTATGTGACCCAAAAATGAAACTTTTTGAAGCCAAAATTCACAATTGGTAAATTTGGCATAAAGATTCTCCTTTCTCAGGGTCTTAAATATAATTCTCAAGTGATCTTCATGTTCTTCCTTGCTCTTTGAATAGACAAGAATATCATCAATAAAGACTACCACAAATTGATCATGATAGTCTCTAAAGACTCTATTCATCAGATCCATGAAGATAGCAGGGGCATTAGTAAGACCAAATGGCATCACTATAAATTCATAGTGTCCATACCTTGTACGGAAAGCCATATTTGGTATATCCTCCCTTTTGACCCTTAATTGATGATACCCTGAACAAAGATCAATCTTGGAAAAATATTGAGCTTCGCGTAGTTGGTCAAATAAGTCATCAATGCATGGGAGAGGATATTTTTTCTTTATAGTTATCTTGTTAATTTATCAATAATCAATGCAGAGTCTCATTGATCCATCTTTCTTCTTAACAAACAGAACAAGTGCTCCCCAAGGTGACACACTAGGGCGTATGAATCCCTTATCAAGATTCTCTTGGAGTTGCTTCTTAAATTCCTGCAACTCAATTAGGTCCATTCTATAAGGTGCCTTTGAAATAGTCAAAGCACCCGGTACGAGTTCTATTGAAAACTCAACTTAACGATTTGGTGGAAGACCCAGCAATTCCTCCGGAAAGACATCATCAAACTCCCGTACAATGGGCATATTCTTAATTGTGAGTTTCTCACCAACCATTTGAGATAAATAACCTTCATTCAGTAGAATCAAGACCCATAAGATGGAATAAATTTCCACTGGAAGGTTATGTTCATCCTTGCATCGATAGACGATCATAGATTGATCTGGAATATGAAATGTGACTTCCCTTATTTGGAAATTGATATGATCTCCATATAAAGAAAGCCAATCCATGCCAAGAATCACATCAAATTCCACTATAGGAAGGATTACAAGATTTGCAGGAAGCACTTTCCCACAAACTTCAATCGAGGAAGAATTATAAACTTTTGATGCGACTGTTGTGCCATTAGGTGTTGTCACAGCTAACTCAACATCTAATTGCTGAGGTAATACGGTGATACCCTTAGAAATATCTTTAGAAATAAAAGAGTGGGTGGATCCATAATCAAATAAAACATTTTCTACTTTAGAGTGGATGGTAAGTGTACCTTTCACCACATCGTTATCATACTCCACATCGCTGATAGGAATTGCATGTGACTTTCCTTTGTCTTTAGCCTTAAGATTTTTTTGATTTCGATCATCATCAACAAACCTTGGATTAGGGTATTTATTGGCATAATGCCCCATCTCCTTGAACTTGAAACATTGAAGTGTAGTAGGTTCATTCTGTGTGTCCCTTCCTTTGTTTGCATCATTAGACATCTTCTTCCCGTCATTGCAGAATTCAAATGCCCGATGACCTTCCTTTCCACATTTGAAACATTTACTTGTCCCTTTAAGACAACTCCCTCCATGTTTCTTTCCACACTTTGAGCATAAGGGAAAGCTCATCTTTATTTCAGTGTTCTCTTTAGATTTTCCTTTGAATTCCATTTTCCTCTTCTTATCAAACCCATTTGACTGATGGGTTACTCCAATCTCCATCTCAACTTTGAGAGCACATCGAACAATTTCCTCGTAGCTATTGATGTCCCTTATGGCTAAGGCCCTTAGAATACTTGGTTTTAAGCCACTAAAGAATCGATCGATCTGACTCTTAGGTTGGATAATAATACCAGAAGCGTACCTTGAAAGTCTTGTAAAATTTGTTTCATAGGTACCAATAGATTCATCATCCTTTTTCTTCAGTTCAAGAAACTCTTTCTCCATCTTTGTTCATAGAATACGAGGGAATTACTTATTCAAAAATAAGTTCTTGAACTCATCCCATTACATGGACTCAATTTCATCCCTTTTCCTCGTATTCTTAATATGATTCCACCATTGATCAACATCTCCTTCCAAACGATACACTGCTAGGATGAATTTATCATGTTCAGAACATTAAAGAACTGAAAATATCTTTTTAGTAGTACTAATCCATTGTTCAGCAACTAATGGATCAGTAGACCCGCTGAAAGAAGGTGGACGCTGCCTCATGAAGGATTCAACAAAATGTTGCTCCTTCCTTTGCTCGTTTGGAAGTCCTGCATGATTCATAGCTTGAGAATGTTGTGTGAGCATGGCTATAAGATTTTCATTCCAGCTACCATAACGTTTGGTTACTCAGGGGGACAATCATTGCATTGCCCGTCGCATTCCGCATTAACACGGTTTCTTCGGGTTCTAGCCATTGACTAAAACCAAGAAGAATAGTGTGAGCAACACTAATTATAATAGGAAAACCACATAATCAAGAATAAAATTTCACACTTAAGGTCTTATCCTAGGTTATTCATGGTCATTTCTAAAACACTAAGATTGTGTTCTATGATTAGAATTATCCTTAGGGTTGTTAATAAGGCTTTCACATCCTAGTTTCCAAAGGTTGACTATACCTTTCCTCTGATACCAAATCTAATGACCCATACTTTACATGCATTGTTATTACTTCAAAATTGAAGCATACTTATTACAAAATATAACAAAACCATGAAAGGACCGTATAGGTATAGTGTCTTTAGAAACTGGGAAATATAAACAACTGGTTCATAAAGCATCTACACTGTCTCCAATTTATTTCATCATATCTATAGTCCCTTTTGGAATATCTTACATAATAACCTTCTTCCTGACCTGGGGAAAGAAAACATACAAAAGTGTGAGCTCAAATGCTTAGTAAGGGTAAACAAAAGAAATATCAATCACATCATATTCATAAGAACTTAACATTTTGGAAATCTTAACCTGCAAAAGAGAGCATAATTTCATAACGTGGGATAAATCATAGTAGTGAAATGAAATCCCAATAATCATAACTTAAAACATGAAACTTTGTGTCATACACACATAATCATAGAGAATCATTTCTTATTAGTCAAGACTCATTGCCAAGACTATCTTAGTGGACAAAGTCCATTTCTGAACCGAGTTCACTCCTCGTTTCAGTCCTGTTTCACTGAACCGGTTTAACCTGCCATTCCAGCCATGTCTATCTCATGAGATATAAAATATTTACCCAATGAGATTGTGATATTTCCCTTACCTTAGGTCCGATTTGCTTCGTAAGTGTCCAAACCTCTTGTATAATGATTTAAATAATGTTATTGACTTATTCCAGAATCATATTTATTGCTATGATATCATATGTGGTCATATTCTTAGCTTCTTATTAGTAATATTTCATTACTACTTGTTATTCGAGTGTTTATTACTTTTTGTTCTTATGCGTGTTTTGTCGAATAAATTATTATTTTTCTTTTTAGGTTATAGATACCACATTTCCAGAATGGTATTAGTGTAATATATATCATATTAATTCATTCAATTCATTTATATAATCATTATGCAATGAAGATCATGTAGAACGAATCACATCACATCGTGGAGACGGTATTCTGTACGTACGCACGAGCGATGATATCATTCCCATGATCGTGGAATTGTATTGGAGTGTATATATACTATTTCAGAATCAATACCAATTTACAATAATCATATATAGTTATTTATTAGCACTGTTATACCCATCCAAGTAAGGTGGTGATGGAAAATAGATTACACCACGGCGTGGAGACGGTATTCCGTACGTACGCACGCGTGGTGATTTCGTTTTTAGTAGGATGGATAGATAGTGAAATAGGGTTGTTTAATACTTATAATAAAATATCAGTATATGATTGATACTGATGTTATTACTTCATAATGAAACAACTAAATAAGAAGAAGTGGAAGAAGAAATAAAGATGAAAGAATCGGTAACGGGCATTACCTCTTCTTTGAAGCGCCTCTTTGAGACCTCCTCTTAGGGCACTAAAATTGGTCTTTGAAGAAGACCAGGACCTCTAGGATAATTCTAGGGAAGTGGAGAGGAGATATTGGTAGGGTTTGGTTGAGCTTGAAGGCTCAAAGTGGTGTGAGTAAGAGAGGGAGGAGGTGCCCTTTTATAAGGGAGGAGAGGGGCATCTTTGGAATAACTAGAAATATTATTTTATTATAAAGTCAAATTCGGTTTTTAATAGCTCCAAATTGATATATTTATAATCTAAGGTGGGGAGGGGTCTAAATAATCTCATCCAATATAATTTATACAAGTTTAGGTATCAATTTGAACCTTATCATTTAGATTTAACTTTAAGTTGGATAATTTAACTTTTACCGTGTCTTCTTGTTTTCTTACACTATAAGGTTAATAAACTTACTATATCAAGTGAAACGAAACACAAGTTGTTTATTATTAATATATATAACCTTATATAATTCATTTGTTCGAACCTTAGATTTTTAGGAATAAAATAATAATTAACAATATAGTATTTGTTTTAAAAACAATTTTATGTCAATTTTGACACTATTTTGTAATTGATTTTTGTGAAAATCATAACAGAATGATTAGTTTGAAAACATTTAATTAAATAAATAATAACACGTCATATTAACATATAAAATTATTTTAATTCATAAAAAGACTCAAATTACATTTATTTGGGTATTTATAACATCAATTATGTCAATATTTCATTAAAAAGATAATTACTGCATCATCATTGTGTCATAAATAAATTAAATTATTTAATGTCTAAAATTATAAATAAAATACCATTATGTTTGAAATATTTTTAGCTTTATAATTAATATTTATAGTCGAATTTATCTTATGTATAACCCTATATTAAAAATGATTTAGTTATTAAACTTTGATTTTAACTATTTTAACCCTTCTTTAAATAAATTGATAATATATGTCCTAATCTAATCCAAGTGGGACTAAATGGTCATATTTTATTCCTAAGGTTGTTTTTGGTCGAATTAAACTTATCAAATATAATTAGAACATGTTTTAGGGTAATAATAATAACACTTTCACCCTTAATTACCCTATTTACATTTAACCGTGGTAAAAAAAAGTAAAAAGTTACTATTCACCAAAAAATTATTTTCATCTCATTGAACCACATTTTAGTCCTTGATATTAACCGTGTCTCTTGGATTTTTGAAATTCTACTCACAGAAGTGGTAAAATTAAGTTTTATGAAAAATTCAGTTTTTTTAACTACCACTTAGTGGTTTCACTATTTATCAAAAAAATGAATGTTTCTAGAAAAATACCAAAAATTAGGCCTAAGCTATATTTGATATTATGAATTAAAAAATGATGTTTATTTTACCAAATTCAAAAAATATCAGTTACATTAACTAATTTAAAAATTAATTCCCGTCGTCAAAACAAATAGCGTGTTTTTAAAAGATAATAAATATCAAAAGATTGACACTTGTTTATGTCTGGTTTAAATGTGAAATTACATCCAATGAACAACATTGTATTAAATTGTAAAAATATATTCTAAATATACTTTAAAACCACTCAAATTAATAATTTATCACTATTAATTATTTTGATTAAAATTTTTTTTTGAATTCAAATTTAATAATTTTCACTATTCATCAGAATATGAAAGTTATCCGAAAAGTACCAAAATTTCACCCTAAGCTAATTTCGATATTCCGAATCCAAAAATGAAGTCCATTTTGAAAAATAAAATTTACAAAATTTCAAAAAGTGGTTATTACTATTCATAACGGCTAGTTTTAATAATATTTTAATAGCATATCATTGTTTAGTGAAACTCGGTATTGCGTACGACACAAGCTATCAAGGAAGGCCGTGGTTGCGTGTAAAGAAAGCCAAGCTAGTGTTGTGTGTAGTGAAAGATTACTTTGATGATTTATATTACATAAAAACAAAATATTTCTCATAAAATTCTCGGGTGTTACAATTATGGAAATATATATAAAAGATATCATGAAACATTAATTGTATATGGAAATATTTTGAAAATAATTGTTTCTATTTGATAAAAATAGATGTAGTTTTTATTAGTATGAACAAAGAAACCTGAAAAATAAAAATGTAAACTATACTGATTTATTATCTAAGAGAAACACACTAACAAATGATATTAGATGAATGATAATAAGGAAGTGTATCTAAAATATATTCTAAAGTATTTAATTAATTAATTAAATTTTATTATCCATAAGGGTATAATTTTTATAAAATGAGTCAAAAGTCGAGGCAATATATTTTTTTACAGACCTTGTTTTAAATGTTTTAAATACATTCCAATCCCTTTCAATATTATTTTAGATTTTTTAATAATTTTCACACTCATACAAGACATAAATAATTAATTTTTAATACTATTATGTTTTAATTAATTTATAATGGGTTTTAAATCAATATTTTTTATCATATTCCATGTGGGACACTTTTGACTCTATGTAAAAAAGTTTAAAAATGATTTTTTAATGTTTACTACATCATAACCTTGTCTTGTCATCATGTTCATTCATCATTATGAATCATTATTATCAAGTATTAATTATTTAACAAATTAAATTATATTTCAATTATTTTGTGAATTTCTCATTATAAACAATTTTCAAAAAATATGTTATTCCTTATATAGTTCTACTACAACTATAAGGTATTACGGTTATGGGTTAAAAAAGATGGTGTTTGAGTTTTATAATTTAAATTCATGATAAAATGTGTTTAATAATGTTATTGTACTTGGATATTTTATATGATGATGGGTTTTAATGTTATAACCATCTAATGAATTAGTTTTTGAAATTTTCTCTAATGAATATATGCTAGAATTATCCGAGTATGAAATTCAATTTCATAGGTTCTTGTAAGGGTTATTATAAGGGTGATTGTAAGGATAATTCCCCAAAATACTTAATTTTTTCCAATATTGTTTTGGGGTTTATTGAAATATTCTCATGTAATATGGTAACATGATGATCTAATGATTAAAGAATAGTGTATTATATTTTCTAGGCGAAAGGTTGTTTTCCAAGGAAATGCATTGATGATTTAACCTAGTTTCCATGAAAAATTCCTAATTTTGATTTTGCCTTAATGATTTATTAAAAATATTTTATGGAAAAATTTGATTACTAAATTTAATTTATTGAGTAGGTTAAAGATTATATGAGTTGAAAATTAATTATCTAAAAAAATAATATTCCTTATGGATAATCTTATTTTACATAGAATTAAAAAGTTTTCTTTTATTTGTATATCTGATACAGATATTTGTTTCTCATCTGTAATTTTCAAATGTATTTCACAAGGACTAATGATGTGTCAGAAATAGAGAAAATAAAATCATTTAGTACTAGTGAACAATCATTAATGTAGTAAATTTTTCATGAAAGTAATAGTATTTTAATCATAAAAATAATTTATATAAAAAATATACATATTGTAGAAGTGTTTAATTTTTTATATAATGATTTTCCTAATTATCTCCAACACAAAACCTAAATTATTTGTGTAATATTATAAAGGATAATTACTTCTATTAAAATAATAGTATTGGGTTATGTAATTTAGATGTTTTAATAGTTTATATCAATGATGTTATTTCTTAAAATAAGAGGTTGGGATGTTATTGGATGAGCACAATTTATAATATTTAGAAAACACGAGGAATTAATATATTGTTTTGGGATCATAAGTTAGAAGTATTCTATAAACACAAATATTGGTAACTAATAGATAATTATGGCTCTTCTTAAGTACTAATAGTTAAACCAAAAGAGTTTAATATAAGTTTGTCGATTCAAAAGATTAATTTCTACCCTTTCTATCCTTATTTTTTGAAAATCAAAAGACACTCTGAAAAAAAATTTATTTAACTAAACTTTTATCTCCCATATTTATAATGTTTTTGTAGAGAATAATTTCTTCTATAAAACCAAGAAAAAATTATTTACTAATGGATATAAAATTTTCATATAACTCTGATAAAATTAACTGACCTAAGTCATGTGCACCAATATAAGCTATATCATATCCATGGGATTGACCTAATCCAATTACATTGAATTGACATATATCATTTCCATTTTATTGGACTAATATTTAATCTATCACTATGGAGCTATCTAATATATTGGTGTGATGATATCTAGTCTATCAATTTTACAACATTTAATATATTAGTATGATGAAATCCATTTTATTGATGTAATGATGTATAATATATCATGCTGAGTATAGTCAGTCTATCAGGGTCAGGATATCTAATATATCGGTGAGACAATATCTAATCTATCATCGGGAAGTTATTGGGTCTATTTATGGGATGATATTTAGTCTATCAGCAAGATATAGTATCATCCATCAGACTAAAAATTGATTCTATTAGAATAATATGTTTATAGTCATATTGTTTGAATAATTTTTATTAGACATATGTTTTTAATAGAATTATAATGGTTCTATTGTAACAATATTGGATAAAGATGTATTTGAATGAACTACTAATTGAATATCATCTGAGGATATTGAAACCAAATCATAGAATCCTATAAATATAACCATTGGTGGGATACTTATAAATTGAGGTGAATTCAAGGAGAAGGGAGATTCTACTTTTCAACCGAAACATGTCTGTGATTTTTATCTAGTGTATATACTCATTACTTACACATTATAATGTCTTTAGAAATTTTTTGTTCTATGAATTCCATGTGAGGAATTTTAAAATACATAGAGAAGTTTTTCATTTCTATTTTGTATCAGATCTGGGAATAAGATAAAGGGATTCTGAGGATAGGAATATTTCTATATCAACATAGGATTACCAAGAGATTCCAAGGATAGGAATACATAGCTAATTATGATCATTGTGATCTTGGGATTTTGGATGAAGAAATTTACAGAATAATGTTTGGTTAAAATAGTGGATAAATAAATTTAGGTTTTATTTAATTCATTAAATATTAATTATATTGTGTATAAAACTTTTTATAATGAATTTATAATTAATTATTACTTTTAAATTATTCTTTACGTTTACATGTTTCTACGATCTATATTTTTTCAAATTGCAATTTGATGGGAAGATTATTATAGTAAATTTTTATTTACATTTATTAAACATATTAACTCTAATACTATTAAATGTTACTATGATCTTTAGAATGATCTAAAATCAATAAAAATAAAAAGAGGTTTGGGTTATAATTAGTTTAATTTTCTGAAACTACAATTCAACCCCACTTTTATCCATTATGTACACTTAAGATCCAATAATTGGTATCACATAATGCTTTACTTATTTACTTGTTGTGTTTTTTCAATCTTTATCTACTATAATTTTTTAATTATTCTTACAAAATATTTATTTACAAAATGTTATTACAAAAACATGTAAATTAAATAAGGATTATTATTTCTTTAATATAGTAGGTTTAAACATTTGTAATATAATAAATCTGAATCCTATAAGACCACCAATATTTTATGGTAATTATTATCAGTGTAAGAGATATATAATGAATACTTTCAGTACAAATACTTTTGTTAATAATTTTTTTTATTTTAACTCGATATTATATGATTCTTGAAAAGGAAGTTACTTATTTTGATAATGATGTGATGCTTGAATATCAGTTCAATTATAGAATGGGAAATACACTGTTATGTTTTATAATGAGAAACATATATAGTAAAATATCATATAGTGAAGCCGATAATAGTATTTTGAAGAAATTAGATGTAACATAGATTGATACAAAAAAATGTATTGAATCTAGAAGAGCTCTGCTTTGTGCTGACTATCAAGAATTTGATATTGTGCCTAGTGAATCCATTGAGAATTTTATTCCAATATTCATAAAAAAATAAAATATTTTACAATCCCATGGTGTCAAGGGTCTTATAGATGTAATCCTAGTTGAAGATATTATTGAGATCATGCTTGGATAAGGAGAGACTAATAGGACTTCTTTGAATGATACGAAAATAATTACATATCCAATTTTGATGATATGAATACAACCCATATTAAATAAAAGTGAATATTAAAAATATATGATGAGACAAATAAAATAAAAAATCATGTTGCTTAAATTTCTAAAATATCTAATTATTCTAATAATTTTTATCCATCAGATGATGATTTGAAGTCTTCCAAGAAAAATAAGTTTACTATTGAATCATAAAGTAGTTAATTGGAACATGTAGTAAATTAATTATAATATCATGCTCAGATTATGAATAATGTTGAGGGAAAGAATTATATTCAATATAGATATGAGAGAAATTGTAAGGAAATAATTAACAAAATGAATTCATTAGAATTCATCTTTTATGAATATAAGAATGATGTACTTATAAGACCCAATTGTTCGAAAAATCAAACAAAATATAATTAATTTATATTTTAAAATATGTATTTTAAAACATACTATAAGAAAAAGAAAATGAATAGTACAAAAGATTCAGATATAATTATTGCTAGTAGTGGAGATAGTTTTTCATATAACTCATCTCACAGTTTAGGTAATGATAAATATAATATCTGATTCTATGATAACATTATGAAGATCAAAAATTTATTTATGTCTAAGGTAACTATAGATTCCTTAACCAATAAAACATAAAATGAAAACTATCTAGAATAAAAAACCAAAATATTTTTATATCTTCTAATGAATAATATTTTTCATTATATAAGAATAAAAATTTACCTTGTTTTGAAGAGGTATTTATATTTGTGACATTCTTAGGAAAAATGATCATAAAAAGAGTTAGATAAATCTAATTCAAAGAAAACAAGTATTTCAAAAGATTTCGAAAATCTTAATTCGAATACAACTTCTAATAAGGGTATTGATATAGTTGTAAAACTAAATTCAGATATATCTGGTTTAAAAAAAATGTATTTTCAAGGTTTACCACTAGGAAAGAAAACTATTATAAGATGCATACACAAATTTCACCTCATAGAGAAGTATCTTGAAAGATTTTTACAAATAATAAAATAGTTTTTCTAAGTAATTAGTTCGTTTCAAAAAGTGATCAATATTTTAAAAAATGATAAAGTTGTTGTTTTTGAAAAAATAATGATTTTTTAATATATTTAAAGCATTATTTTATCACATATAATAATTTTTTTTTAAAAAAAGTTTACTTTTTCTCAACATACCAAACAAAGAAATATTAGGATTCCAAAAATATTAATTTCTACTAATATTGTACCCAAAACGTTTTGGGTTATGAAAAACTAATAATTTTGATTTAGGAGATTATGAATTGTACTTTTAATAAAATTTGGTAAATGGATAGTGGTTGTTCATATCACATGACTGGAAAATGGTATTTCATTTATAATATTATAAAAATGAATGGTAGGAAAGATTCCTTTAGTGACCATGATCAGGGTGAAATCAATGGAATAGGTAACATTGTTCTTCTTGGAAAAGAATTAATTTCAAATGTTTAATTTTTTGTGAATTATAATCATCCTTATTATCACAAGATGATTATTTAAAAAGGGATATCTTGTGAAATTTAGAAATTGAAATTTTTCTATTCATACTTTTAAAGTTAAATTTATTATTTATTCCAATCGGCATGAGAATGTCTACACACTAATCATAGAAGACATTAATAGCTAAGATCTACAATGAAATTGTTCAATGGAAGAACAAACATGGATATGGAATAGAATATTAGGAAACTATATTGTTAGAGAATTGGCTTAACTATCTAATAATGGACTAGTCAAGGATCTACTGAAACCTATGATTGATACTTTAAAATCATGTGATTCTTATTAATTAAAAAATCAATAGAATTCATGTTTTAAATCTATTCATGAAGTATCAACATATTATTATTTATATTTAGTGCACATAGATTTATTTAGACCTAAAAAACATTGATGGAATGGTGGAAAATACAATTAATATGTTTTAGTTTATTATTAAAGTAGATATACATGTGTTTATTTTTGAGAAATGAATCCTTCGCCCTTATTTTTTTATATTTTAAGTCCGATTTAATAATGATAAAAACCAATCATTCCTAACTAGTTATAGGGATCATGGTAGAGAATTTTTAAATCCCTATTTTGAATCTTTTTGTAGTAAAAAAGGTGTTACAGAATACATTTCATCATGTATTACTCTACAAAAAATAGAATTGTTTAGATAAGAAATATAATTCTCCCGGATATTAATAGAACCATGCTGAGTGAATACTTAGTCTCTAAATATTTCTAGGATGACCAAGTTAACAGTACATGTGATACAATAAATCTGTTATTAATAATAAATATTATTAATAAATCTCATTATGAGTTTTGGACCCAAAGGAAACCAAAACATTCTTACTTCAATGTTTTTTTATGGAAAATATTCATTCAAAATACTAATGATATATTATATAAGTGTTATCCAAATTTCACTGCGGGAAATTTTTAAGAATATTCTATAACTAGTAAGGATTATAAAGTGTTTAATAAAAAAAAATGTACTATTAAGGAAATAGTACATTTTATGTTTGATTAAATGGATCCTATTTTCTTTAAATTGAATTAACTCACATATTTCTATGTTATTTCAGAAACTAGTTTTCAGCATACGTTGAAATGTTATTATCATGATAAAAAAAATGAATAATATGATTATGAAGTTATATCTAAATAATATTTTCAACATGTTTTTGTACAATATAATTTTTTAAAACTATGGAATCTATTTATCCTTAGAAATCATCCTAGTGATAACATCATTGGTGATTTAAATCAACATGTTAGATTAAGAAGTGTTTTATGATATTATGTTGGCCATATTAATTTTTTTAATAATTTGAACAAAATACATCCAATATGTATTTAGGTGATAGAGAATGGATAAAATCAATGTAATATGGAATCGATTAATTCGAAAGGAATTGAGTTTTCACATTAGTTGGATGACCTAACGATACTTATGTAATTAGAGTAAAATGGGGTTTTCAGAATAAGTGTCATGAAAATTGATAAAAATAACAGAAAATGATATTATTTTTTAAAAGGATAAAATAAAAAATATGGCATAGATTATGATGGAATTTATACTCTAGAAAAATGGATGAAACTATTCATATACTTCTAGAATATGAAACATTTATTAATTTTGAACTAATTAAAATGGTTTGTGATGTGTGAATTACATAATGAAAATGAACAAGATGATGTTTATGTAAAACCACCCCTAGTTTAGAAAAAAATATTTATCATATTTTTAAACAAACAGTGGTATATTATGAACTTAAACAAGCCCCTATATCCTAGTATGATAGGATAATTTAATTTTTGGATTAATGTTCTCTATATGATTTATTTTGGGTAAATGTGTATCATTCATAAAAAATTTCATATAATTGTCATCATTAACATTTTAGTTATTTTCTACCTTATATAATTATTTTTAGAAATCAAAAAATGTGATATATTATTCATAGGAAAGAAATTTTTATTTTTGAGGAGAACTCTATAATGATGTTATTTTAGTGGGAAGATCTTATTTCGAGGAATTGTTTTTAGATGTTATTTTATCTTTTTCCTTAAAACAATTGACGTTAACTAAAAGAGAATAATAATGTATGGAAAATATATGTATTATAAAGGGTGAATAATTCTTAAATAAATAATGGGATATTTTTTTTTCAAAGATAGATATCTTATCTTTAAAGTGTTGTATCTAGTTATTTTCAAAAAATGGGGAGTTCTTTTTACAGAATATTACCTTCTACGCTTTCTATCCTCTGTTTTGAAAATCAAAACAAACCCTTAAAAACTATGTTTTACTACATTTATATTTCTCATGGAATTAAAACTTATTCTTTTAAGAATAATTTATTCTACCAAATGAAGACCTAATTCTTAAGTAATGAATATAAATTTTATATACACGTGTGATATATGGAACTGACACAAGTCATTTCTATCGGATTTTCCAATGTTATGGCAATCTGATTAACCTATGTCACATCCACAAGATTAACCTAATCCATTTCCATTATATTAGCCTAATTTCTATTCTATCGATATTATGGTATCTAATATATCGATGTGCCAATATCCAATATAACATTGTGAGGATATCTTTCCTATCAGTGTGAAAATATCTAATATTTCTATGTGAGGTGGTCCCTTCAATCACTGTAATTAAATCTAGTCGATCAATGTGATGATATTTACTCTATCAGTATGATGAGAATTTTTCTATTAGTGCGGTGATATTTAGTCTACCAGTGTGACAGAGTTTCAACCATTGGAGTAAAAATTTATTCAATCAGAATGAAATGTTTTATAATTATATTGTGAGAATCATTTCAATTAGATGCATGTTTTTTGAATACATTGTAATGGTGATACCAGAACAACATCGGGTGAATATTTATGTTCTAATCTATTATGTGAAAATCATTCGAGGTCATTTCATCAAACTATGAGAATCATTGGAATATTAATGTCAAAGGGGAGCCATTAAATAGAGGTGCATTTGAGAATCTGGGAGCTGATGCTTTTGTGATCTAAGCACTTTTAAGATTTTTGTATGATCTAACATATCATTACATTGACATTGTAATGTTTATGGAGTATCGGTGTGCTGAAGATAGCATGTAAGAAATTGTATAATCGTTATAAAAGATTCTTCAATTGTATTTTGTGTTTGATTTATTGATAATAGCGATAGATTCTAATGATAGGAAGACTATTTGAGCAGAAAAGGCCTTCTAGAGATAAGAGGACAGATCTAATTATAATCTTTTTGATTGTGGGATTTATGATAAAGGAAAATAGTCCTAACATATGCACCCAGAGACTAATAAACATAATAATAGGAATGGGTTTTTATTATTATAATTTTTTATACTATAATACACACCCCTATTATATCCATCGTATACTCTTACTATCCAAAATAGGTGACATAGTTACGAGAATTTTAGTATAAAATTCTATTATGAAGATGTATTGTCTTATTATTATTTTATATAATCACAATAAACATATTTTAGTAAATAGATTAATCTCAAAGGATTGAATTACATAATGGGATTAAAGGACAATGTATTTGTTTTCCATGCATGAAACCAAAGTGTATTGGTACTAGAGTGTAAAATATTATGGTTATGAGTAACTATTTAACTTGATTTATGATTAATAACATGAACATTACTATTTTCCTATAAAATAAAATTAGTGAAAAACATGGTTTATTTGATTTTTAGGTGATAAAGATCATAGAAAAGAAAATATTCAACTTCATACCTATCCAAAACGTTAAAAGAATATCCATGGTAAATGTATGAAAAAATTAAGAAGATATGTTATATGTGGAAAAAGATAGACTATAACAATAAGTTACTTTAAAAAAATGATGAGTTTGGTTAAAGCAATGTAAGGGGATTAAATTCTTCTTACAATATCCATTTAATGTTTTAAATGTGGGGAGTACATACACTATGAAAACCAATGTCCTATTAGGAATGTTTGAGAAGGGGATTATCAAGACTATTCAAATAAAGATTTAAAAATTCATAAGATATTTTACATGAAGTAGAAGAAATTGTTAAGAATATATAAATTCTATTGATTATTTAGTAATTGATATTATGTTTAAAGTAGGAATAAATATTTGATTGATATCTATGAAACATAGTAAATGATTTATATTTTTGATAGTATGAAGGTTATATTATGGAATTAGATGAAATATATTGGTTACTATTTAATAAATTATGTTTAATTATTAATGATTATATATAAAGGGATTTAAGAGTTATGAAGTAAGGGTATTTTATTTTAGGATTTATTAATTTAAGAATGACCAAAATATGAATGATATAGATTTTTGGATTGTATTTTATGGAGATTGGTAATATTTCTGTATATTTTTTTAATATAAGATTAAGGTATATGTAACACATAGTTTTAACATATGATTTGGTGTAAAGGTTATTTGTGGAATAATATTATTATATTTTTGGTGCATTAGACAAAAATGTATAGATAACCTTCTGGGTTGATAAATTCTTTAATGATAATGTAATTATTTTTAATTTGGATGAAGGGTTATCATATTTCATGAAATTTATAGATTTAATGTGAATGGAAAATTACAAGATAATATAGAATTTAATGAAAAAACTGATAATATAATTTGAGGAATAACTATTGAGCTAAATTTCTGAATCATATATTATTTTTTATTGGTTTTATGTCATGCAGATAAAAGTTATTTTGTAAAATATTATTATATTATGAAGAATATATGATTATGGTGTATATGTATATGGTATTGTGATTGTATAGTTAATTAGGGATGAAACATAGGTTTTATTTGGATTGAAATGTGACCATATATTTATGGTTTTTGGTTTTTAAATTTGGTATATTAAATTTTGAAATTTTTTGGTTATTCATGAAATGATTTAGTTTAAACTTATAATGTTATTATTTATATCTAGGTTTTGGAGAGTCAATTATTACATATTTATATAAATATCTATTCATTTTGATTCTTAACCTTTTGTTTTCTATAATAAGATGCAAATAGGGGAATTATATTAAAATCATTTCATGGATCACATAATCCTTTAAAAGTAAATTTTTTATCATTCATATGAGAAAAATTCATCTTTGTAATTCATCATTTGAATGTGAACTAAGTCAAAGTTAGAAACTGAAAAACCCACAACTGGAGGACAAAGATACCCATATATTATTGAACAAAATCATGTATGTATATTTATACATATTTTATTTATAGATGGTAAAATAATTCTGAAAAATAAATGAAGAGAAACATAATCAAATATTTCCCTCACAAAATGTTACATTGGTATATAGTATTCTTTCAGAAACTCATTCAATTATGTGAGTCTTTTAATGACATATACACAATTTTAGAAAAATAAAATTATGAAATTATATTATTTCTAATATTGACTAATAAATTAAATATCATGGTAAAAACATCTAATCACTATTTCCTTAAAACAAATTTAAGAATAAATTAAAATTTATAGCATGAAATTTAATTAAGGGGGTAAAATGTATCTCCCTGAGATTTTAGAATGTATTTTCTTAAAATAATACACTGTTTGATAGATTATATCACACCCAAAACCAAGCTAAAATTCATTGAGACACATTATATGAAAATTATTATAAAATTAATAAGAAGAATAAAAAAAACTAGTAAATAAAAATATAGTGATATATTAAAAATTCATACTTTTAAAAAATAAATGTATAACAGTATTTAATTTTCAAAGGAATTTTCCAAAGAAATATTTCGAAATTGATATGTATTTTATCCCAATAAATTAAAATGTTCACTTTTAGAAGATGATTTTTATAATATTTAAAATTTAAATGTATTAATAATATATTAACATTTATTTAATTAGTAATTGATATGAAATAAGATTAAGACCACTTGACGTTAAAATGTTATGTTTTCTATAAAGGACGTCTTTCAGTAAATTTTATTATTTCATTTATATGAAAAAATTATTAATTTTTCAAATTTAATTTTCTAAAATTTAATTTAAATTTTAATTCATCATGTCAAAATTAGTTCGGTAGAATAGTGTGTATTTTTTTTTTGAAAAATGATAAATTTTGGGTGAATAGTGAAAATACATTTTGAAGTACGTTGACTTTTTATCATTATCATGATATAAAAATTACCTGAATTTTTCTAAATAATATATTATAAATATATATATGTGAACTTATATAATTTTATAGATAATATTATCTTAAATTTGGAAACCTATGTATGGTATTTTTGGAACGTAAGTGATGTTTTAATCTAATAAATGATCTATTTTTTATTATTTTCTTAAATTAAGTAATTATATGGATACATTATATTTTATGTTTTTTTTAACTCACATTAATCTTATTTACTTGTAATAAACCAATATATTTCATGGGTACCAGTTTTATAAATGATATTGTTACAAATTTATTTTTATTCTTAAGAATGATTTTTTTTCTAAGAACTATTCATTATTCTATTATACATACTTGTTTTAAAATTCATTCTCGCTACTAATAAACATATGAACATTAAAAAATATTAAAATTTTGGTATTATCATGTTGAAATTTGGCTATGACTTCAATTTCAATTTTGGTAATAACAATAAGTTACCATGGTAAAAAATTAGTCACCTCAATAGAGGGTTAAATAAATAAAATGATTTAAAAGTATGTGATAAGGACCAAAAATCATGTATCTAATATTTTTGGATGATATTATTTCAAAAAAAATATCTAATCCATGAAAGTTTTCTATTTTGGACCAATTTTAATTGAATGAGTCCTCAATATTATTTTAAAACATTAAATATTTACAAGAGTGTCACTCCACCGACATAATGATCCCATCACCCCTCATTTATCTACACAATTTGATTTCCTTATATCAAAAAATATCTTCCTAAATACCACTCCAACTATATTTCCTATATCCTAGAACTTATAGTCTCACCAAATGTCCAAAATAATAAGGCTTAAGGTGTATTCCAAATGAGGATATCCAATGAAGTTGTAAAGGTCTTAACTAAGTTATATCGTCTTTGTTTCTTCTTCCACATAATTATAATATATTATAACCAATCTAGAATAATGTAATAGATATAATTAATAAATAAAATGTTAATATATTATTGAAAATTACATTTTCTTCCTCTTTTTCCATCTAATGGAAAATGAAAATGCCACATATGCATACATGCAGACTACCACCTCTGTGTAGTGGTGTATTTAATATTTTCATCCCCACCTAATATGGTTTATTATTAAGATATATTTAAGGAATAAATATGATATTTGTAACATAATTATTATTCTATAAAGATAATCCATTATCTTACTTCTTTCAATTCCATCTATTGAAAAAATAAAACGGTGTACATGTGTTCGTGCACACTACTGCCTCAATAAAACGACCTATCTCATTTTCAAATTACTTCCTTACATAGAAAGATTAATTAATATATTGAAGATATAAATATGAAATTTATAAAATTATTGATGTCCTATAAATATAATTTTGAATTTGTAGTAATTTTATTTATAATTAATGGTCAACATAAAATTTAACCGCCAGAAACAAGTGAAACGATACCCTTTGTATGAAATAACCTCATACCAATTTATTCATTTTCATCTTCATATAACTCATCTTGTATCTTATTTATGAACATTTAGTAGTTTTAAAATTTTATTAGGATACTATAAATGCACTAAAATCACTATAAGATAATATATTATTAATCATATTTTTGTTATAACATGTTCTCATTTGGTTCGGTTTTATCACCAACCTAAAAAATATTATTATTTTTAAGTAAAAAGTTAATAATGAAAATTAAATTCTTGTAATAGTGTTTAATAATGGTGAATTTTAGATGAAGGATCGTTCCACCAACCCTTTATATATAATAATTCTATAATATTCAATCATCTATAACAACTATTTAATTAAAAGTAAATAACTATGGTTATTTTAAACCATTAAAAAAGAATAATATCAAGGATGATTCATAGAATGATAAATATTATGTAACCAATTATATTTATGGAATTATATTGACCCCATAATTTGAAACATTGGGCTATTATATAAGTATATTGAAACTAATTATTACCATTATAATTATTTTGAATTTTTTTCAATATTACATACCAAACATTCAAAAGATGACTTACATTAACTATGGAAATTTAGTACATATTTTAAACAATAAAATTAAAGAAATAATATAAAATAATTTAATTTAATAACCTGAAAATATTCTAACGTAAGTAAATAATTAAAATAACTCTTTTATTTATGAGGGTTGAAGTCATATGGAGTGAGTCAGAATGAATTGTAATTAATTTTTAATTATAAAATTCCTTTAAATGTTTTATAATATTTCTATTTCATGTCTATGTTCTCCTAAATAGTTCATTAATGATCTTATTTACACAAAAAATGATTGATTAGTTTCATTTTATATTATCTTTGACAGATTTAAAAAAATTCATGTTGAATCATTATATCATTTTTCATATGGGATACTTTTTTACTCTCATTAAAAAGTCTGAAATGAATTTTTTTTAATGTTTACCATGTGAACTCCTTTTCATACCATCACTTCCATTATTTATTATTTATCTTCTTCTCAATTTTTTTTCTAAATTAAATTCAATTCCCCTTGTTAAGGGTATTTTTAAATTTAAAGAGTTATAAAATAAAATTAAATTTCCTATTATTTTTGTGGGATAATTATAAGTTCCTATGATTATGAGTTCCAAAGGATGTTTTTAATGGATTTATGAGGGAATTAAAGTTTCTATTTTTTTATTCATTACATGGTACTTGGAAATTTTATATTACGACTAGTGTGTCTGATATATCTCTCTAATGTATTGGGTAATGATATATTCTCTAAAGAAGATATAATGAAAATAATTGCGTAGGTTATTGCATTTTAATGGTTTTTATAAGGTTTCTTATAATGGATATTTAAAAAAAATTCCCCAGTATAACTTTATTGATTTTAATTTCTTGATATGGGTTTTTAGAAAAAATATTATTATTTTATGAGGTAATAAAATGAGCTTATTATTAGAGAAATTTTTATGAAATTTTAAAATTGAATAGTTATTTTTAATGCAATATCATCCATTGGTTAAAAAATACTAAAAGAAACATCAATGATAATTATTTTTACCTAAAGATATCTTGAAAATACTTTATAAAAATGTTTTGGCAATGAAGCTCATTTAATGAAAAATTAATTGTTTTTTGCTCAAAATTTATTATGTAAAACATAAAACATCCCTAGTGATAATCATTTCTTCAAAGGAATAACTAGATTCAATTATTTTTATATCCCTTTTATATATTATTATTCTCATCCCATGTTTTTAAATATTTTTTGAGGCCCAATTAATTTTTAACAACTATATCAGGTTAAATAATTCAGTATTGGTGACTCATATTTAATGAATAAAAATTGTGTCTAAGGATTTGGAGAATAAACATAAAAACCTGTTTTTTTTGAAATAATGTACATTTTGTGGAAGTGTAAACTTTTTTATGTAATTGTTTTCCTAATTATGAGAGGATATAATTCTATAATATCATTGTAATGTAATTCAATACATTCTATAAAGCTCATAATTTATTTATATTATGGATTTTTATATTATTTATTCAGTTATATAACCCATTATCATAGATTGGTGAGGAAGAAGCTAGTTACTAAAATTTAGTGGTTCTAAATAAATTAAATGGAATGATGTAATTATTAGTCATGTTACTCATTATCAGATATTGTTGGAGAAGATCCTCAGGTGGAATATTTAGTTTTTAACACAAAATTGTACAAATGTTTCTAATAAGCAGGTGTAAGAATATATCTAAAATCATGTGATATGTATTGGGAAACCCTGACCACCTATTCTATAAGTAAAACCACCAGATGTAGGATTAATCATCCATAATATATTTATTAATGTTCATTATATATTAGTATAATTGAAAACCCCTATGGTAGTTCCCTAAAAAAATTGAATTTGAGGTTGGAAGTATTCACACTCTAATTTCCACCCAAATATATCCTTGAAACACATAATAATATTTATACATTTTCAAGGAGATATAAATAAATTGAATACAAATACATATGATAAAGGAACACAAATATTTAAAATGGATATTATAAAAAATCTTATATGCAAAGAAGAAATGCTATTTCTTTCTTTATATTAACCAGAATATACATGAGATTAAACATTGATTACTTAATATAAGTAATCCCAAAAAAATCTCATATCACTATAATAAATACACATCTTGATCTTCATCCCTAGTCTTATTTTTTATGAATCCATTTGTCTGAGGATCCAGACCACTTTGATACTAGGTTTCAGTAGGACTATAAGTTGAACGTGGTTACATGAAATTGTATTCAACACATATTGACCACCTCAATAAGTATAAAAATTTGGTAAACCTTCAGTGTTCCTAACCATCTAGTTCTTCAATATTGTTTTAACTATATTTAATGAATACAATATTGGATGGTTTTACTACAAATTGATGGATCATTTTTCCATTGTCTATATTCCATGATCATCCACCATTATTTGATTAAAATTTCCGTAAACGATGTCCAAGTGAATGAAATTATGGTGAAAAGAAATAGTCTTTACCTCCCAACAATATCCCACCTCAATACATGTATCATCAAACCTGGAGAATATCTAGTACATACATCAATATTCTTCCTTTGTTTGCATGTAGTGTTTATCAATACTCTTTCTATTCCCCCAATCCCTAAATAAGCTTAATGTTGACTCGAGCCTTCTTTAAATGTTATCATGGTGAACATTTCCACTATAAAATTCATTCCCGCTGTCTTCTATAGATTTAACAATATATATTATTGAAAACTCTTGATCAAATGATACATCAGGTCAATATTATTTATACATCAGAAAAACATTGAGTTTTTTTCCGTGTGGATTTCAAGTTGGAAATCATAGAAAATAATTTCCTTTTAATTAATACTTATTAGAACCTTTATAAACATTATCTACATGACCATCTCTTTCTGATGTTCCATTGAAGCTATTTACTCAACTTCAATTTTACATAGAGTAAAATACCTTTGAAGTCATGAAATATATCTATCATTTTTTCCTATGTAGGTAAACAAAATCATATCATCCTCTTAAAGGTGTTTAAATCGTAATCAATTTTAGATTTAGAATATCCATATAAAGGATAACCATTCCCATTATATAGTGTAATATAATATATTCTTTTAAAATACTAAAGGATCTATTTGACTTCCTCCTAGTGTACCTTTCCTAGATTCAATATGAATCAACTTAAAACTCCCACTAAAAACACAAAATGTGGATGAGTTTAATTCCTTTCATACATCATGCTTACGAATTTTGAAGCAAGTGACACTTTCTCTTTGTACATGGCTTCAACATCTATTTTTAGTGATTTTTCCTAAGACAAACTAAATTTTCTAATTGGATAACTAATGATTTAATTTTTTTTGTTCATCCCAAATAATTGGATCAGCTTATGAATATAGTCTTTTGAGGTAGAAATAATGTTCTATCTCCACTGTAGCTCTAATTCATCATCATAAAGATCTACCTTTTTTGTCTGTGATCCTTTATCTAAAATATTCTGGAACTGTCACTTTTCATCATCCATATTCTTCCATCATCTCATTGGCCAACATCATTTATAAATGAAAAAAATACTAAGAATACCTTATCTTCTTATTTATTTATGTAATAATTGTTATCCTTATTAAACCCATAAAATATTTCTACATAGAAAAATGAATCAAAATTATGATTTTATTTCCATAGTGTGTGATTCATACCATAAAAACTTGTCATCATATTGAAAACATAACTCTTGTTATCAAATCCCACAATCATATTGGATAATTTATTTATATTTATTCCTTAAAATTTCTATGATCTAAGTCCATCTATACCTCTATTTGTTCCAGGTGAATATCCTCTAAGGTAAACATAATCATCAATATCAAAACATTTATATGTTTAAATACTGGTGAGAATATTTTCAAGATGTTTAATCCATCGTTATTTTAAAATTACTATGCAACTATCCATGCATTATATCACTTATTTCCATTAGCTTCTTTGATGAATCTGAAAACCAAAATATTTTTTAGTAAATTTTTATCTTCTAGAATATCATTTAGATCCCATTTTCTATTTAATTACATTATGAAAATCTCTTAATTTATCACAAAAATCCATTGTGTAGAATCATTATGTGTTACTTCCTGTTCCAGGTTCTATAGTTCTCTAACATCTGTTAATAGTATAATGTTCCTTTTTGACCCAAAATATTTTAACTATATTTCTGTCCCTAGTTGATATACTCAACTTAGTTGGCTACAAAATACTACTTAAATATACTTTAACTTTTACAGACCTGACATTTCTCTCACTAAAGACTTTGTAGCCCATTGATTTTTTGATATTTCTTCAACTAGTCTGACCCCTATACATATAGTGTGTTCAAATGGGTTCTCTAGATTTTTTAATTACCCATATTCTTACTCGGGATAACATCGACATCGATATTTGATTTATTATATATATATTTTTCTCTACAAATTCTTTATCATTCCCTATAACTCTTTCTCTAGCGAGGAAATATCCCCATTGGAAAAATTTTAGGTTGTCTTCATCCCATTTCCAATAGATGAAGTTATCATCACCATAACCAATTATGAAAAAAACCATGTAAATAGAATCTAGATTGTCCCTTTCTTTATCAAAAATATAAATATATTCCAATCCTTGAAATACATTATGATATTAAAATTTGGTTCATTTATTGGAACACAATTCTTCTTTATGTTCCTCCTCAACTACTGATGTTGATCTTATATTGACAAGGCATGTAGTTGTACTATGTTACTCAACCTAAATTACATTAAGCATTCATGATTTTATCATCATGCTTTGACCCTTCTCCATCAATTTCATATTCATTTTTTTATACATTGTATTCTATGATGGAACCATATTATCATGTATTTTCCCGTTTTTCATAAAAAAATTATTGAAGTCATATCTAATCTACTCACTATCCTTATCATAATGTTGTAATTTTAGCATCAAACCACACCCCCTTTCCACTATGGGCTTATGTTGAATAAAATCATGAAATATATCTTCCTTATAATTCAAAAAATAAATCCACTATTTTCTTAAGGAAGAATCAATAAAAAATCAATTGAATCCCCAAGGGAATTAATACCGTTAGGTACCTAAACATTAGTATGAAAAAGTTTTCACTTTTAGCCTATGACGTTATATCAATTAAAATTGAATGAAACCTTCCTTTTTTCCAAGTGCAGAACATTAAAATAATTCAATGTATGTAGGATCAATATTAAGTGTACCTTTTGTTGTTATGATATTTATGCTGCTCTAACTGAGATCACCATGGTTTCAATTTCAAACCTCCAGATCTTTTGATAATGAAATTCTAGATGATGTAGTTATATATATTCATTAAATTAAATATAGAATCCCATAAATCATACCATTTTAAACAAACATGTATATTTTAGTAACCTTCCAAACTATATTAGAAAAGTTATTTCCATACACTACCTCAACAAATTTCCCAACTGCAATTATGTTCTTACACTTCCATGAGACATGATTAACTTTTTTAACCATCAAGAATCCCATATCTTCCCTTTGTATATTTTTATATAATTTTACTATGATCTTCAAAGAATCATAATTCTCCATATGTACATTTGAAAAATATATATAGATATATAATTTTTAATGTATCTATACTCTTCTATAGAATGAAATGATACCCTTGAGTCATCAACGCATGAATCCACACAAATATTGACACAAAGAATTATTTCCCTTCTAGCTTACATTATGCCTATAGAATTTGAGATTCAATAAGATGATGGTCTTTCAAAACATTCATTGATTATACTATAGCACATCTTGAAGTGGCCTATTTTTTAAGGCATACAACATATATGGTTGAGACCGGATTATTTTCCTCAAGTATTCTCTCATCATTTATATTCTAAAAATTTATTCCATAATACTATCTCCCTTTCAGGTGACATTACTTTTCCATCATCGTAGAGTGAATTGTTATATTATTCATGGACTACCCTCCATCAATATTCATCATTTTGAATCAGATTCCAGATGTCATAAAATATAAAATAAGTTTCCTTCCATTTGAGATATTAACAGATGTAACCATCACACCCCAATTTTCCAGAAGTGATTACTATAGTTGGAGTTCCCACACACCATATTTGGACATTCAATTCACAAAATTGAGTATCCCATAGATCATAATAAATTTGGTTACATGATCTTCCTTAGGTTTTCCTTCCATTTTCCATTCCTTGAATAATTGATACATCATGAACAAATTTTTTGACAGCTTTGGTTTCTTGTACATATCATCCAAAAAAATAATCACATTTATTATTGACATTATATTATGAATTTTAATAGAAATATTCCTCCATAAATACATCCCGACCAGTGTTATTTCATTACTATCCATCCATTCCTATTCCTCCTCTTCCATATTTTTTTAATAAAACACTATAAGTAGAAGATCCATTTCGTTTTGAATGATAGGATCCTCTATCTGAATTCTCTTGAATCAAGAAATTATCACATCAGACATGTATACCCAAACATTATTATAATTTAATTATATATCTTCCCATGATAACAATCTACCACTAATATTGAGAAATCATTATGGAAACTATGAGAGAAGAAACCTGGTCTTGTTAAAACCAATGATTTGATATGACTTACTAAGAAACCATGACCACATATGCTTCTGATAAAAACTACATAAGGAGGATCCTTGACCCACTAAAAGATCATTGTGGATCACTATAGATCATTGTATTTAAAAAACCTATAAAATTTCCCTTGAATGATTGTATTATAAGTAGTTATAATTGAAACCCATCTCACCACAAAAATTCATCCTTTATATTGACAAGAAAACTCATACATGTTCATGGGAAAAATATTCAATGAAGATAAAAATAAAAAACTAAAGAAAGAGATTAATTTACATAGGATAATTAATCCTAGAGTATGAATAGAAAAAATGATTCCTTATTTTATTAACCAGAAGATATAATATATTACTAATAGAATACAATATAAATTTAATCATTGCCAATAAATCATCTCAATGTAATAAATTACCCACTTGATCTTTATCCTAATTTTTATTCTATAATCCTTATAATTGATGATTTAACACACATAATTACTAATTTAAATCTTCCAATAGGTTAAAACTGCTACCTCAAAATCCTAATAAATAAATCCTAACAATCATAACTATAGTAAAAACATGGTGACCCTTAAACATTACTTAACATATTATCTTTCATAGCTTCATTACAACACCATCATATTATGAAAATGTGATATGTTTTTACTTCCCCTGGAGGGATCCAATTTCCACTATCTATACATAGATATTCTCTACCTAACATTGAACAAAATTATAGTAAATGAAGTACTAATAATAAAACTAGTAATTGAAATAAAATTTCACCACTAGAAAATATGGAAACATGTAATATTGGTAATGGAACTTCAAAAAAATAGACCCTTTGAGAGGAGGAATCATATTTTAAATAATATGGCCCATAAATCGTACCAAATGAAAAATACTCTAGTGATATATTGAAAATAATTAGTTATTTCACCAGTTTATATCATTTAATGAAATTTTTTATGTTATGATAAATAGATTAAACACTATGAGATATCATATAAGATAAATCCCATAGCAATTTACATTAAAAATTTTAGATGTATATGCTTGATTATCATCATATATAACAACTATAAATATAAAACAATTAGGGATTAATGAATTATTCATGGATAATAATAATAAAAAATATCATACAAATTATACAACCAATGTGTTGAAAAGATTTTTGAAATTACTAATATAATGGTTATGATAGATAAGGAAAATTTTCAACCTAGTTGGTAGATTTGTTAATGATCCAATACAGATATTGTATACTATAATAATGAATAGGTGCATAACCAAGGGGGTGAAAATGGATATAGAATAATTATAATAAGACACCATTAATGAATAAAATAAAATACATTATGAAATTATATAAGGGAAATAATAAGTTTTTAATTTATTAATGGGAATATCATTGGTCGGATAGCTCTAGTGCCAACACAAAGGACGAAAGCACAACAACAAACCAATATTTTAAATCCAAATAATAACAAATTCATCATAACCATGTGGGTGTTAAAGAATTAATTTAATGAAAAAATATTAAATCATAACAATTAATGGGTGGTATGAACTATGTATTCCAAAATTAAGGGAATTTATGTAAATTATTCTTTTGGAACTGCAACATGTTTCTAAAAAATTATAATTTTCTAGGAAATTTCAATGAATAATGGACTCGATTTGTATGAAATGAATGTTTAATTCTAATTTCATATAGGAATATTTGATAAAGAAATTTTCATGATGAAACTGGGTTGAATTCTTTTGGATTATGATGAGAAAAATGTTTTCAATTTTAATAAGGGATTTTATGGTCTAAATTAATAATTGAGAACATAGTATTCTATCCTAGATGAATTTTTTAAAATGATTTAATTATAATGATTAAAAGTTCATCAAAACCTCTAAATAAATAAATAAAATGATCAGAGGGAGTTAATTCTTATTTATGTGAATGACATAATTTGAAGAGGGTCAGACAAGTAGATATAAAACTATTTTATAAATATATAATGATAAAATTCACAATCTTAAGGATGGGGGAGTTAAAAGATTTATCTAGTTTATAGAAGATTCCATGAATGGATGGTTCCTTCATTCACAAATAAAAATTTATGAATAAATTATCAATATATTTTGAATTGAAGACTTGAATCTAATGACAACTTTGGTGCCTACAAAGATGAAGCTATTACGTTATGATGGTAGAAAAGAGTTCAATATCATAATGTATAAGAATATTATACAATTTCCCTTATTCTTAACAAAAAATTACCTAAAATTTTGTTTTTAACATGTCATGTGATATGGAATCAAAGCTACCCAATGGTTAACCATACACTAGCAGTGAAAAAGTTCTTTTGTATATCAATAACATGGTTTATTTTTTGTGTTCTATCAAAAAAAAATTTAAAAAGAGTTTTGAAATTCACTGATATCTATTGGGAAGGTTAATCTGATTACCAAAATTCTATATTGGAAGGTATGTTCAATCTTGTATGGTCATCCATACATTTTTTATGTTTGAAGTATGGCCCCATTTCTCTTTTCACTATAGTGGTTGAAAATATCAGGGTTACTAAATCATGTACTCCAGTGTTATGGATAAAGAACAACTTCAGACTATAAAATTATATTTTAAATATTATATTTCTAAAAATAATAATATATATGGTACTATTAATTTGAGAAAAATGGACATGAATTGTTTAAGTAAAATACAATTCAAGATAAATTAAAACATCATCAAGGAGATGTTTGAGCATGGGATTGTGAAGTTAGAGTATCTATCAGCATAAAATAATATTTTAGATATAAGGATAAAAGTATTACCCAAAATATATTTTTAATGATATTATATGGTACTTGATGTCTAATAAACTCAATCCGATATGATGGTTTGGATAGTGGACCCTTAATCTCCTATGAAAGATTTAATTTTTATATAGAGAATTTCTATTTTTTTTTGAAAATTAGGGGGAATTTTCACATATTATTTTTGGATAAAGTGGTATTTATCCCATAATTATGTTTTTGAATAGGGTAATGTATTTATCTGTTCATTTTCGAGGTATACGTAGGTTAGAATATTTACATAGAATGGTGCTCAAGGGAGTTTTTTCAGAAATATCATTTCATTTAACTCTTGTTTCTCACAAATTTAATGTATAATGTGGGATTAGAATTTAATTTTAGTGAGTAAATAATGTACATTCTAATGGAAATAGATTCATGTATTGGTTTTTATTAGATTTGGTTGGTGTTGATGTTTCTATGTAAAAAATTGTTGAATATATTTTGAATTTGTAAAAGGAAGAAATGATGGATATTTTTAGCTAAAATATATTTTGAGTCCTTTTTTTATGGTGAATAATATTTTTATTTTGAGGAAACCTTCATGGAATATTACAAATACAAAGGGGTGTGTATCTTGAAAACTATATGTGATTTTTTGTAATTCCTAATGAATGTGGTTTTTATATTTTTAACTGAATTTACTTATGTTTTATTCAAAAGAGTCATTAATTCATTATGTGAGAGTAAATTTTGGTGGAAAAAATAATAAATCGCAAGTCATGGATAAGATACATTTTTTCATACATGTTATCTCTTGGAAAGATGGGTAAAAAATTGAAAGAAACATGAGGTATCCATTTTTATGTAAGTGTAACCTAGTTTTACCTTTGGGGAATTTGAAATTTCCTGAAAGGAAATAATAGTGATGCATAAGGTTCATCTCTAGAGTCTTTAAGAATCATTTCCATGATTCAAAGAAAATTTATTAGAGTCATTTCATGGGAAAGGGTGATAATTAAAGGTCCATTAGATTACAACATTATAGACTTCTCTACTATAAAGTAAGAAACATTAGAGACATCCCTCAATATAGGAGAAACTCTTAAGGGTCATACCATTTTTCTTTATTGGGGAAGGACATTAGGTGGATTATTTGAAATACATTTCATCAAATAAACAATATGATTAATGTTTCTTCACGATACTATGTAAAAATTCATTTCATGATTAAGAAAATATTATTTTATTATATTATAGTAATTAATTTATTTAGTGGATTTAGTACATCCTGTATTTAACCAAGATTCTAAAAGTGAAGAGTTAAGTCATGACTTTTAGATAAAAGTATCATATTTATTTAAATTAAAATATGTTATTTTATTTTAGTATGAATATTTTATAAATTCAATAAGTTTTAGAGTCTTAATTTGGATAAATTCTTAATATTATTATATTGGAGTTTCAATATTAATTTATAGAAAGCTTCTCTCACATGGACATTTAGTGACTAAAATAAATAGGCTATGTAAAATAAAATGTTGGGAAGGGGATTTTATTTAAACACAAAGAAGGAATATATCACTCTTTTATAATGATCTGATGAAGAATTAGAAATTTTATAAATTAATTCTCATTTAATTTATAGTAGAAGGTGATGGATTCTATTATCGAATAAGAAAGTTAAAGAAGATGAAGAGTGTGTTCCATGAGACATTTAACTTGATTATCATGGATTTGACACACTTGACGAAACTATAGTTGATTGAAAAAATAGTCACAGTATAATCACTATTTGTAAACCATTGGTGGTGTAATAAATCAACAAATAAATCGATGTGATCAATACTATAAGGATAGAAGTAATTTTTCAATTTATTCTATGAAAGTTTTGAACTTTTAGTGCAATAACCAATGTTTTTGGAATCATATTTTTTTATTAAAAATTACATATATAATTCATAAATGTATTTTTTAATCTGTTAAAATATTTTTTCTTGGGTAGAAAATAAGTCATACAATATTTAAATCAAACTAACAACACATTATTAATTCATAATCAAACCATAAAATTAGTTCACAAGAAACCATGCATTATATACCATGGAATATTACTTCCCATGGATTATTAAATATATTAAAATTGAAAAAATAAAAATGGTATCATAAATAGAAAAGAATAATATATTTAAATTAAGGACATCCCATAAATAATTTTTAAACACCTCAAGATCATAAAATATTATTACCATTAAATAATTAAATGTGTTGTACATCTTGTACCATCCACAATGTTGAGCATTAATGAAATTGTGATATATTTAGACAAGACGTAAATATTTAAGGATCACCATTTAAACCTATTCATTGAATTTCCATGAATGAATATAAATTAAAAAATTATTAAATACAAGTATAAATGAAATAAATTCTATTATTAAAATTAATTAAATTAAATTAGTTTATCTAAAATGTCTAATAAAATAATTTGATGATTTGTAAATTATTTTTCTAAAACTGAAATTATTTTGTGATATGTGTTTCTAGTCAAATAAAAATTTGATTAACAGTAACAAATTTTGTTTCATATTAATACATAGAAAACAATAATTTAGTAGGTAGATGATATGAATTAAGAATAATAATATATATTATTTGAAAATAGCATTTCCCAATAAAAAAATTCTTTATATTAAATGATTTAATATAAGAATTTAATTCATAAATTTTTTTAATCTGAAATTTAGAAAATGAAATTAATTTTTAAATTCCTCCTAAAATGACTTTGTTTTAATTTGTTATAATTTTCTAAAATGTTTATTTTTTACTAAAAAAATAAGGGTTTTATGAAAATTTTAATTTTTACAACATCATCATTATATATGAATAATATATATGATTGAAATAACTTTTAGAAGATAAAATATGAATATATGTAATATAAATATGAATATAAAAATATTCTTAGAGATTAAAAATCATATGCCCATCATTTTTAGAAAAAATTAACACATTAGTTTAATAAAGAAAATATGATTCAATATTTTCCTTTAAAAATGTATTCATAATGAATATTATGAATTTAATGCCTTAAAATCCACATACGACTTTATTTTTTCTATAATAAATCAATTTATATAACTAAAATCAGAATCAAAGATTATTTTATCTTATATATAAATTTAAATCTTAAAAATTTTACTCCTATAAAAACTATTTGAATTCGATTAAGTGTGTTTCTTATAAAAATTACTTTTAACACATTTAGAAATTTTAGTGTTGATTTTTTTTTTCAAAATTTGAAATCAAATTTATCTATTTATATAAATGGATCATTCTATGTATTTCTAATTAATATAAATCAATATTTTTAGAAATTAATCACTAAGTAAAAAAATAAAATTATGGTAAAATAAAAAAGTTAATGAAAGGACCTAAAAATATATAGGTTATCTCAAAAAAGTATTTTTTGAGGTGTGTCTCAACCCAAATTCATTTTCCTCATCTATTTTTTTTCATTTTAGGCCTTTAACACTTGAATAGTACACCTATATTAATCAAAATGTAAAGTTTACTACCAAAATACACCTTCTCCTCACGTAAAATGAGTAACATATCCACCACATCAAGACTCACATAACCTTTTAATTTCACCTTTAAAAATAGTAAAATTTCTCTTACTAGAACCTTATATAACATTCAACAGATTTTGGTAACCATTCGATAGCATAAGGACATCATTTCCATGGATACTTCAAACTAAAAGTCAAGTCCTCAACAAGAGTATTATCAATAACATAGTTTTTATTTATTATTATATTCATAAAATTTAATTTTACCCACACAAATTTAATGATATTATATCCATTTATATTATATAATTTATATTTAGAAAGGGTATTATCATTATATATTAGTCTATCCCATCCATTACGAAAACTTAAATCGTCATCTGCACATATGTATGAACTATCACCACCATGAGAAATAATTTTTTTCCATGAACTCAAATAATTAATGGTTCCTTTAATATATTTTATGACATTATATTATTTTTATAATATCATTATGGTTCTTGTTTGAAAAATTGGAAAACCAATTAATGATGTTATAAAAAAATGATCATTATTAATTTAATCATTTAAAATAAGTATACTAAGAGGATAATATTTTATTGAAATTACGGAATATTTCTATGTCCATTACATCATCTTTGACTTCCATAAAATTATTTTACACTACTCTAATAAATACTAAATAAAATTATAATTCTTCTCATATTATGATATTACAAGGTTTTTTTAACAAAATACTTGAAAAATACTAAAAATAAATAGTATCAATTACTATGGGAATATTTGTAACATTGTAATATTATATAAATTTTTAAATACTAAATTTTTTTATTTTGGAGATTTTATATCAATAAATTATTACTAAATTAAGAAAACACTCTTCGATCGGTATGAATAAAAAACTCATTATTGTTGTCAATTTCATATTTAAGGATAAATTCTAAAACACTCATAAATAGAATATGAAGAATTATAAATAGTATTAAATAATCTAGAATATTAATTTTAGTGACCTAATAATTATTTAATCTAATGAATAAAGAATACACACACCACAATAATGAAACTAGTACATAAGAACAACACTATAAAAACCCTATGGGAAAAATTGGATTAATTTATGAATAAAATGAATATTATAAATAGTATAAATTAAAATATATATGGTTAATTATCAAACCCAGACCCCACAAACTCATTTATTTAACCCTTTCCATTTTCATGGAATTTTTTGTCATGGTTTAGGTTTGATTCCCGGTCGAAATTTATGGATTTTGGAGATTTTGGGGAGTTTTCTATGTATCGCATGGTTACTGTCTGTTAGTGGTAACTGTGCGGCCTGGCCATGCAGATTGTGTAGGTTGGACATGTCATGACCCGACTATACCTAGATGAGGTAACAGACAAAGGATTCCCAAACCCTTCCTTCCTCAAGTTGAATGAGAGATAATTACCCCAGAAATCCTCCTTCAATAGGTCCCGGAGTGGCGACTTGCACCAAGGGTATAGAATCACATGCAAAATGGAAGGCATTACCCTTTTTTATTTAGTAGGATCGGGAGATAAGACAGTAAATCCCAGACAACCCAAAAACTAGAGGAAAAAGTAAACCCAAAACAAACCATTCCCATATGCATGTTCCAAAATTAAGTGATAAAAAGTACAATAAAACACCAAAGGAAGGTACCAAAGAAAAGAAAAGAAGCAACATCAAATGTCCCAATGTATGAACTAGTACAGTATCGCACGATCCCTGAAGTCCTCCTGGAAACCTGAAAGTAGATTTATATATGTAGTTTGAGTATAAGGGTATCCTCAGTATGGGAAAACCAAAATCTCTCGTGCACAAGTGGGGAGGCATTCTAATGCCCCGTGAGAAAAGGATAAAACAAAAGCACCTAGAAAGGAATCTATCCACCCAACCTCACTAAGGTACACTCCCCAAATAACACAAGTCAAGTAAAGTAATTTTAATAGCACATCGATATTTGGGTACCCCGCACCACTTTCCCACTGGTTATTGGAGACATCCGATTCGTCAAACCTCTCCTTCCATTCTCACCATAGTCCCATTGCCATCCCCCACCCACACACACCATGGCTACCACAACCACACATCCCACCCGCAAACAACTCGACAATAACAAACACACGTAACCACTCCCACAGACCCCTGGTCCAGAACTATTATCACCATGCCCGAAGACACATGGGCCTAATTCTGAAGGCACTTGGGAACCCACCTGCCCGCACACACCTGGGCCAACCACCTATGCGTACCCTGCCTGAAGAATATTGGGATACAATCGACTTCAGGTCATCACAGCCTACCCAAAGAATATTTAGCTACTCGAGAAAGGTATTAGAAAAGGATTCAATAACTGGCCACTCATAGGAGTGTTGGAAAAAACACTCTCCCCCATGAAATGGGGGTGTTCAGCACAAAGTGCTCAACTTGGATGGGGAAAGAATATGAAACCTAAAAAAAATTATATATATAGGTAACAAGCACTCATCCCATCCTAGGGCCTCCAAAACCAGCTCATATACAAACATCATCATTACTATTCATTCGTAAGAATCACCACAGCCACAATCATGTCACTACTCGTTCCCAGAAAACAATTCCACTTTGAACCCATTCTTGTTTTCCAATTCAAGTGATTCCATTTAGATAATTGTTTTTGTAACACCCCGAGATTTTATGAAAAATATTCTTTTTAATTTCATTAATTTCTTGTGTTGTACGCTACACCAAAAGGATCTTGCACAACACGCATCCTTGACTTTCCTTACATTACACGCAATCGCGACCTTCCTCGATAGCGTGTGTAGTACGCAATACCGAGTTTCACTAAACAACGATATGCTATTAAAATATTATTAAAACTAGCCGTTATGAATAGTAATAACAACTTTTTGAAATTTTGTAAATTTTATTTTTCAAAATGGACTTCATTTTTGGATTCGGAATATCGAAATTAGCTTAGGGTGAAATTTTGGTACTTTTCGAATAACTTTCATTTTCCGATGAATAGTGAAAATTACTAAATTTTAATTAAAAACAAGGTTTTTAATCGAAATAATTAATAGTGATAAATTATTAATTTGAGTGGTTTTAAAGTATATTTATAATATATTTTTACAATTTAATATAATTTTGGTCATTGGATGTAATTACACATTTAAACCAGACATGAACAAGTGTCAATCTTTTGATAGTTATTATCTCTTAAGAACACGTTATTTGTTTTGACGACAATAATTAATTTTTAAATTAATTAATGCAACTGATATGTTTTGAATTTGGTAAAATAGACATCATTTTTGAGTTCATAATATCATAATATCTTAGGCCTAATTTTTGGTATTTTTTTGGAAACTTTTATTTTTTGATGAATAGTGAAACCACTAAGTGGTAGTTAAAAAAAATGAATTTTTCATAAAACACAATTTTACCGCTTCTGTGAGTGGAATTTCAAAAATCCGAGAGATACGGTTGATGTCAGTAAGTAAAATTTGGTTCAATGAGATGAAAATAATTTTTGGTGAATAGTAACTTTTTACTTTTTTTTTACCACGGTTAAAAGTAAATAGGGTAATTAAGGGTAAAAATGATATTATTATTACCCGAAAACATGTCCTAATTCTATTGGATAAGTGTAATTCGACCAAAAACAATATTATGAATAAAATATGACTATTTAGGCCCACTTGGATTAGATTAGGACATTTATTATTAATTTTTTTTAAAGAAGGGTTAAAATAGTTAAAATCAAAGTTTAATAAGTAAATCATTTTTAATATAGGGTTATACATAAGATAAATTCAACTATAAAAATTCATTAGAAAGATAAAAATATTTCCTACATAATTATAATTAATTTGTAATTTTTAGACATTAAATAAGTTAATTTATTTATGACACAATGATGATGAAATAATTATTTTATTAATGAAATATTGACATAATTGATGTTATAAATACCCAAATAAATGTAATTTGAGACTTTTTATAAATTTCACTAATTTTCTAGGTTAATATGACATGTTATTATTGATTTAATTAATTTTTTAGAACTAATCATTCTGTTATGATTTTCACAAAAATCAATTACTAAATAGTGTCAAAATTGACATAAAATAGTTTTTAAAACAAATATTATATTATTAATTGTTATTTTATTCCTAAAAATCTAAGGTTAGGACAAATGACTTAGATAAGGTTATATATATTAATAATAAACAACTTGGGGTTCGTTTTTCTTGTTATAGTATGTTTATTAACCTTATAGTGTAAGAACAAAAAAAGACACGGCAAAAGTAAAATTATCTAACTTAAAGTTAAATATAAATGATAAGGTTAAAATAGTAACCTAAACTTGTCCAAATTCTATTGGATGACAGTATTTCGACCCATACCCACCTTAGCTTCGAAATAATTCAATTTGGAGATATTTAAAACCAAATATGACTTTATAATGAAATAATATTTTTAGTTTTCCAAAGGAGCCTCTCTCCTCCCTTATAAAAGGGCACCTCCTCCCCCTCTTCCTCACACCACTTTGAGCCTTAAAGCTCAGCAAACCCCTGAAAAATTCTCTTCTCCACTTCCCTAGAAAAATCCTATAGGTCCTGGTCTTCTTAAAATACCAATTTTAGTGCCCTAAGAAAAGGACTCGAAGAGGCACTTCAAAGAAGAGGTAATGTCCGTTACCGATTCTTTCAACTTTATTTCTTCTTCCACTTCTTCTTCTTAGGTTGTTTCATTATGAAGTAATAACATCAGTATCACTAATATACTGATATGTTATTATAAGTATGAAACAACCCTATTTCACCATCTATCCATCCTACGGAAAACGAAATCACCGCGCGTGCGTACGTACGGAATACCGTCTCCACGCCGTGGTGTAATCTATTTTCCACCACCACCTTACTTGGATGGGTATAATGGTGTAAATAATAACTATATATGATTATTTTAAATTTATATTGATTCTGAAATAGTATACATACACTCCAATACAGTCCCACGATCATGAGAACGATATCATCGCTCGTGCGTACGTACGGACTACCGTCTCCACGACGCGATGATATTCATTCTCCACGTTAACCATTCATGAATGATTATAAAGTATATATAATAAGTAATCATTAAATATATGACATAATAATGATACTGGATTTATGTGTATATATATGTTTTTCATCTACTTAATTCCATTCAAATCAATAAGGAAAGGAAAACAGCGTTCATGCGTACGTACGGCCTACCGTCTCCATGAACGGTGTATTTATTTCCATTTACTGATCTATTATATATATGTATATTCTGAATATATATTATATATAAATCATATTTTATATTCTATAATTAAGTAATCATGATCTAAGTAATCATATGAATAATTACAAGTCAAAACATGGACGACAAATGAAACGATTTTACCCAAAACGCTCTTTAACATGGAATTTACAAAAGAACGGGTAATATAAAGTCATAAGTGAACCATATATGATATCATAACAATTATTATGATTCTGGAATAAGTCAATGACATTATTTAAATCATTATACAGGAGGTTCGGACACTTACGAAGCAAATCGGACCTAAGGTAAGGGAAAATCTCACAATCTCAATTTTTATCCGAGATTGTTTATAATTCAGAATTTACTAGGGTGTATTTTATCATCCACATCCATGTTTCCTAGATATGTAATATTGTTTCCATCCACCTACAATTTTTTTAATCCAATTTTAACCATCGGTGAGTTTTTAGTAAAATATATGAAAGGAATATTTTTTCATTTTTCGTACGAGGTACTTTTTGAATTTTCCGACAAAAGTACGAGAAGAATGTTTTTTTAACTTATACGACATGAATGGATTTTTAAAACATTATTTCCAAGAAGATTCCTTTACAAGTTTTCAAGTTTATTTTTAATCAACTTCTTTATTTTAAAATTGTATGACATATTAAGAAAGGAAAATGTTTTTGAAGTAGAAAGGATATTTTTCTCAAGAATGGAGTTCAAGTGCTTTATCAAAATTATTTTCCATCTAAGATAATATAGGGTTCTGTTTCTATCCCTATTATTACATTGATTTTATTATGTTGTGATGGAATTATTTTTATGAATTCCTTTATCTTATATGAATTGTTTTATGATGTAATGTTGTTTAAGAATCCCATTTTTACTATATGGGTTATGAAATGATGTATGTTTTATGATTTTGTGGAACACATAAGAATGGTATCATTATGAGATGGGTGGGACATATATCTCCCTCCAATGCATTGGGTAAAGATTTTATATCTCATGAGATAGACATGGCTGGAACGGCATATTAAACTGGTTCAGTAAAATAGGACTGAAACGAGGAGTGAACTCGGTTCAGAAATGGACTTTTTCCACTAAGATAGTCTTGGCAACGAGTCTTGACTAATAAGAAATGGTTCTATATGATTATGTGTGCATGCCACAAAGTTTCATGTTTTATGTTATGATTATTGGGATTACATTTCACTACCATGATTTATCCCATGTTATGAAATTATGATCTCTTTTGCAGGGTAAGATTTCCAAATTGTTATGTTCTTATGAATATTATGTGATTGATATTTCTTTTGTTTACCCTTACTGAGCATTTGAGATCACCCTTTTATGTTTTATTTTCCCCAGGATATAAATAAATGTTTTTGGTAAAAAAAGGGAAGATATTTATGGGAGATGTTGAAGATCTTTCACCATGATTAGAAGATTATATTCCGAGTTTCCAAAGACACTAAACTATTACGGTCCTTGTGTGTGTGTTTTTGTAATGTACTATGTATTCCGCAAAATTAATGTAATTTCCATGTACGTCAAGCTTCGGGTCTCTACAGTTGGTATCATAGGAAAGGTTTAGTCAACCTTTGGAAACTAGGATGCGAGAACTTTAGTGAGATCCCTAGAGATATTTCTAAGGTATGTCTAGGGATGTCCCTAAGGTTAAGTATAAGTATAGGTTATAGTACTAGAATTACGGTAACCCAAGATGTTAGATATTGAAGGTACTCCCCCTTTATTATATTGTTTTCCCTAGCGTGATTTTTGCCTCTCACACTATTCTTTTTGGGTTTTAGATGATGGCTGGAACCCGAAGGAACCGTGTTGATCAATATAATGGACAATGCAATGATTTTCCTCCTGAACAAACAAATGTTATGAGAGATGGAGTGCAAAATCTTATTGTTATACTTACACAAGATATGAATCATTCTGGACTTCCAAATGATAAAAGGAATGAGCAACATTCTATTGAATCCTTCATGAGGCAGCATCCACCTTCTTTCAGTGGGTCTACTAATCCATTAGTTGCTGAACAATGGATTAGTACTATTGAAAAGATATTTTCAGTTCTTCAATGTTCTGAACATGATAAAGTCATCTTAGCAGGGTATCATTTGGATGGTGATGCTGATCAATGGTGGAATCTTATCAACAATACGAGGCCAAGAGATGAAATTGGGTCCATGGAATGGGACGAGTTCAAGAACTTATTTTTCAATAAGTACTTCCCTCGTATTCTTCGAACAAAGATGGAGAAGGAGTTTCTTGAACTAAAGCAAAAGGATGATGAATCTGTTGGTATATAAAAAGAGAATTTTACAAGGCTTGCAAGGTATGCATCTGGATTTATCATCCAACCTGAAGGTAAAGTTGATTGATTCTTCAGTGGATTAAAACCAAATCTTCAAAGGGCATTAACTATAAGAGACTTCAGTAGCTATGAATAAATTGTGCGTTGTGCTATCAAGGTAGAAATGGAAGTTGGTGTTACTTATCCATCTCATAGTTTTGACAAGAAACGAAAGATGGAGTTCAAGGAGAAATATCAGAATAATGGTGAAAAGAAGATGAATGTTTCCTTATGCTCAAAGTGTGGAAAGAAGAATGGTGGAGATTGTCTTAAAGGGACAAGTAAATGTTTCAAATGTGGAAAATAAGGTCATCGAGCATTTGTATGCCGCAATGATGGGAAGAATATGTCTAATGATGCAAACAAAGGAAGGGATACACAGAATGAACCTATTACACTTCAATGATTCAAGTTCAAGGAAATGGGGCATTATGCTAATAAATGCCCTAATCCAAGGGTTAGTGATGATCGACATGAGCAACCACTTAAGGAAAAGGACAAAGGGAAGTCACATGCGATCACCATTGGCGATGTTGAATATGACAACGATGTGGTGGAATGATTAAGTGTTTATGTAATGGGATTCTAAAATAATGTTGTATATAGTATCGTGGAATATTGGAATATTTATGTGTTGGTCTATTGTGGTTTTCAATAATTTTATGGTACCAGCAACCATGGAAAGTGATTGAGATATTTTTGGAAAAAATATTATATGCGCATAATGAAGGGATAAGGAAAAAATGAAATGTTTGACAGTATTCATGAGCTCATGATTGATATAAGGACTAAGTGATATTATGGTTCGATTATATAGTTTTTTTGGATTTTGGTATGTGGAAAGAGTTACCTTTTGACAGTATTCATGTTTTAACTAAGGTTCTATGGTAATTTATGTTTCAAGAGAATATATGACTAAGGTATTCATGTGTTTGGAATGCAACCAACAAGATATATCTTATGATATATGTGGGATAAATGCTTGTATTCACATTCTTGGTAGATAACCTTTCTAGTAATTATTTTCATTATACTATGAGCTTGGATAGAAGTATTTTAGATAAGCCTAAAGATTGGAATGGCTAATGTTGGACATAAGTTGGTATTGTTAATGGATAGAACTTTTTTCGATATTATTTTTGGGATGTTATAGTAATGTAGTTTTAGAAAAAAGGACAACCTGTAGGACGGGCGACAGTCCATCGCGTCGGACAAGGCTGTGGGAATCGAACCCACAACTAAAGTGAGACTGGCCTTTATCGCATACCAATGGCCTACATGAAGTCCCTGGTTAGTAGAAACTAGTTTTATTTTATTAAGAGACGTGATAGATGAAGTATAAGTTCATTTCTTTGTATACGATTAACCTCACCAAAGATGGACTTATGTATATTTGATAACTTTTTCTAACCTTTTGTTTGAGACAGATGGAATGACCCATCATTCTATCACATGATCTGCTAACACATCACGACTGAAAAATTCAACTTCATTTCTTTAAGACATGAAGAGGAAATTGTCCAAAGAACGACCAACGGTGAGACTATACCGAAATCACGAAAGTATTTCTTCTAATTCCAATTTCATCAACTTTCGGGAAACGATCTTGAAAACCAAAAATGTTGTCCTAGTTCTCTTATATCTAATGAATTAGATGGTACCTTAGATCGTCACAAATTTATGGCTTTGTGATTGCTGGATTTTCCATAGCCATGTTCTCTACCACTCTCCATCAGAACATGATGGTTAGATTTCTCTTCTATATCCATATTTTCACCTATGTGGAAACCCAGTGATTAGTTTATTTGGGTAACCGTTACGTTTCATACTTTTGTTTTTAAAGATTGGTTTTGGTATTCCTTTTTACGATGTGGGTTTCTATCACAGAAAATTTTGAATAGTAAACCATTTATAACCCCGACGAATTTCGAGGGCGAAATTCATTTTAAGGGGGGTAGAGTGTAACACCCCGAGATTTTATGAGAAATATTTTTTTTAATTTCATTAATGTCTTGTATTGTACGCTACACCAAAAGGAGCTTTCACAACACGCATACTTGACTTGCCTTGCATTACACGCAATCATGACCTTCCTCGATAGCGTGTGTAGTACGCAATACCGAGTTTCACTAAACAACGATATGCTATTAAAATATTATTAAAACTAGCCATTATGAATAGTAATAACAACTTTTTGAAATTTTGAAAATTTTATTTTTCAAAATGGACTTCATTTTTGGATTTGGAATATCTAAATTAGCTTAGGGTGAAATTTTGGTACTTTTCAGATAACTTTCATTTTCTGATGAATAGTGAAAATTATTAAATTTTAATTAAAAACAAGCTTTTTAATCGAAATAATTAATAGTGATAAATTATTAATTTTATTGGTTTTAAAGTATATTTAGAATATATTTTTACAATTTAATACAATTTTGGTCATTGGATGTAATTTCACATTTAAACCAGACATAAACAAGTGTCAATCTTTTGATAGTTATTATCTCTTAAGAACACGCTATTTGTTTTGACGACGGGAATTAATTTTTAAATTAATTAATTCAACTGATATGTTTTGAATTTGGTAAAATAGAAATCATTTTTGAGTTCATAATATCAAATATAGCTTTGGCCTAATTTTTGGTATTTTTCTGGAAACTTGCATTTTTTTATGAATAGTGAAACCACTAAGTGGTAGTTAAAAAAATGAATTTTTCATAAAACATAATTTTACCACTTCTGTGAGTGGAATTTCAAAAATCCGAGAGACACGGTTGATTTCAGTAAGTAAAATGTGGTTTAATGAGATTAAAATAATTTTTGGTGAATAGTAACTTTTTACTTTTTTTTACCACGGTTAAAAGTAAATAGGATAATTAAGGGTAAAAATGATATTATTATTACCCAAACACATGTCCTAATTCTATTGGATAAGTTTAATTCGACCAAAAACAATCATAGGAATAAAATATGACCATTTAGGCCCACTTGGATTAGATTAGGACATTTATTATTAATTTATTTAAAGAAGGGTTAAAATAGTTAAAATAAAAGTTTAATAAGTAAATCATTTTTAATATAGGGTTATACATAAGATATATTCAACTATAAATATTTATTAGAAATATAAAAAGATTTCATACATAATTATATTTAATTTTTAATTTTTAGACATTAAATAAGTTAATTTATTTATGACACAATGATGATGCAATAATTATTTTATTAATGCAATATTGACATAATTGATGTTATAAATACCCAAATAAATGTAATTTGAGACTTTTTATAAATTCCACTAATTTTATAGGTTAATATGACATGTTATTATGGATTTAATTAACTTTTTTCGAACTAATAATTCTGTTATGATTTTCACAAAAATCAATTACTAAATAGTGTCAAAATTGACATAAAATAGTTTTTAAAACAAATATTATATTATTAATTGTTATTTTATTCCTAAAAATCTAAGGTTCGGAAAAATGACTTAGATAAGGTTATATATATTAATAATTAACAACTTGGGGCTCGTTTTCCTTGTTATAGTATGTTTATAATCCTTATAGTGTAAGAACACAAAAAGACATGGTAAAAGTAAAATTATCTAACTTAAAGTTAAATATAAATGATAAGGTTAAAATAGTAAACTAAACATGTCCAAATTCTATTGGATGACAGGATTTTGACCCATCACCACCTTAGCTTCTAAATAAATCAATTTGGAGATATTTAAAACCGAATATGACTTTATAATGAAATAATACTTTTAGTTTTCCAAAGGAGCCCCTCTCCTCCCTTATAAAAGGGCACCTCCTCCCCCTCTTCCTCACACCACTTGGAGCCTTAAAGCTCAGCCAAACCCAGAAAAATTCTCTTCTCCACTTACCTAGCAACATCCTAGAGGTCCTGGTCTTCTTCAAAGACCAATTTTAGTACCCTAAGAAGAGGGCTCAAAGAGGCGCTTCAAAGAAGAGGTAATGTCTGTTACCGATTCTTTCAACTTTATTTCTTCTTCCACTTATTCTTCTTAGGTTGTTTCATGATGAAGTAATGACATCAGTATCACTAATATACTGATATGTTATTATAAATATTAAACAACCCTATTTCACCATCTATCCATCCAACGGAAAACGAAATCACCGCGCGTGCGTACGTACGGAATACCGTCTCCACGCCGTGGTGTAATCTATTTTCCACCACCACCTTACTTGGATTGGTATAATGGTGTAAATAATAACTATATATTATTATTCTAAAGTGATATTGATTCTGAAATAGTATACATACACTCCAATACAGTCCCACGATCATGAGAACGATATCGTCGCTCGTGCGTACGTACAGACTACCGTCTCCACGACGCGATGAGATTCATTCTCCACGTTAACCATTCATGAATGATTATAAAGTATATATAATAAGTAATCATGAAATATATGAAATAATAATGATACTGGATTTATGTATATATATATGTATTTCATCTACTTTATTCTGTTCAACTCAATAAGGAAACGAAAACAGCATTCATGCGTACGTACGGCCTACCGTCTCCATGAACGGTGTATTTCTTACCATTTACTGATCTATTATATATATGTATATTCTAAATATATATTATATATAAATCATGTTTTATATTCTGGAATTAAGTAATCATGATCTAAGTAATCATATGAATAATTACAAGTCAAAACATGGACGACAAATGAAACGATTTTACCCAAAACGCTCTTTAACATGGAATTTATAAAAGAACGGGTAATATAAAGTCATAAGTGAACCATATATGATATCATAACAATTAGTATGATTCTGGAATAAGTAAATGACATTATTTAAATCATTATACAGGAGGTTCGGACACTTACGAAGCAAATCAGACCTAAGGTAAGGGAAAATCTCGCAATCTCAATTTTTATCCGAGATTATTTGTAGTTCAGAATTTACTGGGGTGTATTTTATCATCCACATCCATGATTCCTCGATATGTAATATTGTGTCCATCCACCTACAATTGTTTAAATTCAATTTTACCCATCGGTGAGTTTTTAGTAAAAGATATGAAAGGAATCTTTTGTCATTTTTCGTACGAGGTACTTTTTGACTTTTCCAACAAAAGTACGAGAAGAATGTTTTTTTAACTTATACGGCATGAATGGATTTTTAAAACATTATTTCCAAGAAGCTTACTTTACAAGTTTTCATGTTTATTTTTAATCAACTTCTTTTATTTTAAAATTGTATGACATATTAAGAAAGTAAAATGTTTTTGAAGTAGAAAGGATATTTTCCTCAAGAATGGAGTTCAAGTGCTTTATCAAAATTATTTTCAATCTAAGATAATATAGGGTTCTATTTCTATCCCTATTATTACATTGATTTGATTATGTTGTGATGGAATTATTTTTATGAATTCCTTTATCTTATATGAATTGTTTTATGATTTCATGTTGTTTAAGAATCCCATTTTTACTACATGGGTTATGAAATGATGTATGATTTATGATTTTGTGGCACACATAATAATGGTATCATTATGAGATGGGTGGGACCTATATCTCCCTCCAATGTATTGGGTAAAGATTTTATATCTCATGAGATAGACATGTCTGGAACGGCAGATTAAACCGGTTCAGTAAAACAGGACTGAAATGAGGAGTGAACTCGGTTCAGAAATGGACTTTTTCCACTAAGATAGTCTTGGCAATGAGTCTTGACTAATAAGAAATGATTATCTATGAGTATGTGTTCATGCCACAAAGTTTCATGTTTTATGTTATGATTATTGGGATTACATTTCACTACCATGATTTATCCCATGTTATGAAATTATGATCTCTTTTGCAGGGTAAGATTTCTAAATTGTTATGTTCTTATGAATATGATGTGATTGATATTTCTTTTGTTTACCCTTACTGAGAATTTGAGCTCACCATTTTATGTTTTCTTTTCCCCAGGATAAAAATAAAGGTTTTAGGTAAAAAAAAAGGGAAGATCTTTATGGGAGATGTTGAAGATCTTTCACCATGATTAGAAGATTATATTCCAAGTTTCCAAAGACACTAAACTATTACGGTCCTTGTGTGTGTGTTTTTGTAATGTACTAAGTATTCCGCAAAAGTAATGTAATGTCCATGTACGTCAAGCTTCGAGTCTCTACAGTTTTCTACCGGGAAACTAAAAGGCATAGCCACAATCCAAGGAAGGAAAAACAGTCAAGCATCAATTTAAGCATTCAAACCTAGTTCTCATATAAAGTCACAACAACAAAAATGGATCCTTGAGATCCCTCAAAGTACTGTAACCAAACGAAGCCCCAACATATGTCCCCACATGGCCTTAAGTCCCCAAACTCATGACTTCTCAATAGGGGATCACATCCATATCCACGTCACCTCACAAGAATCAACCGTAAACATCAGCAGAACAGAGAAAGTGTGTTTTCACATTTGAATATGCCATTCATTTAGTTCTGTTTTCTGTTTGGTTAACCGGGGTAATCACACCCGGATTCTAATTCTTTGGGAATCCATTTATTCAATTGATTTTACATGATTTACCAGTTTCTATGTTACATAAATTCAATCATATAAATATCCATAAAAACCTAGGTTCATTAATTTACAAGAAAGGACCACCAACGACCACGATTTTCAGTGGACATAAGCCCATTCAATTTAAAACATATAGGATGAGATAAAGGAGTACAATTCCATTATCAAACACACCCCTTCATTCTTTAAATCCATTTATTATCTTCATTAAGGTTTTGTTTCATCCATCCCTATAGGAAACATCTTCATACCCACCCTACATGATACACAGAAAAGAGAGATGAAGGAAGAACCCTACTTTTATGATCAATGATATAAGATTTTATCCTAGCACCAAATACTAGGGATACGTGACTTGAAGGGGAGGAACTCAGAGGACTCCAAGAATGATGAGGAAAGGCTCCGGCATATGCGCACCACTAGCCTCGGGAAAGGGGACTCCAAACCCACCAAGGAAAGAAATAAACTGACCATGAAGAAGAAAGAAATAATTCTAGTGTGATAAAAATGGTGAGATCTTGGAGTTACGGGATATAAAAATATTTAATGGATTTAAAAGTGGATTGTGGTTTCGCCTCATGTTTAGATGATTACACGGGATGGAATTAATTGTTATTTAGTAATTCTCATCAGAGGTGTGGCCAAAACACCTGTGTGTAAGAGATTTCATTTAATGATAGTAAAACAATTCCATTGAGGTTCTCCCAACTCATAGGGGATTTAAAATGTTTCTTATGGTGCTAAAAACCGCATGGAACCACTTTAAAAAGGTTAGAAGACTTAAAAGTGGTGTTATGGGAAAAATGGGGAAGGAAAACCTGACACCCCTCTGTTTCCTATTGGTGAGACTGATTGGTGAAACCGATCGATGGAGCTAATCAGATGAAGGTGATCCTATGAAGATGATCCCATGAAGCTGATCAGTGAAGCTGATTGGTTGAAGCTAATCCTGTGAAGCTGATTCCGTGAATCTGATCTAGTGAAGCTGATCCTGTGAAATCGATTTGGTGAAACCGATCTGTGAAACCTATTGGGTGAAACCAATCTATGAAACTGATATGGTAAAATAGATCTTTGAAACCGATTTGGTGAAACCAATCTAAAAAATCAATTTGGTGAAACTTATCTGTGAAATAGATTTGGTGAAACCGATATGTGAAACCAAATTTACGAAACTGATCTGTGAAACCGATTTGGTTAAACCGGTCTATGAAACCGATCTGGTTAAAAAAATCTGTGAAACTGATTTGTTGAAATTGATTTGTGAATCCCATTTGGTGAAACTGATCTATGAAACCGATTTGGTGAAATTGATCTATGAAACTGATTTGTTGAAACCGATATGTCAAACCTATTTGGTGAAACCGCACTGTGAAACCGATTTGGTGAAACCAATATGTGAAACTGATTGGGTGAAAACGATTTGTGAAACTGATTTGGTGAAACCTATTTGTGAAACTGATTATGTGAAACTGATCTGTGAAACTGATTGGGTGAAACCAATTGCTGAAACTGATATGTGAAATCGATCTGTGAAACTGATTTGGTGAAACCGATCTGTGAAACCGATTTGGTGGAAACAATCTGTGAAACCGATTTGGTGAAACCGATCTCTAAAACCGATTTGGTGAAATTGATCTATGAAACCTATTTGGGGATACCGATCTGTGAAACTGATATGGTGAAACCGATCTGCGAAACCGATTCAGTGAAACCGATATGTAAAACCGATTGGTTGAAACCGATCTATGAAACCGATATGTGAAATCAATTGGTTGAAACCAATCATTGAAACCAATTTGGTGAAACCGATATGTGAAACCGATTTGGTTAAACTGGTCTGTGGAACCAATTTGGTGAAACCGATCTGTGAAACCGAATGTGTGAAACTGAGCTATGAAACCGATTGGGTGAAACTGATTTCTGAAACCGATTTGTGAAACCGATCTGTGAAACCAATTTTCTGAAACTGATATGTGAAACTGATTTGGTGAAACTGATCTCTAAAACCGATTTGGTGAAACCGATCTATGAAATCATTTTGGTGAAATAGATCTGCGAAACCGATTTGGTGAAATCGATCTATGAAACTGATTTGGGGAAACCGATATCTGAAACCGATTGGGTGAAACTGATCAATGAAACCGATTTGGTGAAACTAATATGTGAAACCGATAGGGTGAACCCGATCTCTGAAACTAATTTAGTGAAACCGATCTGTGAAACCGATCGGGTGAAACCGATCTGTGAAACCGATTGGGTGAAACCGATTGCGGAAACCGATTTGTGAAACTAATCTGTGAAACCGATTGGCTGAAACCGATTGAGTGAAACCGATATGTAAACTTGCTCTGTGGAACTGATCGGTGAAACCAATCTGTGAAATCATTTGGGTGAAACCGATCTGTGAATATAATTTGTGAAAAAGATGTTTGGGACTGATCGATGAGTCCAGGACACCCCAACACTTAGAATTTGGAAAATTAATGGACCAGGAGGGTCTTGGGAATTACAGGATGGAACCAATTGCACTACCTTTGCACAGTCGTGCTGTAGGTCCCAGGTAATTTTTCATTGTTCTTCACATAGGCAAAGCGGTCCTCACTATAACCGTATGGTTTGGAAAACATAAGGAAATTCCAGGTCATTAAAATCATGTTTTCATTTCCCTCTCTCTCCTCCCTTTAACCCAACTCGGAATTCCTCTCCTCCCTCTAATTTTGGCATACTATGGGGTCCTCCCTAACCCTCCTCCATTGCTTCCAATCATCCTGGGTTTCTCCTCATTCAAATAAAAGGAATTTTTTTTTCTTATTTGGGTGGATTTTCCTCTGTTTTCACGTCCCCTCTTCATTTCATGGTTTTTATTTGTAGTTTCTCTCTTGGTCAGACCCTACAGTTAGGTTTAGATAATTTTCTGGTGATTCCTTGTGTCTAGAGAATTTAGATCATCAGTGAGTCTTTGTTCTTCCCCTCCTTGGAGTTTTTTCTCATCTGCACATGGTTTTGGTAGGTGTTTCTATGTATTTCATTCTTACGAAATTTTATTTTGTGGCTTGGAATTTTAATTAAAATTATAAATTTGATTCTCACCAATATGGCACCCTTGTTTACATTGATATATCATTTTAGAGTTGTTTTGGTATATTAAAAATCAATTAATGAAGGAATTAGTTTGAAATATATAGTTTCATGGCACATAGGGTGTTTATTCTAATTCATAATGTTGTTCCAATGTGAAATTTGGGGTTTTTAAGAGTGTATTAGCCTAAATTATTTCATGATGGTGTTGTTTGTTTGTTAATTTAATTTCGTTTGGGTGATTTGATTATGTTACGACTTGATAGTTGTGTTAAAACACCATGGAGAGGGTTTATAATTTTAAGGTATGGTTTGACAGAATTTTAAATAATGTGAATGGTTGGATTTTCTTTCAAAAAAAGGTGATCTTATGAAAAGGGTTTTAAATTCTTTCTTGGATGTTTGGTGTGACATTGGATGTTGACACATCCAAAGCATCACTATGTGCACACATGGATGTGTCATCAACTAAAGATGGTGCTTGGATTGGTGTTCTCTTAAAAACATGGTCTCTTAAATGGTTTTTTGTTTTTAAATGGTGCCAATCACTTATGTGGTTTCAATAGAGTGTTTTAAAAATGAAATCTCAAAAGGTAATCATGTTTTTCCCTTGGTGTGTTTTCAGTGAATGATTTTCTAGAGGGGCCATTTGTCCTATTTTTATAAGATTGTATATCACTTAAGTGTAAATAATGGTTTCATGGAAATTTTTTGAGATTAGAAACCTAATGGACCATTTCGAACTTCAAGCATAAAAGATTTGTTTGATGTTATGTTGTCTAGAGGTTGGGTAATATTTTGGGGAGACTTTTTTGGATGTCTTCGAATAAAGGACCTTTCGATAATTTTTATGTTTTAAATAAATATTTTAATTCTCAAATTCCATGAAGACCTGGTCGGAACCTTCACATGATGTGATATGTTTGTATATGGGGCACCTTTATAGGAGGGATTTACAATCATGGATTATCATATATGGGGGTCTGTGTTTGGGGTAGGTAAGTGAAGTGATGACAACTGAGCTGAGTCACGTATGCATTGGACTCCTACTTACACAAATTTATTACAACCACAGGTTCAATGGCTTCATTTAAATGATCGAGTGATTGTAACATTCCAGCCCTGATTAGATGAGTTGGTGCCCTCTGTATTAGTATAAAGTCATGAGGGTTGTCCCACTTATGAGTCTAAGATAGAGTCTCCAATTGGTTATTTTCTTAGGGGCTTCACCATACACCGACATGAGGTTTCAAACCGAGTATGACCAGGGGTTTTATAGGGATGTTTATTACCACCCATGGCCATTATTTATATTTCATATCAACATTATTTTGTACTAGTTTAAGTTCATGCATTGTTTCTTTGTTTTTTTCGCAACGCCTTGATTTTCCCCATTTTTTATGTTGATTATAAAATGGAATTTGGTTTTAGAAATGATTTGTGTTACGTTTTTTTTTGTAAAATGTGGAAACCCCTATTTTTGTAACGGTATTTAATACAAGTCTCATTATAATATTTTTGAAATGAAAAAAACATGCATTCCATGGTTCATCTTTTGCATCCCTACTGAGCATTTTAGTGCTCACAAATACATTATCATTCTAGTTACATGTTATTTTTCTTGATCAGGTTCCTGGTCTATTTTCATAGTGGTGGAGCAAGTTTGTTCTTAAGGTTGGTGATGATGAAGAGTTTATATAGAGATCATGTGGAATAATTTTAGTTTTTTTGTTTTGGTTACTATTTTTTTTAGTTTTTCATTTATGTATGATTTAGTTTCATAGAATTTCAGTGTTTTAAATTTATTTTGTTTACTAATTTGGTCATTATTGTGTATTTCATTCTTAAATCATTCCCAAGTGTATGTTTTACTGTATGACGCTGTTTTCTAGACTGTGGGGATCGGGAACCCACTTTGGGACATGTTGTGGACAAGCTTAGGTAACTGGACCAGGGTCAACCAAGGATGCTTTGTGAAAAAATTGCATCATAGGAGGTTCTTGTTATTTGGGGTGTCCGGTAGAAAGAGAATTGGGCTTCCAAGACTTAGGAGGTATGTGAGGGAATATCAAAGTGATGTCTGGATCGCACTAATCCTCATGTCACCAGGGGTAGGCCTGGTTTTGTGACTTTTTTCTTTGGTTATTTTGGATCAAGGCAGGATAAATTAGGCTAACCAGTGTCATGCTGCAGCCTCACATTTGGTGGTGACCCATGTGGATTCCATGGTCCCAATTCATGGTCCTCCTAGTTTTATTCCTTTATTGGGTCATGACCCACTACTATGTAACCGGGTTAGGCATAAGAACTAGTTCCACATTCTAGTAGTTCATTTATGGTTGTGTTTCATTTTTTTCCAGTGGTTGTAAGAGTATTTGGATAATTAAAGTGTATTTTTAAAACAAAATGGATTTAAAAACAGATGTGTTTTCCATCAAATGTTTTTAAACTACTAACGTGGGTTTTGAAATATTGAAATTGTTTTGGATTTGAGAATATGGATTGGATGCGACCCTTGTAATTCCTTATGGATGTTGTCATGTGTGTGGGTATAAATTTAGGGTGTGTGTTGGAACCTTCCTAGGGATGGTGTAGATGGGAATGGATGGACACACATGTAACGGATCATAAGATACCTTGGGTGGAGTATTAACATGATTGGTTTTTCTTGGTTCTCTTAAAATGAATTTGAACAATAAGGTTATTTAAGAATTTGTTTTTTGTGAAAACATGTTTTTGGGTATTTGGGAATTGGACTTTAAAGGTGGTATTCTATAAATTTAAAAGAAATCTCAATTTATGTTAATGCGATTTCTAGTTTTGTTTGTATATGTTTCTCTTGATTGCATGTTTCCTTTGGTTTGGGGTGTTCCTTTTAATTGTACCTTAGTCTGATATGGGATTTGGATTTTTAATTTTGTGTTTCTTAGGAAATTCCTCCCATGAATGTATCCAACATTTCTAATGAGTCATAACTTATTCTTAGTCCTTCTAATGTGTTGCCTATTTTCCTTGGTGATCAAGGTCTGTTAGAGGCTATGGAGTGGTGTGAGGAATTCGAATGTGTTTTCAGGTCGTTGTGAACTATAGATGATGTTAGAGTCTATAGAGTTTGGGGGTTTTTTGAGGGTCCATCCATAGACCTTGAGGATTTGGTTTTCCATCATCGATGAAATTTTGGGATGACATGGGAGGATTTAAAGGATAATTTCATCGAATAGTTCATACTGGAGGACGTGGAGGTGAGGAATGTGGTAGAGTGAAGAAATTTCAGCAGTGCCAGTGGCCAGTAAAGGATTATGTTGATCATTTTAACGATCTTGTTCCATTATATTTAGAAGTAGCATCAGATTATTAGATTAAACCCCATATTTTTGTCATGGATCTCTGGCCGGAGATTTTAGAAAAAGTTCTCTCATCCGGTGAAACTTGTTTTTGTAAGTTGGTGGGTGAGGAATTCATGGCTAAGATGGTCATTGGGGTGAAGTCGGTGGTGTTTGGTTCTCGTTAAGGTTCTCCATCTGGAGAGCGGGGTGTGACTGAGGAACCTATTTCTGAAAAACATCTTTTTCGGCTTTGGCTTTATGTTTTTCAGACTGTTCGCTTATGTGTTTTTAGTGTGGCCAGTTCAGACACTCGAATTAGTCTTGTCATATTCCTCTAAAGACTTGTCATCTTTGTGGCCATTTGGGTCATTCCAAGTTGTTTTTCAAGAAGAGTTGTTTGAAAAAAAAGCATTGATCAGAGGATGTGTTGCCTGAATATGAGGCAGAAGATACTTCATCCATCAGATCCCTAGCAATATGTTTTTGGGTCATGCCTGCGCACAGTCAGAAGTTTCCTAGGTGTCTGTATCCTCATCATGGTTATTTTTTCAATTAAGGGATAGAATGTTTTAAATTCTCTCATTATTATAATCTATAATTCTTGGTTTTTTATGTTTTCATAAGCTCTTCATTAAGTTGTAATAATAGAGTGAACTTTTCCTTTTGTATCCTAAGTGGTTTTGTTTTTCGGGACGTGGTTTCTTGGACTGTGCATTTTTCTTAAGGCGTGTTTGTCTCTTGTGTGGACTAGTTTTGGAATTAGAGGTGCTCATTTGGGAAATGATCCAATTTTTTGAAGGGTATAATTAGTAGCTTCAAGTTATTGGTTGGTTATTGTTTTATTTATTCTCATGATCTTTACCTGGTGGTATGGAAAATTAGATAGTGTGGTTAATTGTTTTTAGTTATTTTAGGGTAGTTATTCTACCTTGTACGAAGGGTTATTAGTTCTTATTCAATGTTTCCCCATTATAGTGCCCATGTATTCAAGGTTTCTCCATATTAGGTACTTTTTTTAGGTTCATGCGGTCGAATTGTTAGTTCATTCTAGAAGTTTGGTAAATCCTTGTTGGGAGCTCCCTTGTTGCCCCCCACACGGGGTGGTGTGTTTGAGTTTCAAATTCTCAATTCAAGGTAATTATTATAGTGGGGAGAACCCTTTAATGTTCTCCCCTATTCTTATTTAGTGGGTTATCTTTGTTCGATTGGTTGTGACCTATAGAGAGTGAGTTCAATCTGGTATCCTCAGTTATCCACTGTTTTTTCTGGGCTTGGACTGGAGTCTCTATTATCCAGTGGCTTTGTTACTTTTTGTGGGAAAATGTAGATGTGGTGGGGAGAATTGTCACACACTTAACCCAAAAACACTTTTATTTTATCATTTTCTTAAACTTGGTTATTTTTTTCAATGTTCAGGATTGAGTCCCGTTAAAAAAAATTGGCTTTTGGATATTTTGGGGAGTTTTCCATGTGTCACAAAGTTACCGCATGGTTAGCGGTAACCATGTGTCCTGGATTTCCCCATGGTGTAGGTTGGAAATAATAAACCACATGACATGTGCATAGTCATGTCATAGGTCCCAAGTAATTGTTCTCTATTCATCCATTTGGTAGATAGGTCTTCACAGTTACCACACGGTTTGGTAAACCATGCGGCCAAACCGTGTGGACATTCCAGGCCGTTAAAATATTTTTTTATTTTCCCCCTCTATCATCCCTTTAACCCAACTAGGGATCCCTCTCCTACCTATAATTTTGGATGACAAGGGGATTCCTCTATTTGAAAAACCCTAGGGTTTGGGGTGGATAATTTTTTGTTGATTCTTTGTGACTAGGACGTGTGGATCATTAGTGAGGATTGGTTCTTCCCCTTCGTGGAGTTTTTTCTCATATTCACATAATATTTGTAGGTGTTTCCATGTATTTATTTCCTAAGTCATTTCCTTTCTGGAATGTAATTTTAATTATGTTTGTAAAATTGATTCACACCTCTATGACACCCTTGTTTAACTGAATATAGCATTTTAGAGTTGGTATTTTTTAATAAAAATAGATTTTAAAGGTATTTAAGTGAAGTATCTAGTTTTATGGAACCTATCGCATTTATTCTAAATTATAATGTTCCTATAAAGCCAAATTGGGTGTCTTTAAGATAGTTGTAGCCTTAATTGTATTCTAATGTTATTGGTTGTCTATGAAATTGATTCGGTGTGGATGATTAGGTTATGTTTCAACTTGATATTTTTGTTAAAACACCTTGGAAAGGGTTTATGGTTTCAAGGGATGGTTTTGGAACATTTAAAATAATGTGATTGGTTGGATTTAGTTAATAAAGAAATGGTGATCTTGTGGAAAAGGGATTAAAATTCATTCTTCGATGTTTGGTGTTCCATTGTATGCTGACACGCCCAAGGGTGCACTGGGTGCACACATGAATGTGTCATCAAATGAAGATGATGATTTGATTAGTGTTGTCTTGAAAAAATTGTCTCTTAAATGGTTCTTTGTTTTCTAAAGGATTTTAATTCCCTTATCTGGTCTAAAAATAATGTTTAAACAATTAAATCTCAAAAGGTAAGCCTGTTTGTCTTTTGGTATGCTTTTGGTGAATTTCTGGATTGATGGGAATTTTTTCCTATTTTTATAAGATTGAACATCACATTAGATTTAGGAAAGTTTTTCATGGAATGTTAGTGATATTTGACACCTAAGGTCCTGTTTGAAACATCAATATTAAAAGATGTGTTTGATTTTTTTTAGGGTAGAGGTTGGGTAGTATTTTGAGAAGATGTTTTGGAATGTGTTAGAAAAAAGGGGATTTTTAAAATTTTCATGTTTTAAATAAAAGGTTTAATTATTAAATGTCATGAAGGCCTAGTTGAATCCTTCTCATGATGTGAGATGTTTGTATATGGGGAACCTTTATAGGATGGATTTACAATCATGGGTTATCGTATATTGGTTTTTTGTTTGCGGTAGGAAAGTGTTGTGACAGAAGGTGATCCGAGTCATGTGTGTGTTGGCCTCCTACTAGCACTACTTTATTACCACTATGGGTTCCTAGGTGTATTCATGATGATATAGTGACGATATATTATGTTCCCCAATTAGACGGGTTGGTGAAATCTAGAGTTGTATACATTCAATGAGGGTTATGCCACTGGTGAGGCTAGGATAGTGCAACCAATTGGTTATTGACATAGGGGATTCGCCATACGCTGATAGGTGGTTCCAAACCAAGTATATCCATGGTCATATAGGGATGTTTTGAATTACCAATGGTTATTATTTATATTGCATGTTTACTTTCTGTTTTACTAGTTTTTATGCCTGTGTTGTTTCTCTTTTTCTATTTAACATTGCCCTAGTTTTCTTTAGTTGGGAACATGATTATAAAATGGCTTTTTGTTTTGGAAATGTTGTGTGTGGCATGTTGTTTTGTAAAATGTGGAAACCCTTATTTTAGTAACTGTATTAGAAACTACTGTCATTGGACTATTTGGGGATGGAAAAAACATGGATTCCATGGTTCCTCATTTTCATCCCTACTGAGAATTTTGCTGCTCATTCCAACTTTATCTTTCCAGTTGTAGGTTCTGTATCCTAATCAAGTTCCTGGTCCAGCTACTCAGTGGTGGAGAAGGTATGGTCTTGAGGTTGGTGGTGGCCAAGAGGGAACATAGCGATCTAATGGAAGTGGTTTAGTTTTTTTTTGTTTTGGTTATTGGTCTGTTTAGTTGTTCATTTATGTGTGATTCCATTATGTAGAATTCAAATGTTTTTAGTCTATTGGGTTTACTTATCTAGTCCTGTTTTTTAGGCATAAATCATTCCCATGTGTATATTTTGATTCCTGAAACTAGTTTCTAGCCCGTGGGGATTGGTAATGCCCTTTGGGCCATGCTGTTGACCAGCATGGGTAACTAGTTCAAGGTCAACCCAGGTTGGTTCGTGACATTAATTTTATGAATTAATTTATTCAGAAAGCTATTTTTTGATATATGAGGTTAAAATATGTTCATCAATGTCACCTAAAAAGTTAAGGACTTTCATATCAAAATCATCTCTTTGATACTTCTCTGGTATTATTCCCCTAATTTAATTTATGTTGTTAGTATACTATAATTTTGAGATATCATATCAGTGACTATATTTTTTCATGGTGTTTGTTTTTCAATTACCTGAAATATCTTTTAAGGGGTTTTGATCAATGTGCTTCTCAAGATGTAAGGTTTTTTGTGGTATAAATTAGGAATCATTGAGAGGTATTTATGTTATGTTCCATTTTTTTCATTGATTAGTGTATCCAATTAAATTTAATGTATAATAATTTAATATTTTAGTAATTTATATCAAATAATAATCCAAATTAGTTCCATTTCATCAAGTTGATTGTTACTCAATTCTTACCCTTGTTGTAATGATTTTTGGGAACTCATTTTTTTAATCATTTTTTAATATTCTACAACACATATTTCATATAATTTTTTTTCATTATACACTTTTATAATTTTATGTGGTATTATATCAATATTTTTAATAGATATACATTCCTAAAACATAAACTCATTGAAAATCATTTCTCACTTCTTGGGATATGTTCTTTTGAAAACATCCACATTCATTCTCTCGATGTCTTATAATCATGTTATTCAAGTATAATAATTTTCCTATACTCATTTCTATATATGGTGTGAACATTAAATTTTACATGTCTCAAATTGGATTATGTTCACCATGAAATAATGTTCTTCAATTGACATGGGGAAATGTGTTGGTGTGTGGTATTTTTTTTTAAATAAGGATAATTACTAAAAAGTTTAATAAGTCATGTTTGACCAATCACCATATTTATCTCGATGTGTTAGGATCATCTTTTCCCTTTTAATTAACATGAGATAAAATATCAATATTCCTGATCTTTATTGAAATGTAACATAGGTTGATTATGTATTGGTATTTTGTATGTTTCATTATCCAAATACCAAAGTTTTTATTAAGTAATAGAGTCCTTGTAAGACTGTATGAAACATATTATTGACTGTTATGATGAGTTTATTGCACTAATCAGGTGATGATTGGGGCCTAGAATTATATATCCCCTCATCGCATTGATGGGTATCATGAGACAAATTATGTTTGGGTATTTGGGGTATGCTTTCCTAATTCAGTAAGATATCTTGAATGTAATATCTTTTAAAAATTAATTAGATTGAAAAAGAACATAAAATTATTTTTTAATGTATATAATTAGGAATTCCATCAACATGCGGTCAGTATTATTGATATCTATGTTTTCATTTATATTCATGCATATTACATGCTCACAGTTTCTAGATGAATATGGATTCATGTTTATTACATATTCCTATAATAATATTTATGCAATGTTTATAACATGATTTCTTCCGTTGTATGTTTTCTCTTATTAAATATTTTAGGAGACCCCTTATAAGGTTTCTATTTCATTAGGTTATTATGAAAATTTGAAAACATGACATGTTTATAAGGATAACATATGTGGAAGAATTTTTCAGAGAATTTAAGGAAATATAATGGATTAATAATTTTCTTACGTATAGGTAGAAATGAATTTTAGTTAATAAAGAAAAGGGATTTATTAGAAAATGAGGACATTTAATTATAAAAATATATTAAACTGAAATTATAGTTGATATATAATAGATTAAATTAACCATTATTTATTTTAAAATTATAAATGGTTATATCAAGGATTTTACAGGTGGTAACAATGTAAGTATATAATGTATGGGTTACTCACATCAGATCTAGGAGTGTGGGTCTCGGGCATCACATTTGATATTAAAGGATTGGTTTAGACTACATTATATGTTGTGTAGTTTCTCAATGAAAACTTAAGAGTTGATAAGTTATGTTTGATCACAATTTGAAATGTATAGAAATCCATTTGGAAAATATATGAATCTATGTTTAGGTAATAAAGAATATTTTATTTAGTGATTAGGTTGAGAGTGTTTAGTGAAAATCCAATTAATATTTCAAAATATAGGATGACATCATAATGTTTTGCGAAATTCTAGAGTACATAGGTTTCCTAGAAAGTAGACCCCTATCTTGATATTGGAAAGTGGATGTGGTTATGGAATAGATTTACCTAGGGGTGATATATCTGAAAAGGGAATGTTAGAAATTAACTAAACTATGACCTGATACATGAAATAAAGTTTTTACTAAAAACATATATATACACTAATTGAGGATATAATTTGGCTAATTTAAATTCACATTAAAAACCATTATAAGAGATTTTAATATTTTTTTCTTAAATTTCCAAATAGGAAAATGACCATAGATAAAAATGCATTGAAAACCCATGATCATAGGTTGATATGAAATTATAATATGTTAAAAATAATGGTTTCATAAAGGAAGATATATTTAGTTTGATGTTCTCATTTTAATATATTATATATTTTCATAACCATTTTGTTTTAAGTATTTGGTTCAGAAAAATCAGGAAAATGAATCTAAGAAATGTTTGTTCCAAAAACCACTATATCTCATAACCAAATAAGGGAGAAAAAATAAATGGTTAAGAATATTTTTTTATTTTTGTAGTTATGATGGAAAACTTATGTTTCCAAGTCTTACTTAAGGTTGTTAGATCGATATTTTAATAATCATGAAATTAATATCAATTCTCATTGGGTAGTGATACTTAATGATTTTATTCCTGTATATTTTAAATGTTATGAGGATTATGTGAAACATATAAGGGTTGTTATTTATAAGTTTTAATTTAATGGTATGGAAAAATATATTAACTTGTATTTGTAACCATTAAATGTGATTCTATGAAAAGGTTATATTTTGGAGGATAACTATTTGAGAACACTAGATTATTGTATGGTTAAATCTAATATTTAATATGCACATGTTGTTGATATTATAAATGGTGGTTTATATTAAAGATGTAAGTTTTATTATAATTAGTAACCTTAGTATTGATAATTGAATCAAGATATTTTTATATATTTTTATCTCATTTATGGGATAGTGATATTTAGTGACTTGTGTGTTTACATATGGACTTGTGGTTAATTCCATTTTAGGGTCAAATGTAGAGTAAAGTTTGGTAGGAATATGAAATTATATTGTGGTTTAATGTCTTGGAGGTTCAAATGGTTTTGGGGAAGCTATGTAATTGAGTGAATATGATTAGGTATATACAATCGTTTTTATATCCTTGTAGGAATGGATAATATTTATTGAGTAAGGATAAGTTTTATTTTAAGAACAATGATTTCAAATATTATATAGATTATAATATTTCATGAAACATCATGGTAATTAAGGATCCTGATTTTAATGAATAGGTTGATAAGTTTGAGAGAATCCAATTAAAAGTAACCAAGGCTAAACCAAGAATTATACATGTCAAATTGAGAGTGATATGGTTAAACATTGAGCAATAAGAACTATAAGGTAATATGATATTATTATAATGTAAACAACCTGAGGTTAAAATTTCCCAGATTTATTTATAAAATTTTTATAATAATTATTTTTACTCATGTTAAATATCTTTGTTGTAGTAGTGGTTCAAGAATGCATGATACAAGTTAACAATGGACACCAAAAACGATATCGAAATTTCCCCAAAAAACAACCTAAAGGGATAAGGGATGGAATGAGTAATGTTATGACTGTGAAAAACTAGATATCCATAATTTTAATTAAAAATGTGAACGTAGTTGAAATTCAAACACACTAATGAATAGAATGATAGAATATCATATAAATTCATGTGATAAAGTTGATGAAGGAATGAAGATTCGGTTTTCTATATGTCCAAAATTTGAGAAGAATAATGAGTAAATTTCCTAAAAGGGACATGGAAATTCTTTTATTTTGGTGATGAATGTCATAATACATGTAAGTGTTAGGGAAGTATAAAAGTTATAAAAATTCATTGATTCAATTTCAAGAGAGTCGGGCATTATGAAACGCAATGATCCAATCAAAGGGCCAATGAGGGAAATCATCACCAACAACCAAGTGATGAAGGAAAATCCAATCATATCTAATATAGGTTCTTATTTATGATTTTATATTGTCATGTGTCATGAATATTTTCACCTACTATTAGATTCTAACATCTCGGTTTCGGGTACCACACAATGGTTCCTCGTACATTGTTGGAGATATGGCCTGAAGAGAATTTCCTCGAATTCCAAAGGATACTAACTAGATGTGATGTCCTTGGGTGTGATAGTGGGGAAACGATGCCCTGATTGGTAAAGTAATACTACAACAAAATATAAATTTGTAGTAGAAATAGTAATACCGAACAATTAAAGTAAATAGCATAAGAATGATAGTATAAACACTACAGCATATATATAAATAAATGATTCATGTCAAATGTATCAAGGAATGTAGTTAAACAAGTCCCAATACAGAAAATACAATACTAAAACCAAATTACATAAAACAGAAAACTCCAATAGCATCACAAGCCCCATCTTGGTCCTATGCTCTCTAGCTCCACAACAATCAAGTAGCTGATAAAGATGGGTTCTTTTCTCTATCTATACCTACCAACATATAATCTTTTTGTGTCCAAAATAATGACCAAAATAGTGTGTGAGATGAATCTCAGTAGGCAACAACAAAATGATCCATGCCTAATAGTCAGAGAATATATATATATATATATAGCATTCAATATACAAAATGATGAAATAAACTATGAAGTACTCAAAAGTCAACAATATTATAGTTTCAAGTAAATTAATTTACATTTATTAATAATTCAATCCATTGATTAATGTGACCTTGTGATCTATGCTATGATTTGTATCCCCCTATGTAGTGGTAACAAAGCAGATGTCATAGAAGACCATCTAAACAAACAAGTGAATCGAGTCCAAGTTTATGATTTGGCTTAGCAGGCTCATCACAATCATACAATCATTCACAAGAAATGATTTGGGAAGTTTCTCATAGTATAACCCCTCTGGTTCAACATATCATCAATTCAATAAGTAATAAAGATTAATGACCCTCGGGGAAAACACACACAATCTAAAACCTTTGGTCCAACATAGCACTGAACATTTACAAACAACCACCTAGGTAGCTTTCACTGTCAATAACCCCTGGTCTTCATGGAAATAATAAATATAATGTCCCCCTAGAATCCCTCGCAGTCAATTACCTATGTTCCAACATTCATTTAATAATTACCCTCTAGGTAGCTCTGCTGGTATATACCCCTATGGTCTACAACCCCATGGCAGCTCTCATAGTTAATACTTATGTTCAACAATAACAACAATTATTCATAAATGACCCTACCTCAAGAAGATCACATAGTCAATATCCCATGTAAATACTTTCACAAGGTGAAACACATTCATCTAAAATAACTAGTAACTCCATTGTAAAAACACTAGGCATGGAAACAATACAGGCATAACATGCTTCTTAGACCCAACGACCATAATCAATCAAACATGGAAAACACATCCATAATCATGGAATAAAACCTTGTGCATAATCAAACAACCCTTTCTCATAAAACACGCCATAAATGGTCTTAAATATGGTTAACTTCCAAGGAAACACAGTACCCTAAACATGGGTGTTCGGAACTTTTAGCATATATAATTCAATGAAAAATAAGTAAAGGCACAAACCACTTACCTCGATTTAGTACGGTGAACACTCTTGAACGTTGGACCTTGAATCGGAATAGAATGATGTATATATATATATAAAGGATAAAAATAATCAACCCTTGATATCTTATGATAGGGGAGAAATCAGGAAGAGAGGATCTAGGGGAAGAGAGAACTCACCGGTGGGAATCCAACGCACCTAGCGGCGTCTCTATCCGAACTCATACAGAGGAATGGGAGGGGATCGAAGATCTTCATCCATACATCACTCTCATGTATGAGACACAAGAAGAATAAGGTGTATCTAGGGATAATAAATGACCCTGATACAACTAATAAAATAAAAAGAAAAGTACATGGCATGTTTATTTAATGTACATGTTGTGTACCAACATTAACCATCCCCCACTTTAGGCGGTCTTCCTAGTCACCATCACTAGAATTTACTCATCTATTACATGTCCAGTACATGGCTACACACGGCAACCAAATACATGGAGTGTACTCTTAAGTAAACAATGTGTACTTATAAAATTTCCCCTTTCATCCTTTTTCCTAAAAAACAACCCGAAATAATGATATATAAATTAAATGAAGATTCAGGTTCCTACAAACTTCCCCCCTAAAGAAAATTCATCCCTCAATTTATCTTGGAATGGTGGTGGATAAGATACTTCAAATAACTTTGTCAACTATGATCGTATGTAGGGCTCCCTCTCCTAAGTCTTGTCATGTACTCTCCCATGCTGCCATAGCATCCATACCATATGAACAGATCGGATGTCCCGAACTGAATCTGGTCACCCCTAATACTTATAGAAAATCCATCCCATGAGAAGACCCTAAGGGCGTTTCCCTATCCCCATGGGCTGGAACAAGTTCATGGTTATCAATAAATTTGTTTTGGGAATTTTTTACCTGAGTATGAAAGCATAAAACATTAAAAACAATCAATAATAAGAATCTGAAATTATCATGACAAACAGGTCTTAACAAAAACCAGATCTGAATAAATGGTTTTATATAAATTTCAAGAGGTCCAAAAATAAATAAAAATAGTATAAAATCATACTCAAAGAGTCCCCATGACAAGGGTTCATCAACATCAAGCCATCTCCACAACACCGTGCAATAGGAGTGCACTAACTACCTGAAAAGCCATCACCCAAGGCTTTTCCATTACCTGTGTTAAAAATAATGAAGTCTAAATAAAACCAAGGGGTGTAACTAGAGTGTGATACTATTACCAATAGGATAAAACCCAAATATTCTATTGATTATGAAATACAAGGTGAAAAAGCAGGCAGTTTTAATATGTAAGGAAAAGTATAGTTAAATTCCAAGAAATGCAACTTTCATTTGAAAACAATTTTCACACTAAAACATTAAATTTTTTTAACAAATTTGAATAATAAATGTTATATAATATAATTTATAGCCATGTACACTCTAATACAAGGGAAAATACCAAAAATCCATTGAGAACCAAAACCGGGAACACCCCTAGCACTAGATAGTCTAGGGCCCTATGTACCTCATACCTCGGTGTAAAGTAACCATAGAAAAATATGTTCCCATGCATGAGCCACTAGTATGGAACATACCCATAACCTATTTAGAGTTTTCATTATCCAGACGCTATGTGAAATAGGCAAAAAAAAACCCATCTGGATCACTAGCGTACTAGTACATATCCGCCGACCTAGGTTCCCAGGATTCCCCCTTTTGTGATCAAACAATTTCATCATTATAAATACATCCCTTTGAATATAAAAACATCACTAATTATCACATAAAAACAATAAAGTATCTATACACACTTTATACCACTTAAAACACACAATAGAACATTTTGATTTTTAATAAAACAACTTCTCAAAATATCGCATTGTTTTGCACCGAAAACCCCTTGAAATACCCAATTTTCACAACATATGCTCACTTATAAGTCACCAAAACAAAAATGGAATTCCATTAACATTCAATGATACCATAAAATAAGTTATAGGGAATCCCCATATAAACCAAGAAGTGATATCATTGTAAAACCTCTATTTTCATACAAACATGGCACTTAAAGTCCATATGCTTCACAAACACCATTAAAAAAAATTTTCACAACAAAAACCAAAGGAGATAGACATTAAAAACATTATTTTATGACCTAATATATTTAAATAAAATCTACTAATAAATTATAGTATAGCCCCAAATGAACCAATAAAATATTTCTACAAAAAAACCACCAATTTCACATAAGAATGGAACTTAAAATTCATTTCCTTTACAAATAGCACTATTTTTTTTCACCAATAATCAAGTGATATAAACATTCAAATGTTATAAAAATAGTAATCTAAATCACACGGATAACATACAAAACAGAATCAGCTACCACAAGTGTAAAAACCCTCAAATCATTGTGTGAAAGTTTAATCGCACCCCCTATGCACCACCAATGAGTTAAAACAGACCTAAAACCAGAATTTCATACCATGTAACACAATATCAAACCCTAGTTTCGAAAAACTACTATATGGACATTAGGAATATCAAGAATAATGGAAGAAACCCTAATAAAATGAGATCAAGAATGATAGAAACCCACTTACATGATGGATCTTGAAGAAATCTCCCAAAATACACTACTACCTAAATTTCCAAACGGCCAAATATTCAAGTGAGGTTTGAAAAAGGATTAGTAGGTCATGTTGGAACTTTCAATAGCGAAAGAAGAGCGAGAAATTAAGGAGTTACGATGGAAACAAATTACATCTTCAAATCTGTACGATTCGAGAAATCTTAAGAGTTTTTCCCTTAATCCATGAAGTAAATCAACTCAAAAGTTGTAGAAGCGAAGCCGGTGTCACACCTAGGGATGTTTTATTTGAGTGGAAAGTGTAATCCCTGAAAAACTGAAAAAAATAAATATGTTATTAAATAAACAAAATTTGTTTTTAAAACTAGATATGGGCTTCTGGGCTGGCCCAATTTCTTAAATAAAAACTGATATCCACCATGATTATGGAATCTTAAAGGGTACAAATTAATATGAAGGTGTTAATAGGTCAGGGGAGGCCATTTTGGAAGTATAATGAGTTAATAATGTTGAAAATTTAAATAGTTATAAAATAAAAAAATTGGTTTTTAAATCTGGAAATGGGCTCACGGTTTGGCCTAAATAATAAAAACTCACCCATTCCTCCAAAATGAATGGGAATCCCCAAAAAAAATCAAGAATGGAAATTAAATAAAAAATACCTTTAAAATAAGTCATGGTTGTGACATCGTCCATAGAGTTACTTCGTTCTACAATCAAAATTCCAAATATGGTGCTCCTCGAAAGATGCATCCACTTCCTCCACAACCTCCTCATGTTGAAAAATATGAGATGGGTCTTAAAAGTAATGTCGTATCTAAGAAACTTAGAAGATTCCATGCATATCCTGGTACCTCTAAGATAACTGGAACCAATAAGAAACCTGACCAACTCACTCCAAAACCTAAAATAGCCAGACGTATCTCGGTGATAGATTCCCTTGTCTCTTAATCCTTCGGTGTCCCTACCTCGGTGTGAAACACAAGAAAACATGATCCCCGTGCTCGAAATCCTGAGGTTGTCTCCGTCGATTGGCCTAGGATTTATGGCATTACTATGCAGTATCCAACCTCTTCTGAATCAACTCCACCTGCTCAGTGGTCTCCTGGACAAGACGAGTTCCCAAAATTGCCTCCTCTCATGCCTCCAACCAACATAGGGGTGATCGGAATGGCCTACCGTACAAATCCTCATAAGGTTCAATCTGATTATTTTCTTGAAAACTATTGTTGTAGGAAAAATCCACTAGGGGATATGTCTCTCCCAAGAACCCTCAAAATCTGGGACACATTATCAAATAGCGTCCTCCAAAACTTGAATAGTGTTCTAGGATTGGCCATCTATATGGAGATGGTAAGCTATACTCAGAAGTACCTGTGTACCCAAAGCCCTATATAGTCCCTACAATGCAGAAGAAGTAAATCGGGAATCCCTGTCTGAATCAATAGAGTGCTAAACCCCATGATAACATACAATATTATTGATGTAAAACCTTCTATGGTCATCAACACTGATGTTTTCCATGATTTGAATGAAATGAAACCCCTTCATGATTCAGTCAAAAACAACCCAAACTACATTATTCTCTCAAGATGACCTCGGTAAACCCATCACAAAATCCATCCTGACATCATTCCACTTCCACTCTGGAATGGGTAGATGCTGTAAAATACATGCTAATCATTGATGATTCTCCCTCACCTACTGATAGGTGTAACATCTAATGAAAAAACCACCTACGTACCTCTTCATACCTGGCCACCAATAATAACGGTTTAGATCTTGATACATCATGGTGACACAATGATAAACATACCAAATTTAGGAATCAAAATCTCATAACAGCTCCTCATGTATGACTAATGACACCCATACGTGCCCCTGAAAATTCAAGACATCATCCTCACCTATGGTCCAACCAGGATTAGGGTCCTCACCTGACACTTTCTCATATAGGACTAGGCCTTCAGAATCTGATAGCTGCCTCTTTCACATTCGATCTAGAAGAGTAGAGGTAAAAAATATATAAGAAAGAAATGTTTTCCCATATGGACCGTGCACCTCAAAATTCATCTTATATAATAGATCAATAAACTTCCAATCACTTCTGGACTCTTGAATTGTTTGTATATGGGTTCTACTTCTCAACACATCAGCCAATGCATTGCCTTTCCTAGGCATGTAGGAAAGCTCAAAGTCAAATGAATGAAGGTACTCAACCCACCTCCACTATCTCAAATTTAGATCATCCTGTGTAAAGATATACTTGTGGAATTTGTGTTCAGTGAACACCACAAAATGATCTCCCAAAAGATAATGTCGTCCTAAGTGTAAAGCATGCACAATTAGTGCTAGCTCAAAATATTTTGTTAGGAAATTACCCTCATGTGGCCTCAACTACCGAGACCCATACAGAATGACTCCATCCCCCTACATCAGCACTGCTCCCATCCTGATACCTAGTGCATTACAGTAAATGCTGTAACTCATACCCATCTCTAAAAAAATTAGTATTGGTGCTGAATCAATCTCTCATTCAACTCCTAAAAGTCTGAATCACATGAATTTGTCCACAAGTACATTTCATGCTTTATAGTCAAACCCGTCAGTGGCACTTCTCTAAATGAAACATCCTGTATAAAGTGCCTATAGTATGTAGCTAGCCCTAGAAAACTCCATACCTCAAAGACGTTCTTCGGATGCTCCCAGGAAACTACTGCTCTCACATTCACTGGGTATACTAACACACCTGTCTCTGAGATGACGTGATCTATGAAATGAATATGGTCCATCCAAAAGAGGCATTTTGAGAGCATATCATACAACTAATTATCTCTCATTGTACCCAATATGATTTCATGATGGGTGGAATTTTTGTGTTGAGTATGAAAACACACCAAGATATCTTCCATGAAGACAACCAAAAAATAATCCAAGTAAGGATGGATCACTCGATTCATCAGTGTCATGAAAACTACTAGCAGGTTTGTGAGACCGAACGGAATTACCAAATACTCGTATAGACCATACCTACCCTGAAAGGATGTAAGAGGTATATCTAATGGTCTAACACAGAATTGATGGTAATTGTATCTCATGTTAATCATTTAGAAAACTAGGGATCCTTGAATCTGATCAAAGATATCATCAATCCTTGTAAGGGATATCGGTTCTTCACCTTCAATTGGTTCAGCTTCCGATAATCCACATAAAGTCTGAGGGTATCTACCATCATCTTCGTAAAAAGTTCAGGGAACCCCATGGAGATGTATTGGGTCAGATGAAACATTTTTCCATCAACTCCTCTAACCTCTTATTGAGCTCCTGCATCTCTAGTGTAGCTATTTTATACATAATAATGGACAATTGTGCCTCTCCTAGAAAAATCTCAACAGATAAATATACCTCCCGCTCCAAAGGTAAACCTAAAAATTCATCTGGAAACACATCTATGAAATGATCCACCACTGGGGGAAATTCAATCTGTGAAGTCCCCTAGTCATGTAGATATAAACTAGAAATATGGGATGTAATGTCTTCTAACTCAAAATGCTTGGGTCCAACTCGTCTAATCTGAACATCCCATAGTCCCTTGTGTATAAAATTCCTGCACTCTGGTGAAGTAAAACTCACCCTACGATGATAGTAGTCAAAGAAGGAATGAATGTAGACCAACCGGTCCATTCTGAAAATGAAATCAAAGCCTATCATCTCTATGACATAGAGGACCCATAAGAATTGACAACCGCCTACCTCAAGAGGGAACTCCTTTCACTAACCTATAGTGTCCTTCCTAATCCCCAACCGAGTGTCTAGAGTCAACATCCTTATAAGTTAATATAAAGATCCCAAGGCTCTCCGCAATAGAAAAAAATATATAACTATGGGAATCCAAATATCAAAAATTGTAGAATCTAAAACTAAGGCCACTAGAATTGTACAACTAAATTTAGGTGGTCCGAGATCCTGCTCTTATTGGGTCTACTCCACTACAAAAGTCTTACATGTACCATGGTCCTATGAAAATGTCTGACTACCCTGAGCTAATCCACCCTGATGTCACTGAAAACCTGTAGCCTGACTACCACAGCCACGACGTCCTCCTCGGCCTGAAAGGTCTGACAAACTCCAATTCCCTAACTGATGAGTAACTCGTCGCCCTTTTGTCGAATGTAGAGTCATAGCAGAACCCATATTAGTCACTACTGCTAAGAAAAATTGGAAAAAATGATGAATATGACCAATATTTTTAGGGACCAGCACTCAACTAGGTCCTTCAGGCAATGTGGTCTCAATAGCCAACTCTTCTCGCATAGGTAGCATACCACCTGGATTCCTAAAGAAACATCACATGAAATCTCCCAATGGAACTTCCTGATATCTATAGCAGGAGTACCATCCCTGGATACTGAACTACCCTAGCTCATTATTCCAAACTCCCTCAGCTTACACTCAGTAATCCATGTATGGTTCACTATAGCCATTAGCAAAGTCATATTGAAGACATTCACCTATTATCAGATGTCATACCTGAGACCATCCTCTAATCTCCTATCCATATATAACTCTTCACCTCCCAGAACAAGTGTGAATCACTGATGCTCTAGAAAACAGGATGAGTAAACCATCACTGAAAGAGCACCCTGCTCCAAATGCATGAACTCTCGGTCTCGATCATCCCTCAATGTCTCGAGGTAGAAGTAGTCATAGAAGGTCCTCTAAAACTCTTCACATACCATATCCCGATGACATCCCACCTATGAGATTACATCCAAACATATCTTGGAGGAATCACGTAACATGTACATCGTGAGCTTCACCCTCCTCTCCGGAGGCATTTCCAGATGTTCAAAGATAGAAAGCATGGACTCTAAACATGACCCTACAACATGTGGTTATACATCCCCTAAAAAGTGGGAGAATTATATTATTGGAACACCCTCGTTAGCTCTACCATAGACAGGGTAGGATGTGGTGTTCCCTGGAATGTCTATAACATCTTCAAAAAGAATTCTCAGAACTGTTCATGAGCACCTGTGTCAGGTATAACAGCTAATTCCAAGAGGGGCACGATGGGAGGATCTGTTGGTAGTCCCTGATTTTCACTTTCCGGTGTCTTTTCATCCCCCTATACCAAGTGTAAAACTGCAAGATGTCTCGGTGGAAAGAATATATATGGTCAAGCACACACTTCAGTTAAATATTATCAAGGATTGAAACTTATAATTATAAGAAAGGAATAAGAGAAAAAAACATTCATGTTTTACAAAACATGGTTGCACGACACGTATAACCCCAACATGGTGTGTTCCCTTAAGTTTCAACATGTATGTTTACCTCTTCCAAACCTGGTTGTGTAACACCCAAACACACGGGGTGATCATCTTATGACATGGTGTGTAGTTGAATTTTATGTCCTGTCCAAGTACTTCCACAGGGCTAAACCACATGGGGTATACCAGTGAAACACTACACGACGCATTCACCCAAGGAACAACATGTTCTAGATATGTCCCATCAACCTATGTCAGTAGTCACATTGCCAGACACGAGGTCCAATCTTCCTGGATTGAATAAACTAGATACGGTTTTTACAATCTATGTTTCATCCACCCATGCCATTAGTCACAATGCTGGACATAGGTTTCTTACAACACAGAGTGTATAATCCAGACACATCACGTTCTACTAAAATTTTTCGTACCCCATGTCTCTGCTTACACATTTAGTAAAAGGGCCAAAGGATATAGGGTGTGTATATATTGTACATGATGTGTACTTAATAAAAGTTGTTTCATCTATAACATAAGAACATGTGGAATGTGTTCATAACACCACACACTATGTTATTTGGTATTCTAGATATTAAGCCTCTAAAACATCTATAAAACCCTTAAAAACATAAATATTTTTCCAAAAAATGAAAAATTATGACTCGTGAGAGCCTATACTCCAACGAATAAATGTTTGGCATCCTTATCTGTATCATAACATGAAAGAAAATCAATTAATGTTCAATCATGATCCACCAAGTTCTGATCCAGGAGTGCCCACAACACCTCAGGGACCAAATTTTGGCATCCATTAAAATTAAACATTACACATTCCAGTACCTGATCAAAATAGTTGGTATTCTATCACAACAACATTCATATCTAGCACAACATCTATCACAACATCATGAAATTAGTAACGAATCCTAAGTGGAATGATAATAATGCATGAAATTTGATCTCTAGAATGTGCCTATATGATGCATGAGATGGGATACCCTCATCTCATAATGTTTCAACCGAAAATGTCCAAAATAATATCAATGATAATAGCACAAAACATGTGAATCACCCAGCGGTGAAATCAAATCGACTGTAAAATTTGAAAAACCAGAAAAATTTCAATATTTGAGGTAACATAGATTTTACCTACACAAATGTTAGCTCGTAGGCACAACTTATTACCAACTCCATATTCTTTCTTATCCCTATATATAGGCTCTAAATAGCAAGATGAAGCAGAAAATAACAACTCTGATACCACTTTTTAACATCCTGGTTTCAGGTGCCTCCCAAAGGTTCCCCGTACCCCGTTGGTCACATGGCCTCAAGCATGTTTCCCTGAATGGCAGAGTCTACTATCTAGCAGAGAGGTCCATGGGTGTGATAGTGGGGAATCTATATTCCATTTGGCAGATAAATGCAGTGGAGACAAATAGAAAATAGTAGTGGAAACAGTAATACCATACAACAGAAGTAAACATCAGAAGATTGATAGTATAAACACTACTGCATATATATAAATAAATGATGACTATCACATATATCTAGGAATTTATCCAAACATGAAATAATGATGGAAATACAATACTAAATCCAATGTATAGAAAACAGTAAATTCCAACAACATCGCAAGCCACAGGTTGTTCCTATACTCTCCAGATCCACAATAGCCAGGTACCTAATGAAGAAGGGAACTTTACCTTATCTATACCCGCAACAATATAATCTGTTTGGGTCCTAAAGAATGACCAAACATGGTGTGAGACGAATCCCATTAGGCAAATACCAAAACATATGTGCCTAATAGTCAGTGAATATATATATATATAGTCAACAATATAAAAAAATGGAGAAATAAACTAGGAAGTAATCAAATGTAAACAATCTTACAGTTTCAATTACATTAATTTACATATATTAATTATTCAATCCATTGAATAATGTGACCGTGAGATCTAGCCAATGATATTTATCCCCCTATGTAGTAGTAACAAAGTAGACATCTCAGAAGACCATCAAAACAAACAATTGAATCGTGACCAGGCTTGTTCTTTGGCTTGGCATGATCGTCACAATCATACAATGATTATCTGGAAAATGTCTAGGAAAGTTCTCAAAATAAAACCCCTCTAGTTAAACATATCATCAATTCAATAAGTAATAATGAATAATTACCCTCTTTGAAAACTCACAAAGACTAAGCCCTTTGGCCCCACATTACACTAAACATTTACAAACTACCACCTGGGTAGCTCTCACAGTCAATATCCCTTGGTCTTCACAGTAAAAATAAATATAAGGAACCCCTGGAAGCTCTCAAAGTAAATGACCTATGGTCCAAAATTCATTTAATAATGACCCTTTGGGTATCTCTCACGGTCTATACCCCTCTGGTCTATGAACCTAGAACAGCTCTCACAGTCAATACCACTAGTCAACATTAACAAAAATTATTTATAAATTATCCTACCTTGGGAAGCTCCCATAGTCAATTCCCCTTGGCTATAAATTCACAATGAAAAACACATTCATCTCAAATAAGCAGCAACACAACCCTAACAACGAGAGGCATGGAAACAATACAAGCCTAACATGCTTCCTAAACCCAATGGCCATAATCAATCAAACATGAAAAAAACATATCCATAATCAATGTATTAAACCTTATGCATAATCAAACAACCCTTTCTCATCAAACACACCATAAAATGTCTTAAACCTGGTTATCTATCAAAGAAACACAAAACCATCAACATTGGAAATTGACGTTTTTATCGCATATAATTCAATGAAAAAAAGGAAAGGAACAAACCACCTACCTCAATGTTGTACGTTGAACACTCTTGAATGTTATACATGAATAAACCTAGACCTACATAGATATATGATAAGGTTAAAAATTATCAACCCTCCATATATCATGAGAGAGGAGAAATCAAAAAGAGAGGCTCTAGGGAAAGAGAGAACTCACCGGTGGGAATCCAATGCTCCTAGCAGCATCTCAATTAGAACTCAGACAGAGGAACAATAGGGGCTCAAATATCTTCAGTCATATGTCGCTCTCTTGTATGAGACATGAGAAGAAGAATTTGTTTCGGGGGATGATATGTGACCTTAGTCCAACTAATCAAATGAAAAAAGTACACAATTTGTTCATTTAATGTCCATGTCCTATACTAGCCTCAATCATCCCCCGCTTTAGGGGGTCTTCAAGGTTACCCACACGGACATGTACTGGGCCGTTACAGGGCTAGTACACGGTAACACGTGCCAACTGAGCACACATCATGTAATCCTATGTACACGGAGTGTACTTATAAAATTTTCCTTATCTTCCTTTTTCCTAAAAAAAACCCGATATAAATATCAATACCTAAAATGAAGAGTTGGGTTCTTACAATGATATTGGGTTATGAATAAAAACTTCAAGTGGTATAATTATCATATAAATAATTTTCAGGTATTGTGGAAAGTTATTAAATATGGATATAGATCTCCATCCCTTAGTAGAAGTCTATATTAAATTAGGAAGAAGTTATCTATATTTAAAAATATCGTATAATAACTTTTCATATAGATAAATAACTTTCTACATCCTAAAAACACATGGTCATCTAGTAATGTATCGTTAATTATGATTTCCCTATAGAAATTATTCTAATATTATGAGTCAAATTCAAAGGACACAATTTATTTAATAGGTTATAATATAACACCCAACGGTTGTAATATATGATAAAATTTAAAAACATTAACGTGTTCGACAGTATTATCCACACATAATAATGAACATGAATGAAACTGTGATTTATTTAGGTAAAATCTATATATATATATATGTATATTCATAAAAAATATTCATTGAATTAGTTGTAATAAATAGGATTAACTACTTTACGAAATATATTCATAAATAAGAAAATAATATTTTAATATTAAGGAATCCAATTAGTTCTCCGAACATGACTATCAAGTTCATTTATTATTTAGAAATGTATTTCTCTAAAATGTTCATATTTATTTGATATGAATTTTTATTTCAATAGACATTCTATTAATGATGGGAAATTATTTTTGATGTTAATAATTTTTTTACACCTATTTAGTTATTAAATAATATGAAATTAGAAAAATAATATTTACAATTTTATAATTTCATTTTCAAATAAAATCATGGTTTCATTGTATTTTTGTGATTTTATTTAAAAATTAAAATTTTAAATATTTGAAAATGTAATTAATAAAATCAAAATTATTTTTTAATTCATAGTATAAAAAATTAAATATTAATAAATTTTTATCTTCTTCTATAAAATTTGGTTTATAGAAAAAAAATTTGTTTTCATGAAACATTTAATTTCTATGAATTTATCATTGTATTAAAATGATCTATATGATTACAAAACCTGTTACATGATCAAATATAAATCAATGAACTAAAATTATGAATTTTAGAATAATATTTGTTCTTATAAATCCCTTGTGCATTATTTTTAGAAATAGAATAAAATGTTACTTTATTAATAAAATTATTTTCAGCCAATTTTTTGAATCAAGTATTTTCAAGGGAGATTCTATTTTGTCTTTCCATTAATGCATAATATCCTTTTATATAATTTTTAATAAATAAATTTACGCCATTAAAATCAGTGTCCACAAATATTTTATCTTATTTAAAAATTAAATTCCTAAAAATGTATTTTTAAAAAAATTACATGTATAGGTGTGTTTATTTTAAAACTAAATTTTGACACCATTAGAAATTGTATTTGATAAAATTATTTTAATATTCGATATAAAAAGTATAAAATTAGGTAAATGGATTGATCTTATTCTTTGTAATTAAAAATAATTTATCTGCTTATAAATTAATTAAACAGGTAAAATTATATTAGCGTAAAAGATAAAAGTTAAAAAAACCCTAAAGTAGTCAATATTTTCCACAAAGGAGTGGTTGAGGTGTGTTTGGACCCACAATCTCTATCCCCACCACTCTTGTCCATTTTTTAGCCCTTGAAACTTCAGTAGTAACCTTAAAATTTTAAAAGTGTAAGGGTTACTCCATAAATTACCCTTATAACTGAAAATTAATATTTTTATTTCAATAATAAATTTTACAATTATATTGGTAACCCATAAAAAAGTCCAGAAAACACCAAAAATTAAAACTACCCTTCTCCTCACTAATAATAGAGAAACATATCTACTACTTCATGACTAGAATTTTCTTCTAATTTGTACATGAAATATTTCCACATTTATCTTGAAAGATCCCTCTCCCATTTTCAAAATCATATGGTCACCAGTAGTTACCATAAATTCATCATTTTCATGGATATTTACAAGGAAAATTCAAGTCCCTAAAAAGTGTAGTACCAACTAATAAATATTTATTCATGATTTCCTTTAGTCAAATTTATTCTACGATCACTAATATAATGATATTAGTATAACATATAAACTTAAATGTTGCTATATTATGGGTATTATCATTATCTAATCTTCAATCCCATTAATTAAGAAAATGAGATCATTGTTTGTTCATTGGTGTGAAACACCTCAACAATAAGAAACATCATTAATTTTTCATAACCACCCATTATTAATGGTTCCTAGAATAGAGTTACTGAATGAATAATAAGTTTATTGTATCATTAATGTTCTAGTATGAAAAAATGGAGTAAATATTTATGAAATGATCAAAAAAATTCATTATTAATTTAATCATTTTAAATAAGCATACTAAGTGGATAATATTTTATTCAAATTTTGTATGTCATGACCTGACCCACCGAGGCCTTTCAAGCCATCGGTAAGTCGAGAGAGACTCCCCAATCCAACCTCAAATATTCTAGAGGTTGGATACATGAATCGAGTAGTCATATCATGAACCTAGGAGATCATAGACTAACGTACTTGAAAACACACAAACACCTAAAACCACTAACATCTTGCTGAAATATAAAAATTCAATTTACACCATATTCAATTCTTATATCTAAATCCAACATAATAGTTTGAAACAAGTATATGAAGGTATAAAGGGATAAATAAAATCCCACCAAAGTTGTAAAAAGCCTTAAATCTTCTATGAAGGATGGGACTACTGTCAATTGAAACTCATAGAACCAATCATTGTCCATCTAGATCAACTATACTGCACCTTCCCTGGGTCTACCAAGAACTGTATCATAAGGCATGCCATATACAAAAGTCATGAAACCTTTGGGAAGACCCAATTTAGATGTGATTATATATATAACTAGTAGGATACCATGAAATCACCAAACATAAAGAATGAATATAGTAGTTAGCTCATAATCATATAGGTATGTCAATCAGAATATGAGACTTTACAAAAATAATATTCAAGGCATACTCGATATAGAAAAAATTATCAGGGAAAGGTAAAAACCAAAATACCATCCTAGGTTTATGCTTGATCCATTAAGGTAAAAATCATTTGGGATATCTAAATCCATGAGTCTAATAACACTGATGGCGCACATCTGTGAGGCCATGCTCATAGGGATACGTCATGAAGAAGTACTCACTAGAACACTAAAGGTATTGATTCAATAATAGGGGATGAATCCCATGTCCAATGGGGTATACATGAACCAATATAGAATAACCCATAATGTATGGGATTAAATGACCATGAATGTTGTCTTTGGATTTCTGAATCTACCTATAGAATAATTGAATGATAGAGGATCACACCCTAGACCTCATGGAGGAAACTTGGATGCTATCTGAGACTAATCCTATAATGGGGAACCAATCTTATTCCTAGGATTTAATTCCTCATTGTACCCTCATATGGATGGACCAATGGAATACGCCCTATATATAATGGTCTAAATTAAAAGATTAATGGAATAAACCTTCATTATAAAATGTACACGACATGTACTTGGAGTACAAGACATATACCACTAAGTCTAGACCAGCCTATGTTAGTCCCTTTGTCTAACGACCTATGCTTGTGTACCCTTGTCATGCTCGTGTGGACTTTTCATTCTCATGTTGTAATAATAGACTAAGTAACCAGGTCGTGTATGAGTATATGGTCATGCCCTTGTACTTTAGTCGTGTTTATGCACATAATAATTCCCATATATATAGCTGTGTTCGTACCTTTTTTACCCCATGATTACATTCAGAATTATCAGTCATGGGTCACATGGAATGTGGTAGGCTTCACAAAACATGTTATATTTAACTCCATTTAACACCCAAACCACTTTATAAAAGGATATACATGACATGTGTTCATTTTAAGAACATGATATGTATGTTGAGATTTTCCAAAAATCCATAAACACTCATGATTCATCACCCACGCGACAACTATCTATACATACGATATTAATCAGGATCATAGATCCAAAATCTAGGTCATAAAACACCTATTTCCTCACCAAGGGAAATTTCTAGCCACCCATCCACCATGGAACCACCTCCCCTCACACCACGTCATCGCAATACCAAACAATGAACAACATATCCTGATCCACAGATGATGTATCTCCAATGTGTGGTCGCACTATATCACACCTCGACTATGCCCTCGATCATAACTCATGTCCTCTATGAATGATATATTGTGTTAATTATTTAATGCACAATTATCGATTTATGGGTATTCGTCAAAATAGAGGGAAATGGGAATACCAATGATAAACGCACAAATAAAAATTAAAGAAAATTAAAAAACTAATATTTGAGGAACGGACCTCAACCATTGTTCTATTGGAACTCAATGAATTGATATGAAAATTATGAATTAAGATAATTAAATGATGTTAAGAAAATCATAACTCCATGTATAAAATCTAACAACTGTAAATCATCCTTCGACCCATGAATAAATTTGTTAGTAGGATTTATTCATGTTTTACATGGAATAAAAAAATACTAGATTAAAACAAACACATAAAATTCTATACCATGAGTTTATATTAATTTATAATAAATAATATTTTTGCGCCATTATCAATGATGAGATCGAAAAACTCCTTGAAATTGATCTCATGAAATTCGTTTTCGAATCCATGGGATCAATTAAGCTTCTAATTATTGATTGATCATGTGATAACTATTTATAAATAGACACAATTATTAAGTCATATGAATTATGTGGGAATAATGATACCTCCATGGACTCATGAAAAGATACGAGAGTTAATACTCATGAAAAGTGGAAAATATATGGGTCGGTGATGCCTATAACCCCACCAAAACATAGAAAAATCCACATTGGTGAGGGAGAACATCCCCAAGTAATGAATTGTGTGATCACAAGATTCTTACACCTCATAAAGTTCGATGAGTAATATAAGGGATTACACGGAAATTGTATGAACTTTGTGTGATCATTTCTGTGACTGTAGGAAGGTTCTATAACATGTCATATGGTTCATGTGAATGGACTATGTCATGTCGGCCAGATCACATGATGACTCATTAAGAAAATTCATAAAAATATTGGGATTTTTATGTTAAGAAAGATGAAAATGTCAGAAACTTCTTGAGAGGGATTATATGATGTTTTTAATGTGAAGGGTTTATGCACTCCACATGATCAGTTCCATGTTCATGAAATTTCCATGGACATGTTAGAATTAATTACTAAAAATCCTTGAAATATGTCAGATGGATCACATGACACAAACCAAAAATATCAACCAGGTCCATTTAAAGTCCTCTGACAATTCTACTGGTCCATGAGAAGTGCCTAGACATTTCAAGTGGATCATACAACACACCCCAGACTTGTTATCCTGGTTCATGAGAATACCCTCTATATGATAGATGGATGATACAACACACCATGTGAATGTCAATTTATTTAATCACCATCCATGGATATGTTATATATCACATGCATCATAGCTCAAACATGTGACAACCCGGACCCAGATGCCACTTAATGGGCCACCAAGCTCGGTGGGCCACATGGCCTCAAGCGCATCTTCACAAACACCAGGGGCTTCCGACTAGTAGAGAGTGCCTAGGGTGTGTCTGTGGGAAGACTGTGCCCTCATTAGTAGAGTGTAGCATAGAGGAAGATATATTAATGAATAGTAAACATTGGAAGTAATATAAATAAATAGAGAAATCAAACTGATGTAACAGATAATCAAGAATAACAATAACTATATAAACTGGAAGAGTAATGATGTAATGTCATTACACTAGAGGATTGGAATTCTTGGATACAAGACAATAATCATAAAATGTTCCACAAGGTAAAATAAAACAAAGTCTACTCTATGAATCATGAGAACGCACTCGGTCATCTTCTATCAAGATCCATCCTATCATCACACAATCAAGTATTGGATGCTTCATGCTTCCCTTTTTCAATACCCACAACCTTGTAATCTACTGTGGGTACCAAACGGCGCCCAGAGAGGTTGTGAGATAAATCACAGTGGGCCACCACCAATGATTTCTATAACATCCATCCCGTGAAATGGAATATAGCAGTGTGTAAGAATATATGTAAAGTAAATCAAGCAGTACAAGATAACTAAACAACCAAATACCTACTTCAGCCCATGACTGGTGTCTGAACATGTAAACAATTCATTAATTAATCAAATACCATTTAATGTTAATAGGTCACATGAGGCATATCCAACAAAGACATCACCTCGTGATAATATATGTAGTCAAGGTCCCAATATGTTACAAGGCAACCAAACTATGATATCCAATGAGGGAGTTCCAGGGTAAAAACCAAGGTTACATAAAATCATGGAAATCTATCTCTTTAGTATATGAGTCTAGAAAATGGGTAAGAGTGTAATCCAAGGAGCATAATACAAGGAATTACACAGTATGGCACATATCGAGTCCAAGGTGACCGACCAAGGTAAACTGGCTAAGCAAAGATAGGACCATATGGGCTTTAACCATGGCACCTACTAGTCTATGTTGGATCCAAGGAATGTATCTGAGGTATCCTATAATAAATAAAGGGACCCAAAAGTATAATATCATGCATCCAATTAATATATTAGAACTGTAATCTAGGTAGGTATCAACCTATGAAAACTGTAACTTTGAATCGGAATGGGGTTCCCGAGACCCAAGGTATTCTGCTCTCAGAATCCAAGGTGAGTTTGAATCAGTCCATTCCTATTTGATATTTTAATCATGTAATAATTCAATTGGTTCATGTATTTCCTTCCATTAGTGTGGATATGTCAATTAGAGTTTAAATCGTTGGTCCAAGCCTTGTATTCCATTAGTGTGGATAGACCAAGTAGTGTTTTATCCATTTAATTAAATCTTAGTTAGCCATTAAGGATTATTTAGTTATTAAGGTTCACTATGCTACCTTCCATAAACATTAAATGGGGTTCTATATACATGTTACCTTTATTCAATATCTTTTGATAAGGCCAAGTTGCATACATAGTATACTTTCCATTTCACATTTTACATTTCACATTTAATAAACATTTGTAAGCACTTACCATAGGCGGGTCAAGTGGTGAGCATACATGGTACATGAAATTATGCCATTATCTTTAACAACAAACCATTTATTATAAGGATTCTCACCTTTATAAAGGTTAAGAAATGGCACACCCAAATGGAGTCTCAAATGTGCCGAAACAATAAAACCCATCTATGGAATAACCTTCGAAATGAGGCGGATTGAGTTGTGGGTGTAACCACTAACAACCAATCAGATAAATAGAAAGAGTATAAATATAAAATTCTAACAATTATAATCATGGAATGTTAATTTAAAAAATGGTTTCCAACGAAACAGTTGGGACCCACACAAACATTCCAAAAGCAAGGAGCTTTAGGGATGAGTTATAGACCACCCACCATAGGGTTATACAAGACTTCTCCTCTGGTATAGGACATTGATTTTCCTTGGATTAGAGTATATCTATGAAAATGTGAAGAACTCTAACATGGAAATATCTAGGTCGAGAGTGAAAGAGAATAAGTATGTCTAAAGAGGACTTGTGTACTTATCGATGCACATCCAACATTGAGAACGAAAGATCGATCTGATTCCAGAAGAAAAAGTTCTCTTGATTTGATGTTTGGATATTCAAAATGATAAAAAAAAAATAGAGAGAACTAGGTCAATCCGCAAAAAAATATGATTAGGGAGGAAGGGGAGTAATAATAGATCATTAAGGGAATTTTCAATATTTTACATAGGTTTTTAGCCTTCGCACGGTTCTTCTACACGGTTTTTCAAACCATGCGCAAACCTTGTGAGACGGTTCTACCCAAACATAGGGAAAAAATTGGGTTTTCATGGTTAGGCCGCATTGCTGTTCGCAAACCATTCGAGATGCCATTGTTTAAAAATGAAAAAATCACATGGTTAGGAAAACTATGCGCAAACCATTTGACTTCACATATTTTCCAAAAAAGTGGTGTTCCAAGCTCCAATAAAGACCTAGACACTATCAGAACCAATGATAACTCATTATTCATATATATTAGGTCCAAAGTAATTATTTCTACCTAATATTAAAGGATCCATACCTGAGTGAAAACTCGGGTTCTTACAGTTTTCCCCCCTTAAAATAACTCACCCTCCGAGTTCTCCTCCCAATGGTAAGGAAACATTGTCTGAGAAAAACTCTGGCCACTGAGCATGTACATCGGTTTCCATCTCCCAAGTCTCATCCCGTACATTGTCATACTGCCAAAGAACCCCTACGAGGGGGATAGAATTTCCTTGGAGAGCCTTCATTATTCAGTCAACGATGCGTACAGGATACTCCTCAAAGGTAGCATCGGATTTTAGCTGAACTTCCTCAGTATCAAAGGTATGAGATGGGTCAGCATGATATTGGAGAAGCTGTGAGACATGAACGACATCGGGCATGGCACGATACATCTAAGGTAGTGGCAACCGATGAGATATCGGCCCCACTCTCTCTAGAATCTCGAATGGCCCAATGTGACGAGGTGACAACTTACCCTTATTCTGTAACCATTTATTCCCAAGACTGGGTGATACCCGAAGAAAAAAAATATCCCCAACCTCGATCTCAAAGTTTTCATCGATGGTGATCGGCATAAGATTTCAGGCTAGGCTGAGAAGTATTCGTATTCTTCCGGATCAGCTGGACCTGTTTTGAAGTATCCTGAACGAGATGACAACCTTGTAGGGCTACCTCACCTACCTCTAGCCAGTACAAGGGTGAACGGAATGGACTAACATATAAGGCCTCAAAATGATCCATTTGAATCATCACCTGGAAATTTTTATTATAGGAAATCTCAAAGAGATGGATATGCTACTCCCAAGAACCACCAAAATCAAGGACACATAGTCGGAGCAGATCCTCCCAATATTGTATTGTCTGCTTCGATTGACCATTGGTCTGTGGGAGAAATGTTATGCTTAGAAGAACCTGAGTCCTTATAGATTTCTGAACCCCCATATAGAACCATGACATGAAACAAGCATCCCTATCTGAAATGATAGTATGTGAAACCCCATGTGGTGGTATGATCTCGTAGACATACAGTCTTCCCATCTCATCAAATAAGAAAGTCTACTGAATAGGAATGAAATGGGATGATTTTTCTAGTCAGTCAGTGACTACACATATAGTATCACTACCCCTTGACAGCCTAGCTAATCCACCTACGAAATTCATAGAAACATCTTCCCATTTCTATCATGGGAATGGAATTGGTTGTAACAAGCCTATAGGTCTCTGGTTCTCCACCTTCACCTACTGAGTGGTGGATCACCTAGTGATGAAGCCTGCAATCTGACATTTTATCCCAGGCCATCAATATTGGGATCACATTTCTCAATAGATCTTAGAGATGCATGGATGAACTACCCACTGTGAAGAGTGGGACTCTTTCATCAACTCCTCTATCAAATATGAAGGAACCCATATATGTCCACATAGACGTAGGACATCATCACTATCCACAACCCAATTCGGAGGTGGGTTATCTCCTGATATACTATCACAAATAACCAAAACATCAGGATCTGAAAACTACATACTCTTTACCTTCTCAAAGAGGGAAGTGGTAACTATTAAGGCAGAGAGGTATGGAAGTTTGTGAATGTCATGAAAATCTAGATGAATTTTAGAAAATAGGGCCATTAACATCCATTCATCATTGGATTCCTGTACGACATGCATTATAGTTTTCTAACTCAATGCATCTGCAACGCCATTTCCTTTTCTAGGCATATAGGCGGGCTCAAAATCAATGGATTGTACATATTCGATCCATCTTATCTATCGGAGGTTCAGGTCAAACTAAGAAAAGATATACTTTAGGGTCTTTTGATCTATATACACCACAAATCACTCACCCAAGAGATAATGTCTCAAGCAACGTAAGGCATGGAAAACTACTGCTAGCTCAAGGTCATGTGTCGGGTAATTTCTCTCATGAGGCCTCAACTTCTGACATCCATATGCAATGCCATTGTCTTCCTACATCAACACTACTCCTAGGCCTATTCCTGGTGCATCGCAGAAGAAGATATAACATGTACCAGGTTCTGGAAGAATCATAATACGTGCCAAGAAAAGCATTCATTTCAACTCTTGAAATGCTTTTTCGTATGCTTCTGACCATAGAAACTTAACAACCTTCTTTATAATTCCAGTAAGAGGTGAATAAGGACATGAGAAGTATTTTATGAAACGTCTTCAATATCCAATGTTCCCTAAGAAACTCATTATATTAAACATTTTCTTAGGAATCTCTTAGGAGACTACAATACTATCCCTTTTAAAGTCAACGGATTATCCTGATTCTGAAATAATAGGGCCCATGAAGTGGACCTTGTCAATTCAGAAGAAGCATTTAGAAATATTGGCATAAATCTAATGATATCTCAGTGTACATAGAACGATCTCATGATGTTTGTCATGGTTGTTACGAGTGCGCGAATACACCAAGATGTCATCCAGAAAGACAATTACAAAAGAGCCCAAGTAGGGATGGAAAATCCTATTCATCAAAGAAGTGAAAATTGTAGGTGTGTTATTAAGAAAGAATGGCCTAAAAATATAATAATACATACCATAAATGCTACAAAAAGATGTACAAAGAATGTCTTATGGTTTGAGTTTCACCCGATGATAACCTGATCTCAGGTCGATCTTAGAGAACACCTTTGCTCCTCGGATCTAGTCAAAGAGATCATCTATTCGAGGAAGTGGATACCGATTCTTGACCATAAGATGGTTAAACATTCTGTTATCCACACATAAACATAGAGTTGCATCCACCTTCTTATCGAAAAGGACAGGTGAACCCCATTATGATGTATTGTGCCATATAATGCCTTTGGAATATAAGTCCTCTATCTGCCTATTGAGCTCCTAATGCTTAGTTTGTGCCATCCTGTAAGGTGGAATGGACTCTGGCTCTGCTCCTAGAACAAGATAAATTGTAAACTCCACCCCTCTCTAAGGTGGTAATCCATAAAATTCATCATGAAAGACTTCACTGAAATAATAAACTACTAGAGGAAAATTGGTTTGGAGAAAACCCTAATCCTCTATGAAAGGATTTGCAATCTGAGCGGTCACTCCACCTAGCCCTTGATTCGTCGGTCTCAGGATCCCAGCCTGGACATCCCACTCACCATTGAAAAGATAATTACTACCTTCTGGTGATGTAAAAGAAACCCTTTAGCAAAAACAGCCTATAAAGGCGTGATAGTATACTAACCAGTCCATCCCGAGAATGACATCGAAGCCTTTCATCTCGATAAAAAGAGAATCTATAGTAAAGGGTAACTAACAACCTCAAGGAGACAGTACTTGCACTGGAGTATGCCCTCCGTCCATATTCCCAACGGTGTATCGAGGGTCATTACACCATAGTGATAATGTATCTCTAGTTCGAGAAATTCTACAATAGATACAAAAATAAAAGATTTTGAAGAACCAGTATCAAACCAAGCAGAGATAATAGTAGAGGATACTAGAATAGTACATTGTACTGTAGATGGTACCGCAGCCTAATCCTCGGGTATTGGTTGTAAGGCATGTAACTGACCTGATTCAAAGCCATGTGAAATAGATGGACTACCAAGATCATGACTGCTCTGCTAGCACTGCTTGTTATCAGGTATCAGACTACCACGACCACATCCTCCTCCTCAACCAGATCTGTCGGTGCTACTCCATCTTCCCACCTGACGTGGTGCAAAAAAACATTCTCTTGAAGTTGGAGTTGAATCTGATCCTTTTCCACTCGAAACTGGTGGAATGGTCCTGCAAAAGCAGTGAAGATGACTCGTACGGACACAAGCCTGACACTCCATATGGTCTCTATCACACTGGGGATTCTTATGCCATGGATTTCAACACTGATGACACACTACAGAGCTATCAACTAGATACTCTAGCTGCCACTACCATGATAATAAACGTTGAGGGAATGTTTTATGCCACCGGAAGAACAACTAGCCTCACATGGCACTAATCCTTTAAACCCGGTACTCACTCCATCCCTCAGGTTATGCTTAGTGATAAGGGTCTGATAAACTATTACAGAGAATGTAGAGAGGATAATTAAATTCACCTGAGTGCATATGGCGTACTAGAGCCCATCCTCAAAATGTCAAACACGTGAAAGCTCATCGTCGGCTAGAAGTGGTGTAAAGATATTTAAATTAGTGAAACTTGCTGAATATTTCATAAATAACATATAATCCTTCTCAAGATTCATAAACTATCTGGCTCTATCAGCTCTCAATGACTAAGTAAAGAACTGGTCATTGAAGGCAGTCTGGAAGTCCACCCATAACATGCCCTGATGGCGTCCGACCTAGGTAAAGACAACCCACCAACGCTTGGCTGAATCCTGAATCATGTATGTAACAAGAATTCCTCTCAACTCTAGGGGCGTTTCTAGATGCCCAAATATAGATAAAATTTCCTCTATCCATGACTCAGCAGCTTGAGAACCGCCATCCCCTAAAAAATTAGTAGGATGTTGCTACTAGAACTCGCGGGTCAGATTATCCAACGTAGGTGAAACCCATGGAGAACCAATCATGGAATTCATCACAAGTAAGAAACTATCACAGACTTGGGAATCAATTCGATGATCAGGTATAGTAGGTGGTGCCTCATGTGGCACTCCTGGAAGTAAGACTGGCGGCTCAGGGCCCACCATGTCTATAGTATGGTCATCACTACCCTCCAGGAAAATGACACGAGGACGATGTAGTGACATTGGTCTACAAATTTCTATCACACATTTTCGAACAATCTTAGGATAAAAAGATAGAAACACCATCATAATCTAAACTTACAAAAACTCACTACCCAAGGAATACTTCCAAAACTACCTGCTCAGACGACCATGTATCGGTAAGTCCTCAAGTATACGTTTTATGTCATTTTTCTGTTAATTATTAGGTTCACTCCTTTACCTTTCATAAATAAGACAAGGCAGGATAAGTATGTGAAACAAATTCATTTTTTGATTCTAGGGTTTACTTTTTAATGGATAATCATTTACGATGAATCAGTGCCTAGACACCTATCACTAGAAACAACACCTATTTCATTATAGCATAATGGCTTGACTCAGCAAATTACGCATCACAACCCATGAAGGACCATACACCTCATGGTTTGAGATAGGAAATTACTCAAATGATGCAAAATTAATACAACTTCAAGAAACTATCACAACATCACCCAACAATCACATTCATATCATGCAATGCAAAGTAGTGAAATGCACCTATATGGATGGAAATATGCATGAAATGTGAATTCTCGGTGCCTATAATGATGCATGTAGCAATAATCCTTTCCCTCATCTCATCAGTCCAAGAATGAATTAAATTCCCAATGAGTAATAATCAATAACACCACACAACATGTGAGTCACCCAATAGTTATTTAATGTCAACTATAATAGGAAAAATATAACAACAATTGCATTATGGGTAACTTGGATTTTACCTCGAACATGGGTTTCTGATGCCCAAGAACGGTTTATGATCAAGTACCAAGAATTACTATTCTCCAATATATTGTCTCTAAATAGTAAATAAAGAAAAGAAACTGCCTCTGATACCACATTGTGATGACCCCGACCTAAATTCCATTTAATGGGTGCCCTGAGCCCGGTGGCCCACATGGTCTCAAGCGCATCTTCCTAAACGCCAGAGGCTACTGAGTAGTAGCGAGGGCCAAGGGTGTGTCCATGGGATGACTATGTCCTAATTAGAAGAGTGTATCACAATAGAATAGATATTAATGAATAGTAAACAACGGAAGTAATATAAATAAATAGAAAAAGCAAACTGATGCAATAGATAAACAAGAATAAACATAATAGTATCAACTGGAATAGTAATGATGTAATGTCATGTCACTAGAGAATTGGAAAGCATGGATAAAAATAAATAATCATCACATTTTCCAGAAGCTAAAAGAAAACAAAGTCTACTTGAAGAATCCCAAGATCCCACTCGGTCATCTGCTATGAAGATTCATCCTCCCAGCACACAATCATGTATTGGATGTTGTATGCTTCCCTTTGTCAATACCTGCACCCATGTAATCTACTCCATGTACCAAATGGCACCCAGAGAGGGTGTGAGATAAATCTCATTGGTCCCCACCAATGATGTATTTATCATATGGCCCGTGAAATGGAATATAGTAGTGTGCTAGCATATAAGTAAAGTAAATAAATCTGTACAAAATAATTAAACCACCAAGTACCTACATCAGCCCTCGGCTAGTGTCCGAACATGTAACCAGTTCATTAATTAATCAAATACCATTTATTTTTAATAGCTCATGTGAGGCATATCCAACACTAACATCACCTCATGATAGTATAAGTAGTGAAGGTACCAAGACAAAATAAAAGAAACCAAACAATGATAACCAGTGAGGGAGTTCCAGGTTAAAAACCAAGGAAATATAAACTCACAGAAAATTAACTATGTAGTATGTGAGTCTAGAAAATGGATAAGAGTGTAATCCAAGGAGCGTAATCCAAGGAATTCCACAATAATGCGCCTACCGAGTCCAAGGTGATTGACCAAGGTAAAACAGGGATAAACAAACACAGGGCCCTATGGGTTTAAACCATAGAACCTACTAGTCAGTGATGGATCCAAGGAGTGTATCTTAGGTATATTATAATAATGAAAGGGACCCAACGGTAGTATAACAATCATCCATGGAATATAAAAGAATCCAAATATTGTTGGGTATCAACCTAAGAAAACTATATCCTTGAATATGAATGGGTTTTCCACGACCCACGGTATTCTCCTCTCAGAATACAAGGATAGTTCGAGTTAGTCCATTCCTATTTGATATTTTAATTATGTAATAATTCATTTGGTTCAAGTATTTCCTTCCCTTAGTGTAGACAGGTCAAGTAGAGCTGAAACCATTCGTCCAAGCCTTGTCTTCCATTAGTGTGGATAGGCTAAGTAGCGTTGCAACCATTTAATCAACTCTTAGTTAACTATTAAGGCTTATTCAATTATTAGGTTCACTCTACTAACTTACATCAACATGGAGAGGGGTAATACATACATGAAACCATTATTCAATCTCTTTTAATAAGGAAATGTTATATACTTAGTATACTTTCCATTTCACATTTCACATTTAATAATCATTTGTAAGCACTTACCTTAGGTGGGTCAAGTGGTGAGCATACATAGTACATACCATTATGAAATTATCATTAACAAAAAACAATTTATTATAAGGAGTCTCACCTATAGAATGGTTAAGAAAAGGAACACCCTAACGGTGGCTCAAACATGCCGAAACACTAAAACCCAATGATTGAATAACCTTTAACATGAGGTGGATTGAGTTATGGGTGTAACCACTAACAACTAATCACTTAAATAGAAATTGAATGACTGTATGATTATAACAGGTATAATCATGGCATGTTAATTTAAGAAATGGTTTCCAACGAAATAAGTGGGCCCCACACAAACATTCCAAAAACAACGAACTTTAGGGATGAGTTATAGAAAACCCACCTTAGTGTTGTATGATCCTTCTTATCTGGTATCGGTCTTTGATTTTCCTCACATCAAATTAGATCTAAGGAAAGGTGAAAACACTCACATGGCTATATCTAGGACAAGAGTGAATGAGAAGAAGTATGGCTAAAGAGGACTCGAGTACTTACCTTTGAACATCAAACGTGATGAATAGAAGCTTGATCGGAGGTTGGATGAAGAATATCTCTTGATAACATGTTTTGATCATCAAAATGCTCCAAAATGAGAGAGAACTAGGTCAATACCATATAATCTCATATTAGGGAGGAAGGGGGAGGATTGATAGATCAATAAGGGAATTTTAGACATTTTACTTAGGTTTTTAGCCTATGCATGGTTTGTCTGCACAGTTTTTCAAACCATGTGCAAACCATGCGAGTTGGTTCTACTCAAAGCTAGGGAAAAGGGTGGTTCACATGGTTAGTCTGCATGGCCATGCACAAACCATGCGAGATGCCACTGTCCAAAAAAAATCAACGTGTTTAGGAAAACTGTGCACAAAACATGCCCAAACCATGAAACTTGACCAGTTTTCCTAAAAAGAGGTTTCTCGAGCTCTAAACAAGTTATGGACACCCTCAGAACCATTCCTAACTCATTATTCATTTATTAGTTCCAAAGTAAAGATGTAGACCGGACATTAAAGGATCCATACCTAAGTGAAAAATTAAATTCTTACAAGACATGTCAACATGGTTCATGTGATGTCCCAGGATAATTCAGTTGGTTCACACAAAAACCCATGACCATGTCTTCCATGTTTATGTGAAGTCCTCAGACATATCAGGAAGACATCCACATACATTTTTAGGATACATCCTTAGATATAATTAGTCATGTCCGGGATACATAATCTTATATATCATCCATTTCCACCATGAAAACTTGGATACTGACCCTTGATCCATGTGAACCCCAACAATGAGTCATTGTTCAAGATTTCACCCTTCAAATGGAAGGTGTCTATAATGAACTATGTTTGTGAACTCATGAAACATTTTTTGATTTATTTTATCCTCATGAAATAAAAACAGGATCAATAAACCATTAATGTCCCTCACTCTTTGTATTTTAGAGGATAATTTTTTGATATTTCTAATGTGAATCCACATCAGTATATGTCCCTCGAGATTCAATTAACTCTAGTTAGTGTTACCAACCCATTATGGATCCAAAATTCTTTTTCAACGATTAATAGATTAATTAACATAACTAAATTATAAAGACTATAATTTGGGTTTTATATAGGATAGGTATGAATCCTTCATGAGGATCAAGCTCCATATCTACCAATGCATTAGGGATATTTTAAAGCATAATTCCCACATATATATGAAGTTCATAGGATCACTTATTTTCTCTTGTTACACACATCGGGCATTAATAACATGAGCATTGGAATTTACAACAAGAATGTCAATATCATCATAAATTTCCCATAAAATAGGGAAATTGTAGTGTGTAATCCCCCACTCAAATATGAAGGTAGTCTTAGTGTGTATTATTCGATCAATGTCATGTTAAAAATTCATCCATACAAGGGTGTACCCCATGATGTAAGTCTGTAAGGAATTCTCATGTTCTCTTGGGTAGTAAACCTCATGATTATTAATTATTTATCCCCTCACATCAATGGATTAATGACAAAAAAACTACGAAGACTCTAATTCTTGTTATAAGAATGGTACATATGAGACCTTCATAAGGACCAAGATCAATAACCAATGCAAAATCAACCTCATATATATCCCTTCAACATGATATTAAAATGTATGACTTCTTCTGAAACCTACGATGCGAGATTTGATTCCTATTTTCATAGGATACATGGGATGCCTCATAGAGGATCAATCCTTCTCCCAAAACACCAATAACCTTCATAGAAGGTTGAGAACTATACAGTGTATTTCCATAATACTTCAAAGAACAAGAAGTCCCTCTATGTTACGAAATTATTATATATAAATGTAGAAATTCTCATACATATTGGGGGGATCATTACTAAAACACCTTCCCACATATAATTGAATTCAATAACCTACAATTTTATTAGGATAAATAGCCTCGTATCATGATTGTTAATCATGATTAAGGAACATATCATTAATCTATGAGAGAGTCCTGATGTTGGAAAAAAATACCACCCAAAAGGGTTTGATGAGCCTGACCTCCCATCCTCTCAACCAATGTGTGATCCTAAGCGTCATTGGGTTTAACACAAAAAATGATCACCTTTCCTTTAGAAATTAGGACTATGACTCATTATAGATGTGGGATCCATTAAGATATTCCATGAGAGTTATGTAATGGAGAACCCTATGTCAGCGATTGTGAAACCACACTCAATCACCCATATTGGAGTGCCAGGCATTACACACATTACTTTTATTAAGACACCATGATGTGTATACCTAAGGTGAAGGAATGTGAATATAGAATAATTGGGGAACCATATGCATCAAGAATATTGTTTCCAAAACTGGGATAGTCATCATGTATATGATCGAATCCAAACTGTTGTAACCAACATGAAATCTTGTGATAACAAAAAAACGGTGTCACCATAAAAGATGAAAATCTTATTTCCCAAAACATGGTTTCAAATAAGAATCCATAAGAACTAAAAATAGTGAACCATGCATGAAAACAAAAATAATGAAATGTAATCATGGTTAATGTGGGGCATCCAAACTCACCATGAACATTACACACAAGAAAAATTGTATATTCGATAATAACAATGCATAATTATGCTACCCAAGAATGGATATTTGATCGTTTTTCATACATGGGATGATGAAATAATTGGAGATCATTTTACATAAATTCATTGTGACTAAAGATTCTATTCCCACAATCGTCACCTTGACATGAGAACATTTCATTGGAAAGAGAATTTTATTGATCCTCGTCTATGAAAACATCATTTGCAGGTCATAAAAAACACCACCCACCTGACACTTTCAACTTCAATTAGAAAACACAATGTTTTTTTTAATTACATGTATGTAGTATAATACCAACCCTCCTGGATACACATATAGGTCTCCAAAAATATAATCCTATGAGCCCAACTCATTCATGGAAAGAATCAGTGAAACTAGTGACACTTATCCCCACCACCAACTACATTAGAAGGGTATCTACAGAGTGGGAATATCAGTACATTCATTATCATAGAAAGGTGGGTTAATGATTTATTTATGGATATATCCAAATTCAAGAGAAACATAAGAGGGATCATATTATATTCAATAACTATAACCTTCTTAATAATTCCCCTCATTCACTTACAGGGGGCACTACCCGAGAGGTCACCATGCTGGACACACATGCCCAAGCACCAACGAGATCTCACCGGTCATGGAAATCTATAAATAAATGGGAGTATTCAGGTATTTTAACATCAATTGATGAATCTCATTAGTATATTTTGAATGAATCTAGTGACCATGATCATGTCCCTACCCATCCAGATCAATTATTCCCACATATTTCAGATGCAATCTTGGGGGAAGCTCATATCCCTATCGCCACACATGAATTCCATCGACATATCTCAAAAGTAGAATGAGGAAATGACTGGGGTTATATGACCACTTATACCAAATACATATTCCAAAATATCATAGAAAACAAGAATGTGTGGGCCTTTATTCATGTACATACTCCACAAAAGTGCCTATATATCCTTGTAACAATATAAGAGTCGTGCATGCTTATTCCAACACTGATACTAATATAGGGTCAATTCATATTCATATCCTAATAGGCAGAGTAGTATATTTACATTAAAAACAGGAATATGTGGCTACTTGAGAGAAATTTCATATTATTACTCTCATCTAGGGGGATTGTCAGTATATTCTAGTAAAGGATAAGTTAGTGGACCAGGTTATATTCTTGTTCCCAGAGGGGCTCGTCCACCTAGATTAGAAATCATTATAGGACATGTGCACATTACCATCGAAGAAGTATTTAGATATAATGAAAAGGAACATGATGGATCCTATATATTGAAAATCCCATTCAGGATTGATGTATGATAGAGTGGGGGGATGGGGTGAATTAGTGACGTATTGTTCTTTTAAGTTTCCTTTATTCTAAAACAGCCTTTGCCTCCTGTAATGACTTATCACTTAGATTAAAAAATCAATCATGCATCCATAGGAACAATAAAATTTATATGTTTCAATACTCAAAAAGAGAAGCTACATAATTATATAGGTTTTAAATAATCCAATACCACACAATCATCTAGAATAAAATCCTTCAATGTGGATACACCAAGTAAGATACAACCTTACACTTGTGTAGAGATATGATCAATGAAATAGGGAATTCCCTTATTCTTTCATGAATGGTATTAAAAAAATTGAGTAACATGTTAAAAAACCATAACTAGTTTGTCCAAACCATTTTACTATAAATCCTCATCTACTTCCACTTTTTTGATCATTCAAAAAACATATCTTCACATTCCTACATAGAAGGAGGTACAAAAAATCATTATAGACATCATCAAAAACATTGTCTGATAGCTTTTTCTGATTCCCCAGTCCGATTACACAATTGATAAAACATATAATGAAATAATACTATAGAAATAATTCTATAGCACTTCAAACTATCCCCAAAAATCTTTATATGATGTCTCGGTCCGATCTGCTTCACATTCATCTTCTTCGTCTATCCAGAAAACATCCTTAATAAATCTTAGTCTAAAAACAAATTCATTAAAACTAAAAATATTTCGATAAATTTCTTCATACATTAAAACTACTTCTATATAAAAGTACATTGTATATTTTTCTATTAATAGGTTACCAAAACAAAGTTCTTGTAGAAATTGGAAAATGATTTCACTCTTATAGAAATTTTCCAAAACATAAATTCAAATTCATTTTGACATAATCTTTGACACTTTGAGAACTTATTAAATATTATTTATTCTTCTTGAATTATCTCAAACCTTTTATTAATTCCATACAGCATTGAAATTTCTAAAAATTCTTCAATCTTTTACCATTTTATGTTCTATTTTTGTTCTCATTATAATGAAAACATATAAGAACTAAAGAATTATCATTACAATGTTCTGTACTAACTAAAAAAACTAGTCATTATTTAGAATCCTATTTAGTTTATTTTTCAATAAACATTATTATAACTTCTTAGATATTAGTACCCATGGAAAAAACTACATCACCTAATTCAGACCCCTTTGACAACAATTTTACAACAATTTCACAACATATTTCCTCTTCTTAATTTGTCTATAACATCCTCAGACTACATTCGATGACATACAATATATAATGACTTAGTATATCTTAGTTGAATTTGATCATTAAATATTGGTTCTTGTCTGAATAATCAACACCAATTCTTGTCCAATTATTATTGACCCACTTTTGAAATAAACCCAACTTTTATTCTTTTTCTCTAGACCCAATTGAAAAAAAATCATCCAGAAGAAAAAATTTCACTACATTATTGATCATCATCTGGTTAATCGGTTTTTATTCTCATCCAAACTCATCATCCAAAAAATCTCGGCATACTAATCTTTGTTAATAGATAACCCATAAATAGCCTCTAATGGATGGATAGAACCTTGTGTTCGATGGACCTTTTTCAATAGTGACTTCCTTGTTCCATTTTCTCTACAACTATCGACTGATCCATTTGATTTGTTGATCTAGTAAATCAAAAATTCTTATTAAATAGATAGTCGAGTGGATTACATAATTAGTATATCAAAAACATTTCAAACATTCAACACTCTGGTCAATATTCCCCCACAAACATCTACATGCATCTTGAATTCATCATTAATTTGATAACATAAGGATCATCATAGCATTTTCGGACTTGAAGTACCAAATCATATTTCTCACTCTTTCATTAAGAATGAATTCATCATAATTTTTTATTATATTATCATATTGAAGATAGTAAGAACATTAAAGAAACATTTGGTTATGTATTAAGACAATAGGAATTCAAGAAACTCTTTCATAATGGATTAATCTTTTATTCCGGACAGATTGTGCATATGAAACATTACTTCATGTATAAAACTTCTTCAGAACTACAAAACTATACTAATAAACTTTATTATATAAATTATTATTTTTATTTTGAGTATTATTCCCTCTGTTATTCCAATATTCCAATCACTCAAACATATAATGTTATATTCTATTTTTTCTAATGAAAACAAAAAAAATAGTAAAACTTCATTCAGCTTCCAAAATAAACTTCAAGAAAACTTGCTCCCAACATTCTCCCACATTGGATTTTGTTGTTAACATATGTTCATAAATTTATGAACATTATAAACTTAAGATCTGGATCATTAACCAATAATTATAATTCTATTTGAGTGAACTCCTTTTTGGAAAAATAATAAATGATAGAAAACCATGATTTCTATATGTGGTGACTTATGAAACATCTTCATCTTTCAAACATTCTTCTTTATGTTTTTCACTTATCAGAAAACACATGACTCCTCATACAGACTTAGAAAATGTTTAGATTTTTTCACAAACTTAGACACTGATTTCAAAAATTCAATAAAACATCCCCTCCACTTATTCTTCTATAAAAGGATTATCACATACCAGTGGATATATTTATGAAAACATTTAACAACTGTTGACAACATTTTCCATTGAAAATATGTGAGAGGGGATAGAAACACATACCTCAATCATGGAGAGAAAGCGGTTGAACACCCATGTTCATCATCAATTTGAAAAAATTATCCTTCATTAATGGTTTTATTAAAATTAAAGTAACCTATTTTGATATAGGAACATACACCAGCTAGAGACAATTCTTATCCACAGTCTCTTTGATAAAATAATATTTGATATAATTATATTTTGAAAGAAAAAGTTACAATTGGTTTCTAGTAAGGTTCATTGAACTATGATTATTACAACCCAATAGAAATGGGTACATCACTTCAAGAAGTATGTATTCCAACCAAGTCATCATACACATGATTTGTGTGGAAGCTTGAGTGGCAGAAACATACATAGCTTAATCTATGAAAATAGTTACTGATTCTGTTTTATTATTCCAACTAACACATTAGTACCCTAGAAATAAAACTACACAAGATGAGGATCTTTTGTCATAAACACTTCCAACCCAATCAAAATCTATAAAACCAAATAAATTGATTCTTTATGATCAATCTTACCTGATTCTAAACTTTGTTTTGACTTTGAGATATCTATGAATTTCATTTCCATCCAAATGTTTTTATTATTTTGAAGAAAATTCGATTCTTTCAAATAATTTAACAACCTTAATAATTTATGGCCTTGAGGTAGTTAGATACTACAAACATCTAATTAGATTCTAAAACTACTTAGAGTCAACATACTTAACATATCAAACCTTTGACAACTTGCTTCAGATTGAAATTGGTGTGGAAATTTGTTTCAAATGTTCTATGAAAAAATTGTTTAGAAATTCCATAAAATAATTTTCTTTTGAAATAAATATTTGTTTCTTATTTTTTGATATTTGAAATTTAAGAAAGTATTTTATTTCTCCAAGAAAGGACATCTCTAAAAACATTATCATTTCATCGGAAAAACTCTGACATGTTCACTTATCATTTCCAAAAAATATAATATCATCAACATATAAAATATAAATTATAGAAATCTACTAACATTATTTGATGTAATTGCTACTATCAACCCTTTCATTCTTACTGTTCAACTTCATTAACCAGGTATCCAATTTCGATTATCAAACCCTTGGATCTTGCATTATCCCATATAATGATTTATTCAACAGGTAAACAAAACTTTAATCCTTCCCATAAACAAAACCACACAGTTGTTAAATAAAATCATTTTTATCATGTCCTCTATTTAGAAAGTCTTCCTTCACATACATCTGAAAAATTTTACAACTTTGTTGTGAGGAAATAGAATTAATGATTATAATATTTTTAACCATGACACTATATCAAGAGTATCATCAAAATTAATGAATTTAATATAGAAGAAAACATTACACACTAGCCTTTATTTTTTTCTTATTAGTTCACAATATTCATTAAACTTGTTCTAAAACACCCACTATTGTACAAATAAAATTTTTTCCACTTGGTTTAGGAATGATTTCCAATGTATCATTCTTCTCAATTTTATCCAATTCTTATTCATAGCTTAAACCCATTATTTTTTCTCAAATGTTTCTTTCATGTATTTTAGTTCAAATTTAGAATACAAAGAATTATGTGCAGTATCTTTTTAGGTGATTCTTATCTGAACTTTTTTATGGTGATCACCAATATTTTTTTTATGCTTCCACATTTTTACTCAACCAAGGATGAGTTGTACGGAATTATATCTCATCATTTGAAATAGATGATTCTGATTTGTCCATTTGTATGCCACCACATTTAATGGGACCCTTCTCATTGTACATAAAAAAATTAATTCATCTACCTCATATACATGTATATGTATAGTATCATCAGTATATTTTTCAAGAACATTTACATCAACAGATTCATCAATTCTCAAAATTTCTTTGATAAAACATCTATATAATCTTCCATATAGAGCGTATCCAAGAAATAATTCATGATCACCTCTATGATGAAACATTCCAATGTTTTAACCTTTGTTATTTAGGATATAGGGACTTCCATAAACTCTTACATGTTTCAAAAATTCGGGTTTTTCATAACACATTTCATAGAGATTCATTCTGAAACTTAGTTGGTAGAAACACTATTTTTTAAAATAAACATCTGTGATCATTGAATTACAAAAAAATAATGATAAAGATCATGTTCAAGTAACATAGTATGCTCCATTTCAACAAAAATTCTATTATTCCTATCAATTAAACCAGTTTTTTGTTGTGAGTATTGTGTACTAAACTCTTTTGGAATTAAATGTTTATCAAGACAACTTCAAAACACTTAATTCATGTACTCAACACCATTTTGATTTCAAATATTCTTTACAGAATACCCACATTCCTTCTCATATCATCTCTCAAAACAATTAAACATATTTTCAACCTAAGAGTGATGTTTAATATACATAACAATAGTTATGTGAGTAGAACAATAAATAAAATAAATGAATTATTTATCTCTTAGTAATGATTATTTTCTCATCATCCCATGAATTTCATACTAAATATGTTCTAAGGGTCGGTTTAAATGAATATCAAATTTTTAATTCACTGAGTTTTGTTATCTGCACATACTGAAAAATAGAAAAAACTAATAGATTTTCCTTGACATATAAGGAATATATCAAACATTTTATATATTTGATAACTTTCTCATGTTTCTCTGACACATATGTTTCACCCTTTTTTGCACAACTGATTTTAGTCAATCATTCTTAAGTAACATGGGTTCTAAACATCTCCACCTTTAAATAGGTTTCCATTTGTAAATCTTACCCTTATATCAATATTTCCATCTTCCTATATTTTCATAAAAAAACTACCATTTTTGAAGCAAAACAATATTACCTTCACCACATTGTTTTGAAAAACACTGAATGTTGTGTTTCATCCCATCAATATATATGGCGATCTAGGATATTAATTTTTATTAAAAATTAATATCCAATCCAACATCTTTAATTATGAGGGATTCATCATTACCAACCAACATAGTTCCTTCATTTAAATCTTTCACATTCATAAAAAAATTAAAATATCTTGTCCTATGAGAATAACTCCCACTATCCATGATCCAAGGTCAATCGCCTTTTGAATATTTGAGATCAATTTCTACAAAAGGATATTTTAATTTCGCTTTATCATTATTCACATACGGGTTTTTATATTTGTTTATAAAAATTTGGTTTTCTAGTAACAAAACAGGAAACCCATTTTATTGATTTACTAGCTGTTCACAACCATCATAAATAGTATCTAAAGGATTGAATTGATATTTATCATTAAGAAAATCATTCTTAGAATTATTCAAAATAATCTTCTCAGTTATCGATCATTGAGAGGATTGAATTCCCCTCAAATATTTTCTTTTATAACTCATGGAAAAATTATAGTATTTATTAATGAACCAACACAGATTTTATATATACCGAAATCCAACACAATACCAGTAGTACTGATAGAAGGAATACATTCCCCTATAACTTGAATACCATCCAAAATTGTGGACATGTTTCTCAACTATATTTTCATGATGGACATCAGAACTTTTTATATTAAAAAATTTTCTATCATCACCCAAAATATTATTCCTCAAATATTATTTATGTCCATCCCCATTGGAATCCGAATTAGTAAAAACTTTTATTTCAAAATCATAATTTTTTGAATCATTTGATTTCTCAAATTTGATGGTTTTAAAAAAATACATGATTTTGCATTCTTTATTATTCATATGATGAAAATAAAAATTATTTTAAACCCTTAAAGGTAACATTTTATCCTTCTTAGGTTGACTATTTCCATAAATGTTTCCTAAATTATATATAGATTTCATGATACATTTATCTCTCTTCTCATATTTAGACACCTTTTATTGGATAACTTCCAAATAATATTCCTTTTCCATCAACTTTACTTTAATATTTTCATTCTTTCTTATGAAAATTATTAAGAAAATAAATATTATAATTAAATTTTGATTTTACATTAAGAAAAACTTATTTATTTTGTATTTTAGGACATTCTTCCTTCAAATTTTTTGTCGTACTTTAATGTATTGTAATTATTCTCAAATATTATTTTAGTTTTCTTTTATAATGATATTCAAGATCATTATATTATTCTTTAGAACTAATACATATGAATTCATCTTCATTGATAGTTTCAATGAAAATATTTTATCTACAAATCCTATTAATATTTTCTTCCTTAACATCACTATCTTATTATTCATCATCTTTATAGAAATATTTTCTCCTTTTGGATTTAGAGAACTTTTTATTATAACCCTTTAGAAAGTATTTAGTATCATAACCATGTTTCTTACAAGATCTTATTGGCCTTCTGTTATCCTCATCACTATCTTCTTAATTCATTCATTGAGGATAATTACAAAAAAAGTTCCAAATTGATCCACTTTGAGAACATTTCAATAGAATTTTCCATTATAAATTCTCCTAGAACTTTTTAAATTTGTTAAAAAAAATATGAATTCATCTGGATTCTTATATAAGACACTTTCAGATTTAGAATCACTACCTTCTTCATCTTCAAGAAAATTCATAGGTTTTCTTTTCATGGAAGTCTTGATGTAAATTTCACGATAAACTTTTGTTTTTTCCTTACATAACAATCTCACTTCTCTTTTCATTAGTAATGAGAGTACATTTAAGGTCATAGAGAGAAAAAGTTTTAGGGTCTCTATTTACCAAAAATGTAACTTTTCAATCAAAATTAACAGGAATAATTCTTATGATCTTGTCGACAATGGTTTAATCTTACAACATCACACCAAGATATCATATGGGGATAACAATATCCTTCACCATTGTAAATAAGTTATCAAAAGATTTATAGTCAACCATTTTCATATCTTCATACTTAAACATCAAAATTTGTATTTGGGTTTCTTCACCATTGGATTTCCTTCATAAATGTTCTTTATATTTTCCCATATACCCTTGGCAGTAAAAACACCCTTCTATATTAGAAGTGCACATTCAGAATGCGATGATAGTTATGAATTATTATCTCTTCCATATTTCATAAGATTCTTCTTATCGACATATGTTAGAGTAAATTTTTCATCATGAGGCACAAATCCATCTGTAACAGCATGAAGAACATCATACATATGTGACATAAGAAAAAGAAACATTCTATATTACCATATATGATATTTATTACCATCAAAGACTAGAACCTCATACTATTCACACAATTTAGATTCTCCATATAAAATTCTCTACAAAAACATTAGTATGAGTAATGAAATGGAACCTAGCTCTCATAATAATTGAAAAAGTCCATCCAAGATTGATGTATCACTGAGAGGGGGATTGATTGAATTAGTGATTTCCTTTTCAATTAATTTTCATTTATTTTAAAAAAACTTTCACCTCTAGTTAATTATTTATCACTTTTATGAAAACAAAAAAAAATACCACACATCAACAGGAAAACAAAAAATTACAAGGATCACTACTAAATAAAAGTAGTTATGCCAGTGTAATGTTTTCTAAATAATCCAATACGACAAAGTACAGTAGAAAATAAATTTGGTTAAAACAAGTATGATATACCCTTAAAATTGTGTATCACTATGATCAATACAATAGTGCATGTGCTTATTTTAGCATGAATGATGTAAAACAATACCATGTAACTTGTTAATGTATAACCACCGTTGGTTCAAAACATGTTATTATAAAGCCTTATTGAGATCCAGTTTTTTTATTCATTAAAATATGCTTATTCACTTTCCAACCTAGTGGTAGGTAGAAAAATCTTATATGGATATCATAAAAAACTCAATTCCATGGATTAGTGTGATTCTCGAGTATGATTTTTGAATCTAGAAAATAGGTAAGTAAATAATACTATGGAAGATATTGTGAACCACATTATACTTTCCCCCAAAATCTGTATCTGGTGGCTTGGTCTAATCTGATAAAACATTATTATTATTCTATCTATAAAACATGTTCAGTAATTCCACTTATGGAAACATATTCTATAAAATTATAGTGATCTTTCCCTCTTTCTTCACACATGAACAATAATTCTATCATAACGTGCAATGTACGTTATTTTATTTATTTGAGTTACAAAAGTGGTTTAGGTGGGAATCTGATTTTTTTCTCGCTTGACACGATTTCCTGAAATAGATATTCACATTCATTTATACATCATCAATAAAACATTTGGTGCTTCAAAAATCATCATGATTCATCTAGAAGATTTTAGAATCTCCTCTCAATTCCATCCATCTTCTATCTTTCTAACCATTATTTAGTCTAATACGACTTGAAATTATGATGTTGTTCTCATTAAAATGAAATTATATAAGGACTGAGGAATTATCAATATGATGCTCAATACTAGATGAAAACAAAGAAACTCATTATAAAGCTCCATACCAACTGAATGAAAAAAACATTGAAACCATTATAAAATAAAAATTACTATAAAATCATTATAGTTATATATCTATTATTTTTTCATAAACATCATTGAAAATTCAAATGATATCAACACCCCTCAGAAACACATCCACTTTAACTTCAAACCCCCTTGAAAACACTTTGATAATATCATTGTAACATTTCACATTTTATAAAATTTTCCACAACTTTCTCAAACTATGTCTGATGAATTACAATATCCAATGACATATCAGTGTTAGTCTGCATCTGATGGATTGGTGTATGATCTTGTACAATGAATCAGTCCCACTTATTTTCTAATGATTCGTGACCAACTTGAGAAACCAACACAACTTTTATCATTTTTCTTTTTACCCACATGAAACAAAAAATCAACTCGATGATAATGGTTGACAACATTATTGATCAACATCTGATTGACCAATCTCTGATCTCACTCGCAATCATCAGTCCCAACAGTCTCTCCATAGTAATCTATGTCAAAAAATTAGTCTTGAATAGACTCCAATTGATTGTTAGCACCCTATATTTGTTGAACCAGTGTCAGAATAAAATTCATTTGGATTTTTTGACTATAACTATTGATTGAACCTTTTTAGTTATTCATTCAATGAATCAGAAAGTCTTATTGATCAGATAGTCTGCCAGATTGACCAATTAGTACTTCAGAAACACGTAAAACTTCAATCTCATCAGACTTTCTCCCTCAAAAAACTTCTTGATTTATCATGACATCTTCCTGACTTTGAGAATATATGTATCGACAAAACATTATCTAACGTCATGAACCAAACTTATATTCTACCCCACTATTTCACAAATAATGAATCATAAGTGTTGATTAAATATTGATACTTAAGACATACAAAATAGAAACCCATCGTCCAATTTTTTATGGAGATATAAAGACTCTGAAATATTTTCTCACACCATTTAAAACCTTCATTCCAAAAAAAACTACATCTGAAACATAAATTCTTCTTTAAAAATTCTTCAAACCAAAAAAAAATATGAACATTATTATACCAGCTGCATCAGATCTGTTTATTATGATTCCCTCTTTCATTCCAATCATCCAGTCTAAAAACAATACGAAAAGAAATTATTTATTCATAATGACAAAAAAATACAAAACAAAATCAGAACAATATTCTTTTAACATCTAAAAACCACATCTAGCCAATGTGGTCCCAATAATGTCCCAAATCCAAATTAGGTCCATCTAAAAAATTTGGAATTCATCTCAGGGTAGGATCATATATTTATCATCGAAGCTACTCATTATATTCAAGAAGATAACAATATCCAGGTCAGTATCCCAACTTCACTAATTAAATAATGCAAAATTATCCTTTAGAGTCAATATAGGAGGAGTCTCATACCCTTCTTCCCTTTTGAAGCTATTTCATCATATTCCAATGGTGAATGTATATTTGAACCGGGAATATACCCTATCTTTAACAAATTTCAGATGAAGTATTATAGAAAACACCTAATAGAAGGATCATATACCTACATTTTAAATAGAAGATCAATGGAATTATCCATTTAGATCTCACTAGTAGGATCATATTACCTTTAAAACAAATGGTCATCAAAATATTCTGGCGACAGTCATTTTCTAGGATCATATCCCTTCTCAAACATAAAAGCAAGGTTGGTATATTCCATATACAACACACGATGAGTCATATATCCCTGATCTGCTCAATTCTAGTTTCCAAAAGGTTGTATGATGAATATCTACTACACTCCAAGTGTCGACCAACTCTTCAACCTAATTTGAATTTTAACTAAGCAGTGTTTATTAGTAATATTTTCTTCATGAATAAATGTTTATTTTATTATATTATATATCATAGACATAAAAATATTGAGAAACCAACAAAATAGTTATTAATAAATATTTTAACATTAATCAGTAAGAAAACCAATTAAAATTACAAACATTAAAATTGGACAAAAAATATAAAATAGAGATCCTAAAATGTGGAAATATGGATCACCCCAATCTTCTAAAATCCCCAACCCCACTGTCAGCATGAAAGAAAATAAAAAAAATGCTATTAAACCAATCAACATTAAAGAAATTGGAGATATAGAACCTTTAGATTAATTGAGGTGAATATTGAATTAATGAATAGAGTTTTATATATATGAGGTAATGTGACCATTAGAATAGTAATGTTATTGTTGGAATAGTATCATAACCGCTGGGAATAGTAACATGATCGTTAAAAATAGTAACATGACTATTGGAAAAGTAATTTTTCCAAAAAATATTAATTTATGATATATATAAAATTTACCATGATTAATAAATATATTATATTTCATGAAAATATATATCAGGATTAATAACTAAAAGAAACTATAAGAACATTTTTAATAAATTGTAATTTAATGTATTTTTAAAAATAAGAATTTTTATATTTAAAATTAAAATTACCTATTTTAGTAATTTATTTTGACATAATCAATATAATTTTTTAATTAATCATGTTATAATATTCAAAGGTTAATTTTTTGGTATGTCTCTAAAATACATCAATTTTAGGTGAGTAAAAAAATATAGTTTTTCATATAACTCGTGTATATTAAATTACATCATTCATGATATAATAATGACATAATAATTTTAAGAACATTATCATCGGCTATGATATATTTTTTTCTTACATGATTCACTAAAATAGTATAGTTGTAATTTCAAACCCTAAAAATAACATTCTAAAACCAAAAGTCCGAAGTTATTCCTTAAAATAATAATTTTTCTTTCCTTATGCTTTCCATTTTAATAAACTAAAGAAATTTAATTATCATTGGTATTTAGTTTCTTAAACCAATTATATTATATTTATATATGATTTATATATTGAATAATTCACTATTACATGTTTTACATTAGAAATAATATTTTAATTCATTATTTTATTCTAAAAATACCATCACATCATGTATAAGTAACCCATCTCCCTTCCCTTCTTAAACCTCTCCTCCCAACCATTCCATATCCCATGATTTACCCAAATCCTCCCTCTCAAACCCCTTATAATTTTTATGTAAATTTGGGAGCAATCTAACTAAATTCACTTTGGTATTTTAATTTCACACAAGAGAAGCTATGATAATGAGAGGGTGAGTCTCAATTAACTCTTTCCTATTTTATTCTTCTCTTTTTTTATTTCCCACAATTTAGTTTGAACCCGTATAATGAAAAATTAATTATTTAGTATGTTTCGATTATATTAATTAGGTTAACCTTCTGTAATTATCATATTCATGAAAAATATAAATGTCGTACTTCATTTTCCCTCACTTTCGACAAAGTCCTGTTAAGGGTCGGTTAACAACCTATAGATATATTTCCAAGACAATTCCTATAACCACCATAATTTTTGGATATTATTAATTACATATAATATATAAATTTTTAATTAAATTTGTTAAAATATTCTTGAGTTGATCATACTTTTATATAAATAACTTTAAATGAAAATAGAAACATCAATGTGAAATGAGAAATATTTATGAAAAACATGATATCAAATCACTTCAATTTTATCAAATGAAATTAAAAAACACTTAATAATGATTACAATTGATATATATTTTGAAAAATTAATATAATTAATTTTTGGATTAATGTTTTAACAAATATATGTTTATTATTTAGGAGGCATGAATGCAATGAAATAAATGTGGAATTCAGGTAAGGGGATTATCAAACCCAACTCCTTTTCTTGGGTAATCTTTGATCCATGACATATTTACTATGAATATTCCTATAATATAAATAAATTTCATTTTTTATTCTTCCCTTTTATTTTTATTTTTATTTATATGAATTATTCTAACATGATTTTATTAAAACAAAAATATTTTCCCAATGTACCCTTCTTTCCAAAAGAAATCATTGACTCATTTGGAGTTAATTTTTCTTTACTCAGTGGTGATGATTATTATAGCCAATATTTTTTTCCATATTTCATTTGGAAACCCCAATATTAATAATGAAATCACGATTGACTAAATTATTATTACACCCATTCCTTTCTAGTCCATAATTCCTCACTACGATTGAAGTTCATTCTATGTGGCATGAATGAGTATGTAAATATTATGATGGGATGGTATGGGTCCAAAATTATATATCTCTCCAATGCATTGGGTAATGTGATTTATCTCATGTGAAAAATTTTATAATGTGTGAACATATTTATAGCTTTTTTCACAAAATAATGTTATGATTATGCATATATTTTATGCTTGAACATGATTATATCTCTTTTAACAACAATGTGTCCTATTTTTCCACTATTACATGTTGTTTTATATTTATGGATTTCCACATTCCATATAATTATAACATGTTACCTACTTGATGATGATGTTGATCTTATTCTTATGATATGATGATGAAGATTATTCTCACCCATGTTATATTGAACATGTTACTTAATCAACCTCTTATTGGGATTTAAGCACACCCGTTTTATTGATGTATATCTTCAGGTGATTACATGTACTAATGAGATGATTAGATTTCTAAAGGATAAAGATAAAGGATAAAAATAAATGTATATTTTTTATTATGTACTTGATAATTATGGGACTAGTTATCCCATGATACAAAAAATTTGGTTCTTGGATTTTTAATGGTAATATTTTTTTATCTTTAAAATGTTGTAATTGTCTAGTATGAAAAGGTAGGGTCACTATTGTTGATATCAAGGCATGGTTTAGTTAATTTTTGAATTAGTATTAGAAAAAAAATCTGAAAACCAAAATTATATGTCTATGTATATGTAAAAAATCCTCGAAAAATATTCTTAGAAAAGGGTAGACATATGGATACCATAATATATTCTGTTATAGTTAATTTTCACAAAGAATAAATTAATCATTCCTTAATGAATTAATTTTTGTTTAACACTTTTTTTATTATATGAAATAGTTGTAACTAGGAGAAACCATGCTAATAACCCATGTGAGGGACAATGAAATGATTTTCTGAATAGCATCTCCAATGCCATGGGATGTGTAGTTAAAAAATTCATGACAATACTTATCCAGTTTTCTTAGGATATGAATAATAACCAGAACCATAGGAAACACCAACTTCTAACTGAGAAGGATCAACATTCCATGGAGTCCTTCATGTGTAAATGACCACCTGCATTTGGTGGACCTTATGACCCACTTAATGCAGAATAGTTGGGGTAACTCAATGGAAAAGAACTTTTGTGTGATCTATTGGTATGAAAAAGAGAAGGTGACTCTGGTTGTTTTTCATTTTGATGGAGAAGCTGGTCAATGGTGGGAGTTGATAACTGATAAAATAAAAAGGATGAAATGTAAGACATGGAGTAGTAGGATTTTTATAAAATATTTCACACCAACTATTTCCCTCGAACACATTAGGAAAAAATGTAGAGGGAATTCATAGAGATGAATCAAAAGGAAGGTTATTTTATCACAACTTATAAGGAAATAATCACAATTATTGAAAGATATTCCTTGTATTATGTTATCTATTATGATATAAAAATATATTGATTCTTTATTAGTTTAAAAACCATAAAAAGGATGTATCTATCCAAGGCATTGTGATTAATTAATAAGTGGTTTGATGTGATGTTAACATAGAGATGGAGTTCATAGAATTTTCAATGGTTATGGAGATATGTGGAAAATAATGATGTGTCAAGATGGTGGGTCAAATGAAAATGTAGGAAAGCGGATCCATCTAAACACATGTCAAAATTGTGGGAAGAAACATCAGGGGAATTTCGTTAATGGGATGGAAAAATTCATATAGTGAGTGTAATAAGGCCATCAAACTCATGAATGTCAAAGCAACATAATGAATATAGAAAATATGATGTAGGAAAGGATGGAACCTCTTACTACACCAACAATGGGTCAATTATTCAACTTTTGGGAGAAATGGAACTATGCTAACTAGTGCACTAAACATTGATTCCTTGAGGGTAATCAACATAAACAATTACTAATGCCAAAATATAAAGGGAAAGCTTATTCAATCACTATAGCTGACGTGGAGAAAGGAAACCAAGCAGAACAAGGTACACTCCCCATTGTGGAATTCAATTATATACTGGGAATAGATTACATCCCATTGTATATAGAACACATCATCATTAAGGAAATATAAATCTCTTATCATATTCAAAATCATCTTGTTCCCCTCTGTAATAGAAAGAAAGATCATGAATCCCCTTCTTAAAATCCATCAATGGTGGAGGTTTTGATACACTATAGATAATAATATCTTGACCAAATGGTTGAGTCAATGTAAGGTATCAATATAAAGGAAATTTCCATTTTTAGGGAATATAATGGCGTATTTCATAATGAGTTACCAGGAAATCCCCCTTATCTAATGGTGGGGTTCTTGATAGAGCCTATACCCAGAGCCACTGATATCTCTAAATGAACATAATGGATGGTCCCAATAGAACATTAGGATTTAAAGAGGAAGTTGAAACAACATTATGACAATTGATTAATATTCCCTTGATTATCACCATGGTTCGTTCCTATGCTCTTTCTCAAGAAGAAGGATGGATCAATGTGGCTATGTTTCAATTATAGATCACACCAAAATTCACTATAAAAGAATGTGTGTCCTATACCAAGGATAGAAGACTTTTTAGATCAACTATGAGGTTATCAATACTTCTCAAATGTTTATATTCATTCTTAATATCATCATCTAAAGCTGAAGAATTAAAATATTTAGAATTAAAAATTTTATAAAAGGTATGGGCACTGTGAGTTCATAGTGATGCCCTTAGAACTTACTAATTCGCATGAAATCATCATCGATTTTATGAATGGAGTCTTTAGATAGTACTATAATTAAATTGGATATTTTTATCGATGATATTTTCATTTACTCTAAGAGATATGATCAACATGAATAACATTAGAAGGGAGTGCTGGAAAAGTTAAGGAAGGATAAAATGTATTTTAAGTTCAGCAAGTGTGACATTTGGATGCAGCAAGTCACTTTCTTGGGGAACAAGATCGCATGATAGGGAATTACAATTGACTCTTCATAGAAAATATCCTTTAAGGATTGGCCCAGACCAACCATATTCATGAAAATACACACATATCTTGGATTAGATGGGTACTGTCTTTTTGAGAGAAATTTATCATGTTCTTCTTTCCTGAAAATTATGTTATCCTGGAAAGGGGTACGATTTTTTTTGGATGAAACAATGTGAGGAATGAATTAAGGATCTCCATAAGAAGCTAATCGCTGTGCATGTACCCTCACTACCAATAAATTGTGATGGTGTTCTGATATACAGTGTTCCTTCAAAGAATGGGATTGGTTGTGTACTCATATAGAATGATAAACAGATATCCTATGAATCAAGACATTTGAAGATCCCAAATAAGAACTATCCAACACATGATATGGATTTAGCATCTATGATATGTTCTTTAACGATTCGGTCAAACTATCCCAATGTATAAAATTGTGTCATATATACCGAACAAAAGAGTGAAAATTATATATTTACATAGAACGAGATCAACATGAATCAATAAATGTGGTTAGAGATAATCAAGTAATATGATTTCACTATTCCTTACCACCTAGGAAAGGTGAACAAGGTCGATGATGCTCTTAGTAAGAAAGTAGGTGATACACTATATATGATTCAGATTGAGAAAGACCATATATTGATCGATATTCAAAGAATATATATTAAAATTACAATTATAGGGAATAAATACTACCCTACCTAAATGATTTCTCAATCATATATCCAAGAGGGGATCAAGGAGGCACAAATGGATGATTTGGAGATAAAAAAATAATGTGAGATAAAAAATGGAGGGTATGGTACATGAGTTCCACATTGATGATGATGGTGTTACTCAGTTTTGAATGATTCTTTGTGTGCCTTCATCACCTTGGATAAATAAGGAACTGTTGTATAATCTTCATAGATCACCTTTCAAGATCCATCCTAGATGAAAAAGATATACTATGATCTTCAAAAACACTTTTAGTGGGACAGCCTGAAGATGGAGAATTCGGATTACATATCATGGTGGTTATATTTCATCAAGATAAATGATAGAAACAACTACCTAAATGGATGATTCAACAATTTCATATACCCTTGTGGAAATGGGATAATTTCACTATGGACTTAGACATGGGCCTCTCAAAAAAACCAAATGAAACAGTATGATATGGGTTGTGGTGGATAAAATCTCTATGACTTACAACTTTATCAAATTTCAAGATGATTTAATTCCTGAACAACATTCCATTATATATATGAAGGATATAGTGAGGCTAAATTGGGTTCCACTTTCGATCCCCGTCAATCCCGATCCCAGGTTCACAACTAAATTCTATAAAAATATTAAAAATGATTTGAGTTGTAAATTTAATTTAAGTATGGAATTTCACCCCAAAACCGATGTTCAATTAGAAAATACTATTTAGATAGTTGAGGAAATGATAAGATACTACTGAATTGTATTTAAAGGATGATGGGATCAACATCTCTCAATGGTCAAATTCCCATATAATAACATCTTCCACTCATTTATTCTAATGGATCTATATGAATATATATATGGTAATTTATGTATAACTCCAACATGATGGTATCTTATTAGGGAACAAAAGATACATGGACAAGATCTTGTGAAAAAAGATTAAAGATAAGGTTCAATACATCCAATAATGTATAAATTCTACTCAGAGTCAGCAAAAGAGATATGTTGATAATCTTCAATGGGACTTGATGTTTGTTTTTAGATATAATGTTTTAAGTTCAATATCACCATAGAAGAGGGTCATGTAGTTTTGGAAGAAAGGTATTCATAGCCTAAAATACATTGTCCCCATTGAGATCCTTGATCGTATAGGAGAAGTGGATTTTCAGCTTGAACTTCAACTATGTAATGCTCAATTTCATTACATGTTCCAAATAACACTCCACAGGAAGTACATACCTGATACCTCACATGTACTAAATCCATAGGTTGTAGAACTAGATAATCAAATCTCTTGTGAAGAGACACCAATGAAGATCATGGACTATAGAGAAAATTTTATATGCAATAAGAGAACTCACTTCATGAAAGTTTTGCGCAGGAACCATATGTATGATGAGGTAAAATGGGATATAGAAAAAAAAAATTAAACCTAAGTGACCTTGTCTATTTATAACTAATAATATGAGTTGAAATTTCAGGTATGATACTTTTAAAGGGGGTTAGAATGTAACAACCCCGTGTTTATTAGTAATATTTTTTATTGAATATATGTGTGTTTTATTATATTATATATTATAGATATAAAAAATAAATGAAAACCCAAAAAAATAATTAATATATAATGGTACATTATTCACCAATAAAAACAATTCAAATAAAAAACATTACAACAAAACAAAAAAATTAAAACAGAAGAGCTACAATGGGAAAATATGAACCACTCTAATCTAATAGAATAGTCACTCTCAGTACAAACACTATATAAAGGAGATAATGTATTTATGAATCAATCAACATTATAGATGATAGAGGTATAGAACATTGAGAGTAATTTAGGTGAGTATTCAATGATTGAATGGAGTGGTATATATATGTGGTAATGAGACCATTATAATATTAATGTGGACGTTGGAATAGTATCTTGACGAATGAGAATAGTAACCGGAACATTTGGAATAGTAACATGGACGTTGGAATAGTATGTTTACCAAAAAATCATAAATTTTTATATAAATAAAATTTATCATTATTAGGAAAACTATTTTAATGACAAAAAATAAATATCACGATTAAAAAAATATAAGAACATTTTTAATAAACAATATTTGAAATTATTTGGTAAAAATCCTTATTATTATAGTAAAAATTAAAATTACCTAGTTTCAAAAAAAATTAAAAAAAATTATATCATTTTTGAAATCAATTAGCCGAAATTTTCCATGGGGAATTTTTTGGTAATTTTTCAAAATACCTCAATTTTTTAGAGAATAGAAAAAATAAAGTCTCTCACATAACTAGGGTATCTTAAATTATATATTTCAAGATATAATAATGACATAATCATCTCTAGAACTTTGTGTTTATACATAATATATATTATTTCATAAATTATTCATTCATATATTGTAAACATAATTTTCATACCTAAAATGATCTTTCCAAAAACTAAATTCAAAAGTGATTCCTTAAAATAACAATTTTTCATTGTTTCTACATTCTTTTTTAATAAACTAATTAATTATAATAATAAAGAGAATTTAACGACCTAACCCACTATATTATTTATATATGTATATATGATTTATATTGTCAAAAAAATTCGTATTACATGTCTTACATTTGATATAGTATTTAATTCAATATTTTATTTCAAAAATACCCCTCTCCTCAAGTATAAATAACCCATCTCCCTTCTGTTGAAAAACAACTCCAAACACCCATTCCAAAGCCCAATCTCTTCCCAAATAATCTGAATAAATTCCATTAGAATACATAGGTACATTCAATATCAATCCAACTCTAATCAATAATGTAGTTATGGTGTCGTACACGAGAATATCCACCAAGGAGAAAGTAAGTCTCTATTGACTATTCCCTCTTTTATTCATCTCATTATTCTATTACCCAATTACATTCCAAACCATATACTATAAAAATAATTATTTAGAAAATTTATATTATATTAATGATGTTAACCAAATATAATTATCATATCTATTAAAATAGAAGTGTCGTACTTCCCTTTCCCACTTTTCGATAATGACTTATTTGAGGTCGGTTAAACACCTACGGATACATTTCCACTAAAATTCATATATCCACCATCATGGATGGATTGTATTAATTATATATATTTTATAAATAATTAATTATATGAATTATAATATTTAGATGTTCATCATAATTTTTGACAAATGACTCTAAACGAAAATATAGAAATCCAAGCAAAACAAGAAAATTTGAAGAAAAATATGATATCAAAACCCTTCAATTTATTGAATAGAAATTATGAAATATAATACATTGATTATAATTGATAAATTTTAGAATGAATGACTATAATTAATTTCTTGATCAATGTCTTAACAAGCCAATTTTTAATATTTAGGAGGCATAAAGGTAATGAAATAAAGCGGGAAATACTATAAGGGGATTCTCAAACCCAACGAATTTTCATTCGGTTATCCATCTTTCATGAAATATTTGGTATGAATATTCCTAAAATTTTCCTTAATGGTAATTTAATTACTCTTAACATTTATTTTTGTGCATATGCATGTTTCCAACACGATTTTATGTCAAACACAATGATTTCCAAAAACAATTCTTCATTCCAAAACACATATTTGACTCAGCCAGTGTTATTTTTTAATCACTCAAGAATAATGATTCTTATAGTAAATATTTTTCTTTTTTTCATCTGGGAACCATGATTTAAACCGTAAAATCATGATTTATGAAATCCTTATGAACCCCATTCTATTTCATGGGTTAATTCATGACTATGATTTTTATGTGCTACATGTTTCATGTATGATTATATAAATATGATGATGTGTTGGGTGGGCTCAAAATTATATTACCCTCGAATGAATTGTGTAATGTAATGTATCTCATCCGAAAATGTGTATTAGGTGAGAAAATGAATCTATATTAGTTCAAAAGATTATGTTATAATTAATAACATATGTTATGCATGAACATGATGGTACATTTTTTCACAACTATGTGTGTTGTTTGAAAACTATGATATGATGTTTAATTGTATGGCACCGACACATTCAAAGAAACTATATCATGTTACCTTCATGATTTTTGTGTTAATCATATTCTTATAATATTATTATGATGATTATGTTAACCCGTGTTCTATTGATTCCTATATATTATTCAACCACTTACTAGGCTTTTATCTCACCACTATCATTGATTTATATCCTCCAATTATTAAATGTACTATTGTTAAGGTGATATTTTTAAAGATAATGATGTAGGATTTAAATTTTTTTTGTTTTATCATGTACTTTCTATGTAATATACTGATTTTACAAACACCCTAAACCTTTGGATTCATGATTTTTAACTCTATTATGTTATTTAACTTTAAAATGATGTAATAATCATGTAAGAAAATTTATGATCACTTTAAGATTGTGATAAATTCCTTGATATTCCCCCATACAATAGAATTGAGATGCATCACATGGACTTTACCCATGAAGACCACCATGGTAAACCTCCCCAATGTAATATATCTCTAATAAAAGTAAGTCCACCCCTATCTAGAAACCTTCACATCAATATGTTCATGATGAATCATGGTTGGATGTATATATCTCCCCATCAACTATCACTATCACCTCAACTCGATCAATAGACAACCTAGAGAAGAAACCTATATGGACTGTCTAAATGGAGGAACCTAACTCTAAATAAAAATTGGATGGTGTGGATATATGGAGGGAAAAATCAATGAAAAAACCTCCCTCCTACATTTTGGCCTAGATCATTCTCAGTATACGACCTCTAGAATAAACTTGAACACGAGTGAATTACTTACATTAGAATATATGTAAAACCCATTTTTCCCAAAAGGATAGAAACTTCCCTTATATATGATATGAGAGTCACATCATAATAATAAATACACATTATTGTCTTGTAGAAATGGTTTTTTACCCCATAGACTGGGACCCAATATTGGAAGATTATGAAAATAATCTATGGAATGTTTTTATCTCATGCATGGCCAATATTCAGTGAGTGATTTCCAATGTCCCATAAGACATTAATATCATAGAATGGGGTAAGTTTGGAGAATTTTACTTTACCTTTCCTTATAGATATCAATGATCCTTGGATATGAAATCCTTTGATGATGTAGCGGTAGGAGAGATCATGATAACTAGTAATGTGTTGGAGATTTGGTAAATACAATTAATCTCCTCCATTTTTAAGGTGTGAAGACATCATGAATAAAGGGTGAGGTAATATGATAGGCTCCTAATCTAGGCCACCAAAAAATGGGAACACATATCATACAAGGAATTTGAAGTTGAGCACTACCCAAAACCCCCATAGTATGTGACTCCCACCACAAGCATCTATTCTACCTTACCCACGAAAGAGTGAAATTGCACCAAATCAAAAAAATCACAGTAGTAGTCACCATGAATGCTATATAGGAGTGACCCAAGCCCATAGGTCTAGGAAATAATTTACCTCAATCACCATAACCAGGGTCATCAAACCACAGGAGGGTCCTTAAAAAAACATTATTGTCTATAAATCAACCCCCTCCCATAGGTAATTGAAAATTTTTATCATTATCATTAACACAAAAGGATTCAGTATTTTCTAGGTTGGGAGGTAAATATCGATAACCTAAATTCTAGTGTTACCTCCAACCATGAGACACCCTATTTTCATTTGTTCCACACTGGATAAAAATGTTTAGAAACTCCCATAATATCACTATTTATAAACAGTTACAAGGGAGAACATCTAGAAAAGGAATTTAGCACCCATATGGTTCATAAGATAAGACATTCCAATAAGAATAAGAGTTAGAGAAATTACTTTGATGCAGCCAATGATGGAGGATGAAGTGGTACAGAACATCCATATCACTTGGTGAGTAATAATGTAATGACCATCACAATGTATTCCTCATTGAAATTCACAACTATCAAACTAGAAAATGATGCAGACCAAAAAACAAACACTGAGGGGAGAAATATGGAAACATCACCTTGAAAGGTATATGATTTGGATACATAGAGGAATGATGTACATATGTTGAATTAGATAACGACCAATAATCTAGAACATTTGAATGATGAATTCCTACATCCTTTGAAAAATATTTCCAATGATAAAGTGAATGGTGAGGTTACATACCAATCTCCACCATGGAGATAAAAAAGGACCTCTATAGAGGAATTATGAGCTCAATATGAGAATGAGATACATAACCTCATGTGGTTCAATAAAGAATTACTTAGGGAAAATAATCACGTTGGTTATAACCTTCAAATATAATGATATAGCCATCCTCAAATATGTCATGAGATTCGTAATCCACCTATAAGAGTGGAATTTGAGAATCAGTCCATATTTTAATTTAGGAAATTCATCTACATAAGTGTGGAAGTTGGGGATGATGGTTACTTTACTACTTTATGGTCACAGTCTCCCCCCTTATCGGGGTAATCATCCATACCTATAATAGATTTAGAATAATTAGGGTATGTATATGGTAAATCCATATTAAGACTCACCTTATCATCATGCTTGGGAGTTAGTCCAAATAGTTGTACCTCTACAACTTCTCAACAATATTGATTCGATAGGTTATTTGATGAATGAAATAAAGGGGTGGTGTACCATCATGCATCCTAAAATGAAGCCATATCCTGATTGGTTGGATGAAACATTACACTTTTCCAATTTCAGAAATCTAATTTTCCCAAACATCAATGGAACAAGAGAACCAAAACAACATATCAGAAACTTATAATCATGATCCGGTCGGATGATGGGATCTCTTGAAAAAATTGATGTGAGAAACTAAGTATCATTGTACAAACTCTAGTAGGGTCATCCATTGTTTGGTAGAGTTTCCTTGTTTTGGAATCTATCAGGGACTAAGAATAACTTTTTCATTAATTTCTATATTAATTTGGCTCCATAATAAGTAATAAATTTGTATTTGACATAAAAAATTAAACTCAATGTTAAAATGAGAGTGTCTATAGCTTTACCACTAGATGGAATTTTTTAACATATTGACTCATTATCCCACTTTCATATGTTAAATTAGTATAGTTTTATTTTAATAATCTTCATGATTAACTACAAAACCCTTTGATCTTGATGAAATATGTTGCTCGGATCCCTGAGTTCATAGAAATATAAAAATGACTATAAGATTACATTCAACAGGATCATGATAAATCTTGACTCATACCAGCAATATTGGGAAAATATCCTAGCAGAGAAAAGAGAAGTTCTATAACTCTAAAACTAGTTATGGTTTCTTTTGGATCACTTATGTAGGCCTCAAATCATTCAATGCAATCTAATGAGTATAAATATTAAAAACCCACATTTATCTTGAGGTAAGGAGATACAAGAGTCACTGACAATTTAAGGAGCGGGTGAAAAAAAATTAAATTCATTTTACAATGAATAGGTTACCATTTATTTAACCATATCCATGGAAAATAACATTATCAAGATACTAGTGCAAAATAAACACATTGAGATGAACCTTAGATATAGCTCAGGATAGTAACCATTTAATAGAAGGATAGGTAACTCCATCCAAGATTTCATTCCCTTCAATGAAATCCAACAAATCATGTTTGGTTTTGGATAGGTGATATAATGAAAATCATAATAATATTTAACCTATGTGACCTCCAAAAAACTAAAATAATATGGTAATTGGAAATAATTTTGGACTAGTTGTAAACAAAAGGTCAATTACTGTATTACTAAAAAAATAGTCAATCAAAGAAATTCCACCCTATGAGTAGACCTTCACACACTAGTATCAATCCCAACACCATGTAAAATGCCATTGAATATGCCTCCAATAGGGGGAAATAATCATTAATCATAGGAAACTAAACATGAAAATGATTCATATAAAACTCTTACACAAACTCTGACTGTTGAATATTTCCTTCCATAGTTTTCAAGAGAATCAGTACCTTCCCACCAAATGGAATTCTCATCAGATCAGATACAGATTTTTTTATTTTCAATTTATTCACCTAAAATGTAATGCCCTGACCCCAGTTACCCAGAGTCTGTGCATTATTTTAATACATTGGCATGATAACAAGGAATCAAGTCCCGAAGGACCGACAAGTTTAGCAGTCTTGGAAAAATAGATCACATACATGAATGTTACATTTTCACTTTAAGACGTACAAAACAACATAAATAGTCTTTATGAATGCCATTATTCCCTTGGCTTAACCCTTCATATCAATCACATTACACTTCTTGGAATCCTGGGAAAAATAAAACATAGAAAGGGGTGATCTCAAATGCTCAGTAAGGGTAAGCAATACAGCGGAAACTTTTAAAAATAAGCATAAACATTTCAGGCAATGTATAAAACTAAAACAAAATCCTTTTAAACTTGAACTTCAGCATAATATGGCAGAAATAAAATGAAATAATTCCATTTACTTATTTACATAGATATTCTACTAATCGCATAATCACATGCAATATCACTAACCAATTTCATAATGATGGAATGCATAATGCCAGAATATCATAACCACATAGCCAAGGCCTCGTGCCAAGACTAAAAATAAGATTTGGTCAAGTACTTATTCCAAGACACTAGTTTGTCCCATGAGACCTACCGATGCATCGAGGAGCTATAGCGGGCTCTACCCGTCGCATATTAAGACCAATGCATTCCCATATGAAAAGGTTTAAACATAACATAAACATTCGTATTAAAACTAGCATACGAAATGTCAATACTTTCTCTATAAACCATGAATGGTATAAAAATATAACATCTATAGTCAAACATATCACAAAAACTTCAATAGAAGTTTTGTATAATAAATCAACTTCAAATGAGCTTAAAATCCATCAAATGATGAGTAAATATTTTTGAAAGAAATATCCTTTCTGTAAAATCATTTAAAAGTCACACATTTATAAAGGAAGTAATTTTAAAAGAGATTTTTGAATCAAAGTGTACCATACCACTTTGAAACTTTTGAAAAGAGTTATCATTTCAAAACATTCATGTCCATATAAATAAATCCTTAAAATCATTTTGAAAACATGGACATTAATTGAAAAGATTTAGAAAGATAAATATTTAAAACATTTGAAATTTTGATCTTGATAAATAATACCTTTCAAAATCCTTAAAATATTCATTTTGAAATCATTTTTAGGAAAAATGGACATGGATGATAAAAATTTCCCAGTAAATACTTACACATAACAATCTCGGATAATGATGAGATTGTGGAATTAACCCCTACCAATTTGGTAACTTACGAAACATACAACCCATGATAGAGGAATCATACAATGAATATGTAAATACACATAAATTAAAGTGTATTAATCAAAGAAAACAATTATGGGAAGTACATACACCACACAAAAGGTAATAGTGGCAATATGGCATGAATCTCATGGGAATAAGGAGTGAGATGAAAACCCCTTACCTTGCACTTTCCTTTAGTCGAGGGTACGTTTAACCTCCTGTAACAAGATAATAGTATGTTATTAAATTATACCAGAACCATATTAATATTTATGATATCATAAATGATTCATTTATGACTTTATATTACCCATTTAATAATAATTTCCATGTTAAGTTAACATTTCGGGTAATAATCACTTTCTTTATCGTATGTGTTTTAACTTGTCACTCTTGGTTGTATCACTTAGATCATGATTTAAATAATTCCATAATATAAAACATGATAAATATATCATATATATATATAGAATATAAATATGTATAATAGACATATATATGAAATGGAAAACACCGTTTATGGAGATGGTAGTCCATACGTACGCATAAACGCTGTTTCTGTTTTCATATAGTATTGAACGGAAGTAAGTGAATAAGATATATGTAAGTAAATAAATCCTTATATATATATATATATCTATAGTAACACTATTATGTCATATATTACATACTTATTAGTAATGTATATTTTTATAATCGTCGATGAATGGTGAACTTGGAAATGAATCTCATCGCGTCGTGGAGACAGTAATCCGTACGTACGCACGAGCGAAAATATCATTCTTTTGATATTAAAATAATATATAATTGGATGGTATATCATATATACAGAATAATTATAATGTTATATTTATTATTTACATGAATTACAAATCATTATTATATCCATACAAATAATAATATATTGAATAACAATTACACCACGACGTGGAGACGGTAAGCCGTACGTACGCACATATGGCGACATGTCATTAAAAGGATGGATAGAATACTGAATATGGTTGTAAAATTTTTATAATAATATTAAATTATATAGGAGATACTAGATTAATTATTTTATAATGGTAATAACAAATAAAGAAGAAGTGGAAGAAGAAAGTAACTTGAAAAAGGGTGGTGAAATCATTACCTCTTCTTCGGGTTCTTCCTTTTGATTTGATCAAAATGGATACTTAAAATGGTTTTCTGACTAAAGGAAGGCCTCTAGGATTAATTGAGGTAAGTTGAGAGAGTATTTGAGAAGGGGTTGGCTGAACCAAAAGACTTTGAAGGTGTGTATTAATGAGAAGGAGGAGTGCCCTTTTATAAGAGGGGTGAGGGGAACCTTTGGAAAAGCTAGAAATATTATTTTATAACAAATTCATATTCAATTTATAATAGCTCCAGAGTGGATTATTTAAAGTTTAAGGTGGGGATGAGTCGAAAACCACTCAACCAATAGAATTTAGACAGGTTTAGGTCATTATATTAACCTTATCTTTTATTTTTAACTCTTAGTTAATTAGTTTGACACTTACCATGTCACTTTGTATTTTTTATATTATATAGTTAATAAACTTACTATATACATCCAAGTGACCCCAAAGTGGTCCATTAATGATACAAATATCATGATATAAGTCTCTTGGCCTAACCTTATATTTTTAGGAATTTAATATCAATTAATAATATAATATTTGTTTTAAAAACTCTTTTTTGTCAATTTTGACACTATTCAATAATTGACTTTTGTAAAACTCATAACAAAATTATTACTTCGAAAAAATTTAATTAAATAAATCCTAATATGTCATATTATCATATAAAATTAGTGTAATTCATTAAAAGTCTAAATTATATTTATTTGGGTATTTATACTATCAATTAATTTAATTTTTCACTATTATAGTAATTACTCCATCATCATTGTGTCATAAATAAATTAAATTATTTCATTTCTAAAAATTATAAATAAAATATCAATATGTAATAAATCTTTTTAGATTTATAATGAATATTTATAGTCGAAAATCCAACATATATAACCCTCTGTAAAAAACTTTTTGCTAAAATATATATGCTTATGTCATTTTTGTATTTATTTTAACTTAATTAAAATAAAGTGTCCCTATCACCTAGAATTGGCTCCATGGGGTCCCAAAATCGACCCAAAGATTCCCATGGTCGGACCTGTATCCACAAATAAGGTTAGAACATGTTTTAGGGTAATTTAGTATTATTATAATATTATTTTTTAACCCTTATTTACCAGATTTACCCTTTAACCATGGTAAATAAAATATTTACCGAAGTAATTATTCAAAATGTCTAAAAATAAAATATACCTATATAAAAAATGTGGACATCCTGATTCCAAATATGGAATCCATTTTTCCAAATTCAAAACACAGAAGTGGCAGAAATTAATTTAAAATTAATTCCCGCTGTCAAAACAAAAAGCGTGTTTTTAAGATATAATAACTATCAAAAGATTGATACTTGTTTATGTACGGTTTAATTGTGAAATTATGTCCAATGACCAAAATTGTATTAAATGGTAAAAATATATTCAAAATATACTTTAAAATCACTCAAATTCATAATTTATCACTATTAATTATTTTGATTAAAAAAGTTGTTTTTAATTAAAATTTAGTAATTTTCACTATTCATCAAAATATTAAAGTTATCCGAAAAGTACCAAAATATCACCTTAGGCTAAATTCGATACTCTGAATCAAATAATAAAGTCCATTTTGAGAGATAAAATTTCTAAAATTTTAAAAAGTAGGTATTACTATTCATAACAGCTACTCTGATGGATCGTGGTGTGTGTTAGAACTCGAAGTTGCGTACAACACACGCTACTGTATTATTCAAAGAGAAGTGTACCGTGGAAGCTCGAGGTGTTACATAAAAAACCATTCCCAAATAATGAATAATACTCTAAATATGATTTCCCCATAATTGACCATGGATTTAGATGCGGAGGATGTATAAGATGAGGTTATCTGGGATGAGACAAGCATGGTGGAACCCATATCTAATCAAATCCCTATGAAATCCGTACACACAACTGATACCCATGAGAAGGAAATTCCGAAATCCCAATAGAAGAATAGATATTCCTTAGACCACTTCAAAAATTATTCAATAATAATTTTTTTGAATGACTGACTGGTGGGGAGGATTTCTTGATCAGCAGAGACAAATGGGTTTCCCAATGTTACCTATTCCCTTAGTAATAGATGTTCCCTTGACATCTACTAAAGAACCTTACCTATCTAAGTAAAAATATAATCTCCTATGATGCATGATAATTAACAACTGCACCCTGATAATCAAAGACCTCTAGCATAGAAATAATAAAGTATAATATAGTTTGAAGATGTCCTAGAAAAACTCAAAATCCTTTATTATCACCAAAATTGAAAATTACTTAGAGAGGCATTCATCCAGGTCAAACCATACCCCTCTATGGGAATCAGATCTGTGTAGAGGCTCCATGCAACATTAAATTTTTAACACCCCCACATATTCCCTCCCAACACTCACACACGGCTTAATCTACCAACCAGTTATCTCATGATTCTCAATATGATCATAACCCATGTGAGATTAGGGAACCTGGAAAACCACTCTAACCATCACAATTGAGACATATTCAGAAATCATAATTACATTTAAGTCATATAAAATTTTAAATCATGATAAAATCCTCATCACATGATGTTAAACTAAATGAAAAAAGGTTATTATGTTAAAAATATCATCCCCTATATGAATGTGTAATCATGAATTTCATTTTTTATCCCTTCACCCCCAATAATGTGTTCAATGAATGGTGGTATAGGGTTTGTGGTGCTCAAATACTTCTTGAATCTTATGTTCTATATTAAATAACTTTATACCATCATTCTATGAGTTTATATCCTTCTCTTGGATGCCCAAGGAAAATGATCTCACATTAACATGGTTCCCCTATATAAATTTTTTAATATGAACTGGTTAATCTAATGGGACCCACTAGGGTTTGATGGTGAATAATGTAGTTCTGAATAGCTTTCACCTGGCATATTTTCTACATCCAGAGTACAATTCCCCTTAAAATCAAGAGCTATTATACTATATTTAATGAAAATGGACATCCACAATAATTAGTTATTAACATATACCAACTAGCCTCCACCAATTGGTGACTTAGATATTCATGGGTTGTGATTTTCACTTCCTAAAAACCAACAATTCAAGAGGATTCAGATACCATCGATGTTTCTCATTTGTGATTTGTACCCTTTACTAACGAAATATTATGACAACTCAATCATACAACCTTTCATTTCTGGTTATGTATCCCTTATAAATACATAACTTCCCAGAGCATCATAATACATTTAAAAACCCCCTTATCCACCATAGAAACATCTTACACCTTTTTCATGTCGTAATCTCCAAATACCATAAACACATATCCTCTTGCATTTTTAGGAAACTTGATCCCAAATATCCTTGGTTATCCCTTGTGTCATATTGGTATTATGTGCTATCTAATCTAGAAGGTACTCTGTTAGGATTTACTGGTGAATAAAACAATTCCAAAGAACTTGTTCCTTGGGGATTTTTTCGTTCTTAGAGGGACCCCTGTAGTATTCACTCGTAAATAATACAATTCCCTTGCAATTGTTCATATGGGATATTTTTGTTCCTAAAGGGACCTCGATAGGGTTCCTTGTAGAATAATACAATGTATAATATGTTGTGCCTTGGGGATTTTTTGGTTCTTAGAGGGACCCCTCTAGTATTCACTCGTAAATAATACAATATCCTTGTAATTGTTCCTAGGGGATATTTTTTTCCTAAAGGGACCTTGATAGGGTTTCTTGGAGAATAATACAATGTATAATATGTTGTTCCTTGGGGATTTTTTGTTTCTTAGAGGGACCCCTCTAGTATTCACTTGTAAATAATACAATTCCCTTGCAATTGTTCCTAGTGGACATTTTGGTCCAATATGAAGGGCCCCACTAAATCTCTTGAGCATGTTATCTAATTGTGTGATGTTAATACAATCAATCAATAAATGATCAACTAGGATATGGGAATTTTAAGACATGATTTCATTCACCCGTTTTCCCCATGACTATTAGGGGTCATGAATATATCCTTATTTTATGCCCTTATATTCAATGTCCTAGTGGTCATGATCTAAACATTAAAATATATATATAACTAAATAATGTGTGGATCGATTCATACTACTACTAGATATGCAGTGACTCCCGGATCTCCAACCCTAGGTCTAGCCATGAAATAATTATAAAATTCCTCTTCACAAAATGTGATTCTGATCTATGTGGGAAGACAATGTAAGAACTGTGTATTTGAAAATCATATTACCATAGGGTACATAATGAATCTCGGATATAAAATCCTTAGTCCAACCAAATTTTAAAAGGAAATTTTACCCCTCCATTCATATGAGTAAGACCTGCACAGGTAATTTTTCATTCAGTATCTACATCTGTCTTGAGTCTTGTTCTTATAGGATACATAACAACATCCATATCTTTTATCCTTTGGTTGATTTGTAATCCTTATAAAAATAATCATATATAAAAAAAATCCCATATTCCTATGTAAGAATGAGATCTATAGAGAAACTATATATCATAAATATATGTGGATTTATTCTAGTTCCCTTGAGATATATTGTGACACCTAGATATCAATTTTAGGCTCATCCATGAATTATTACTACATATGAACTAGATATATGTAGAATATTTTTACATATAGTAATCCCAAACATGAGATTAATAATTCCCCTGTTCCTTGCACATGAGCTTGATCTACATAGGGATCATTTTTTCAAAGAAATATTTGTGGCTACAGTACTATTACAACAACATATACAGTGATACCTGGATCTCAAAACCATGTTCTAGCCACAATATAAATCAAATGTTTCTTCCCTTATGCATGGGTTAGACGTTCGCAGGGGGTTATCTATCAAGAACAACATGTGGTGTGATTCCCAAACTATGGGATACATAGTGTCTCTTGGATCCCCCATTTAATGCATAGCAATGAATTATCATAACTCCTAACTTTTTTCCTCAATGAAAAGAAAATTTTTCTTGGGATTCCTACTCATACCAAAATATGGATACCCCCACATTTTCCATATCATGCACTATCGCATAGCACAATCAAATACCAATTTGTCTCTTGTTTCTCATGATGATCCTGACTTGGGTGACCATATTGAACCTAGAAAGCCACATTAGACCATATAATAAAGGTGTATTCTATCCAATGATATAGAACCCTTTCATAGTAAAATGATATAAAAAACATGACAACATCCTTTTTATTTTACATTAAATTTCATGAAAGTAGGTCTTTACATAGAATGATTTATCCCCTATGATGATTGTGTACTCAAGAATCACAAGCTTTATCCCATCACCCAGAAATGTGTTCATTACATATGGGTTAATCCTTTAGGGATGTTAAACCCTGCATGAATATTATGTTCTCCCTGAACAAACATCATATCTTTGATATCTACATAAATACCAAGCAATTCCTTGAGTTTATATCAATATGTTGGAACCCCATGGGAAATTAAGTCAGGCTTGATTAGTTATACCCAATAGAAAACTAGTAAAAGGGATTGGACAATCCAAATACACCCTATTATAATTATCCATTGAACAAAGAAACACCTTGATGCTTTAACCTAGTGGATTTTCTAATTAAATATGAGAGTCCCCCCTTAAATCTAAGAGATAGTATCCAAACTACGTGGGATACGAGATTTTACAATTATTTTTGGTTGACCTATAGACACATGTATCAACTTATTATTTACTCTGATATTTATAGGTTATTATTTCCACTTTCGTAACCCAACTACACAAGTGAATTTAGATTTTCTCCATGTTATAGATCTATGTGTCGTACCAATTTTAGAATCACAATTTTATTATTATATTGTTGTAACCCTCTATTATGTCATATTTAACCAATGTGAACACCGAAATTCTGTGATTTAGTCATTCCTCTTTGATATATGGCCTAGTAGAATGATGTTAAATAGTAAGAAAACATCCCTATAACATGATGTTAAACTACATGACATATTTTTCATACTTAAAGACCTAAAATTGATTCGAATAGGCTATCCTATACATAAAGTTGTTTTAGAGGTGAATGAATCATCTCCATACAATAATAAAATATAGAAATTCCCTTTCCCCTTATATGATACTGATATACATAGAGGACCCCTTAGCTTACAATGATGTTAAGGCTTACTAAAGGAAGAAAAAAATTTCCCCCACCCCACATATGAGCTAGATCTTTACAGGGAATCTCATTTTGTAAGAACTATATGTGGCATGATTCCTGATCTATTCAGATATGTTGTGACACCCAGGTATATTATCATGTGCCTAGCCATATGTTTGCCACTATCACAACCTTCCCCATTTCTTGATCTACATTGAAATTTGTAATCATCAGTTGGTATTGAGACTATATAAATTCCATCACTATTGAAATACACTCCCCATATGACATCCATTTTCCTCCAAGGTAAAATTGAAATTTAGAGACCAAGAACCCGAATGATAGTGGGTGACCTCCCTGTCAAAGGAAAAAAGGCCACTACATTACACCCAAATCAGATCTATATAAGGGGAATGTTACATCCAGAACTATATGTGGCTCAATTCGTATCCCTATAGGATATGTAGTGATGATTAGACCAATTTCTAATGTGACCATCTGGGCACATTAAAAAAACCCTCCAACCTGATTGTCTATACCATTATACTGATACATCACCTCTCTAACACCCTTTCACTCAAGAAAGTATTAATTCTCCTTTCCTACATGACAATGAGATCTATTCAGAGGAATGCTCATAATTATTTTCCATGGTTTAAAAAAAATACATGATCCCCATAAATGATGTTTATCTATGTGAGGATCCAGTGTATAACTATTTATAACATTATTAATTCTATGATTAGATAATAATTGATGTCCATGATTCTTTAATCCTATTCCCATTAATATATTTCCAAAAATTTATGTGTGTCCCTCCCCCCTTAATATTGAAGTTAGATCCACGTAGAGGGATCCCATTAAAAAAAGTTCAAAATGGGGCATAATTCATGAACTTCCAAAATTCCTTGGGAAGCCTAAGTAACCCCAACAATAGAAATTTTATATAACCCTAATCTCTTGTCCCCATTTCAATACCTTGAACTACATAAGGATGGGTGATTCATGTAGACTAAATTCAACTACATATGAATCGAATCTATATATAACTCTCCTCTATATGAGATAAATATGTGACAGATGGTCTCTAACATCTGATTACCCCCCCCCCCCCAGTATGCCATTGTAAGGATAAAATATTCCACATGAATCTAAATTCCCTCAATCAATAAATGGTGTCCTTAATGATATATTATAAAATTTCATGTATGATCCCACATCCTTACGATAATCCATTAAAATGAAATAATGTTATCTTTGTAACATGATTTTAAACTTCATGACATATGTGTCCCCACTATATGACGTTAAACATTATATAAAATATTTCATCATAAATCCTTGTCAATGTACCATGATATTCTGACGGTAGTCATCCAAATTTTGGGGTGCATCCATCATATTTATGATCAACTAAATCCATAAACCACACTTTGTGACTCAAATAACTTTGTTTTACCCAATCCATTCTTGAACCTCATAGTGGAGAAAATTTATCCCTATTTGATAATGTTTGAGATGGATATATATAAGTCCTTAGACCCATAAAACATAAGTATCATGGCCTCATAATAAGGTCTTAATTATCCTTTTGATCCCCAAAATTATCATAGTAGAACTATTCACCACAATGTGATCATAAATCATTCTCAAAATGACTATCCTATATCATTACTCATCATTCTAGAACCTTGATACATGATTTATCTCATATTAATCCTCCACTCGGAAGGGTGATGAATAGCCATTAACATTGGGAATGCAAATTGGGATAATTTGTAATGCACTTCTAAATACCATTTTTATGTGCATGAAGAAAAAAATTTCATGGACCATGATCAGAACTATATGAACATAATATTTATCCTATAAAGGCCCAAATCATAGGACATTAAACAACTAGTGAAAAAGGAAAACAGTTAGTATGGCCTATCTTGTGGCCCTAGTTATGGACAAACCATGATTTCTGTTACCCCTAGCCTAGTAAAAAATTAGAGTAATGAATTATCACATATCCAAACTATGATAATGTGTTGACTAAGTGGTGACACAACCATTAGGGTGCCCAAACACATCTTGATTATTTTTTTTCCACAAATAACCTTCATGTATTTGATGTCTAATATGAAACTCACCACTTCCATTGGTTGATAAAATTCTCCTGGAACCCCATATCCTTGAGTCATTTTTCTTGTATATTCCATCTAGGGTTTTGAGTACAAGGAATAACATCTATAATATAAACCCACAAGGATTTTTTGGTGAATAACACAATGCCTTAGGGCTTTCATTTTTTATATGTTTGAGTCTGTTTGGAAAGGTCCCACTTATATCAATAATTTATTGTTCAATATGTGTGTGATACTAGTTTCCACTATTATTAATGGTCTACATGTACCCACATTCCCCCATTTTCAGTTGACTCAGTATCCCTCGTCCATGATTTTCAATTACAGTAATAATACTATTCAATTGTATTCAACATCCTTTATATAACATCACAAAATATTTTACCCATTCACAATGAAATATTGAGATATTAAATCATCAATAATTTTGATGGCCCTAACCACATGTACTAAAACCACAATATGTTAGATTGGGGTACTGTGACAATTAACTAAACTATCTGAGGGTGCTAGAAACCCACTTAGGTACACTTTTCATCCATATAAAACATCACCATAAACATGTTGTAATTTCAAAAAATATTTTTTATCCCTTGAAAAATAGAAAGGACCCCCCCCCCCCACATGACCATGAATGTATTCCACATGGGCTAACACATAAGGACCCTTGACCTATTAAGTAGTTATGTCTCCCTCTTAGAGGAAAGAAAATCCAATCCTCATGAACCCCAACAATATCTTAGTGGAAGGAATCACCTCAGGGTGTTTTTCAATCATCCCTAGTGTGTCTTCCCCATCTCATCAACCCAAATTTAGACTATTGGTTCATGATATACACAACCCATAATCCATATGTCCAAGTGGATTCAAGATCCCAAACATTGTATAAATATCTATCAAGAACCATCGATGCATGGATGAAGGCTGTTAGAACCCCCAAAGAATACCCTTCCTTTATCATCTTGGTTAGGATGTAGGGTTTCATAACCCATCATGAGTTCCCATCCATCACCTATTCCATGTCTTCAATTTATTATTTCAATAATTGGGTTTATCAAGAAGACAATAATCTACAAAAAAAATATGGTTAGAGCTGGAGGACCATAAACAACAATAACAAATTGTTAGAGCTACTTGACCTAAATGATTAAAACTGCATCAGTGTAGAAGGGAAAATAGCCAATTTATAGAGTCATTATTCTATACAGGATAGAAAACCAAAAAGGGATACCTAATAAAATGTTGAGTCTCTACTCATTGGATATACATTTTCTGTGATTCAGGAATCCTTGAGAATTTTTGAAACATGATGGGAAAAAAATTGTCTAGTCTAAAAACCATAAAGGGCCTTATTCGCTAATATGTCCCCATATGAAACATAGGTAAGAATTAGGGAAAAGATAAAAAATATGAAATGATTTTAGGGATCATTATTAGGCTCTAGATTGAATAATTATATTATCCCTATGTCCATTTACATATGAATAAGTTATAGACCTATCCTTCTATTAAATATTTACCCAAGTTAGTTCATTTGGAACCAAGTGATTTCGGAATAACTAGAGAAGATATATCAATGATGATGCTTATACAATTAATCATTCATGGGTGATTCTCACATGTAATATTTTATAGTTCTAGCATATGATATTAGGTTTGGTTTATTTGGTATCATAATTAAAATTGATGTGTTTTAATAACAAATATGATAACAATTTGATAAAATTTAATGTACATGATGAATGGGATAAATAATGATAATATATAGAGTCCAAAAAATATATTTTATCTGATAATGTAAAAAAATGAGGAATCTTCAAAAAATTAAATCTCACCCACAGACCGAAAAAAAAAATTGCTGGTATTAAAAGTACAGTGTCCATTACAACATTTGGTCAAAGTATTCCTTGAGGTCTAAAAAGATCTATTACATTAAGGTTAAGAAATGTAACAAATGACCAATCAAGTTAGTATCAGCCTTTCCAATATGTTTTAAGGATTACACCATATCAATAACATAATGTTTGGAATTATACACTAGGGAAACAAGCTTATGATTCTCTTACACAATTCTTACTAGGGTTTATATCATATAATGCAACTGAGAAAGCTCTTACTAAAGGTGATTGAATTCAGGTTGTAGTCATCAAATCTCATTCTTCCCAACAATGATCAATTTTTAGGGAGTTATTAACTTTGTTTCACACCATGAAGAATCTATAAGGGCCTTATCTTATCTTTTTTAAATAGAATATTATTCTTCCACTTCTTTTACCCTCAATTGATGGGCCCTCTATTTTTCAATAAAATTAATCATTTACTTTACCCGGTCATGGAGAACATTGATGTCAAATTCCACATTTCTAAGTGTTGTAATCATATATATCAGATGAACTAGCATATCATATAGGTCCACTAATAGTATGTCTATGATTTTGATCTAAATATATCCCCACACATGTTGATGAATTAGTTGATGAAGTTCAAGGTACTCTAAGCCTTGAATCAATCCAAACCAAGTAACAAGAATATATCCAAGAACTATGTCACTAATATAGGGACACGTACCCATATATTTCATTGAACATGGTATGGAGATGACTTTCATGTTTGTTAATCGAGATGGGGGAATCCTAAGGAAGAATAAGGGACTGGGGTCTCTAAGCACTGAGGTAGAGTTACTCTATTGGGATGTCCGAGTGATTATCAATCAATAGATGAAAAATATGATGTTTTAAGATATATAACGGTCATGATCAATGTTGGGAAAATAAACTTTTCTATTTTATCACTAGAAACATTTTTTACCCCAATCCCTTCATCCAGGGAAGAAGAGATACCCTCATTCAATGATTGAATTGGTGGAAACAATAAAATTTTATCTCTTAAAAGAGTCTATATATCTCCTTTAAGGACATTAAGAAAAAATAAATTTTAAGAGACATAATAAAAATTATAGAATATGTTTTTTCTCTAAAAATTACTTAGCCTCTCTTAGTTATTCCTATATTAGGGAGAAATCAGTGGAAGAATATCTACCAGTATAGGCCTCCTACAAAAGTGTGTCTACCAATGGTGGGTTAGAGGGAAAATTTCAAATAATGTTAGTGAAAATTTCCAGGAACATACATTATAAAACCTCAACCATTTATACCCCATGATAGTCTGGGTATAATTATTATGTTTCTACTCGAGTATAAAATACAACATATGTCATCAGGAATAAATGTATGTTCCTCTACATGGGTATGGTGTGGAGATGTACCTTTTGATTGATCAGAATAACCTACTGAAATGGGCTTGTAAGAATAAGATGTAATGTGTTACACTTACTTGAGGATTCTGGGAATTAAATCTCAGATAACATGGAGTGCTTCCATTTTCATGTCCTCTTTGTCGAAGGGTCCAAAGAGGGGGATGATATAGACTAAATTAAAGATGAAACTGAAAGATTTGTGGATCATAGAACCTCTCGACTATAAACCATCACATTCATAAATTCCATTTGACTAAGAGATGCCTCTTCCTTGGTATCATGATCATCATCAAGGGAAACCTCAATGGCCACACCCCCATGGGAATACACCGTGGATTCTGGGGGTGACCCAGCCCATTTTTCGTCCATTAATTCATAATAAAATTGAAAATATCTATATATAGTTGGGTCATATCATATTGTATTCATTTTAGTTTTGTAGTAATGTAATTCTTACCTCTTTTTTAGAGATAGGATGACCCCACTCATCCATAGAATTCTCAATCATTCTGGGAACCATCATCTTTTGAACTTAGGGTGAATAGAAGATTTTTCCTTTCAAACTCTGAATCACTGCACTGAGGTGATAAGTGATGGCCCAGACCAAAAATGGTTTCTCCTTTATGGTGGAATCCTTGGGAGTAGTTATATTCTAATAGACCCCAAAGTCTATTGTTACTTGATATAATAATACCTTGATCGCAATAGATTATTTTTCTTCCCTCTAAAATTCACATTGCTGACATAAATAATAAATGATATACTGGTAAAGGATTCACTTGTTGACACCTCACTCATTGTACCTACAATGAATTTCACCTTTCTTGATAAGAAAATAGATTCTTTATGCCTCACTTCCTTGTGAGGAATCTATAAAGACAGTTTTTCAGAAATAAGTCTTCAATCTAGGTGTCAGATTTGCCTCAATCATTAGCGGTAGCTTTGTGGCCTTAGGTAACAGTGTGGATAGCTACCTCTTTAGGAATGAGAAGATCCATATATTGGAATAAATCTTGTATAAACTAATATCAGCACTAGATGGATGGTTTTGATTCTTGAGTCTGAGTATCCTCCCTAGTGAACATCAACCCAAATTTGTGGGAAACCACCATGTTCTTATATAATCAGATGTTGAGAGGAGTAGGTTGCCTCAGATTAATGAACTGAAATTGATTCCCAAACTGACAATGGGAATACCACATAGAGATAATTTTACTATGAAATTTGGTGGATAGGACACTGATAGTAATTGAAATAAATTATGCTTAGCCTCAGGGTTTCTCTCACCATTTTCAATTATACCAACCTTGTGTTATTCATAAGGAATTAAAGATAAGTAGTCATAGAGAATCAAGAGGTAACATATTTCCTAGTTCATTGGTATGATAAGACACAATCCACTGCTGCATTAAAAAAAATCTTGAACAAAAAACAAGTAATATTCTAGGAATTCAAATACTCATATCTACCCAGGTGGCCCCCCATCAATCCCAACAACACATGGAAGGTTCCCAAGGCATTGTATCAGGATATTAAACTATAAGTATGGGATATGAGGTGATATAGTCTATCCAACATAGGAATGGCCAAACTGATGTGCCTTCCTATTGGCTTGGATGTCATCATCATGAAAGTATAAAACTTATCTCTACCATTTTCTGTGTCAACAGAAGGTACCACATTCAGTACATAGAAAAAAACATCTAATTTAATTTTTCAGTTGATTTCGGGAATGACCTCCCACCACCAGTCATTGGATAATCCTTATTTAACCATAGTCTAGTAGGCACATTCAACCCCATTATACAATTTTGATATTCATTACATTAGATTCTTCAATTCTGTTTCAAATCATTCCTTATTAATAAAAAATCCTTCCCATTTATTAAATTTGATGTTCTCTCTAGGAAGAATGAACAACAAGATATCCTTCTTGACCATCTTAACTGGATACCTAAAAATGTGAGGGGACTTCTCTATATCATCCTAGGAAGGTGATGAATTGAGAAACTCATCATACATATCATGCAAAATCAGTTAACCGTAGATTTTATCAAAAACCTAGAGACTAATGATGACTTCATCATGTAATAAATGAAATGTATTTGTGATTTAACTCCATCATCTGACTAAATAATTCATTAATCTATTGTTAAAATAAGATATTTGATTCAATGTATAGTTAGTCTCATACATTCCAATTCTCTTTAACTCGATAGTGATTTTTATGGAAGTATATTGCACCCAAAAAGGTAAGACAAATTCCCTCCCAAAGCTCCCTCCAAAACTATGGGCCAAATAGGGAATCCATCAAACAATATAGTTAATATCATATTTCCACATTATCGATCAGTACATATTAATGTGAAGTTCAAATTCAACATGGACCCCTTGAATGTGTGTTTGTATAAAATTTAACATACACTAATTAAATAATTTTCCTCGGAAATGATGTGGTTCATGTGAGAGATGTTTTCTATAAAGGTTTTAGGGGTTATTAATATCCAATTAGTGTGTACAATATCTGACTGGATTTCTAATATTGGAGAATCATTTTTGGGTTCAAACCCAAATTGAGGTAACAAGTTTGAATAAGGATATTCTAAATGATTTCACCCCATCAAGTTTGACAGTCACTCCCCAGATGATTGGATGACAATAAGTTGATCAGTGTACACATTTTCAACAATATAGATTTGAGGATCCACCACTATTGTGGCCTCAAGTTTTGAATCCATATAGAAAGAGACATAAAAATCATGTATTAGTGACAATGTGGACTCCTAATGAGGGCTAGAAAGGATAAATCCAAAAAATGATAGTTGGAAGGCATCATTTAGTGCGCATGAACCATTTTAGGTCTCTCAAATCGTGTGACCCAATCTATGTATAGATACCTAGGCATAAAATAATTGGTTGTTACAAAATTTCAGATGAATATTTATAACATTACAAAATTACATAACCAAGGACTATAATAGTTTAGTGTATTTGGAAACATGGAATAAAATATTCTAACAAGGTGAAAGATCTTTAATGTTTCTATGAAATGTCTTCCCCTTTAGTAATTCTGCTCAAAAAGTTTCTTCATAACTTGGAGATATTAAACATAATAATTGGGTGCATTCTAATACTTCATAAGTGAAAAGAAAGGATATACAAAATCATAACGTGAGTATAAGTGTATGAGAACATTAGAATAATATTTGATGATCAGACCCTGCATTCCAAAGATTATACATATGAGTAATGGAATAAATATTAGAAGCTAATAATACATGAATCCGAAGGGAATCAATATCATAATCAATGGGATCATAACATAGGAATATGACATAGAATTTTTGGGAGACACATAAGCTTATAAAATCCTATTTAATGGATTCCTAGAAAGACTTTGATATCATGTTATTCTTAGTCTAATAACCAGCGTACCCACTTCAAGGTTGGGATTCCCTCCCTTTTACCCGCTTATTTTCATTGCAAGATGTGCTCCCATGTTTCCTCTTATTTCGGGCATGGTATTCCATCACGTGTACCCTCTTACTTCGGGTGTGGGATGCCCTCCCATGTACCCTCTTGTTTTGGGCTTGGGATGTGCTCCCATTTCCCATCTTGTTTTGGGGTAGAGATGACCTATAGTGTACCATACTATTTCAGGTTTCAGATTCACTCCCATGTAACCTTTTATCACATAAAACATTATTTTTAGAAAATACATTGGAGGGAGGTATATCTCATGCCTGTCACATAATGAAACTATACATACATGTTCCCGAAGATAATAAAACATTCATCAGATCATGACCCATAAAAGAGATGGGTTTTAAAAAAAATCATTACCCATGAAATTAAATGGGTAATTTAAATGATACATCATACCATTACCAATGGAAAAGATATAGGTAACATAATGATTTCATTAAAGCATAACCCATGATTCGAGGTGGGTTTCAAATTCATATAACCCATCGAAGAGAGGCTCGTTTCATAAAAATCATTCCATCAAAACATAAATCATTTAAAAAATATTATGAAAGCTACTCCTGGATCATATCCTCATTAAATCTTAAACTATAGCAATGTATGTTTTCTTATATAGATATGAGTTTTGAAATATTACATTGAAAATTTCTTAATGAAAGTATTATTTCGTTGAAAATTAGTTTACATAAGACCATTTCAAATATCATTTTATGATAATAAAAGCATTAAAATTTCATTTTAAAAAATTCTTGGGGAAAATATGAATTTCGCATTGAAAATTTCTTTTTAAAACATAAATCATTTTTCAATTTTTTTTAAATTACCATTCAAAAATTAAAATAGAAGTGTGGAAATATTTTAATATAAATTTTATGTTAAAAAAATCATGAAAACTCATAATGAAATCATGAAAACATTTTAAAATAATTTTTCATTGAAAATAATTTTAAATCCTAAAAAGAATGCTTGAAATATTTTTAAAAACCCATTTCATTAAAAATAATTTGAAAACATAAAATAGAATGCTTGGAATCATTTTGAAAACCCCTTTCTTTGAAAATAATTTGATAACATTAATGGAATTTTTTATATCATTCTGAAAACCATTTTCTTTGAAAAACATTGAAAATATAAAAAGAAGGTTGGAAATTATTATAAAAACCCTCTTCTTGGGAAAAGATTTTAAAACATATAAAGAAATATTTAAATAGTTGAAATACATTTCATTTAAAATAAAATCTTGATAACACATAATTGAAGCTTTCAAAATCATTTAAAACACTTTTTAAACATTATATATTTTTGAAAAACATTTTCTTTGAAAAACTCTTTAAAATAAAATAAAAATACCTGAATATTAGGAAAAAAATATTTAAAAAATAACATTGTAAAATTTCAAATGTATCGTTAAGGAATTGATAGCCATGATGGCTAGTATGTCTGTATATTCCAAACGTTCCTTCTCATCGTAAAATGATTTGTAAAGTTCCTTAATTAGAAAATGACAAGAAGAATCCATTTATAAAAGTTTTGTAAAAAGGTAAAACATGATGAAAATGTACTTTAAACATTATAGTATAACAATAATAGGTATTTGAAAACATTTTAACAAAACTTGGTTTTTAAAGAACACATATTTTCGACTCAAATGAGAAACAAAGTTGGATTTTCATAAAAAAAACCTTTTCTTAATTATCTTATGTACCAAATAGTAGAAAAAGATAAAAATAAATAGATATAAGATTAATACCATCTGGAGGATAAAATTTCCTTAGATTTCTTAAGATATGGACTATTATAGTTTATTAATATAACATTAATCGTAAACAATCCCGATAAATAATGTGATTATAGAAATATAGTCTTACATCTTTGGTAACATCAAATGATAATTACCATGAGAGAATAACATTAAATTAAGATTAAAAAATCATGATAATAAGGATATTCATGATATAACATGTCAAAGGCTAGTATGTACATACCATATAAAAATGTAGTTGTAGAACATGGCATTAATATCAAAGAAAGAAATTTGAAAAAAAATACATCACAGATTTAGTATCTTTTGAATCATAATCACCATGACTAAAATATTATAAAATAGATATGTAAATATAGAAAAAAAAATTAATTTTATGAATCATATAATATACTCATTGGTAGTATATACACCAAAAAAAATAAATGAGTGGTGAATAAGTGATATGTCTCAAAGAAATAAAAATGAGATGAGAAAACCCTTAACATAAGTCTTGACATTCTTCGTACACATTAAAAATAAAGTATAATAATTATATGTTTACTCTAAATATTCTATAGAAAAAAAAATTATAATATATAATACCATATATGGTTTGATTATGAATATTTATTACCTGTTTATTATCAATTCTAGGTTAATGTTTTCTATAGGGTAATATCCACTTTGTTTTTTCCGTATATGTTTTTAATTATTATTCATGATCTTATTTCATAGATCATTATTTAAAATCATCCTGAATTCAAAAAATTATTTAAATAATATATTTATACATTATATAAATCATTATAATAAAATATAAAATATAGAAATATGAAATTGAATACACCATTATTGGAGATGGTTGGCCATACTTATGCATGAATGTTGTTACCATTTTATTGTCGTATTCAAAGTATGAAATTAAATTAAATATATGTATATAATTATATTATCACTTAAGTGGTATTATTATTTCATATATATCAAATATTTTTACTCAGCTGATCCATAAAACATTTCCTTATACATGTGAATGAATCACATGGATTTCTAGAGGTGGTAGTCCACACATCCACAAAATAAAGTTTTCGTATTGACCCAAAAGGAAATTCAGGAAGTAAATTTTACTTATAATAATTGAAGAAGAAATAATAAATCATATATAACATATATATATATATAATAAAAATATAACTTCCATCATAATTATCACCTAAGAGAGGTGGTAAATGAAAAATTAATGACATTGCCTCATGAGGTGGTAGTCTGTCGTACACACGAACTGTAAGTTTGTTACCCATTATATGGAAGTGTGTGCAGGTGTAGGTATATCACATGTAACACCCCAAGATTTCATAGTGTGTTATTTCTTCAAAATAATTCAATAACTTGCACCTCACGCAACACCGAGTTCAATTGCACCATGACTTACCAAAAAAAAAGCCATTAAAAGAGGTCATGAATAGCATTAACTACATTTTTAACTTTATATAATCCTTATAATTTTAGAATCCATATTATGAGTTTCTTAGTCATAATGCAAGAACAGATTCATTTTCAGTATTGCACTTTTATCAAATTTTGATAGTGAAACCTTTTTAAATACAATATTCTAAACTTTTTGACTAAATGGAGACATCAAAAAAATTTAAAATGAAACATCCCAAGCTTCCACGGTACGCTTTCCTTTGAATAAACAGTAGCGTGTGTTGTACGCAACTTCGAGTTTTAACACACACCACAACCGATCAAACTAGCCGTTATGAATAGTAATACCTAAATTTTGAAATTAAATATATTTTATATTTTGAAATGTACTTCATTTTTGGATTCGGAATATCGAATTTAGCCTAAGGTGAAATTTTGGTACTTTTCGGATAACTTTCATATTTTGATGAATAGTGAAAATTACTAAATTTTAATTAAAAATAACTTTTTTAATCAAAATAATTAATAGTGATAAATTATGAATTTGAGTGGTTTTAAAGTATATTTAGAATATATTTTTACAATTTAATATAATGTTGGTCATTAATCATAATTTTACAATTAAACCGAACATAAACAAGTGTCAATCTTTTGATAGTTATTATCTCTTAAAAACACGCTTTTTGTTTTGACAGCGGGAATTAATTTTAAATTAATTTCTGCCACTTCTGTGTTTTGAATTTAGAAAAATGGATTCCATATTTGGAATCAGGATGTTCAAATTGTTTAAATAGGTAACTTTTATTTTTAGACATTTTGAATAATTACTGCGGTAAATATTTTATTTACCATGGTTAAGGGTAAATCCGGTAAATAAGGGTTAAAAAAATAATATAATAATAATAATAAATTACCCTAAAACGTGTCTTAACCCTATTGGTTGATACATGGTAGACCATGGGCATCTTTGGGTCTATTTGGGGACCCCATGGATCCACTTGTAAGTGATAATGACACATTATATTAATAAAGCTAAAATAAAAATAAAAATGGCATAAGCTTACATCTTTTAGAAGAACAATTGTTACATAGGGTTATACATGTTGGATTTTCGATTATAAATAATCATTAGAAAGATAAAAAGATTTCCTACATAAGGATATTTTATTTATAATTTTTAGACATTAAATAATTTATTTTATTTATGACACAATGATGATGCAGTAATTACTATAATAGTGAAAAATTAAAATAATTGATATTATAAATACCCAAATAAATATAATATGAAACTTTTAATGAATTAAAATAAATTTTCTAGGATAATATGATATATTAGGATTGATTTAATTGACTTTTTTCTATGTAATCAATCTGTTATGAGTTTCACAAAAATCAACTATTGAATAGTGTCAAAATTGACATAAAAGAGTTCATAAAACAAATATTATATTATTAATTGATATTAAATTCCTAAAAATCTAAGGTTCGGCCAAACGACTTATATTATGATAGGTTAAGCATTAATGGACCACTTGGGGGTCGCTTGGATGTATATAGTAAGTTTATTAACCATATTATATAAAAATACAAAGAGACATTGTAAAAGTGAAACTAATTAACTTAGAGTTAATACTTAAAGATAAGGTTAATATAAGTACCCAAACCTGTCTAAATTCTATTGGATGAGTTGTTTTCGACCTATCCCCACCTCATACTTTGAATAGTCAACTTTGGAGCCTTTGGAAACCGAATTTGAATTTATTATAAATTAACATTTCTAGCTTTTCCAAAGGTGCCCCTCACCCCTCTTATAAAAGGGCACTCCTCCTTCTCTTTTCCTCACACCTCTCAAGCCACTTGGCTCGTCCAAACTCTGCCCAAATAGGCTCCCCACATCCCTCTCCTCCTCCTTGAGGCTTCCCCTTAGGCAGAAAGCATTTCAACAAGTCCTTTGGTTCCAACCAAAGTGAGTTACCTAAATTAAAGGTAACGATTTCTCTTAAATTATTTTCATTTATTTTGCTTCTTCAACCCCCAAACTCTTTTTATTTCCTTTCTTTTGTAACAACACCAGTATCCTCAATATACTAGGATGTTGTTATAAGAAGTATTCAAACTACACATACACACAACTCCATCTAATGGATGATGAACATAATGTTTCTGTGGATGGCAAACTAACGCCTCACGAAACGATGATTGTTCAAATACATCTTACCGCCTCTCATGGTGGCCATTATGATGGGACTGTAATTAAATATGATATTAATGATATATATTTTATATATAAGCTTCTGTAATTCCATTTTATTTCATACCATTATTCGTTTCATGTTGTATATACATACGATAATTTCATTTGAGGAAGTGCGGACTACCGCCCCCTTAAAATGATATGACTCGTTCATACCACACATGGAACGTATAAAGGATGGTGTTAATGAACTTAAGTAACATATATAAAATATTATATTATACAGTAATAGTAATATACCTATGTATCATTTGGATCTGATTCTTTTAAAATGAAAATTAAATGGAAGTAGCGTTCGTGCGTACGTACGGACTACCGTCTCCACGAACGCGATAAGATTCATTCTCCATCATATCCATTCAAGTATTATTCTCATTTTAGGGTTAAAAATAATTTTAATATCATACTGATTATGAATAAGATATAATCTATCCATTACAAACATGTCTTACGTAACCAAACATTTAAGAAGAACGAATCGATTATCACCCGAAACAACGATAATACTAAGATATTATTAATAAAGCAATGTTAAAAGATCATATATGATATCATATTAATGTATATGATTCTTGTATAATTTAATAACAATTATTTCACCATTATACAGGAGGTTAACCTACCACAACCAAGGAAAAGTACAAGGTAAGGGTTATTTCACAATCTCTTCATTATCCGAGGTTGTTTATACGTAATAATCTACTGGGATCTCTTTATCATCCACATCCATGTTTTCTTAAAAATGTATTTGAAAACATTTTTACTATTTACAAGAATATGGGTTAAAGTCATTTATACCTTTTTTTGACCTTTTTATAAGAGGTTTATAAAGGAATCTTTCCGTCGTTTTCAAAACAATGTCCTTTTTAACCTTTTCGACAGAATTGAGGTAAGAATGTTTTTTTAACTTATACGGCGGGTGCGGTTATTTTCCGCCGTTATAAAATCGTCGAAGCTTTACATACAAGCTTATAAGAATATTTTCAAAGAAAATGTTTTATTTTATATGGATCTTAAATGGTTTCAAAATAAATGGAGATACTTCTTTAAAAAGAATTTTGATTTCATCTATGTCAACATCCTTTGATGGATTTTAAGATTATTTGAAGTTGATTTATTATAATACAAAACTTATATATTGTATTGAAGCTTTTGTGATATGTTTGAATGTGGATGTGCTATTTTATACCATTCATAGTTTATGGTGAAACTATTGACATTTCGTATGCTAGTTTTAATCCGAATGTTTATGTTATATTTCAAACTTTTCTTCAGATGAATGTGCTAAACAAGTATGTTCCGGGTTGGGGACCGGTAAAAGTAAGCCCTCCAGGTTGGGGACTGGTAAAAGTAAGCCCTCCAGGTTGGGGACTGGTTAAAGTAAGCCCTCCAGGTTAGGGACTGGTAAAAGTATGCCCTCCGGGTTGGTGTCCGGTTATTAGAGGCACTCCGGGTTGGTGTCCGGTTATTAGAGGCACTCCGGGTTGGTGTCCGGTTATTAGAGGCACTCCGGGTTGGTGTCCGGTTATTAGAGGCACTCCGGGTTGGGTTCCGGTTAGAAGTAACCCCTAGGTCTTGGGATGAGGCCTAGACAATGAAATTAACGTTTGACATTATGCATTCCAACATTATGAAAGTGGTTATTGATTTTGCATGTGATTATTCGATTAGTATAATATCCATGTGAATAAGTAAATGGCATTATTTCATTTTATTTATTCCATACCATGTTGAAAGTTCATGTTTAAAAGGCTTTTGTTTTATTTATACATTGCCTTAAATGTTTATTCTTATTGATGAAAGTTTCCGCTATATTGTTATCCTTACTGGGCATTTGAGCTCACCCCTTTTCTATGTTTTACTTTTCCCAGGAAGTGAAGATGTAAGTTATGAATGACCTGCAGGGATATTATGAGGGGATTATAGCGTGGACTGTGGAAACATTATGTTGTTGTAGTAGTTTTTTATTTTATGATGTAATGTAAAACTTATGAATATATCTAGTGTTTCCAAGGATACTAAACCAATCGGTCTTTCGAGATTTGATCTTTCTTGTGATCATGCCAATGTTACGAAGTAATGCACCGACTCTGGGTAGCTGGGGTCGGGGCGTTACAGTTGGTATCAGAGGAAGTTTAGTACAAACCTTGGAAACTAGATTTAGATAAACTCTGATTAGAGCACATAGACCTAAGATGAACTTTGAGGATTAGTATAGAAGAACTTCCTAGAATTTTGGTATTGTAGAGATTTTGTGAGTTTTCCGAGCAATACATCCCTGTCTGGATACGAGCAGGTAGAGGTGGCTCTGGCACAGATGTACCTAGGGGTAAAACCCGAAAACACCGCTTTGAGCTAGACTCGAACGGGAACTGGTGCACGACAACGGGCCTTGCTGCACTCTTGGTTACGACACTCCCGGGGGATATGCTTAGGATAACTCTAATTTTCTTTACAAATCATTATGAAGGGTTTATGAGTATATACTTACTCAAAGAAAACATTTTTATGATTATGGATTATATCCATAAATAGTTCAATTTATGTTAAGTGTTTTATAAGTATGGGATTATGTATTTTGATTCATAAACTGATCTAGTTTATGCCATTGTTTAGAAATGGCGCCCAGTAGAAGGAATGAGAACTCCAGAAATACACATGATTCAAAGAGAAGGAAGGATCATATCTTTCATGGTCTTAAGCTAGAATTTATAAGAGAAATATTCTCCCATGTATTATCATCATATGAAGAAATAATATCATTTGTTGATAAGATAAGTAAAGAGTTTACTGAGTCCTATGGCTTTGAAGGGAATCAAGAGAAGAAAAGGATGGAAGAGAGAAAGATGGATAAAGGGAAAAGGGAAAAGAAGAATTTTCCCATATGTGGTAACTGTGGAAAGAAACACCCTGGAACTTGCCTGAAAGGAATGGGAGTTTGTTATAAGTTTGGAGGAAAAGGGCACAAAGTACGTGACTGCAAGGGTAAGAAAATGGTTTTAAATGTACAATGCTTCATTTGCAAGGAGTTTGGACACTACGCGAACTTATGTCCCAGTCATCAGACTATGCCGCAAATGATGTTATTGGATAATAATCAAGTTATGATACTACCACAGATGAAGAGGAATGATTAGAGTTCTTATATTGATTATGTCAATTGAGTGTTGTATCAACAATGTACTTGTTATAATAATTATGGAGTATATAAGGATTGTAATGCAGTACTATTTCATTAAGGACTTGAGATTGTGTGGAACAAAGAAAAGTGACTCAATAGAAGGTTAAATTTTAGGAAAATATATGGTTTAGAGAAAGATAAACCATAATATGGTTCTGATACCGAAGTAGTGATTTTAGAATAATACATGATTGATTTGGATAAATTATATTGGATATTCTTGACTACCTTGAAGCTGATTAATGATTTGTATATTCCATCATTGTGGGGTTTAAAACATTTTTGGATTGATGAGGTATATCAAGCATTCTATATGGAATAAGGGAGCATGAATGTAATCAATAAGGATTATGGTAAATCAGGATGTTTCGGTGTATTAAAAGAATACATGATGATGGTATTCATATGCTATTACGGGGTAAAAAGGTTCTACATTATGTTTACCTTACTTATAAATGTTGGACTGTGATTTTGGATAGAAGTATTTTGGATAGTTCTAGTTTGGATTATTTTGGATTGCCATAAAAGGACAACCCGGAGGTCGGGCGGCAACCCGTCGCGTCCGGCAAGGCTGCGAGACTTGAACCCGCAACTGAAGGGCGACAAGGGTGTATCACATACCACTGGCCCATGAGATGTCCTGGATTAAATAATGTAGTTTTTATTAAAAGATCTTGTAGATGAATTATAAATTCGTTTATTTTGGAACCCTATACGAATAGTGTAAATAGAATTTTTTTTACATTCTATTATCTTTTAAAGTGAAAGATGAGTTTGTGGTAGAAATTTATTAATGGATAAAACTCTAATTATAAAGTAAGTATATCTCCTTATGATCTTAGCAAATCTCATAAATAAATTCCTCAATATTAAGAAAAGCAACTTAGAACAAAAATGTTTTCCTAGATGGTACCTTAAATCATCACTAATTTATGGCTTTGGGATTGTTGGCCTTTTCATAGCCATGTTCTCTACCACTCTCCATCAGATAATTGATGGTTAGATTTTTCCTCCATATCTATATTTTCCTACATGGAACCCTAGTATGTGTTATTTTCGGTAATCTTCATACTTTCCACTCTTTATTTTAAATAGAGGCCTCGTTAATTAATTTTTCGATGTGGGATTTCAACTAAGATATTTTGAAACGTCAAAAATGTGTTATCCTAATACCCTATGTTTTGTTGAACCGATGGTACTTCAAATCATCATAGATTGATGAGTTTAAGGACCTCAATTATACACTTGTTTGTGATTGATGACCTCAATCACTACCTATAAATATTTACGTTTTTCCTCCGATTATAAGTCTCTAATTGCCACCAATGTTCTCCTAATCAAGATCATAATTTGGTGGTGACCCTTTCATTTCTCTTTTCCTCATATTAAGACTAAATTTTAGTAACCCAATTTCTGATGTGGGTTTTCCCACAAATATATTATCTATTTTCAACTTTTTTTTTTCAAAGAACAATTTCAAATTGCGAGGACGCAATTTATTGAAGGAGGGGAGAATGTAACACCCCAAGATTTCATAGTGTGTTATTTCTTCAAAATAATTCAATAACTTGCACCTCACGCAACACCGAGTTCAATTGCACCATGACTTACCAAAAAAAAAGCCATTAAAAGAGGTCATGAATAGCATTAACTACATTTTTAACTTTATATAATCCTTATAATTTTAGAATCCATATTATGAGTTTCTTAGTCATAATGCAAGAACAGATTCATTTTCAGTATTGCACTTTTATCAAATTTTGATAGTGAAACCTTTTTAAATACAATATTCTAAACTTTTTGACTAAATGGAGACATCAAAAAAATTTAAAATGAAACATCCCAAGCTTCCACGGTACGCTTTCCTTTGAATAAACAGTAGCGTGTGTTGTACGCAACTTCGAGTTTTAACACACACCACAACCGATCAAACTAGCCGTTATGAATAGTAATACCTAAATTTTGAAATTAAATATATTTTATATTTTGAAATGTACTTCATTTTTGGATTCGGAATATCGAATTTAGCCTAAGGTGAAATTTTGGTACTTTTCGGATAACTTTCATATTTTGATGAATAGTGAAAATTACTAAATTTTAATTAAAAACAACTTTTTTAATCAAAATAATTAATAGTGATAAATTATGAATTTGAGTGGTTTTAAAGTATATTTAGAATATATTTTTACAATTTAATATAATGTTGGTCATTAATCATAATTTTACAATTAAACCGAACATAAACAAGTGTCAATCTTTTGATATTTATTATCTCTTAAAAACACGCTTTTTGTTTTGACAGCGGGAATTAATTTTAAATTAATTTCTGCCACTTCTGTGTTTTGAATTTAGAAAAATGGATTCCATATTTGGAATCAGGATGTTCAAATTGTTTAAATAGGTAACTTTTATTTTTAGACATTTTGAATAATTACTGCGGTAAATATTTTATTTACCATGGTTAAGGGTAAATCCGGTAAATAAGGGTTAAAAAAATAATATAATAATAATAATAAATTACCCTAAAACGTGTCTTAACCCTATTGGTTGATACATGGTAGACCATGGGCATCTTTGGGTCTATTTGGGGACCCCATGGATCCACTTGTAAGTGATAATGACACATTATATTAATAAAGCTAAAATAAAAATAAAAATGGCATAAGCTTACATCTTTTAGAAGAACAATTTTTACATAGGGTTATACATGTTGGATTTTCGATTCTAAATAATAATTAGAAAGATAAAAAGATTTCCTACATAAGGATATTTTATTTATAATTTTTAGACATTAAATAATTTATTTTATTTATGACACAATGATGATGCAGTAATTACTATAATAGTGAAAAATTAAAATAATTGATATTATAAATACCCAAATAAATATAATATGAAACTTTTAATGAATTAAAATAATTTTCTAGGATAATATGATATATTAGGATTGATTTAATTGACTTTTTTCTATGTAATCAATCTGTTATGAGTTTCACAAAAATCAACTATTGAATAGTGTCAAAATTGACATAAAAGAGTTCATAAAACAAATATTATATTATTAATTGATATTAAATTCCTAAAAATCTAAGGTTCGGCCAAGAGACTTATATTATTATATGTTAAGCATTAATGGACCACTTGGGGGTCGCTTGGATGTATATAGTAAGTTTATTAACCATATTATATAAAAATACAAAGAGACATTGTAAAAGTGAAACTAATTAACTTAGAGTTAATACTTAAAGATAAGGTTAATATAAGTACCCAAACCTGTCTAAATTCTATTGGATGAGTTGTTTTCGACCTATCCCCACCTCATACTTTGAATAGTCAACTTTGGAGCCTTTGGAAACCGAATATGAATTTATTATAAATTAACATTTCTAGCTTTTCCAAAGGTGCCCCTCACCCCTCTTATAAAAGGGCACTCCTCCTTCTCTTTTCCTCACACCTCTCAAGCCACTTGGCTCGTCCAAACTCTGCCCAAATAGGCTCCCCACATCCCTCTCCTCCTCCTTGAGGCTTCCCCTTAGACAGAAAGCATTTCAACAAGTCCTTTGGTTCCAACCAAAGTGAGTTACCTAAATTAAAGGTAACGATTTCTCTTAAATTATTTTCATTTATTTTGCTTCTTCAACCCCCAAACTCTTTTTATTTCCTTTCTTTTGTAACAACACCAGTATCCTCAATATACTAGGATGTTGTTATAAGAAGGATTCAAACTACACATACACACAACTCCATCTAATGGATGATGAACATAATGTTTCTGTGGATGGAAAACTAACGCCTCACGAAACGATGATTGTTCAAATACATCTTACCGCCTCTCATGGTGGCCATTATGATGGGACTGTAATTAAATATGATATTAATGATATATATTTTATATATAAGCTTCTTTAATTCCATTTTATTTCATACCATTATTCGTTTCATGTTGTATATACATACGATAATTTCATTTGAGGAAGTGCGGACTACCGCCCCCTTAAAATGATATGACTCGTTCATACCACACATGGAACGTATAAATGATGGTGTTAATGAACTTAAGTAACATATATAAAATATTATATTATACAGTAATAGTAATATACCTATGTATCATTTGGATCTGATTCTTTTAAAATGAAAATTAAATGGAAGTAGCGTTCGTGCGTACGTACGGACTACCGTCTCCACGAACGCGATAAGATTCATTCTCCATCATATCCATTCAAGTATTATTCTCATTTTAGGGTTAAAAATAATTTTAATATCATACTGATTATGAATAAGATATAATCTATCCATTACAAACATGTCTTACGTAACCAAACATTTAAGAAGAACGAATCGATTATCACCCGAAACAACGATAATACTAAGATATTATTAATAAAGCAATGTTAAAAGATCATATATGATATCATATTAATGTATATGATTCTTGTATAATTTAATAACAATTATTTCACCATTATACAGGAGGTTAACCTACCACAACCAAGGAAAAGTACAAGGTAAGGGTTATTTCACAATCTCTTCATTATCCGAGGTTGTTTATACGTAATAATCTACTGGGATCTCTTTATCATCCACATCCATGTTTTCTTAAAAATGTATTTGAAAACATTTTTACTATTTACAAGAATATGGGTTAAAGTCATTTATACCTTTTTTTGACCTTTTTATAAGAGGTTTATAAAGGAATCTTTCCGTCGTTTTCAAAACAATGTCCTTTTTAACCTTTTCGACAGAATTGAGGTAAGAATGTTTTTTTAACTTATACGGCGGGTGCGGTTATTTTCCGCCGTTATAAAATCGTCGAAGCTTTACATACAAGCTTATAAGAATATTTTCAAAGAAAATGTTTTATTTTATATGGATCTTAAATGGTTTCAAAATAAATGGAGATACTTCTTTAAAAAGAATTTTGATTTCATCTATGTCAACATCCTTTGATGGATTTTAAGATTATTTGAAGTTGATTTATTATAATACAAAACTTATATATTGTATTGAAGGTTTTGTGATATGTTTGAATGTGGATGTGCTATTTTATACCATTCATAGTTTATGGTGAAACTATTGACCTTTCGTATGCTAGTTTTAATCCGAATGTTTATGTTATATATCAAACTTTTCTTCAGATGAATGTGCTAAACAAGTATGTTCCGGGTTGGGGACCGGTAAAAGTAAGCCCTCCAGGTTGGGGACTGGTAAAAGTAAGCCCTCCAGGTTGGGGACTGGTTAAAGTAAGCCCTCCAGGTTAGGGACTGGTAAAAGTATGCCCTCCGGGTTGGTGTCCGGTTATTAGAGGCACTCCGGGTTGGTGTCTGGTTATTAGAGGCACTCCGGGTTGGTGTCCGGTTATTAGAGGCACTCCGGGTTGGTGTCCGGTTATTAGAGGCACTCCGGGTTGGGTTCCGGTTAGAAGTAACCCCTAGGTCTTGGGATGAGGCCTAGACAATGAAATTAACGTTTGACATTATGCATTCCAACATTATGAAAGTGGTTATTGATTTTGCATGTGATTATTCGATTAGTATAATATCCATGTGAATAAGTAAATGGCATTATTTCATTTTATTTATGCCATACCATGTTGAAAGTTCATGTTTAAAAGGCTTTTGTTTTATTTATACATTGCCTTAAATGTTTATTCTTATTGATGAAAGTTTCCGCTATATTGTTATCCTTACTGGGCATTTGAGCTCACCCCTTTTCTATGTTTTACTTTTCCCAGGAAGTGAAGATGTAAGTTATGAATGACCTGTAGGGATATTATGAGGGGATTATAGCGTGGACTGTGGAAACATTATGTTGTTGTAGTAGTTTTTTATTTTATGATGTAATGTAAAACTTATGAATATATCTAGTGTTTCCAAGGATACTAAACCAATCGGTCTTTCGAGATTTGATCTTTCTTGTGATCATGCCAATGTTACGAAGTAATGCACCGACTCTGGGTAGCTGGGGTCGGGGCGTTACATCACAAATAATTAAAATACATTATTATATTGAGTAAACTGAGGTTATTATATAATAATGTAATAATAATAGTTTATGGGGTAAGATAATGAAAATAAAACAATGGATCATCATGAAAAATGTTACCTCTTTTTGGGTAACTCTTTTTGGTTCTCCCCAAAGGGATTCCTTTACTTGCATTCATAATAAAGGGATGATTCTAAGATGAAGTGAGTAAGGTTGGGAGGATATTTTATTAGGTTTTTTCTGTGAAAATGTGCTTTAGAGGTGTAAATATGGGGGAGGGGTGCCTTTTTATAGTGGGGAGGAGTGGTATTCTTGTATCTTTTTAAAAATTGAATTATAGCCACATTTTTCCAATGTAACATTGATCCAAAAATATTATATATATAATATATTGGAGGATATGTTCTAAATAAGAACATAAAATGGATTTTGGGCATGTTTCTAGGTCATTTTGGGTAATATTATTAAAGATTTGTCCATTGTTATGCTAATTTTTCTCATAATCGATGTAATTAATTTTATTTATTTTAACTAAAAATTTTGGTAAAATACTATGTTGACCATATTAGACATTATATTATATTATGGTTCCAAATATTTAATCCATTTTTTCAAATTCTTATCCCATAAGTGTTCTAAATTATTTTAACGTTAATCCCATAGACAGGACGAGATGATAAGTTTTTAAAGAGAAAATGTCCGAAATTATGAATTGTTTTTACATATAATTTCAATGTAAAATTAGATAAAATGACCTAAATTGAATAAATTTATTTATAATTCATATATTTATACTTTAAAAAAATTATAACATTATTTAACCCTCTAAATAAATTAGATGAAACATCAGTTTTGAATTAAAATTTAGGGGTTTTCACTATTCATAAAAATTGAAACCTCTGAGAAAAATACAAAAACTTTACCCAAAGTAAATTTTTATATTATTCATTCATTATTTATTTTTATTTTTCCAAATATTAATTATAAATTTTGATTAATCAGTTTTGAAATGTGATGAACAATAAAAAGCGTGGAAATTACCTTTTAGAAAAATACATCTTTTTATTCATGATATCGGATTTATTATTATCTTATACCTATAAAATCTATAGAATGTGTATCAAAAATACTTATTGAATAAATAATATATAAATTTCATTGAAAATATTAATTCAATGTTTTTTTAATTTATTGAGATAAAAAAAATTGTATATAAAGAAATAGTTTTCATCAAAATAAAATTTATCTATGTTTGAATAGTTCTTACAAAAACTTATACTAATTGATAAAAAATTATTTAGTATATATATATGTATAAATAATATTTTTACAATTTATTTATATTTTTTCATAAAATCCATTCCAATGACTAAGTGTAATCAATTAAAATATTTTAATAACAATATTTGTCATATATTGTAGTTTGGTAATGCTCAGCCAGGAGTGTAACACAAGCTATCAAAGGGACATTTTATTTTTACTAATAAAATGAAAACATAGAGTTTAATATACCAAAATATTATATAAGTGTTTCATGTAGTTAAATATTAACTTAGTTTTGTGTATAATTCAATCCAATCATAGTGATTTCTTATATAAAATGATATATTCATTATTGTGTGAATTGAAAATTTTAAAAAGGTTAAATTTTTTAGAAAAAAATAATTCAACATATCCTAGGTTGTGACGTTCTACCCCCTTTAAAAAGAATCTATCCCTATAATTTCATCTTGGTTACCAAAGAACTAAAAATTGAATGTTCCTTTTAGAGAAACCTGCATCATAAGATTGAATAATAAAAAACCATTTAAATAGAAAAGTTGGAAACATAATAGTTACCTCGAGTAACACATAACCTGGTTTCTCTAATGGATAACAAAGGTGGAAAGTTAAAACATGGAAAAGAAGGAAATTATTATTATTATTTTCTGATGGAGATAGATATATAATGTGGTTAAGATAAAGTTAATGATCAAAAATCCATAACCCAAAGAGTATTGAAATAATTCATTGATATAATCAAAAATGATCATCATGGGATAAAATTTTATTTAATACCCCTTCTCCTAAAGTCATCAATTTTTCATGATAAAATATAGTTACATGTTTTCATTCCATTTAATAAGAACAGTCTCATCCTTGGGTTGAACCTTGATCAATTTACACTTCATATTCTATTCCAAAAAATGAAGGTGAATTTCTCATTCCTAATGTACTAACAGATAATGTGTTAGAATGATAAATAATTTCATCTATCGTTAGTTTGAATCCTATTAAAATGGTTATCACAAGTTATCAAATATTCATGATTCCTCATATGGTGAGATAACACTTTAATATCCAAAAACCACATCCTAATTTTTATACAAACCACTCCATAAATTATTAACCCTATAACCCTTCTAAAAGATGAAAATACAAAACTATAGAAATAATTTTATTAAATCAACATAACATTGATCCCCCATATATCAAAAATTATATCTAGGTTGTCACATTCGACACATGTGATTACCCTCAACATATATTCATTTGAAACATTGATATAGGCTGAATCAAAGTAAATCATATTGGAAAACATACATGAAACCTTATTCCAAATTTTACTAGATATATTGATTAAACATATGATACTAAAAACTTAAACCCTGATAATCTAGACCACATTCCAAAAACCCATTTATCAATTCTTTTGGCATAAATACAATCCAAAATAATTTATCCATATCATCATCTCTTTATCCATATAAAATATCATTTTCTTTTCCTTGGGACCATTTTATGGGTTACCATCCTTTAATGTAACATTTCCATAAAATAAATAGTATATGTCATTAGTTACATTAAAAACATTATTGAAAATACTTAATTAAAACATGTACAAATAATCATTATATATTTCAAGATTCATATAACATAATATTTTAATTAAAAAATATATACAAGTCAATCAACCAAATTTATTGTAAAAAATAATGGAAGAACATCACATGTCTTTCACATTTCATGTGCGACCTCTTTATCTTTAGTAGTATGACCAATAATCATACCACATTCCTAATTATCTTCATGATATCTCCACTTAGTACATATATTTTTATAATTCATTTACTTTACATATATGAAACATTCAATTTTATCTTAGTTCCTTCCAGTTATAGCTATTGATTATGACTAGAAAGCATAGTTTGAGAAACACTTATTATAATATAAAACCACATAATCATGAAATATTACTTATTGGATTCTTAATAACAAAACCTACTTTGGAATATATAACAGCTAACATTTCTCTGTAGAGACATCTCTAGATATATCCTTAGAAATATACTCAGGTATCTCACTAATGTTTTCTCATCCTAGATTCAAAAAATTGTTTAATCCTATCTTGTGATACCATGTATAGTCACCCAGGTTTAATATACATGGATATTACATCACATTGGGTTAATATTAATAAAATTATAAAATTATATTCATGGGGACCATAATAGTTTAGATTCTTGGGAAACTTTGAAAAAAAAATATTCTACCTTGGTGAAACATCTTCAATATTTCCCAAAAAAGATCATCCCCTTTAGTACTTCTACTTAAAACCTTTCATCATAACCCTGGGAACGAAAACATAAGATATGGATGATATTAGATGATATTAATGGGTAAAAAAAGGTTCTATATAAGCATAACATGAGTATAAGGGTATGAGAAAATGATAATCACATTTGATAATCGTACCCTGCAATTCAATGATCATTTACATGAGCCATGATATAAAGACTGGTAGTTCATAAGACATCAATAATTAGGGAATCAAGTGAAGAATCCATGGGATAATAACATATAAATAATAAATTTAATATTAGATAGAAACCTATGGAAATATAATTCTATGTCATGGATTCCTACTAAGACCTTAATATCATGTTATGCTTTGGATAATCCCCAGTGTACTTGCTTTGGGATTGGGATTACCTCCAGTGTAACATCTTTTTTTGGAATCTGATTCACCCCTATGTACCCTCTTTTTTATGGCTTCGGATGCCTTAGTGTGTTCCCTATTGTTTTGAGATAGGTATTACCTCCTGTGTACCCTCTGGTTTTAGGTTTGGGATTCCCTCTCGTGTACCCTCTTGTTTCAGCATGGGATTCCCTCCAGTGTACCCTCTTGTTCTATGCCTGGGATGTCTTCCTGTGTACCCTTTGAGATCATAAAACATTTATTTTTACCTAATTACTTGGAGGGAGATATATGTCCCATTTGTCACATATTGAAATTGTACAAACATTTTCCATAAGATAATAAAACATTCATCAAAAAATGGCTCATAAAAAGAGATGGTTTTGATGAAAATCATATCATAACCGACGAAATGAAATGGGTATCATACGAATTTAATAATATCATCCCCTATGGAATGTATATTGGTCTCATAATCATTTAATAAAATAAAATCCTATGAAAATAAGTGTTTTTCAAAAGCATATAACCCATGGAAGATACATAGGTTTCATAAACACCATTCCATCAAAATATAAACCATTAATGAACGAATAGGAATGGTATTGTTGGATCATATCCTCAGTAAACCAAAAACATTAACATTTATGTCATATTATATGGATAAATATTATGAAATTTCATATGGAACATTTATTAAGAAAAATATCCTTTCATTAAAAATCTTTTTCATTAAACCATTTCAGAAATCCCTTTCTTATAAAGAATGCTTTAAAATTTCATTTTAAAAAAAATCATAAGGAAAATATATTTCCTTTTGAAAACTATTTTTAAAATATAATTAATTTTAAAATTTTTTTTCTTTTATAATATCTTTTATAACATATAATAGAAGCTTAAAAATATTTAAAAAACCTTTTTCTTGTAAAATGCCTTGAAAACTCATAAATAAATCATTAAAACATTTTGAATAGATTTCTCTTTGAAAACACATTCAAACCGTAAAAATCGGTATTAAAATAATTTTCAAAACACTTTTATTTGAAAATATATTGAAATATTAAAAATATGTCCTGAAATAATTATGAAATATCATTTCATTGAAAATACTTTGAAAACATAAAAAGTGGGTTTGAAATAATTTTAAAATCCATTTTCATTGAAAATTCATTGGAAATTTAGAAAGGTGGTTTAAAATAATTTTCAAACCCATTTCCTAAAAATGGATTTGAAAACTTATAAAGAAATAATTAAATCATTTAAACCCATTAAATTGGAAAAAACATTGAAAACATAAAACGGATGGTTTGAAAATAATTCTAAACACTTTTTAGACATAATACATTTTTCAAATTCTTTTCTTTGAAAAAAACATTAAAATCATAAAATTTATAGAATATTAGGAAAGAAAATATTGTTAAAAAATATCCTTTTAAAAATTCATCAAAATCTTAAATGAAATTATGGTCTTAATGATGGGTAATTCCATACATTCCAAACATTCATTTTTCACCATAAAATATTATTAAATGTTCCTTGATCGAAAAAGGACTGGGAGGTTAATGTTGAAAGTATTTTTAGAAAATGTAAAACATGCGTAAAAATGTAATTTAAACTTTGTAGGATAATATTAATAAATTATGGAAAACATTTTTAGAAAACATATTTTTGAAATAACACATATTTCCATTTACAAGGATAAACAATGTTATATTTTCATAAAAACACATTTTATTATTAAAGTAAGTACAGAATAGTGAAAACTAGTACCATTACGTGGAAATAACATGAATATATAGAGTATAAAAATATTTCATGATATTTTTTAAGAGATATATTATAATATTTCTTCAACGGAAGCATAATCGTAAACAATCCTGATAAATGATGTGATTGTAGCAATAAACTCTTACAACATTGATAACATTATTTCCAAATACTCGTGATATAATAGCATCAAATAAAGCATATAATAACATTAAATGAATGAGATTCATGATATAACATGTCATATTTTAGTATACACGTCTCATTAAAAATATAGGTGTGTAACATGGAATGTATCTCAAATAATGTAATTTGAGACAAAATTACATTACCGATTTGGTATCTTTTGAACCATAAACCCCATGAAAGAATGATAATAAAATGGAAATAAAAATACCCAAAAATTGATTTTTAATAATCATAGAATACATTCATGGGAATTATATATACCACACAGATGAAATGACTGATTAATATTGCATAAGGCTCACAGAAATAAATGTAAGCCGATGAAACCCTTACCTTAAGTATTTAGTTTATTCGTACATGTTCAACCCTCATTTATAATCAATAAATTTTTATTATAAATATAATAAATGGAAATATTTTTATATCTAATACCATATAAGATTTTATTAGGACTCTATATTACCCTTTTATTAATAATTTTATGTTAATGTTATGTTTTGTGTAATATTCACTTTGTTTTTTCTGTATGTGTTTTGAGTATTTATTCATGATCCTATTACATAGATCCTTATTAAGTTATTTAAGGAATTTAAAACATTATTTAAATAATATATATATATATATATATTATTATTATTTATAAAAATCTATATAATATAGAAATATAAAATGAAATACACCATTCCCGGAGAGGGTAGGTCGTATAAACGCATGAACGTTGTTTTCGTTTTACTATCCAATTGAAAGTGTAAAGACCAAGAAATTTCAAGGAAATTTTTTTCTTAATTTTCTTTGGAATTTTACAAGAATGCATTTTCTGACGGTGCCTGATTCTGAGGCCCGTTGTGCCCGGAATTAATTTCTGAAGTTTGGCTCGGGTACATTCAGTGAACGAGCAAGCGGGAGTTTCTATCTTTTGAACCGGTGCCCGGAATCGAATTCCGAGGGCACCGATGGAACCGCAGCGCCGGTAATTTCTTAGAAACTCCTGTTCCAGAGTTGCGTTTACACGAGTGTTGATAATAAAAAATTGTGGAAGTTTATTTTATAACTACACTACAATTTTTATTAACTTACTCTAAGTGTTAGCTCATGGTGGAAGTTGGGTAACCACCCAACCTCCCTTGGGAGGTTATGAGGGTGGTGGGGCCCACACGAACCCCACCTCTTCATATCCTCTAAAACCCCTCAACTCCCACTTAAATGATTTTAACTTAGTTATAACTTATGTCTTAAATGAGTTGATTTTAATGTGGTGAGTTGTGTGAGTCTTTTGAATTTCAAACACTTGAATTTCAAAAGCCATGTGAAGTTAATTAAATAAGTGGAGAACTTATTTCATTTGGTTAGGTTGTGTTGTTTGAGAGCTTTTGGAAAGAAGGCTTAGAAGTCTTGAAGTTTCTTCATCCTCTTGACAAAGAACGCGAAGAACAATCGGACATCGACGAAGAACACCATGTTCTCGGGAACCGCCTTCCGCGACGCCATACCCGCAATACCGACGACGTCTTCTTCCGCGACATCTCTTTTCGCGACGTCGAATCTCGTCACCTCTTAAATCAAGGTAGGGGTTTAAACTTTTTAAAGTTATGTGGATCTCTCCTTCGAACTTGAAGGTTTATATTTGTCGGGCCTTGATTCCAAATCTTTTTATTTAATTTAAAAGATTGTGAAAGTATATCATTCATTAAAGGCCGATTGTTAGCAAATAACGCGAGGGGGCCGGACCGCACGAACACGGCCGACCCTCCTCCTTTTTCATGTTGATTCTGTTATGGATTGAAACGGGTGTGGCGCGGTGTCGTCGCACCGCGCAGGATCATACGGGAAGAAACGCACGGCGCCGTCGCACCGCGTCGTAAAATAATGCAAGGACGCGACGTCGTCGCGCCGCGTCGAAGAAAGTCGGAGACACCGCGGCCGGAGCGGGGCCGCGGCGGAAGGGCGCGACGCCGTCGCGTCGTGCCGGACAACGAAGGTCGCGGCCGATTCCGGGCCGCGGTGGAACGAGAAGACCGGCGGCTAGCCGGGCCGCCGGTGACGGAAGTCGGAAGGGGACCGGCCTTTGCCGGTCCCGTTGAGGAAGAACCGGCCGGCCAGGTCGGGCCGGCCGGAAGGGAGAAAACCGGGGGAAATAATTTCCCCCGGCCAGCCTTAATGCCCCCCCCCCCCATTATGGGGGGGGGGGTCACAAAGGGGGGGCAGGCGGCCCCCCGTTTTCTCGAAGGCAGGCCCCCACGTGAGGGGGGCCGTTTTTCTTTAGGCGCAGCAGGTTGCCGCGCCGCCAGCTGAGGAAAGGTGGGGGCTTTGCCCCCCACGCGCGGCACACGAACGGCGCCTAGGTCGTGCCGCCGTGCCGGCCCGCGCCGCCGCGCCACCAACCGGGCCGGGTTTTCCGAGCCGGGCCGGGTCGTCGGGCCGGGTCGGCCCAGGCCCAGACCCCCAGTTTCGGACCACTTTCGGTCAAATGCCCATATCTTGGGCTACATGCCTCCAAACGACTCGTCGTCAGTAGCAACACGATCCTTGGATCGAGACGGTCGTTTCGGTATACTATACTCAAGTTCCACCTTCCTTTTTGGGAGCCTACGTGGTTAAAACTCCATAGTTAAGCATGCTTGGCCTAGAGTAGTGATCAGGATGGGTGACCTCCTGGGAAGTTTTCCAGGGTGGGTGTGAGACGGAAAAGCCAATAACTAATAGATCGGGCGTCCGATTGACGCGCCGTCTGTTTCGTTGAATTCCTCTTAGTGATACGGATCTTTTGGCATACTCCGCCCGAGGTTTGGACGCAGGTGGAGTACGGTCGGGTTGGTTTTGCCTTAAAAACCAACCGGTCCCCTGGAACAAAAAAAAGCCAATAAATCTCAGACCGGGCGTCCGATTGACGCGCCGTCTGTTGCGTTGAGTTCCTGTTGACGATACGGAACTTTTGGAATCCTCCGCCCGAGATTTGGATGCAGATGGATAGTGGCCGGGTTGGATCGCACCGAAATCCAACCGGGCCCCTGGAACGGAAAGGATGATACTTTTCTGACAGAACGTCCGTTTGAAGAATCGTCAACGGCGTTGGTGATCTCATTGAGAAACGGTCCCTATGAGTATACCCTACGAGAGTTCGGGGTACAGTTGAGATACGGCCGGGTTTGGTTCGCTCACGAAACCAACCGGGCCCCTGGGACGAAAAGGCTAATAACTCACAGATCGGGCGTCCAATTGACGCGCCATCTGTTGTGTTGAGACCCCTATGACGAGGCGGTCCTTTGAGATACTTCATCGTGGGACTTTGAGATACTTGGAGTATCGACCTGTAGCTCGTGGAGCGGACCCTCCTAGTGAAGAGCGTGTGGAGTACGGAGACCGTGTAACTGGCTGAGACCTGACGACTGCTTGACCGACTCGACTTGGAGTGAGTCGACTAGCCCAGTGGACGGAGCACTACTTTCTGAGGTGCAGACCCATGGCGGACGGAGCACTACCTGTGTGTTAGTGCAGACCCGCGGTACTCGTCCGGAGAGTACCTCAGCAGGCTACTAGGGGGTGTGCACTACTGTGTTTGGGTGACATACCTCGGCGGGAATCACTGTTGTGTCTGGGTGGCTGACCCACGGTACTCGACAGGAGGAGTACTTCAGCAGTCTTAGGTTAGTGAGCAGTACCTCGGAGTTGTGACAGGACCACTGTACACTCTAGAGACGAAGCTCTTCAGCAGTTACAGTTTCGATAATGAAAATCCTGGTTTGAGCTGAGACTTTTGACCTTTGTGTCTACCTCATGATTGAGATGGGACACTTGATAACTTAGGTATATGTATGGGCATATACCTGGGTAGTAGTTATCCGTTGATTTCACAATCCTTGTGTTTCCTCATGATTGAGATGGGTTACTTGATAACTTAGGTATATGTATGGGCATATACCTAAGTAGAGGTTATCTGTTGAGATCTTCTATGTGGTTATACTTGTTGGTTTTAGTGAGACCTTGAGGGTCTCGGGGTCCCTAATGAGTATCTTTATACTCACCCCTGCACGGGCTATGCCCGTACCTCGTTGTGTTGGTTGCAGACGACGGGCAGTGCTGACAGAGGCCGAGTGTTCGAGGACTGGACGGTACCTGGAGGTGGACTATACGACGAGATGGTACCCGGAGGAGGACCTCACGACGAGACGGTACCCAGAGGTGGACGTGACGACGAGGCGGTACCCGGAGGTGGACCACTGGGTGGGACATACTCGGAGCGGACGGCGGGACCCGAGGAGCAGAGGAGCTATCTGTACCCACCCTTCAGGTGGGATTTCCAGTGGACAGCTCGGCCTAGCAGCTTTACTTTTCAGATGTTGTTTTCCCTTTCGAGTTGTACTTTACAGTTGGTCTTGTATTTCTGGCCCCTTTATACTTTCTGCAGTTACTGTTGTACTCAGTTTTTACTTAGTATTTACTTCTTCCGCTTTTACTCTGTGTGATTGTTTACTTTACAAAGTCAATGCCTTCCCTTTTTACCGGGATTTATGCCTTGGTGCTAGTCGCCAGCCCCTGGCCTATGGAAGGCGGGCTTGGGGTAGTCACGGCACGGGCCCCGTGGATGGGTCGTGACAAATTGGTATCAGAGGAGTTCGGTTCTACCGCAGAACTTATGACTCTGACTTTTTCTTTCTGTGAAGCAATAGTGTTAAGAGTATCGAGTGTGGATTTCAGTTCAGGGAGTCCAGTGTTGGTGCGGGCGGCCGACGTATCCATACACCAGGACCTTGACAACTGATTTCCGACTTTGTGCACGAAAACACAGATTGCGTGTGTGTTTTCAAAGGTTTTCCCTTAAAACAGCTCAAACCAGGTCAGCTCACCAGGTATAAACGTTTGACAGTGTCACGATGTTTCTTTCAGGATTCCTTTTCACGGACGACCAGCTAGAGCCCAGAGGGATGTGCGTACTGATAGCCTATCGAGTGACGAGGCTTCGGTACAGGCCCCTCTTGCAGTGGAGGCACCAGCGGTACTACTATCCGTTGGGCCACCAATGCCACCAGCCCCAGCAGTAGAAGATGCACGACGCTTGAGCGCGCTGCACGAGTTCCAGCGCCAGAGGCCACCCAGGTTCCGGGGAGAGACGGACCCACAGGTGGCTGAGGTTTGGCTGGAGGCTGTGGTGAGAGTCTTCAGGCTAGTGGGGACGCCGGCAGACTTCATGGTGATCTTTGCTACCAGCCTCCTTCAGGCAGCAGCAGGCAGGTGGTGGAGCCACTTGTTCCAGTTTTTCAATGAGATGAACTTCGCATGGGAAGACTTCGAGACCTTCTTCAGGGTGGAGTTTGTGTCAGTAAATCTACACCCCGAGCGTGTACAAGAGCTTCTGCCTTTGCCGCGTGCTTTTCGATCAGTAGTCGAGTCATCTGTGGGCAGTAGACAGATGATGCAGAGGTCCAGGAGGACCAGACTAGCAGTTAGACGATCTCGGGTTTTAGGACCAGTGGTGCGGGGCACCCGAGGTGGGGTCAGAGCCAGGCGTGCCAGAAATGGACAATGTTACTCATGCGGCGGAAAGGGTCACTTGGCACGTGTCTATCCGAATCCTCGTACAGTTGATCAGCGGGTGTTGGAGGAGCCACCGAGACAGAAGCAGCGACTAGTGCTTGAGCAACAACCGAGTAGTGGACAAGGCAGTAGAGCTCCGAGAGCAGGTGGGCAGGAGAGGAACTAGTGGATACGTCCTTTGTACTTCTAGTTCCATGTTGCTTTTGTATTCGTGTCTTTGTACTATGAGCTGCAATAATAAAAAGACACTTATCATTGTTTTCTTTCCTATACTTTTGTTTGGTTGATACTGAGTGGTCCCGGTTAAACTGTTGACTTGACCCTCACTTTCGAGATTTCTACTAGAGGGGACCCAGTGACCTCACACTGATGCCGATAGTGTGACTCGACCCTTGGAGGCGAGAGTGACAGTTGGATATCTTAGTAGATACGTCGAGGCCTTACGACGCCATCCATGGAATGAATGCATCATTCATGTCAGGATTGACTGTATTAGGCAACGAATGTGGTTCATCCAGGGGATGAGACCGGGTTTCTCTTATCGGCAAAGAAGAAATCATAGCAGCTCTTGTGAGACTAAAGGAGGTCCAGGACATCCAAGAGAGGATGAAGACTGCACAGTGCAGTAAGAAACAGGAAACCGGTGCCAGTCTTAGAGACTCGGACGTGTTAAAGAAGAGGAAGCTTAAAGGGGAGATGAGTCTACGAAGCAGCAGACGTGGAGGCAGAGCTAGGAGAGCAGCATGGGGTGGTGTACATCCTAACATTGTACAACCACCCGCCTTAGTTATTCCTGCCAGGCTCAGGGAGCTGGAGGGAGGAGGAAGAGTGTGGCTGCATGCGGTCAAGTAGTGTGACCCAATGGCTCTAGAAATGATTCAAGGGACAGTCTGTGTCCACTACTAGCTGTTGTAGTAACGGACGTCGATGTGAATCATTTATTTCTTTCACAAATCTTGTTCCAGACCTAGAGTTTTCGGTAAGCCGTGGACATGACCCTCACGTCTGGAGATACCTTGGGAGGAGACTCGATAATCACACTTACGCCGACGGTGTGGTCAGACCCTCGAGGCGAGAGTTTCGGTTGGAATCTCTTGGTGACAGCGTCGAGGCCTTACGACGTTAGTTTGAGTATGGAATGGGAAATAACTGTTCATACTCAAATTGACGGTTTTAGGCAAACGTATGGATGGGTTTTCCTTGGTCGGCGAAAAGGAAACCCCAGGCAGCACGGGATAAACTCTTTCACGGGAGGGTGCGACCGATCACTCTTGAATCGGCCAACCTTACCCTCGTGGCAGCAGTCGTTTGAGTTCCAGTTCTAACAGGAATTGGAAACCTCGGGAGTTTGAGGATGGCGACCACGTTCTTATACGGGTCTCACCTCGACGAGGTTTACGGAGATGTGTCCAAGGCAGCAAGTTATCTCCAAGGTTCAGCGGACCTTCTTAGGTCCCCAGCTGGGTAGGCGGGGTGGTTTGCCGCTTGACCCATTCACTGCAGTTGCACCAGGTGCACGACGACTTCCACGTATCTCAACTGAGGAGATACGTGCTCGACCCTTCGCATACCATAGACTATGAGGAGCTGGACGATGGCGATGGGGTGCCTTTCACGGAGGTTCCAGTGGGGATCGAGGATCGACAGGAGCAGATCCTACGAGGACGATCGATTCCTCGGGTTCACTTTCTTTGGCAGTATGGAACCTCCAGGTAAGCACATGGGAGCGGAAGTCTCATATGTGTGCTTTGTACCGCTTTTGTGACCCTAGTTTGTGTTGAAGCTTTACGGGGACGTAAAGCCCTGAGGTGGGAGTAATGTAAAGACCCTGAAATTTCAAGGAAAATTTTTTCTTAATTTTCTTTGGAATTTTACAAGAATGCAGTTTCTAACGGCGCCTGATTCCGAGGCCCGTTGTGCCCGGAATTAATTTCTGAAGTTTGGCTCGGGTACGTTAAGTGAACGAGCAAGCGGGAGTTTCTATCTTTTGAACCGGTGCCCGGAATCGAATTCCGAGGGCACCGATGGAACCGCAGCGCCGGTAATTTCTTAGAAACTCCTGTTCCAGAGTTGCGTTTACACGAGTGTTGATAATAAAAAATTGTGGAATTTTATTTTATAACTACACTACAATTTTTATTAACTTACTCTAAGTGTTAGCTCATGGTGAAAGTTGGGTAACCACCCAACCTCCCTTGGGAGGTTATGAGGGTGGTGGGGCCCACACGAACCCCACCTCTTCATATCCTCTAAAACCCCTCAACTCCCACTTAAATGATTTTAACTTAGTTATAACTTATGTTGTAACACCCGAGACTTTTATGTTATATAAATCGTCAAAGGAATCTTTTTCTACACAACACTTGCTTGACTTGCTTTGCACGCAATCGCGACCTTCCTCGATAGCTTGCGTCGTACGCAATACCGAGTTTCACTAAACAACAATATGCTATTAAAACTAGCCGTTATGAATAGTAATAACCACTTTTTAAAATTTTATAAATTTTATTTTTCAAAATGGACTTCATTTTTGGACTCAGAATATCGAAATTAGCCTAGGGTGAAATTTTGGTATTTTTCTGAAAACTTTCAATTTTTGATAAATAGTGAAACCACAAAGTGGTAGGTTAAAAACTGAATTTTGCATAAAACTTAATTTTACCGCTTCTGTGAATGGAATTTCAAAAATCCGAGAGACACGGTTAATATCAAGGACTAAAATGTGGTTCAATGAGATGAAAATAATTTTTTGGTGAATAGTAACTTTTTACTATTTTTACCGCGGTTAATAGTAAATAGGGTAACTAAGGGTAAATATGATATTAATATTACCCTAACACATGTCCTAATTCTATTGGACAAGTGTAATTCGACCAAAAACAAACTTAGGAATAAAATAAGACTATTTAGGCCCACTTGGATTAGATTAGGACATTTATTATTAATTTATTTAAAGAAGGGTTAAAATAGTTAAAATCAAAGTTTAATAAGTAAATCATTTTTAATATAGGGTTATACATAAGATAAATTCGATTTTAAATATTCATTAGAAATCTAAAAAGATTTCCTACATTATGGTATTTTATTTGTAATTTTTAGACATCAAATAATTTAATTTAATTATGACACAAAGATGATGCAGTAATTATCTTATTAATGAAATATTGAAAAAATTGATAATATAAATACCAAAATAAATGTAATTTGAGACTTTTTATGAATTACACTAATTTTCTAGGTTACTATGATATATTAGTAATGATTTAATCAACTTGGTTCGAACATATAATTCTGTTATGACTTTCACAAAAATCATATATCAAATAGTGTCAAAATTGACACAAAATTGTTTTTAAATCAAATATTATATTATTAATTGTTATTTTATTCCTAAAAATCTAAGGTTCGGCCAAATGACTTAGATAAGGATATATATATTAATAATAAACAATTTGGGGTTCGTTTGGCATGTTATAGTAAGTGTATTAACCATATAGTGAAAGAAAACAAAAAGACACGGTAAAAGTTAAATTAATTAACTTAGAGTTAAATCTAATTGATAAGGTTAAAATAATACCCTAAACTTGTCTAAATCCTATTGGTTGATAGGATTTCGACCCATCCCCACTTTAGCTTCGAAATAAGACCCTTTGGAACCATTATAAACCGATTTTGACTTTAATATAAAATAATATTTTGAGATATTCCTAAGGTGCCCCTCTCCTCCCTTATAAAAGGGCACCTCCTCCCCCTCCTCCTCACACCAATTTGAGCACTCAAGCTCGGCCAAACCCTGCCCTTTTCTCCTCTCCACTTCCCTAGAATAGTCCTAGAGGTCCTGGTCTTCTCCAAAGACCACTCTTAGTTCCTTAAGTGGAGGATTCAAAGAGGCGTTCCAAAGAAGAGGTAATATCCATTACCGATCTTTTCAATTTCTTTCTTCTTCAACTTCTTCTTCTTTAGTTGTTTCATGATAAAGTAATAACATCAGTATTACTTACATACTGATATGTTATTATAAATATGAAACAACCCTAATTCACCTTCTATCCATCCTACGGAAAAATGAAATCACCGCGCGTGCGTACGTACGGAATACCGTCTCCACGCCGGGGTGTAATCTATTTTCCACCATCACCTTACAAGGATGGGTATAATGGTGTAATGAGTAACTATATATGATTATTATTAAGTAATATTGATACTGAAATAATATATATATATACTCCAATACAATTCCACGATCATAGGAACGATATCATCACTCGTGCGTACGTACGGAATACCGTCTCCACGATGTGATGCGACTCGTTCTACATGATCTTCATTTCATAATGATTATATAAATGAATTGAATGAATGAATATGGTATATACTACACTAATACCATTCTGGAAATGAATTATCTATAACCTAAAGATAAGAATAAGAATTTATTCGACAAAACACGCATAAGAACAAAAAGTTATAAAGACCCGAGTAACAAGTAACAATGAAATATTACTAACAAGAAGCTAATAATATGACCATATATGATATCATATCAATATGTATGATTCTGGAATAAGTAAATAACATTATTTAAACCATTATACAGGAGCTTCGGACACATACAAGGCAAATTGGACCTAAGGTAAGGGAAATATTACAATCTCATTTTTATCCGAGATTGTTTATTCGTAAGTATTTACTGGGGTGTATTTTATCATCCACATCCATGTTCCCTCAATATGTAATATTGTTTCCATCCACTTGAAATAGTTTAAATCCAATTTTACCCTTAGGTGAGTTTTTAGTAAAGAATATGAAAGGAATCTTTTGTCGTTTTTCCGTACGAGGTACTTTTTGACTTTTACGACAAAAGTACGAAGAATGTTTTTTTTTAACTTATACGGCATGAATGGATTTTTAAAACATTACTTCAAAGAAGCTTCCTTTACAAGTTTTCAAGTTTATTTTTAATCAACTTCTTTTATTTTAAAGTTGTATGACATGTTATGAAAGGAAAAATGTTTTTGAAGAAGAAAGGATATTTTCCTCAAGAATTCAATTCAAGTGCTTTATCAAAATTATTTTCCATCTAAGATAATAAAGGGTTCTGTTTCTATCCATATTTTTACATTGGTTTGAATATGTTGTGATGGAATTATGTTTATGAATTCCTTTATCATATATGAATTGATTTATGATGTCATGATGTTTCAAGAATCCCATTTTTGTTATATGTGTTATGCAATGATGTATGATTTATGATTTTGTGGCACACATAAGAAAGGATTCATTAAGAGATGGGTGGGACCTATATCTCCCTCCAATTCATTGGGTAAAGATTTTATATCTCATGAGATAGACATGGCTGGAACGGAAGGTTATTTCGGTTCAGTGATACAGGACTGAAACGAGGAGTGAACTCGGTTCAGAAAGGGACTTTGTCCACTAAGATAGTCTTGGCAATGAGTCATGACTAACAAGAAATGATTTTCCATGATTATGTGTGCATGCCACAAAGTTTCAAGTTTTATGTTATGATTATGGGGATCTCATTTTCACCTCTATGATTTATTCCATGTTAAGATTTTATGATCTCTTTTGAAGGTTATGATTTTCAAAAAGATATGATATGATTTTTATTTCCTTTATTTGCCCTTGCTGAGCATTTGAGCTCACCCTTTTATGTTTTCTTTTCCCCAGGTCAGGAAGATGGATATTAAGTAGAATATGCTAAAAGGGACCCTAGATATGATGAAATAAATGGGAGACACTGTAGAAGATTTATGAACCAGTTGTTTATGTTTCCCAGTTTCTAAAGACACTATACCTATACGGTCCTTTGTGGTTTTGTCATATGTTGTAATAAGTGTTCTTCAATTTCGAAGTATTAACAATGTATGTAAAGTATGGGTCGTTATAGTTGGTATCAGAGGAAAGGTATAGTCAACCTTTGGAAACTAGGATGTGAAAGCCTTAGTAAGAACCCTAAGGATAAGTCTAAGCATAGAACACAATCTTAGAAATGGCCATGAATAACCTAGGATAAGACCATAAGCATGAAAATTTTATTCTTGAATTATGTGGTTTCCTATTATAATTAGTGTTGCTCACACTATTCTTCTTGGTTTTAGTCAATGGCTGGAACCCGAAGGAACCGTGTTAATGCGGAATGCGATGGGCAATGCAATGATTATCCCCCTGAGCAACCAAACGATATGGGAGATGGAATGCAAAATCTTGTAGCCATGCTCACACAACTTTCTCAAGCTATGAATCATGCAGGATTTCCAAACGAGCAAAGGAGGGAGCAACATTCTGTTGAATCCTTCATGAGGCAGCGTCCACCTTCTTTCAGCGGGTCTACTGATCCATTAGTTGCTGAACAATGGATTAGTACTACTGAAAAGATATTTTCAATTCTTCAATGTTCTGAACATGATAAAGTCATCCTAGCAGTGTATCGTTTGGAAGGAGATGCGGATCAATGGTGGAATCTTGTTAAGAATACGAGGCAAAGGGATGAAATTGAGTCTATGGAATGGGACGAGTTCAAGAACTTATTTTTCAATAAGTACTTCCCTCGTATTCTCCGAACAAAGATGGAGAAAGAGTTCCTTGAACTGAAGCAAAGGGATGATGAATCTGTTAGTACCTATGAAGCAAATTTTACAAGACTTTCAAGGTACGCTTCTGGTATTATTATCCAACCTGAGAGTAAGATCGATCGATTCTTTAGTGGCTTAAAACCAAGTCTTCGAAGGGCGTTATCCATAAGGGACTTCAATAGCTACGAGGAAATCGTTCGATGTGCTCTCAAAGTCGAGATGGAGATTGGAGTAACCCATCAGTCACATGGGTTTGATAAGAAGAGGAAGATGGAATTCAAAGAAAAATCTAAAGAGCACACGGAAAAGAAGATGAACTTTCCCTTATGCTCAAAGTGTGGAAAGAAACATGGAGGGAGTTGTCTTAAAGGGACAAGTAAATGTTTTAAATGTGGAAAGGAAGGTCATCGGGCATTTTAATGCCGTGATAATGGGAAGAAGATGTCTAATGATGCAAGCAAAGGAAGGGATACACAGAATGAACCTACTACACTTCAATGTTTCAAGTGTAAGGAGATGGGGCATTATGCCAATCAATGCCCAAATCCAAGGGTTGATGATGATGGTCGACGTCAACAAACTCTTAAGGCTAAAGACAAAGGAAAGTCACATGCAATTTCTATCAGCGATGTGGAGTACGATAACGATGTGGTGAAAGGTACACTTACCATCCACTCTAAAGTAGCAAATGTTTTATTTGATTCTGGATCCACCCACTCTTTTATTTCTGAAGACTTTTCTAAGGGTATCACCGTATTACCTCAACAATTAGATGTTGAGTTAGCTGTGACAACACCTAATGGCACATCAATCGCATCAAAAGTTTATAATTCTTCTCCGATCGAAGTTTGTGGGAAAGTGCTTCCTGCAAATCTTGTGATCCTTCCTTTAGTAGAATTTGATGTGATTCTTGGCATGGATTGGCTTTCTCTACATGGAGCTCATATCGATTGCCAAAGAAGGGAAGTCACATTTCATATTCCAGATCAATCTACGATCGTCTATCAATGCAAGGATGAACATAACCTTCCAGTGGAAATTTCTTCCATCTTATGGGTATTGATTCCACTAAATGAAGGTTATTTATCTCAAATGGTTGGTGAGAAACTCACGATTAAGAATATGCCCATTGTACGGGAGTTTGATGATGTCTTTCCGGAGGAATTACCGGGTCTTCCACCAAATCGTGAAGTTGAGTTTTCAATAGAACTCGTACCGGGTGCTTTGCCTATTTCAAAGACACCTTATAGAATGGCCCCAATTGAGTTGCAGGAATTGAAGAAGCAACTCCAAGAGAATCTTGATAAGGGATTCATACGCCCTAGTGCGTCACCTTGGGGAGCACCTGTTCTATTTGTTAAGAAGAAAGATGGATCAATGAGACTCTGCATTGATTATCGAGAACTTAACAAGATCACTATCAAGAACAAATATCCTCTCCCACGCATTGATGACTTATTTGACCAACTACGCGGAGCTCAATACTTTTCCAAGATTGATCTTCGTTCAGGGTATCATCAATTAAGGGTCAAAAGGGAGGATATACCAAATACGGCTTTCCGTACAAGGTATGGACACTATGAATTTATAGTGATGCCATTTGGTCTTACTAATGCCCCTGCTATCTTCATGGATCTAATGAATAGAGTCTTTAGAGACTATCTTGATCAATTTGTGGTAGTCTTTATAGACGATATTCTTGTCTATTCAAAGAGCAAGGAAGAGCATGAAGATCACTTGAGAATTATATTGAAGACCCTGAGAAAGGAGAAGCTTTATGCCAAATTTACCAAGTGTGAATTTTGGCTTCAAAAAGTTGCATTTTTGGGTCATATAATCTCAAAAGAGGGGATATCTGTGGATCCAGCAAAAACAGAGGTTATCGAAAGATGGTCAAGACCAACAACAGTAACTGAGATCCGAAGTTTTCTTGGTTTGGCTGGATATTATCGACGTTTTGTAAAAGATTTTTCACGATTATCTAATCCACTCACCAAGTTGACTCGGAAAGGAGTTAAGTTTGTCTGGACAGAGGAATGTGAAGAGAATTTCAAGGAGTTGAAAAGAAGGTTATCCAGTGCACCTGTGCTCACACTGCCTTGTAGTGGAGAAAGGTTTGTGATCTACAGTGATGCATCCAAGAAGGTATTGGGGTGTGTTCTTATGCAAAATGATATGGTGATAGCTTATGCCTCACGACAGTTGAAAATCCATGAGCAAAATTACCCAACACATGATTTGGAGTTGGCTGCGGTAATCTTTGCATTAAAGGTTTGGAGGCATTACCTTTATGGTGAAAGGTGTGATATTTATACTGATCATAAGAGTTTAAAGTATATTTTCACACAAAAGGAGCTGAATATGCGCCAAAGAAGATGGTTGGAGCTGATTAAGGATTATGACTGCTCAATCCATTACCACCCTGGGAAAGCAAACAAGGTGGCAGATGCATTAAGTCGACAAGACCATGCTAGTTTATCCATGATGAGGATCACAAAAGATCCAATATTTATGGATTTACAAAGGATGGATCTTGGAATTATAATGGAAAGGGAAAAATCTTATCTTTCTCAAATGAATGTTCAACCATCTATACATGTGAAGATTAAAGAGGCACAGAAAGAAGATGTCGAGCTACAAAAGAAGGTGAGAAATGTTCCTGAATTCAACCTTGATTGTGATGGGATAATAAAGTTCAGGAATCGGGTTTGCGTTCCTCCCATCCCTGAATTAAAGAAGGAGCTGTTGGATGAGGCTCATAGTTCTTCATTCTCTATTCATCCTGGAAGCACGAAGATGTATAGGGACCTGAAAGAGTACTTCTGGTGGGATGGCATGAAAAGAGATGTTGCTGAATATGTCTCTCGATGCTTGGTTTGTCAACAAGTTAAAGCTGAGAGACAGAAGTCTAAGGGGATGTTACAACCATTACCCATACCCGAATGGAAATGGGAAAACATCACTATGGACTTTGTCACCGGACTTCCTAAAACATCCAAAGGCAATAATGCTATCTGGGTCATAGTTGATCGTCTTACAAAGTCTGCACACTTCATTGCTATTAGAGAGGATTTCTCTCTAGATCAGCTTGCCAGGATATATGTAAAGGAAGTGGTAAGATTGCATGGAGTACCACTTTCTATTATATCTGATCGAGATCCGAGATTTACCTCGAAGTTCTGGAGAAGTCTTCAGCATACTCTGGATACAGAGTTGAGTTTCAGCCCTGCTTATCATCCCCAGACAGACGGTCAGTCTGAGAGAACAATTCAAACCCTAGAAGATATGTTGAGAGCTTGCTCTATGGATTTCAAAGGAGGTTGGGATCAACACCTACCTTTGGTGGAATTTTCTTATAATAATAGCTTTCACTCCAGTATTCAGATGGCTCCTTATGAAGCTCTCTATGGAAAGAAATGCAGGACTCCCACTTGCTGGGATGAAGTTGGGGAAAGAAAGCTATTAGGACCTGATCTCGTTGATGAAATGGCAGAAAAGGTCAGATCTATTCAACAACACATAAGAGCAGCTCAGAGTCGACAGAAAAGTTATGCCGACAACCGAAGAAAAGACCTAGAGTTTGAAGTGGGTGATAAAGTGTTCTTACGAATATCTCCCTGGAAGAGGGTTATGAGATTTGGAAAGAAGGGGAAGTTGAGCCCTAGATATATCGGTCCTTTCGAAATACTGGATCGTGTTGGGAAGGTAGCTTACCGATTGGCGCTTCCACCGAATCTCTCTCAAGTTCACGATGTGTTCCATGTATCTCTCCTGAGAAAGTACATACCAGATCCTTCACATGTACTCAGCTCAGAAGTTGTACCGCTGGAGCAAGATCTTTCTTATGAAGAACAGCCGATAGAGATTCTGGATCGTAGCGAAAAAGTCCTACGAAACAAGACCACTCGCTTGGTGAAAGTTTTATGGAGGAACCACCAACTTGAAGAATCTACATGGGAGCTTGAGGATATGATGAGGGAGAATTATCCTCATCTGTTTGTTACAAAGTGATGAATTTCGAGGGCGAAATTCTTTTTAAGGGGGGTAGAATGTAACACCCGAGACTTTTATGTTATATAAATCGTCAAAGGAATCTTTTTCTACACAACACTTGCTTGACTTGCTTTGCACGCAATCGCGACCTTCCTCGATAGCTTGCGTCGTACGCAATACCGAGTTTCACTAAACAACAATATGCTATTAAAACTAGCTGTTATGAATAGTAATAACCACTTTTTAAAATTTTATAAATTTTATTTTTCAAAATGGACTTCATTTTTGGACTCAGAATATCGAAATTAGCCTAGGGTGAAATTTTGGTATTTTTCTGAAAACTTTCAATTTTTGATGAATAGTGAAACCACTAAGTGGTAGGTTAAAAACTGAATTTTGCATAAAACTTAATTTTACCGCTTCTGTGAATGGAATTTCAAAAATCCGAGAGACACGGTTAATATCAAGGACTAAAATGTGGTTCAATGAGATGAAAATAATCTTTTGGTGAATAGTAACTTTTTACTATTTTTACCGCGGTTAATAGTAAATAGGGTAACTAAGGGTAAATATGATATTAATATTACCCTAACACATGTCCTAATTCTATTGGACAAGTGTAATTCGACCAAAAACAAACTTAGGAATAAAATAAGACTATTTAGGCCCACTTGGATTAGATTAGGACATTTATTATTAATTTATTTAAAGAAGGGTTAAAATAGTTAAAATCAAAGTTTAATAAGTAAATCATTTTTAATATAGGGTTATACATAAGATAAATTCGATTGTAAACATTCATTAGAAAGCTAAAAAGATTTCCTACATGATGGTATTTTATTTGTAATTTTTAGACATCAAATAATTTAATTTAATTATGACACAAAGATGATGCAGTAATTATCTTATTAATGAAATATTGACAAAATTGATAATATAAATACCAAAATAAATGTAATTTGAGACTTTTTATGAATTCCACTAATTTTATAGGTTACTATGATATATTAGTAATGATTTAATCAACTTGGTTCGAACATATAATTCTGTTATGACTTTCACAAAAATCATATATCAAATAGTGTCAAAATTGACACAAAATTGTTTTTAAATCAAATATTATATTATTAATTGTTATTTTATTCCTAAAAATCTACGGTTCGGCCAAATGACTTAGATAAGGATATATATATTAATAATAAACAATTTGGGGTTCTTTTGGCATGTTATAGTAAGTGTATTAACCATATAGTGAAAGAAAACAAAAAGACACGGTAAAAGTTAAATTAATTAACTTAGAGTTAAATCTAATTGATAAGGTTAAAATAATACCCTAAACTTGTCTAAATCCTATTGGTTGATAGGATTTCGACCCATCCCCACTTTAGCTTCGAAATAAGACCCTTTGGAACCATTATAAACCGATTTTGACTTTAATATAAAATAATATTTTGAGATATTCCTAAGGTGCCCCTCTCCTCCCTTATAAAAGGGCACCTCCTCCCCCTCCTCCTCACACCAATTTGAGCACTCAAGCTCGGCCAACCCCTGCCCTTTTCTCCTCTCCACTTCCCTAGAATAGTCCTAGAGGTCCTGGTCTTCTCCAAAGACCACTCTTAGTTCCTTAAGTGGAGGATTCAAAGAGGCGTTCCAAAGAAGAGGTAATATCCATTACCGATCTTTTCAATTTCTTTCTTCTTCAACTTCTTCTTCTTTAGTTGTTTCATGATAAAGTAATAACATCAGTATTACTTACATACTGATATGTTATTATAAATATGAAACAACCCTAATTCACCTTCTATCCATCCTACGGAAAAATGAAATCACCGCGCGTGCGTACGTACGGAATACCGTCTCCACGCCGGGGTGTAATCTATTTTCCACCATCACCTTACAAGGATGGGTATAATGGTGTAATGAGTAACTATATATGATTATTATTAAGTAATATTGATACTGAAATAATATATATATATACTCCAATACAATTCCACGATCATAGGAACGATATCATCACTCGTGCGTACGTACGGAATACCGTCTCCACGATGTGATGCGACTCGTTCTACATGATCTTCATTTCATAATGATTATATAAATGAATTGAATGAATGAATATGGTATATACTACACTAATACCATTCTGGAAATGAATTATCTATAACCTAAAGATAAGAATAAGAATTTATTCGACAAAACACGCATAAGAACAAAAAGTTATAAAGACCCGAGTAACAAGTAACAATGAAATATTACTAACAAGAAGCTAATAATATGACCATATATGATATCATATCAATATGTATGATTCTAGAATAAGTAAATAACATTATTTAAACCATTATACAGGAGCTTCGGACACATACAAGGCAAATTGGACCTAAGGTAAGGGAAATATTACAATCTCATTTTTATCCGAGATTGTTTATTCGTAAGTATTTACTGGGGTGTATTTTATCATCCACATCCATGTTCCCTCAATATGTAATATTGTTTCCATCCACTTGAAATAGTTTAAATCCAATTTTACCCTTAGGTGAGTTTTTAGTAAAGAATATGAAAGGAATCTTTTGTCGTTTTTCCGTACGAGGTACTTTTTGACTTTTACGACAAAAGTACGAAGAATGTTTTTTTTAAACTTATACGGCATGAATGGATTTTTAAAACATTACTTCAAAGAAGCTTCCTTTACAAGTTTTCAAGTTTATTTTTAATCAACTTCTTTTATTTTAAAGTTGTATGACATGTTATGAAAGGAAAAATGTTTTTGAATAAGAAAGGATATTTTCCTAAAGAATTCAATTCAAGTGTTTTATCAAAATTATTTTCCATCTAAGATAATAAAGGGTTCTATTTCTATCCATATTTTTACATTGGTTTGACTATGTTGTGATGGAATTATGTTTATGAATTCCTTTATCATATATGAATTGATTTATGATGTCATGATGTTTCAAGAATCCCATTTTTGTTATATGTGTTATGCAATGATGTATGATTTATGATTTTGTGGCACACATAAGAAAGGATTCATTAAGAGATGGGTGGGACCTATATCTCCCTCCAATGCATTGGGTAAAGATTTTATATCTCATGAGATAGACATGGCTGGAACGGAAGGTTATTTCGGTTCAGTGATACAGGACTGAAACGAGGAGTGAACTCGGTTCAGAAAGGGACTTTGTCCACTAAGATAGTCTTGGCAATGAGTCATGACTAACAAGAAATGATTTTCCATGATTATGTGTGCATGCCACAAAGTTTCAAGTTTTATGTTATGATTATGGGGATCTCATTTTCACTTCTATGATTTATTCCATGTTAATATTTTATGATCTCTCTTGCAGGTTATGATTTTCAAAAAGATATGATATGATTTTTATTTCCTTTATTTGCCCTTGCTGAGCATTTGAGCTCACCCTTTTATGTTTTCTTTTCCCCAGGTCAGGAAGATGGATATTAAGTAGAATATGCTAAAAGGGACCCTAGATATGATGAAATAAATGGGAGACACTGTAGAAGATTTATGAACCAGTTGTTTATGTTTCCCAGTTTCTAAAGACACTATACCTATACGGTCCTTTGTGGTTTTGTCATATGTTGTAATAAGTGTGCTTCAATTTCGAAGTATTAACAATGTATGTAAAGTATGGGTCGTTATATATGTCTTAAATGAGTTGATTTTAATGTGGTGAGTTGTGTGAGTCTTTTGAATTTCAAACACTTGAATTTCAAAAGCCATGTGAAGTTAATTAAATAAGTGGAGAACTTATTTCATTTGGTTGGGTTGTGTTGTTTGAGAGCTTTTGGAAAGAAGGCTTAGAAGTCTTGAAGTTTCTTCATCCTCTTGACAAAGAACGCGAAGAACAATCGGACATCAACGAAGAACGCCACTTTCTCGGGAACCGTCTTCCGCGACGCCATACCCGCAATACCGACGACGTCTTCTTCCGCGACATCTCTTTCCGCGACGCCAAATCTCGTCACCTCTTAAATCAAGGTAGGGGTTTTAACTTTTTAAAGTTATGTGGATCTCTCCTTCGAACTTGAAGGTTTATATTTGTCGGGCCTTGATTCCAAATCTTTTTATTTAATTTAAAAGATTGTGAAAGTATATCATTCATTAAAGGCCGATTGTTAGCAAATAACGCGAGGGGGCCGGACCGCATGAACACGGCCGACCCTCCTCCTTTTTCATGTTGATTCTGTTATGGATTGAAACGGGTGTGGCGCGGTGTCGTCGCACCGTGCAAGATCATACGGCAAGAAACGCGCGGCGCCGTCGCGCCGCGTCGTAAAATAATGCAAGGACGCGACGCCGTCGCGCCGCGTCGAAGAAAGTCGGAGACACCGCGGCCGGAGCGGGGCCGCGGCGGAAGGGCATGACGTCGTCGCGCCGTGCCGGACAACGAAGGTTGCGGCCGATTCCGGGCCGCGGCGGAACGAGAAGACCGGCGGCCAGCCGGGCCGCCGGTGACGGAAGTCAGAAGGGGACCGGCCTTTGCCGGTCCCGTTGAGGAAGAACTGGCCGGCCAGGTCGGGCCGGCCGGAAGGGAGAAAACCGGGGGAAATAATTTCCCCCGGCCAGCCTTAATGCCCCCCCCCCCATTATGGGGGGGGGGGGGGTTTCACAAAGGGGGGGCAGGCGGCCCCCCGTTTTCTCGAAGGCAGGCCCCCACGTGAGGGGGCCATTTTTCTTTAGGCGCAGCAGGTTGCCGCGCCGCCAGCTGAGGAAAGGCGGGGGCTTTGCCCCCCGCGCGCGGCACACGAACGGCGCCCAGGCCGCGCCGCCGTGCCGGCCCGCGCCGCCGCGCCAACAGCCGGGCCGGGTTTTCCGAGCCGAGCCGGGTCGTCGGGCCGGGTCGCCGTCCGGGGCGGGTCGACCCGGTTCGGCCGACCCAGGGGGGGTCGGGCCGAGTCGGCCCAGGCCCAGACCCCCAGTTTCGGACCACTTTCGGTCAAATGCCCGTATCTTGGGCTACGGGCCTCCAAACGACTCGCCGTCAGCGGCAACACGATCCTTGGATCGAGACGGTCGTTTCGGTATACTATACTCAAGGTGCACCTTCCTTTTCGGGAGCCTACGTGGTTAAAACTCCATAGTTAAGCGTGCTTGGCGTAGAGTAGTGATCAGGATAGGTGACCTCCTGAGAAGTTACCCAGGGTGGGTGTGAGACGGAAAGGCCAATAAATAACAGACCGGGCGTCCGATTGATGCGCCGTCTGTTTCGTTGAATTCCTCTTAGTGAGACGGATCTTTTGGCATACTCTGCCCGAGGTTTGGACGCAGGTGGAGTACGGTCGGGTTGGTTTTTCCTTAAAAACCAGCCGGGCCCCTGGAACAAAAAAAACCAATAACTCTCAGACCGGGCGTCCGATTGACGCGCCGTCTATTGCGTTGAGTTCCTGTTGACGATACGGAACTTTTGGCATCCTCCGCCCGAGATTTGGATGCAGATGGATAGTGGCCGGGTTGGATCGCACCGAAATCCAACCGGGCCCCTGAAACGGAAAGGCTGATACTTTTCTGAAAGAACGTCCGTTTGACGAATCGTCAACGGCGTTGGTGATCTCGTTGAGAAACGGTCCCTATGAGTATACCCTACGAGAGTTCGGGGTACAGTTGAGATACGGCCGGGTTTGGTTCGCTCACGAAACCAACCGGGCCCCTGGGACGAAAAGGCTAATAACTCACAGATCGGGCGTCTGATTGACGCGCCGTCTGTTGTGTTGAGACCCCTATGACGAGGCGGTCCTTTGAGATACTTCTTCGTGGGACTTTGAGATACTTGTAGTATCGACCTGTAGCTCGTGGAGCGGACCCTCCCAGTGACGAGCGTGCGGAGTACGGAGACCGTGTAACTGGCTGAGACCTGACGACTGCTTGACCGACTCAACTTGGAGTGAGTCGACTAGCCCAGTGGACGGAGCACTACTTTCTGAGGTGCAGACCCATGGCGGACGGAGCACTACCTGTGTGACAGTGCAGACCCGCGGTACTCGTCCGGAGAGTACCTCAGCAGGCTACTAGGGGGTGTGCACTACTGTGTTTGGGTGACATACCTCGGCGGGAATCACTACTGTGTCTGGGTGGCTGACCCGCGGTACTCGATAGGAGGAGTACTTCAGCAGTCTTAGGTTAGTGAGCAGTACCTCGGAGTCGTGACAGGACCACTGTACACTCCAGAGACGAAGCTCTTTAGCAGTTACGGTTTCGATAATGAAAATCCTGGTTTGAGCTGAGACTTTTGACCTTTGTGTTTACCTCATGATTGAGATGGGTCACTTGATAACTTAGGTATATGTATGGGCATATACCTGGGTAGTAGTTATCCGTTGATTTCACAATCCTTGTGTTTCCTCATGATTGAGATGGGTTACTTGATAACTTAGGTATATGTATGGGCATATACCTAAGTAGAGGTTATCTGTTGAGATCTTCTATGTGGTTATCCTTGTTGGTTTTAGTGAGACCTTGAGGGTCTCGGGGTCCCTACTGAGTATCGTTATACTCACCCCTGCACGGGCTATGCCCGCACCTCGTTGTGTTGGTTGCAGACGACGGGCAGTGCTGACAGAGGTCGAGTGTTCGAGGACTGGACGGTACCTAGAGGTGGATTATACGACGAGATGGTACCCGGAGGAGGACCTCACGACGAGACGGTACCCAGAGGTGGACGTGACGACGAGGCGGTACCCGGAGGTGGACCATTGGGCGGGACATACTCGGAGCGGACGGCGGGACCTGAGGAGCAGAGGAGCTATCTGTACCCACCCTTCAGGTGGGATTTCCAGTGGACAGCTCGGCCTAGCAGCTTTACATTTCAGTTGCTGTTTTCCCTTTCGAGTTGTACTTTACAGTTGGGCTTGTATTTCCGACCCCTTTATACTTTCCGCACTTACTATTGTACTCAGTTTTTACTTAGTATTTACTTCTTCCGCTTTTACTCTGTGTGATTGTTTACTTTACAAAGGCAATGCCTTCCCTTTTACCGGGATTTACGCCTTGGTGCTAGTCGCCAGCCCCTGGCCTATGGAAGGCGGGCTTGGGGTAGTCACGGCACGGGCCCCGAGGACGGGTCGTGACAGAAAGTTAGAAAAAAATGAAACATATATATATATATTATAAATATGGTATCATTATTATTTCATATATATCATATATTTTTACTAAACTCATAATTAATATATTTTTTGTGAAGTGTGAATGAATAACATCGCTATGAGTAGGCGGTAGTCCAAACGTCCACAAATGAAGATATCTTATTTAAAAAAACTCAAAACCACAAAGGTATGTTTCTAATAATAATTAAAGAAGAAAAAATAAATCATAAATATCTTATATATCATATAATATTGTATTTTCATCATAAATAAGACCCATGAGTGGGGGTAATGGAAAAATAAAGGGCATTGTTTCGTGAGGCGGCATCCCACCTTACAAAAGAACAGTAAGTTCATTACCCATTAGCTCAAATTTTGTATAGGTTTTAGTCAAGAACATAGATTAAAAACATATATTTATAATTAGGATACATAATATATTATATTTAAATTATATAATAGTATTTTATGGGGTGGAGAATGAAAATAAAACAAAGGAGCTTGAGAAAGGATATTACTTGTTCTCTGGATAATTCCTTCTCCTTTCCACCAATGGGATTCCTTTATTGGATTTATTCCAAATTTTAGGACTATATGATTAATTATGGGGGATCTTAGGGTATTTAGGCAGGTTTTGGGTTTTTCAAAGGACATTATAGGTGTGAAAAAGTGGGACGGGTGATTTCTTTTTTATAGTGGAGGAGGATTAACATTCTTGTAATTTAAAAAAAAAGTAATTCCAACCTATTTTTCCCATGTATTGTGGCTAAAATATAGTTTAAAATACTATAAAAGGTTTTATTAGTCGTAAATATTAAATTAAAATTGATTTTAGATAATTTTCTTGGTCATTTCGGCCCATATTTTAACGGTTTAGTCTTTTGTTGTGTTAATTTTTCTCTTAATTATTGTAATTAATTTTATTCAATTTCACTAAGATTTTTGGTAAAAACAAAAATTTAAAATTATTAAAAATTTAAAATTATATTAATTCCAAATATGGAATCAATTTTTTCAAATTCCAACCATATATATGGAAAAAAATATTTTAATGTTAACCCTACGTACAGAATGAGAGGACGAGTTTTTCAAGTGAAAAGGTCCAAATGTTTGAAAAGATTTTATATCAAATTTCAATGTTAAATTTGTTCCAATGAAATAAATAGTATTAATTGCTTTATAATTTATCTTATTATTCATTAATGAAAAAATTAATCATATGTTAATTATATATAGGAATTATATGAAAATGTAGTTTTGTTTTAAAATCATGTGTCTTCACTATTCATAAAAAAATGAAACATCTCATAAAATTACCAATAATTTACACATAATAGGTTTTGATTTATTATTTATAAAATAAATTGTATTTTTTCAAATAAAAACATTAAATGTTTCAAAATTTAGTTTTATAATGGGGTCTCCATTAAAAAGTTGTAAAATTACCTTTAAGAAAAATATATCTTTTTATTTATAAAATTGATTTCATTCTTATCTTATACCTATAAAATATATTGGTTGAGTATAAGAAATATGTATTTAATGTGTAATATATATATTCTATTGAAAACATTAATAAAAATTGGTTTATTTAATTTATTTGTATAAAAATTTCTTTTTATATAAAAAATTGTTTTCATAGAAAAGTAATTTATTTATTTTAAAATAGATTTTAAATTCACTTAAACTTAACAATAACCTAAGGATTAATTTTATATACATGAGTAATTAATATTTTCACAATTTATTTATCATTATTAATAACTTCAATTCCAATCAGTAGGTGGTATATCTGATTAAAATTTATGAAAAATATTATTTTTATATTGTATTTCTGTAAAAATTGACCTTTTGTTTAATGAAATATGTAACATCCCAGGTAAATAAAGAATAATATATTTTTCACATTTATTAATATTTTTAAATTAAATATTAATTTTACTTTAAAGGGGATTCTATGATCGATGGAATACCTGATACGCAATAATGGGTTTCTTTGAAAACTTACATTGCACACAACGTTGAGTTATACAGAAAAATAATATAATCTTAATATTAATTTAAATGGTAGATAACGCCTAACTGTTGTATTTGAGGGAATGAATATAACTAACTAAAATATTATTATATGTGATTGTTAAATGTTTTTACATTTATCCAATAAATTTTAGAGGCTCAAAATGTGAATGATTCCAATTTTAAACATAAACACTATAATATTCATTAAAAGGTCGTTTTACCATATTTTAATGGAGAAATTTTTTTAAATATAGTTTTTGTCACTTTTATATGTTATATATGAAAGAAATAAAATTCTTCATTAGAATAGGGGTGTAAAAATTTCATTTCGGTAAATATTTGGTATTTTTCTAATAAAGTTCATTTTTAATGAATAGTGAAAATACTGTATTTTAATACAATACTGCCTTTTAATCTAATTTATTTATATGGTTTGATTTTTTTTCAAATGGTTTTAATGTATAATTAGATTATATTTTTACCATTTAATCCAATTTTGGTCATTGTTAGTAATTTCACATTGAATTTGGACATAAACCGGTGTCAATCTTTTGATAATTATTATTTCTTAAAAACACGCTTTTTGTTTTGAGAGTGGTAGTTAATTTTAAATTAATTAATGAAACATATATGTTTTAATTTGGTAAAATAGACATCATTTTTTAATTAGGAATATCAAATATATCTTAGGCTAAATTTTTGGTATTTTTTTTGAAAAACATCAATTTTTGATGAATAGTGAAACCACTGAGTAGTAGTTGAAAAGATGAAATTTTCAATTAAATGAAACTTTACCACTTTTTTGAATTGAATTTAAAAAATATGACATACATGGTTTTTATTATTAAGTAAAATTTGATTCAATAAGATGAAAATAATTTTTGGTGAATAGTAACTTTAGACTTTTATTTACCGCAGTTAATGGTAAATAAGGTAATTCAAGGTAAAAACAATATTATAATAATATAAAATTACCTTAACACTTATCCTAACTTTATTTTATAAGTAATTACCGACCAATAAAATCATTGGGTGAGACTTTTGGCCTTTGAAAACCATTTGGGTAAGATAATGACATTAATAACTTTTTATTAAAAGTAAAAATAAAAATATCATAAACATGTATTATTTTGCTAAAAAATTTAATGTGGGGTTATATAATTGATATATTTGAGTCTAAATATTAATTAGAAAGATAAAATGATTTCCTAAATCATGGAAATTTATTTATAATTTTTATACATCAAATAAATAAAATTATTTGCGACTCAATAATGATGCAGTGTTTACCTCATTAATGAATGATTTAAATAAATAAGATAGTAAAAAATAAAAAAATATCTAAAACCTATCAAATTATTATTGGATGATTTTATTTTGAACATGATTCATCATATCTTCAACTTTAATGAGTTTTGGATCTTTAGAAACCGAAAATAATTATATAATAAAATAATAATTTCACACTTTCTTAAAGCACCCCTCCACCCCCTTATAAAAATCCCCCAACACTATCCCATTACTCACACCTCTCAAGCCTCTTGGACCATCCAAACTCTACCCAAATAAGCTCTCAATATCCTTCTCTTAAACCTTAATGCATTTACTTAGACAGAAGGCACTTCATGAATTCCGTTTGGTTCAAACCAAAGGGAGTTACCCGATTTAAAGGTAACATATTCTCATAAGTTATTTTAGTTTATTTTACTTCTCTAACCCCTTAAATATTTTTATTCCTTTATTTTATAACAACAATATTATCCTCAATATACTAGGTTTTTTTTATGAGAGTGATTCTAGCTACACTTACACACACCTCCATCTAATGGGTAAATAACATATTGTTTCTATGGACGGCGATCTGCTGCCTCACGAAACGAATATTATTCAATCTTCTCCTACCACCTCTTATGGTGGCCATTATGATGTAACTATATTTATATGTAATATATATTATATTTATATTGTCTCTTTACTTCATTATTTTTCATTTATATCATACCTTTATGGTTCCATAATGGGTAAAGGCTATAATTTAATTTGAGGAAGTGCGGACTACCGCCCCCTCATTGTGATATGACTCATTCATGCCATATGTAAGATGTATAAAGGATGGAGTTAATGAAATTATATATTATATTATATTGGAATTATAATATACCTATGTATCATTATTTTTTTCAATCCATCAAAATATGAAATAGAAATGAATGAAGAGTTCATGTGTACGCACGGCTTACCGTCTCAATGAGAAGTGCTTTTAATTTCTTATCTCCAAATGTTATGTACTATTATAAATACATATATATAATGAATATACATGATATATATGATATTTAAATAATTAATTTTTTTTGGAGATAATATACTTTTCACCACATGGACAATCTGTAACTATAAGAAGTTCATTTTTGACTCATGTTCCAAACATCGAGAAAATGTCCGATATGAACTCTAATAATTAACTAATTCCAATAGAAATATAATAATGGATTTAAAAGGAATAATTAAACTTGAAATAGGTTCTTAAGAAAGTATAAATTAACTTATGATTATTATTTAGGAATAACAAGGAACATACAAGACAAGGCAATCACATAAAAAGATCAAGAGACGAGGTTAGATGATCAGGTTGTAATGACCCGAATCCGGATCCACTCAACAAGTGCCCTGTACCCAGTTCTCCGCATGACCTCAAGCATGTTTCCCTAAACTCCAAAGGCTTCCGACTACCAGCGAGGGCCTTGGTGTGTCATTGGGGAAACTATGCCCTCATTTGGTAAAGTATAAAAGGAAAAGGAGATAACAGTCAATAGCGGAAGCAGTAAACAGTATACAATAACTGAAACTAAACAGATGAAGAAATGAAAATATAATAATGATGATAATGATGCAGTAGGTACAAGTATCTAAGCAAAATAGAAAACACCACAACGCGCAGAAATACAACTGAAAACAATGTACTAAAAGTAAATAGAAACTCCAGCAGCATCACAAGCCTAAGCTCGGTCCTGTGCTCTCCATCTCCAACCAGAAATCATGTACCTGAAGTAGAAGGGCCACAATCCATATCCACACCTACAACCATATGACCTGTTTGGGCCGAAAAGAAGGACCCAAACAGGGTGTGAGACTAATCCCAGTAGGCAACCACCACAAGATCTGTGCCCTACTGTCAATGAGAAATATAGAAAAATTAATGGAAATAAATGCAGCATAGAAATAGGAATACACTAAAGTAGACAATCCTACAAATCTCTATTCACATTAATTTATTAATTTAATTCAATCATTTAATTAGCATCCAAGGAACCTAGAAACTGCTCTATATTCTCAAGGCATAGTAAGTAACACAACAGGTATCTCATCAGACTACCTAAACAACAAGCTGTACAAAACCCAAGCTTGTTCTTTGGCTTGGTAGACTCATCACAACCAACCAAAAAATATTCACACTGACTCTCTGGGTGGATCATACTGGTAGACCCCTCTATTCAAGTAATCATACAAGGCACATACACTCTGGGAAGCTCTCACCGTCAATTCCCATGCGGTCTGGTAACGATGGCTATAGACTCTATGAGGAAGCACTTACGTCTAATTACCCCTATAGTCTCGATACATAACTAAGAAAACTCTGAGGAAGCACAATGTCTAATTCCCATAGGTCCTGTGAACAATACTAATTTATAACAGACTCTCTAGGGAATTCATTAATTGTCAATTCCTTATTTAGTCTACCGCACCAGGTTCACACAGCCCTGAGTAGTCTAGTCGTGCATAATCGACTGTCAACAGCCCTAAGTAAGTTCAACAACTACTTGTATAATAGCTACAATGAATCAAAATCATATAAAAAGTAGGCAATACATGCAATCAATTTTATCAAGGTAGGAAATCAATGCAACAAGGTCTGCCTCACAGGCAACCTAAGACAAACGGCGATAAACAGCCAAAACGAGGGAGAACACCCATGGGGTGATCCTAAACATGCTAACAAGCAATCATTATTAATCTAATATCCTCTATCACATAATAAATATAAGGAATATAATAAAACAGGATCAAAACACTATCCCGAGATACCTGAAACATGGGAATCCGGCACTTTTACACAAAAACTCAAAGAAATTCAACGTAGGGCAACAAACCACCTATCTAGATCTTAGGAGATTGATATACTTGAACCTCGGACTATGAATCGGCCTAGAAAAAAGTATATCTACAAACACATCTAGAAATTTCAACCTTAGATAACTCTCATAACAGAAAGAATCAGGAAACGTGGACAAAGAAGAACCAAGAACTCACCGATGTGATTCTATTGCACCTGACGACGTTCAATTCGGATAACCGGTGACGGATCGGTGGCTCAGAGAAGATCCACAGCCATACCCTCACTCTCGGTCGAAGAAGCTGGAGAAGAAGACATTTTTGGGGTTAAGACATGACCCCGGTCTGTTTAATGAAAAAAAAAGTACATGGAGTGAACTTTTGGAGTACACGGCGTGTACTAGTCTTTTCCGTACTCTGCATCATGCGGCCTCCAAATCACCGCTATATGGCCATGTGTGTGGCCATGACACAGCTAGCACACAGCCTCGAGCGGCATTAAAGTACACAGCATGTACTCATAAAGTACACGGCGTGTTTTTTGAAAATTTCCAGATTCTTCTCCTTTTTCCCAAAAATGACCAGAAGGGAAAAACATACCTGAAAAGAAGGTCAGGGTTCTTACAAACTTCCCCCCTTAAAAAAATTTGTCCCCAAATTTCTCTAGCATGGTGCATAAGAAGAATCCCCGAACAACTCTGGCCACTGTGATCGCATATCGGCCTCCCTTTCCCAAGTCTCGTCTTGTACACGGCTGTGCTACTATAGCACCCGTACCAAAGGAACAGACCGGCCACGGATTACCTTTTCACTATGATCAACAATCCGGATAGGATGCTCCTCGAACGATGCATCCTGCTCCAGCTCAACCTCCTCGGGTTGGAAAACATGAGACGGGTCTGAGAAGTAGCGTCGAACTGAGAAACATGGAAGATGTCGTGTGTAGTCTGGTACCTCTAAGGTAACTACAACCTATAAGAAACTAGCCCGACTCTCTCCAGAACCTCAAACGGCCCGACATATCTTGGTGAAAGCTTTCCCTATCTCCTGATCCTATTTTGTCCCAACCTCGGGGTAACACGTAGGAAAACCTGATCTCCGACCGTGAACTCCAAAGGTCGTCTCCGCTGATCTGCATAAGATTTCTGTCGAGACTGTGTAGTAGACATCCTCTTCCGAATCAACTCCACTTGTTCTGTGGTCTCCTAAACAAGACGAGGTCACAACATAGCTGCCTCTCCTACCTCCAGCCAGCACAAGGGTGATCAGTACGACCTACCGTACAAAACCTTGTAAGGTTCCATCTGAATAGTTTCTTGAAAACTATTATTATAGGAAAACTCCACTAGAGGTATGTGTCTCTACCAAGAACCTCTAAAATAAAGGATGCATGCTCATAGCATGTCCTCTAGCACCTGAATCGTGATCTCTGACCGGCAATCTGTATGGGCATGGTAAGCTGTACTCAGAAGTACCTGTGTACCCAAAGCCCTTTGTAGCCCTTGCCAGAAATGTGACGTAAAGTGGGCGTCCCTATCTGAAGTAATAGTAATCAGAACCCCATGCAAGCGTACAATCTCATGAATGTGCACCCGTCCAAGCTCATCAACACCGAAGGTCTCCTTAACCGGAAATAAGTGAGAAACCTTCATGAGCCTGTCAATAACAACCCATACCGTGTCATTCCCTCAAGGAGATCTTGGTAACCCTGTCACAAAGTCCATCATGACATATTTCCACTTCCACTTGGGAATGGGTAGATGAAGTAAAAGACATGTTGGTTGATGGCATTCCGCCTTCACCTACTGATAGGTGGAACACCTCATAACAAAACCAACAATATCTCTCTTCATACCTAGCCACCAATACTGGCGGTGTAGATTATGATACATCTTGGTGACTCCAAGATGAAATGACCAAACTGAGGAGTGAAAGTCTCAAATCAACTCCTCGTGTATATCTGCTGGCACCCATATGCATCCCTGTAAATGCAAGATCTCACCCTCACCTACGGTCCATCCAAGAAGAGGGTCCTCTCCTGACACGCTGTCCCATAGGAATATGACATCAGAATTTGATAGTTGTCTTATTCGAACTCGGTCAAGAAGGGTAGAGGTAACAACTACAGAAGAAAGAAAAGTCTTCCCCTGTCTATCATGCACCTCCAAATTCATTTCAAATAACAGAGCTATAAGCTGCCACTCGTTGATGGCCTCCTAAACTGCCTGCATCTATGTCCTCCTGCTCAGCGCGTCTTCCACAACATTGCCTTTACCAGACATATAAGCATGCTCGAAATTGAAAAATTGTAGGTACTCAACCCACCTCTGCTGTCTCATATTCAAGTCATGCTGCGTGAAGATATACTTGAGGCTCTTGTGGTCAGTATATACCACAAAATGCTCTCCCAGAGGATAATGTCTCCAACAATGCAAAGAATGAACAACTGCAGCCAACTCCAGGTCATTCGTAGGATAGTTCCTCTCATGTGGCCTCAACTTCCAAGATCCATATGTAACAACATGATCCTCCTGCATAAGAACTGCTCAAAGCCCGATGCCAGATGCATCATAGAAAACTGTATAACTCTTTCCTGGCTCCAGAAAAACTATAATTGGTGCTGAAGTCAGTCTCCCCTTCCACTCCTGAAATGCTGAATCACAGGATTCTGGCCAAACATACTTCACCCCCTTCTTAGTCAATCCCATCAACGGTGCTGCTAAGCGTGAAAAGTCTAGTATAGACCGTCTGTAGTAACCATCCAGCCCTAAGAAACGGCGTACCTCGAATACATTCCTCAGCTGCTCCCAGGTGACTACAGCTCTCACCTTCTCTAGGTTTACTGATACTCTTGTATCTAAGATTTCATGACCTAGGAAGTGAATCTCATCCATCAAAAAGTTGTATTTTAAGAGGTTATCATATAAATAAGGCTCCCTCGGTGTACTCAAAACGATCTCAAGATGGGTAGCATGGTCGTGTCGAGTATGAGAGTACACCAAGATATCGTCCAGGAAAACCACCACGAAGGAATCCAAGTAAGGATGGAAAACTCTGTTCATCAGTGCCATGAAAACTGTTGGCACATTCGTGAGACTGAACGGCATAACCAAATACTCATACAGACCATACCTACTCCGGATGGTTGTAAGAGGTATATCAGATGGCCTGACATGCAACTAATGATATCTAGATCTCAAGTAGATCTTCGAGAATACTCTATCTCCTCGAATCTGATGAAAGAGATCATATATCTGAGGAAATGTACATTGGTTCTTAAATGTCAACTGGTTTAGCTTCCGATAATACACACAATACTTAAGGGTGTCGTCTACCTTCTTCGCAAATAGGACAGGAAACCCCCAAGGAGAAGTACTGGGTCGGATAAAACCCTTTGCCTACAGCTCCTCCAACTGTTTCTTGAGTTCCTCTAAATCATGTGTAGCCATCCTATAAGGAGGAATGGACACCAGTTCCTCTCCTGGCACAAGCTCAATAGATAACTCTACCTCTCACTCCGAAGGCAAACCAAGAAATTCATTTGGAAATACATCTAGAAAGCGATCAACCACTGGAAGAAAATCAAACTGAGAAGTCCCCTGGTATTCCAGATATAAGCTAGCAATCAGGGCTATAACATGGCCCAACCCATGATGAAATGGTCCAGCTCTACTCGTCTGGACATCCCATTCACCCTTGTGAAGAAAAGATCTTCCCTCTGGTGATGTGAAACTCACCCTACAACGATAGAAATCGACAATGGCCTGGAAGGGAAATAAACAGTCCATCCTGAGAATAAAATCATAGCCTGTCATCTCCAAAACATAGATACTCCACGAAAAACGACACCCACCAACCTCAAGGGGTAGTCTAAGCACTAACACACGCTAGCAGTTCTAATTCCCAAGGGATTGTCTAGAGTCATCATATCCTCAAAAGTGTAAACAGTAAGTTTAAGGCTTTTCACAGTAGGCACAAAAATAAATCTATGAGAAGCTCATGTATCAAAAAGATCAGAGGATAAAACTGAGGCTACTAAAATCGTACCTCGAACTGTAGAAGGTCCAGGGTCCTGCTCTTGATGAATCTGCTCTCCCGCAAAAGTATGTCCTGTACCACGACCCTGTGTAGCAGCCTGAGATCCATGAGTTGAACCTCCCTGAGCCTCACCACTGCATCCACGGATTCTACCCTGGCCTGAATGACATGTAGAACTCCAACCCTCAGTCTGTTGTGGAACTGGTCATCCTTCTCCTATACACGGAGTTGAAACTGATCCTCCTTCACTAGCCGTTGGAAGGAGAACCTTGCAGAAACGCTGCAGATGACCCATATTGCCACAAGATCGGCTCTCCACTGGGTCTCTCGGGCACTAAGGCTTCTTATTCCCATTTCTTCCACATAGATAACACGCCACTTGGTTACCAAAGGGAAGATCTCGTCTACCAGAAGGAATACCTCGCTTCCTTGGGTCACCTCGTGTAGACTCTCGGTGGCGATTCCTACAGTCTACATGAATTGATTCAGCCATAGATACTAAACCGCCTTGGTCCACAGCTCCATTCTCCCTTAGATTTATCTCCGTGATAAGATCTTGGTTGACTATCAGAGTAAGATAAGTCAACTTAAAGACGTTCACCTGCGATCTGATGTCCAGTCTGAGGTCTTCCTCAAACTTCCTCACTAAAAACAGCTCGTCATTTCCCAGAATGGGAGTGAAACTCCGTAACTCTATGAAGAGAGGGGAATACTCCATAACTGTGAGAGTAACTTGGTGTAGGTTCATGAACTCTCTGGCTATGTCATCCCTCAGCATCGCCAAGTAGAAGTAGTCATAGAACGTACGCTGAAACTCATCCCAAGACATAGCATGTTGGCGCCCTTCCTGTGAAACCACATCCCACCATCTATTGGTGGAGTCTTGCAGCATATAAGTCATGAAATTCACTCTCCTATCTGGAGGCGTCTCCAGGTGATCGAATATGGATAGCATGGCTTCTAGCCATTACTCTACAGCCTGTGATCCTCCATCCCCTGTGAACATGGGAGGATGTTGCTTCTAAAAAACCCGCGTCAACTCTGCCATATACGGGGCAGGATGCTGAGCTCCCTGGAAGGTCTTCATAAATCTCATGAAACCCTCTCTAAACTGAGTGTCAGCACCAGTGTCTGGAATCATTGCAGGTTCCATGTCCGGAATGATAGGCGGAACTACTGGTAGTCCCTGATCTTCCGTATCAGGCCTACGGTCACTGACTGGTTCCTGAAGTGCAACAAGAGGACATTTTGGTGCCATAGCTCTAAAAGTTCAAAAGCACACCTTCATTAAAGATGAACAAATTTGCAACATAATAGATTAAAATAGAATAGGAGAGAGAAACTCTAAAAAAATTGGGAAAAACATGACTACACGGCGTGTAGTATAACTACATGGCGTGTTTCATGAAATTTTACCCTGGGCATATACCTTTTCCATACATGGATGTGTAAACCACCCGGCTACATGGCATGTTCTCAAACTACATGGTGTGTACTAACTCTTTTCCTCCTGCCCGGTTACTCCTACACGGCTAGGAACATGGACTGTCCCAGCAGAAAACTACACGGCGTGTTCATGGAAGACACAACGTGTACTTAACATGACTTACCTGGCCTGTGTTGTTAGCGACACGGCCTGAAACACGGCCGACACTACACATCGTGTTCCCAACAGGCACGACATGTATGAGAAGGGTAACATCGACCCGTGTTTTTAGCTACATGACCCGCTCCACAGTTAACTCTACACGGCGTGTTCTAGAGGGACACGACATGCATTTGAAGGAAATCCCTAGCCCGTGTTGTTAGTTACATGGTCGGATACACAAGTCATACTACATGGAGTATAAACTAGTACACGGCGTGTTCCTACAAGAACTTTCACAACCTCGTGTCCCTGCCCACATAGTCAGTGACACAACTAAAAACTACATGGTGTGTATGCATAAAGTATACGCCGTGTATTCTGTGTTTTTCTAGACAGTAGCATCAGAACTGCACCGGATCCTAGAAAACACAGAACAACAAGCGTTAAGGTCCCAAATTCTGACCCGTGGGGGCCCATACTCCCCACAAATCAAAGCTTGGCATCATAACAATGCATATAACAAGTAAACAGTATCACAAAATCAAGATCCACCGAATTCAGATCCTCGAGGGCCCATAACACCTATAAGACCAATGTTTGGTGTCCATGATAAAGAAGATCTAAACAAATGATACCCTGTCAACATAGTAGGTATTCTATCACAGCAGCTATCACAACAGCATCCATAGTCTATCACAAATTCTATCACAACAGCATAAAATTTCTGATGCAATCTAGATGGCATGGAAAATTCATGACATGTGATTTTCTAACAAGTGCCTATATGATGAATGAGATGGCATACCCTCATCTCATCGGGTTGCAACAAAATAGAACCACAATCATATAAACAGTAACTGCACAAAACCACCCAATGGTAAAATCAAGTAAACCGTAACATTTGCAAAACTCTAAAATTGAAATATTCGAGGTAACCTGGATTTTTTCCTGTACACGGGCTCTAGAACACCCAGGCACAACTATTTACCATTTACCTATTCCTTAATATCCCTGTCTAATGTCGCTAAAAAGTAAGTCAATAGAAAAGAAAAGAAAAGAACCGCCTATGATACCACTTTGTAACAACCTGAATCTGGAGCCACTCAACTGGTGCCCCATACCCAGTTCACCACAAAACCTCAAGCGCGTTTTCTCAAATGCTAGAGGCTGCCGACTAGAAGCGAGGGCCTTATTGAGTCATTGGGGAAACTATTCCCTCATTTGGTAAAGTATACAAGGAAAAGGAGATAACAGTAAATAGTGGAAGCAGTAAACATCATACAATAACTGAAACTAAACAGTGGAAGAAAAGAACATATAATAATTATGATAATGATACAGTAGGTACAAGTATCTAAGGAAAACAGCAAACACAACAACGTGCTAAAATACAACTGAAAACAATATACTAAAAGTAAACAGCAACTCTAGCAGCATCGCAATCCTAAGCTCGGTCATGTGCTCTCTAGCTCCAACCAATAATCACGTACCTGAAGTAGAAGGGACACAATCCCTATCCACACCTGCAACCATATAACCTGTTTGGGCTGAAAAGCAGGACCCAAATAGTGTGTGAGACTAATCCCAATAGGCAACCACCACAAGATCTGTTCCCTACTGTCATTGAGCAATATAGAAAATGTAATGGAAATAAATGAAGCAGAGAAATAGGAACACGCTAAAGTAGAAAATACTACAAATCTCCATTAACATTCATTTATTAATTTAATTCAATCATTTAATTATCAACCAAGGAACCTAGCAACATCTCTATATTCTCAGGGCATAATAAGTAACACAATAGGTATCTCAGCAAACTACCTAAACAACAAGTAGTAAAAAACCCATGCTTGTTCTTTAGCTTGGTGGACTCGTCACAACCAACCAAAAAATATTCACACTGAATTTCTGGGTGGATAATACTATCAGACCCCTCTAGTCAAGTAATCATACAAGGAAAAAACATTATGGGAAGCTCTCACCGTCAATTCCCCTGCGGTCTGGTAACGATAGTTATAGACTCTCTGAGGAAGCACTTACATCTAATTCCCTCGTAGTCTCGATGCATAACTAAGGAAACTATGAGGAATCACAAAGTCTAATTCCCATAGGTCCTGTGAAAAATAATAATTTATAACAGACTCTCTAGGGAAGCCCTTAATCGTCAATTCCCTCTTTAGTCTACCGCACCAGGTTCACACAGCGTTGAGCAGTCTAGTCGTGCATAATCGACTGTCAGCAGCCCTAAGTAAGTTCAAAAACTACTTGGATAATAGCTACAATGCATAAAGATCATATAAACAGTAGGAAATACGTGCAATCAATTATATCAAGGTAGGAAATCAATGCAACAAGGTCTGCCTCACAGGCAACCTAATCCAAAAGGCGATAAACATCCAAAACAAGGGAGAACACCCATGGGGTGATCCTAAACATGCTAACAGGCAATAATTATTCATCTAATATCCTATAACACATAATAAATCTAAGGAAGATAATAAAACAGGATCAAAACCCAAACCCGAGATACCCGAAACATGGGAATCCGACACTTTTTCACAAAAACTCAAAGACATTCAACGTAGGGAAACAAAACACCTACCTCGATCCTAGGAAATCGATATACTTGAACCATGGCCCGTGAATCGGCCTAGAATGGAGTATATCTACAAAAACATCTAAAAATTTCAACCTCAGATAACTCTCATAAGAGAAAGAATCAGGAAACGTGGCCAAAGAAGAACCAAGAACTCACCGTTGCGATTCTATTGCACCCGACGACGTTAGATTCGGATAACCGGTGACAGATCAGTGGCTCGGAGAAGATCCGCATCTGTACCCTCACTCTCGGTCAAAGAAGATGGAGAAGAAGACGTTTTTGGGGTTAAGATGGGACCCCGGTCCGTTTAACGAATAAAAATAAAGTACACAGCATGTACTTTTGGAGTGCACGACGTGTACTAGGATTTTCCGTACTCCGCATTAAGCGGCCTCCACATCACCCCTACATGGCCGTGTGTGTGGCCATGACATGGCCAGCACATGACCTCGAGCAGAATCAAAGTACACGGCGTGTACTCATAAAGTACACGACATGTATTTTGTAAATTTCCAGATTCTTCTCCTTTTTCCCAAAAATGACCAGAAGAGAAAAACATACCTGAAAAGAAGGTCCGGGTTCTTACAAGTTATCGCTAAATGTTCTGAAGATGACGTTATCTAAATTGGATTTTCATAGTAATCATGTGATATTGAAAATAATTTGAGGTCTATAGGTTTGATTCAAAATTGAAATGGTCATTCCCTCACTCCCATATTTATATGGATCCTCAAGAAACACCAATGGTCTCCTAGAAGACCAAAAGACACTCTGAGTACCAACTACCAAAAGCCTAAGAGACTTAGAATGACATTTATGTCCTATGAATTAAGTACTTGTTCCTTTTGACATCAATTACGGGTGGAATTATTTGATTATTTTAAAAGAGAACCATATAATAAAGGGTCTTGCAAATACCTGAATAATAGGTATTATTTTATCTGTAATGGAAAGAATGGATAATCATTGATATATGAAGATTAATCATCTAAAGCTTGAAAATTAGGTAACCTTCAATATGACTCAAAATAAAATGAATTTGGGTGTATCACATGATAGAGTTTTGAAAATCACATGATGTATACACTAAGAACATTAAATCAATCCAATGATCTCTCTTGATCTCCCAAAAGCATCGAGATGAGACCTGATTATTACATGAATGCACTAAGATGGTTCTGTCTGATCATTTTACCTGTCAATTAAATAATGGCTAGAAATTTTAAAAGATGATTATGTTAGAAAAAGATAAAAATTATGGTATTATTATGTGAATGGGGTTGTTTTAGTTTTAATGAAAATGGTTTATGAACTTAACATGATCAGTTCATTGATCATGTGACAGTCCTTTAAAATGACAACCTGATCATGCAAATGGAACTTCGACACACCAGCATGATCTCATGAAAGTCCCTTTGACATGAAACCTATTCTCATAAAGACCTCTTGAAATGATATCTTTATAACATGAATTTATTTTTCAATGTCACCTTCATCATGTGGAGGACTTCAAACATGTCTTTTTGATCATGCAACACCCATGATAGGGAACCCATGGGAGAACTACATAGGGTTCATAAAATAAAAGTGGAAAATGATTCAACCCTTTTAAAAATAGAGTTACAATTATATTCATGTGAATTCCATTAGATGGTCCATAAATAATTAAATCCCCATTTCTACATGCTTACCGAGTCAAGTGATTGTCGTTCGATGTGTAGATCTAGTTACGTGAAGTTCATTTTACATGTTGAATTTATTACATGGAAGCCTTCGAGACATATAGAACTGATCTCATGAAGGCAATTATACATATTTATTCAATCATGTGAAATATAGTTGTCTTCCTATATTATTCATCCTAAATATATTTTATAATAAATGGACTCAATAATGATGTTAATTATGGAGTGGTGACACGATTCTAGTTTTCCACATAACACAAGGACGTTGCCATGTGAAGTGCATGGTTCGATTTCTCCCTTATCCTACTCAAGATAATATATGAGAGTTAATAACCATTAAAAATAGTTTAGATATGGGTTGAGGATTTATATAAAATCACACCTTGATATATAGAAAAAACACCCTGAGGAGTTGGAAAATGTCTTGGAGTGAAAGATCATGTGATCTCAAGAGTCTTCCACCTAAAAATGTATGGTGAGTAACTTATGGGATTACATGGTATGTGTTTGAAAATCACTTCACCATTCCATTAACCACATTAAGGAAATCTATCATGTTAAATTCATCGTGTAATAGGCCTTTAGTATGTTGACCTTGTCATGTGAACCCTCAATAGGAAAATGCCTGCTAAATTTTGGGCAGTTTTTATGAAGAAGATTGGAAATGATGGATTCTTCATATGAAGGAAGATAAGATGTTTTCACTTGAATTTTTTAATTCTTAACATGATCACTTCCTAGTTCATTCAATTTTCTTGTGCATGTCATCATTAATAATGTGAAAACCATCAAACATGCTTGATTTTTCTTCCAACACACCTCCAACCTATCATCCATGACTATTCTAATACTGTGGACATGTCAGACGGTTCATGAGATTTCCCTAGACAAGTTAGATGGATCACATGATATACGATGAACATAAAAAAATGGTTCATGTGAATTCATTGGGTATGTCATATGGATCATGTGACACACTCCAAACATGTCTACACGGTTCGCGTGAAGTCCCTAGATAATTCATATGGATAATTTGAGACACCCCAGACATGTCAAACTCGTTCATGTAAATTACTTTGAAATTTTATTTATACATCCTCAAACATATTGGGAATACATTGATAGACATCCTCAAACATGTTTTCTTTGTCGTTCAGGAATGCTTGGATATGGATCCCTGAAGAGTGTAACCCCCAACCATGAGACCTTTTTCAGTAATTACCCCTTTATATGGTATTTTTCAATAATAAACTAAGGTCATGCACTCATTCAACCTTATTTGGATCATGGGATCCTCATGCCATCCAAAAATTCCCAATAAACCACTCATGGTCCTAACTCTTTACCCATTGGAGGATTAGGGATAGATGTTTCTAATAGGAATCCACTGTAGTAGAAATCCATCAATATTTCATTTACTCCAATTTAGGGTCCCAATCCCTATTGATCTACCATTCTCCCTCATCAATCAGAGGATCTGAGTTCTTAACAGAACTATGAATACCCTTATTTCCATTATAAACAGGATAGGTAGGATGACTTCATGAGTCCATAGATCCATATCGAACACTCTATCTCAGCTTCTTAAATGCATATGTCATGCACCCATATATAGTGAATATGATCACATTCTATCTCTTATTTATCACATTGATCATACATCATGTGAGGTTAGGTAATTGCAATGATCATATCATTAAGATCAAAAAAATCTAACAATGCAAGGAAACCATTGTGTGTATGGCCCCATCGAATATCAAGACATTATTAGTGTGTAATACTCTCTCAACATCATGATAAAAATTTCTCCATAATGGGAATCCACCATGATGTAGGTATCTAATAAATTCCCACAAACTTTAGAGAAACTACACTCATGAGCATTAATTATCAATCCCCAACCATCAGTGGTTTGAGAAAAAACTGAAATATGTGGATTTTGATTGTTATATCATGTAGGATATATAGGATTCCATCCTAAGTCCCAATCTCTAAACCCAATTCCTAAATTCACTAATACATTTTCTTCAATTATGATGTTAAACTATATTAATTGGTCCTAAATAAACTATGTGGGATTTTCTTCTTATTCACACTGGATACATAAGATGCCTCTTGGTTGATCAATACAAATCATGAAACAACAATGTACTACTTAGAATGTAGTGAACTCTAGATTGACTGGTCATACACATTCAAATCACAAGCAATCCCTCCTGTTTATATAATTATTTTTAACATATGGAAATCCTCTGATACATAAAGAGGGTATCAATATTATAACACCCTCATTCATTTAAAGGGGTTCAATACCCTATTTTTTTATTAGTGTAAAAAAATCATATTGGGATTTTGGGAAAATTCATGTAAATATATTAAATCTATGAGAGAGTATAAAAGTAGGAAATAATTCTCCCCCAAATGGTGTGATGAGACAGACCTCTCATACTCTCCAGCAATGTGATCTCCTAAGAATCATTGGGTTTGAATCCCTAAAAAATCACCTTCCATTGAAAATAAGAACCATGGGTCTGTACTCTATGTGGGATCAACATAGAGTTTTAGTGAGAGACATGAAATATTAAACCTAATGAAAACAATTATGAATCCACAATCAATCACCAATAGTTGATCACTAGGTGTTACACCGATTACTTTTATTGTGAATCCAAATTGTAAACCAAATTTAAAATCATTTGACAATTGAATAAATATGTTACCACAGTAATCATGCATTTTCTATCATAAACCCAAATATCTAACGAGAATCTAAATGAAATAATGGTGAATCCAATGTGAAAGAATTTGAAAGTGGAAAAAAAGAGTCACCGTAGGCATTACGAATATCATTTCCCAAACCCAGACTTTGGAAGTAAATAAGGAAGAAAAAACTGCTAAGGTGATGTATGAAACTCCCTCAGTATATCCTCTTACAAATTCATTATCACCATTCTCTAAAATCTGAATAATATAATGTTATCCCCACTATCATATAATCCATATGAATTATGCACAGTATATATCTGATCATGAAAGGTCTCAAAGATGGCATCCCCTTTCCGAGCATCTCAAATAAATTGAGCATGATAAGGGGTAACAAAAATCGACTATAGGTAAGTTGAACCATCATCATCCACTATGTACAATGTAAACAAGTCTATGCAATTTGATTCCTCACTCAATAACTATGGAAAAGACCTCATTATCATAATATCTTCCACCGTGTTCCCATTCTTAGGAGTATAGACTATCCTGATGTCATAATCTTCTAGAGACTCTATCCATCGACTCAATCTCAAGTGATGATATTTATATGAAAATATTTAATTGAGACTATTGTCATTAGAATATATGATAAAACAATAACCTATAACATAGAGTCTCTATATCAATAGGGTAAACACCACTATTTTCAACTAAATTTCATGGGTTTCATAGTTCTACTCATCATTTTTCATCTCTTGGGTCTCATAGGAAATCACCACATTCTTGTACATAAATACACATTCATTAATTATTTTATAGGAATTATAGAACACCAAATACCCCAATACCACCTATGGTAGTCTCAATAAGGGGGTTATCATAAATATCCTCTACAACTCCTAAACATCCCTCTGGAAACATTCCATTCAAATCAATGAATTCCCATTTCGATTCAAATCTAACAAGGATTATCATAACCAATAAAAATTGGGAACAAATGTTTTGTACTATCATTCCAACCCAAGTAAGCTTCTAACCTCCATCATTCTCTTGTCTGGTTCCAAAGTAATCACTAATAAATCCTTTGTTCGGTCTACTGCAACACCCTCTACAATGATGAAAGGTCATAGGAAGTGGACCTATAGAATCTATAAATGACACATCTATATATTACCATAAATTTGGATCTCTCTATGTACATAAATAACTATTTTCAAATATATCATGTAATCCTCCTCTGATGTCGAGTATAGTAGGATGTCATCCACGAACAACAACATGGAATAGACCATGAAAATTATTAAAAATATAGTTCATGAGTCCCATGAACATTTATGGTGTGTTATTTATGAAAAAACACATCACCAAATGTTATTTGGAAACATAGAAACATAAAAATATTATCTTTAGTATATCTCCCTCTCAAACTCACAGTTGGTGATTGCCTAAACAATGGTTAATATTTTAGAACCACCTTATCCCCTTCAACCTATTAAAGAGGCCATTTATTCTCAGTAGTGGATAATTATTCTTGATAGTAAATGGGTTTATGAACTATTAATCCATACACCATTTCATTCTCCTATCTGCGTTCTTGTTGAATGGAATTGGGATGAGAAGGGTGACACGCTCGGTCAAACGTATCTCTTCCTCTAAAAACCTCCAATTTCAGAATCCCCTAATGATGATCCACAAGATCCACATATTATGTTGGTGTAGATATCAACATAGTATTTGGGTACATGGATATAAAGAAGATAATGTTCTTGTGGGGAGTTATTTCTGAAATTTACTAAGGGAAGGTGTCATCTTATTTTGATACCATTATTGGATGTCGAAAACACATGACATACCCTTCTCAAAGGGTATAACTAGAAAACTGATGAGTAATCTACTGAATCATCGTACATATTATCTCATCATAGTCTAGCTAGGTTTACTTCAAAATCATGAATTAAAATTTAATCCCATCAATATAGAAACATCACATCCTATTCCTAAAATAGTAAATCTATGCATGAAATGTAGTGAGACAATCCATACCAATAATGGAACAACAAGGACCCATTAATTCTAAAAAAATAATCCAAAGGAAAAAATCCCTTTTAATTTTCAAGTCACTATGTTGGTAAAATTTATTTGTCAATGAATCACCTCTGGTAGTCGTTACCAACAATATTGGTCAAGCCAATTGCTCAACTAGATTATCAAGATCATGAACTAGGTAAATGGAATGAAAATATTGTCTCACACTTAGGTATATAAATAATGAATATGATGTAGAGATGAAACAAAACATATTTGAAATCATCACTAGATCTACTGGGTCATATTCCTTCACTACCCACAGTTTTCCTCATCCATAACCACAATCTCCCTGTTCCTGGTGTGAACCACTTATGGGTGGTGGTGGAAACTGATCAAAGAACCACCCACCTCTGACATCTATTCAAGGTCCCTTTACTTGTATACTACCATGAGGACCTCCCAACTCAATCCACTGCATCTTTTATGGTGGCCCAACCATATATTTTTCTGCCTCATGGCGGGTTGAATAATATCCCACATGATGTCCCCACCCGCCACATGAGACACAACACCTTTATATTGAATGAATGAATTCATCTTAGAATATTTGAATTATAGAACCTATATCATGATAATTTCTCATAATTATCCTTGTATTCCTATACCCATGTTCATTAGATATATGCTACTGAAGTCCTATCTCCAAGGATCCCACTACTAGCGCCAATTGAGGGTTTCTACTCGACCAAAATACTCTCCACTACTATGGAATGCACCAGCACTCCATGAATTGAAGGAATGAAAAGTGATGTCACTCAAGTATTAATATCTCAATATAGAAAATTATTGATGGTGTGTTCTTGAAAGAACACATCCCAAATATAATCGATAGATTAATACACAAGGTTAGAAGATGCTCTGGGATGTACACTTCTCCCAATGTTGCTGGGTAGAATTATTATATAAAGAGATTTTAAACAATATTTATGAAAGTTTCTAATAATTGTATATTAGTGTAACCAAACCCCACCATCACCCTGTGCGGATATGGATAATGATTTACTCTATGACCACCATCTGATCTGGAGGGATCCAATCATGGTGGAGAACTCACCCCACATCCTCAAGTACGTCATCTACTGCTTGATGATCTGGCTCACCCTGAAGAATTAGGTTTTGTTTTCTTTGAGACTCTTGTAGAGAATTCATCCTATGAAAAAAAAATTATCATTATTTTTAGTTCATCCTTCTCCTCAATTTGTGGAGGAATAAATGGAAGCTCGTCTAAAGGTACCAACCCTTGTATTGTTCCCTATACTAAAGCCTCATCACCTGGGGGTTCATCCACAAGATCCTATTATGGGATCATAGATGGTTTTAATCATGTTGAAATCATGAAAAGAGAAGATGTACCATAATGAAATAGTATATATAGGGATATTACTCAAGAAGGATATGGAATCCACAAATTATTCATATATGTTTCATGTACCAATGTTTTCCATTCAACTGGTAAATACATGTACCAAGTCAATAAGTAATTTATCATAGTACTGAGGAATTGATATGTCAGTGGACAAAGAAAAATTAGAGTCCCTATATTAGGATCTAAACATGAAAAACATTATCCCTATTTACCGAGTTCAAAAAATAATCCTCATTGCTAGAAAATCTCCTAAAATCCGACCCTATGATTTAATGTTCTAATACAACCCTATCATGACTCAACCAACCACGGACCTCCTGGATAGTGGTAAATCGAGAGTAACACCAAAATATATCCTCCAATAATCCATGTTCTGGTGAAAAGAACCTAGAAGGTATATAAAACACATGGGAGTCCATATCCTATGGTACCTATACCAACACACACATCTCCAACCATCGACATTATGATGAAAGATAAAAAGAAAACTGAAAACATAAATCATGGATACATATATAGCTCACATTAATGTATGAAATAATTAAAATAAATCATAAAAGGTTAAATATAATCCCACCAAATTGGAAAAAATAGTCCAACAATCTAGGAAGCAAGGGATTTCTATCTAATGTAACTCCAAGAACTAACTTTTGTCTGTCTAGATCAAATGTGATATGTATTCTCTTAGTCTACCTAGAGATCCTACATAGTCCATATCTTCTTTATAATTTATGAAACATGTTGTAAGAACCCATAAAGGGGTTAGTATATACATACCAAGTAGGACACCCCAAAATTTCCAATCGTAAAGCATCGATGGAGTAGTCATCTCATCATTAGATAGGAATTTCAAAAAAAATATGAGGCATGACAATAATAATAACCCATATTGACTCAAGATAGAAAAAAAGTATTAGGGTAAGGTCAGAACCATTACATACATTCTAGGATCCTACTTAAGGATTTAAGGTAATGTTCATCTGATAGAACTCACTATATTAGTTTGATAATACTAATGGTGCTCAGTTGAGAGGTTATTCTTGTCAGGACACACCATGAATAATTACTCATTGGATCCATAAATATAATAATGTATATATATTGGATCCCACCCATGTAATGAGGGGTATAGATGAACCTATCTATAATAACCCACAATTTATGGGATTACATACCCATATTTTTTCCCACGTTATTCCTGGTCATTCTTAGCGAAGAATGAAATGATAAAGGATCACGCCCTATAACGTATGGAATAATTCCTAAATCTATCAGATCCTAAATCCTACAGTGGAAATCATAATCTATACTCCAGACATGATCCCTCACCATATCCTCATATAGAGGACAAAAGGAATACATCATACATATATTGGTCTAAAATAAACGGAACTATTGTCATATTTGGCCCTAGAAAATGTACATGTTTGGTAATTGGAGTACATGGTGTATCGCACTATGTTAGGACCTACTCGTGTGCATTATCATTTCTAAGATCATGTTCATGTATACTCTGACCATTCCCATGTATTCTATTCTTTCGCATGTACAAGTCCATGTCTAAGTTACATGTTTGTGTCTGAGAACATGGTTGTTCCCATGTACTCTGGTTTTCCCTGTGTACCTAGCCTTGCCAATATACCGAGTCATATCTACACTGATGTACCCCAAGGGTGAATTCCAAAAGATAATTAATGGGTTACACTGTGTGTTATAGGACCCACATGTCATGTGATATTTAAATCTACACAGAACACTATCCACTTTAGAAAAGGAACTATATGGAATGTTTTCATCATAATTAATGACTATATATATCATTATTATTATTAATTCAATAAATTATCATGTGTCTTCTCCCACACCATTTTCGCATATGTATCCACTATCAATAACACCCATATATGTTGTATCTATGGTTGAACACACCTGATATATTGACAGTAGCCGGTTTTTAGCAACCCACCCATTCAAGAACCACCTCACATCACACCACAACACTTTAACCTATATATATATATTTAATCAGACCCTTATATCATAGATATATAGATGAAAACACATGATAAATGAAAGGATGTTGCATTTTAGCCACCCATTTGATCCGGAACCTCCTCCCATCGTACTTGAAACACTAGCGGAATTTCAAACTATGATTCACATATCATGATCTACCTCTAATCCACATCTAGTCTCTGTTCACACCAAATCACACCTTATCCATTTCATTGATCATATATCTTATCCCTTGGAATCAATCCAATTCACCAATGATCATTATCACAATGTCCAGTTTCTAGGTATTCATTGAACTACCAGCTAAAGGGAATGTCGATGATGAATTCTTGAAGAAAAATAGGAGAAAATAAGAAAAAAAATATGATGAAAGAACCATGGACATTTATCTGGTTATAATTAATTGATTTGAATGAAAACAATGAATGAATATGAACTAATTATGGTTACCAAATAATAATTCCAAGGAAAAAATCTTTCAACAATTAATAAAAATCTGACCAATGAATCAATTTTTTAGAATGATTGATTCATTTACAACATGAAATAATAAAAATATTACATTAAATCAAATAGTAAAGCGTCCCTATCACAATATTTGATTGATCACTGATGAATAATAAATTCATGAAATTTTCATTGATGATATATTGGAAATCCGTGATAAAAACAATGGGCCACAATATGTTGCATTCATAAAAGGCTCTCCCATTCTCTCCCCAACAATATAATTTTCCAATAATTGTGTTTAATAGAGGGGGTTAGGTTACGATAAATAGATAATAAATAAATTATAGAAATCTATTTAATTATCATCTACCCACAATATCTATTTGAAAAAACACTCAATAATAATAAACATGATGTTGCTTCTATGGTGAAAACTATATTCTATATTAAATGGTGGTCCCAAAAATCAGATATGAGTCTCTATTCCAGAGTAATTCAATTGTTTTCTAAATATTTTTGGCACGTGATATAATAATTTTATTATTTTTATTATATCAAAATTTTGCCTCCTCAAACCTCAAAATCCCAAATTATCTCAATGCATAGTTTCAAAAATATTCCTTAAAATATTCTAATGTATATAAGAAAAAAGGTTTTTACAATATAATATTTTTATTTCAATTAGTTCCTCATATATTTCCATCCAAATATGATATATCACACTAATAACCACTAAATATGGTCTTTATTCTTCTGATATGCTAACATTACAAAAAACAACCTCATGATCTTTTGGTATGTTGATTTTTCATTAATTTTAACCTCATTAATGATTAAAAATAATATAAATTTATATCATGAATGTATAAAGGAACATATATTCTGGAATAATATAATATAAATGTGTAAATGATGAAATTTTTTATTTCTTATATGTGATATCATTATTTAATTCATAAATTAAGAAAATTTCATTCGACCAATAATAATCAACGAGTCGTGTTTGTTATCAATTTCAAATTCAAGGATAATGGAGAAAAATGTAATAAAAGGTATTTGAAACATAATAAATAATTATAAAGATTCCATAATAGTAACTATAATGGCCTAATAAGGATGAAATTTTGATGAAGAATGAATATGGACACCACTATTATGAATCTAGTTTAAACAATCAAAACTATAAACAGATGGTCTGAAACCTTAGAAGAATACATGTAGAGAATTAAAATTTATTAATAGTATGAATGAAAAATAATATGATTATGGTTATTAATTAAGTGATTAAATATATATGTTTTTGATATAGGAGGTTAAAAAACATTTGTATATGGCAAGATAATAGGTAAGGGGATTGGACTCAAATTCCTCTCATTGAGATGTGATTTTTATTACACACCTTATTTTATTAATTTATTGTATATACAGCATATTTAAGATATAATATCATGAAATATATTTTTATCATGGTATTTACATTCTATTACAAGGACTATATTTCAAGGTTTTCTTATTAATGTGTTACTCAAGCTGTAATGGTATTTTTATATCTATTTAGATTTTTTGTGACATGTTGATATTATGAACCATGTTTTAATTAAAATGTTGTATTCACTAATAAGGTAAGTGTAATTATCATATATTTTTTTATTCATGGTAACATATAATCCAAATCAGTATAATTTCATTATATTCCTTTTTACTCAATGGTTCTGGTAGTTGTAATGTTTTTTGGTAACTCAATTTTCATTCACGGAGTTTTGATCATTCTCTTGAATCATTTTTCATATAAGTTTGGTATATTATTACCTTTGATTGTATTATAGGGTATTGTATTATAGGTTTCCTTTTATATACATTCCTTCAACATATATCCTTCGAAAAACATTTTTCACTTCCTCGGATGCGTTCATCTGAAACAATCCACTTTATTTCTATGGATTGATTATGATCATGTTATTATTGCATTAACATATCCATATAATCATTTAAAAATAATGTCTAAAAACTAAATTTCATAAAAATATTATTGGATGATGTTCACCTAGAAAGAATATTATTCTATTAAAAAAGTGAAAAGTATTTTCGTTTCATGTGATTTTATTTTAATACAGATGTTTGTTTGAAATTTTACTATATATTGTTTGAACATACACATTATTTCTCTAGATGGGTTATTTTGATGTTATCCCATTTCTTAATAAGGGGAAAAGTACTGATATTCATGATTACTATATACTACTAATGTAGGATGATTATGTATTGAAATTATGTAACTTTCATTATATGGATAACCTTGTTTTTATTTAGTATGGGGTTTATTAGGGAATTAGATGAAATATATTGTTGATTCCTATGGGGAATGGATTATTGTTAATCTGATGTTGAGTGAGACCCATAATTATATTTCCCCTTTATGGATTGACATATATCATGAGAAAAAACATGCTTGGGTATTTAGCGTATGTGTTCCCTATTCTGTAAGTTGTGATGAGTGTGGCATTGATAAAAATAAAATTTCATTGAATAAGGCCTGCATAATATGTTTTTGATGTCATAGATTAGGAATTTCATCAATATAGGAACAATATTATTGATATAATTTTTTCATTTATTGTTATGTATATGACATACTCTATGTTTCAAATTTACTATGACATCATGTGGTTCACCTATCATGCCATAATATTTATGCCATTTTTCTTCCATGATTTATTTAGTAATATTTTTTCTCTTATAGAGATCTTGGGATCACCCCTTATTTTGTTTCCATTTCTGTATGTTATTAGGAAAATTAATACGCGTGACATGTTTGGAAGGATAACATATTTTTAATAATGTTTTGGAGACATTGAAAACTTTTTATGGATTAATTATTTTATTATATAGTGGAAAAATTTCCATTGGTTGGGAAAGTCAAGGGATTTATAACATTACAACATGTATTAATTCTATAAATCACAAATCATGAAAATATCCTCAATATGTAATATTTGAAATTAATAGTTATTGATTTGGTACTAATAAATAGTTATATTCCATACTTTATAGAAGGTATTAAAGAAAGTGTGAAATGTTCATGTTATTCACATAGAATCTGGAAGTGCATGTTTGGGGAATCAAGATTCTATCCTCTGAGAATCAAATATATTAGAAATATACATTCAATAAGAAACCACAACATCAAAGGTGAAATCTGGTTGTGAAATCAAAAATGAAATGTAATTAGATGTGTGATTCAAGATGTATTTATGGAATGAATTTATGAGAGGTAATGGTAGTAATATATTAACAATAGATGGAAATAGGGTAGTTTTAGATATGGTGATTGAAAATAAGGGAATTGGAGGTAAATTTTTCTTCTAGGTATATAGTCTTTTTTTATTTTCACTAACATATTAAAAATAATATAATTCATAGATGTTAAATAACGAAAAAATATTTAACATAAATATTCATTTGTAACAACACTGTTATGCATTATACATTATTATTACTAAATAATTATATGACGTATTTATAAAATCAAAATTTAGATTATAATATCAATGTACTGAAAGAAAATTAATTTCGCTGAATAAAAATAACATGTTTTTTTTTAATTTTGTGATGATTATATAATATAAAAGTTGCATTTTTCAAAAGAAAATTTAATTTAAATTGTTTTTTATATTAATTTAGTCACTAATAAAATTTAATATAATTAAATTTGTTCATAATAAGACATAATATAATTTAACATTCATTGAATATTGTTTCCTCAGAATTTAATATGAATAAGTTCATTTTTTCTTCATAACAAATTGTGTCTAAAAATTATTATTATGCTTTATGCCCACAAATATTAAAATTAATTAATCATCTCCAGAAACTATGTCTAATAAAATAATTTCTATATTTTAAATAATAATTTCATAATTTGGTAATATTTTCATTTTAATTTTGTAACATAAAAATATTTTACCATAGTAAATATTTATTTCCATAGTAAATAAGTTATTTTTGAATGAATTATTTTTATAAATTTTATATAACTAATATATATATATAAATGTATCAATTTATTAAAAATTTCATAATAATATTAACTATATAAATATATATTATCACACCGTTAATTTTAAATTGATAAAAATAATAATAAAAATCCATAATGTATAAAATGAAATTTTTCTACAGAAAGTGTTTATATATATTGTATTTTAATTTAAAAGTAATTTTTTCATATTTATATACTAAATTAGATGAAATGGATTAAAAATTTAGATTCATAATGTCAAAATTAGTTAGTAGGGTACATTTTATATTTTTATTAAAAAAATCACCATGGTAAAATTTTAATCATTGTTAATAATTATTAAAATAGGTAATTTAAAAGGATTAAATTTTTCTAAATTAACATGACCGATGGGCCTTCTAGAAGAAATTTTTTAGGTGTAAATTTAAATCCCACAAGTATCTCTAACATTTCCCCACCTAACTCTCCTGTCTACAATGTGATTACATTTTTACCCTTCACCAAAATTGAATTCGATGAAAATCCCCCGCTTTTTCATCTATAAGTAGGGATCACTTCAATTAATGTCAATAAACACTTATCCTAATAAATTAAATTAATCCCATAAAAATTTTACCTATACTAAAATCATATTCAAAAAATTTTATCCCTTTTTTCAATAATGTTTTCCATGTTCTCTAATTCGATGAATTCCTCTTGGGAATAATCAACTTCCCCATCCCAGTACTATGCACACCCTTAGATGGTTTTCTATATTTTCCTTTAACAAACATATTATAGGAATAATTAAATGATGAGATTAGTATTAATATAATACAAAATTTTATGTTATGTATTTAATAAATATAATTTACAAACATTCCATCAATTTTAAAAAAGAAAATGTCACCATTGTTATTTGTATACCACCGCCTCCCAAAATGATGCATTTCATTTTCCATCGCCCCATGAACAAATGGTTTTAAGAATATATTCAGTAAATAAAAATCATATTTATAACATTATTATGAATTTATAAATAACAATTTTTTCCTATTAATATCTAATGAGTTATTAATACACTGTCGTTGTTCTATAAAAAATATGGAAACATGTTTTTTTGCAGATTTTATCATCATGAATCCTAAATAAAAAATATCAAAGAATGAAATTTGAGTACTATAAATCATTATTAAAAAAATATTAAAATAAATGAAATTATATAATATTAATTAATTTGGTTTCAATGTAAATAAATCTACATAGACATTACAAAGTGGTTACAAAACAATCTTAGTTACCAGAAAATGATGTTGAAAATTAACAATAACTAATTAATAAATGTGTATTAAATTATATTATTTGAAGAGTATAAAAGGTATTAAATTAAGATAACGTTATTATATATGTTCTTATTATAGAGATATTTATTATATCGGAGAATTAATTTCTTTTATGGAAGTAGGGAATATAGGTAATGGATTTCAACTCAATTTTCCTTTATTGAGGGAAGATCTCAAAATTTTTCACCTTTTCCCCTTTGACATGGTATAATTACTACCCCATTGAATAATTTCATCAAACATGAACTTAAATAATTTGATTTAATGTCCCATTTCACAATCTCTCTTTCATGTTCTTCTAATTCATACACTTCCCACGTTGTATGGTATTTTTATAACGCAACATTGTTTCTTTGTGTTATAAAGTTTCTTCCTAAACTTCATAATTCTAATATTTCTATATTATTCCATTTTCAACTTCATATGATATTTATTCATCTATGTCATGGGAAAATAACATTTTCACATAAAATATTTTTCCATGATTAATTTATTTTTGATAAAAGGATAACAATATTAATAATAATTCTCATCCTATTCAATGAATTTTTTTCATCCATATCCATATTATTTATACCCATATGAATTTTAATTTTATCTTTTTAAATCAAAATATTTTATATATCTTCTGAGATTAATATTTATATCTGTCACTTTTCTATTGTAATCATTGATCCTCTATTAAAAGATTTTAGTTTAAATAATTTATTTTAAAATATTTTAAATGTTTTCTCTTTTAATAATCATAAATTTTATCTTACAAACCAAATTTCATTGGGATAAACTGTATTTATTTCTCCAGAAAATATTATTATAGATTATTTTTAAATTAAATATTTTAAAATTTAATCATGATTCATTTACAAATAATAAATTTATAAAGAGACTCATAGATTTTCCTTTTTATGACTTTATTAGAAACCCTTTCTAATAACTCTTTTGTAGGATCGAATATGTATAATGATATGATCAAATATAATAGGGGGGTGAATTATATACTTTATAAATTCCTTTGGATCCTTTAAAGTTGATACAAAACATTCTTAAGGAATTTTTCTTAACCTTGTGGAAATATATTTCTTAAGGTCAGCTTGTAACTTTAAGGAAACATATTTTAACAAATATAAACAAACATTCACAAAACCTTTTAATGAAACATTTTCGTAAACATTACAACATTAATATAAAAACATAAGAATGATTTTCTTAAAGGAAATATTCTACCTTAAAGCGTATAGAATCTTTAATACAATCCGAGTAACGGAATTAGAATGTATAAGAAAGTTATACTTCCTAACTTTAACAAAGTTATGATTATAGAGAAATTAAAACAACTTGAAATACAAAAAAAGTAACAATAAGATTATTTTAACCAAAAGATAATGGTATCCAACCACCTTGGATAAAGGTTCCTTAATTTATACTTCCAAAAAAGTTTGTCTTACCCAAACCTAAGTAAGCCCTCAATCTAAAGATCGGTATCTCTCTTGATATCCCTGCAAGCCCTCGATTTAGAAGGAAATCGGAACCTCTATCATCCATACCTAGAAGCCCATGATCAGCACGATCAGATTCTACATGAAGCAATTTTGAACATGTTTTTCACACCTGAACAAGTTGTTCACAACATCTGTATGAAGCACTAAGAGTTGTAAGAGCCTCTCTCTCTCTCTAGAAATGACTTCACAACATTGATCTCTTTTCTATTAACTGTACATCATCATTATACATTGAAGTTCATGTCGAAGTATTTTTCTCATTCAAATGGACCTTTATTTATAGGTAAAAACTTCCCAATGGTCAACTCCACTCCAACAATCGTATTTTCCTTAAATTTCGGAAGGACCTAGACACGTGTCAAACATACAATGGTTAGTTTGTAACAGATTGTACGACATCATTTAAAGTACAAGAAATGAAGTTAAGTTAAAGATAAACTTATAAGGAATCTAAGAATCCAATTATATTGGAATGATACATTAAAAAACCTTAACATTATCAAGAAAACAAAATCTTAGGAAAAAGTAAATCGGATTGTGAAAACGGTATCACATTTGTACCGGAATCGGAATCATAAAATCGGTGTGACCTTTGCACCTGAATTGGAATCATAAAACAGAATCACTTTTTCACTAGATTCGGTATCATAAAAATAGATTCATTTTTTCACTAGATTTTGTATTATAAAAAAATAATCACTTTTGCAACTGATTTGGTATCATAAAAACAAAATCACTTTTTCACCGGATTCGGTATCGTAAAAACAAAATCACTTTTTCACCGGATTCAGTATCATAAAAACAGAATTAAAAATTGGAATGAGAAATCTATAAGTATAATAGAAATAAAAATCATAATGATATATCTGTAAGTATAACAGAATAAAAAATCATAATGATATATCTATTTGTGCAACAGAATGAAAAATTTTAATTATATATCTATAAGTGTAATAGAATGACAAATCGTAATGATATATCTCTAAGTGTAACAAAATGACATATCAGACCATAAGAAAAAAAATAGGACTTAAGGAAAAAAAGTGTTTTTAATTTTCAAAACATAAAACCATAAGGAATGTAGAAGTCATAAGATAGCCTTATTGATTCAACAATCTCCCCCTTTTTGGAAAGCACAAACAACTTTTCTAAGGAAGAAAATATTGACAATGATAAACAAGTATGAAAGAACTTACCTCCCCCTCTCTATAAGATTCAAGATGAATATGACATAGAAGGTTCTCATTATCAATGTATCTGAAGAGGATACAGCAATGATAATGGGTCGAGTCATTGAAGTGACTCTGAAGGAGGAACAATATTCTTTGGCTGAAAAACAGGATTCATTTCTGGTTTGGGGTTTTAACAAGGGGTTGATCAGCATAGAGGAGTACGTATAGGTTTGGGATACACTATCTTCTATATTTGAAGATATGTTAAGTGGAGAGTAGCACATCCAGGTATTCACTATATCATGGATATTGTTTAGAGATATGGTTTCTGGCATAATTAATTTTTTCATTAATGATTCTTCTATAGAAATTTCAGACTAATGCTTAGTTTCCCATTACATAAATCATTTGAAAGGGGGTATTTCATAATCAGTCTATGTGTTTTGAGAAGAATTTGGGTGTTTCTTTTCCATCTTTTTTCCTGGTTCCACATCAGATGGGTTTCAGATCATGGGGTCGTCACTTCAGCATGGCACTTGGAGTGGAAGACTGAGAGGGTATGGCTTGGCCATCGGTTCTGTGCCCGTGCATCTTTTCATGGGATTGTATGCCGAGTGATCATGATTTGGTGGAGGGCCTCTACTTGTTATAGTTGCTGGGGAGAGGTGGAACCAGTATGTTGATTTGGTTTTTTTATTCTTTTTATTTTGACTATTTTTATGGATCTAGTGGTTTCTCACTTTCTCTTTAAAAGTGATTTGATAATAAAATAAAAAATAATTTTCAGTCAGTATTCTTCAATTTTAGTATCTATTTTTCTTTCTTATGGAAATATCTTTCCCCTAGATAGACATTTATCCTTTAAAAAAACTCCCCCTTACTTAGACATTATCCTTTCTTACCATACCCCCCCCCCCCTTAATAGATTCTTCACCTTTGGAGTCTTTATTAAATTCTTCCTTCAAATAAATTCTCCCCCTTTGTGATTTTCAAAAAGGAATGGACAACTGTAAGATGTACCTATAAGGTTAAGCAAGAATAAATTAAAAAACAAAAGAAAGAAATGCAAGAAACATCTAAAAGAAATTTTATAAATAAGGTTTAGATTACAAAAAAAAAACATTAGAATGTAAAGAAAATAATCCATCCTTCTTCTTCTAATAGAACATTTTCATTATCAATGATTTAAGTTTATTGGCTTCCTAATGATCTTATTGAAGCCTCTTCAGCAAGATCTCCCGATACTGGTTCTTCTTTTCTAAGGGAAAGATCTTTTCTTCTTGATCTTTGATTCGATCATCTTGATTCTTGATGAAATCTCCTTGAGCAGCCACCTTTTTCACTAACTCGGCTCTAACTTCCTTCTCACTGTATACAAATCAGTCAATGGAATTGAGTTGACTAACATTCTCATAGATTGATGCCTTGACCTTATTGAACTCGGTTTCACAAGTATAGAAATCTCTTTTTGTTGAATCCATGAAGTCACTAAAATTCATGAGTTCATCATTGACGATATTGGTGGGATTAAAGACTTTCTTACAAGTCACCTTCTGATCATTATAAGTAATCAAAATATTACTGAAATCTTATTCTTGCTTGACCACCATGTCCATAAGAATATTGGTTGATTCTGTCTTTTGATTCAGTGTTTCTTGAATCATTTGACTCCAGGCATCTATATTTTCAAGAACCAGATAGTGATGACCAACTTTCATTAAGATAGATTGACAAAGTAATGTTCAACAGATGATGTGGATTGGGAGCCAAAAACATCATTTCCTTTCTCAACTTCTCTTGGAGTTAAAGAAACTGGTTTTTCTATTCTCTTAGAATAATTCTAAGGCGTTTCCTTATCAGATGAGATAGCCAAAACATTCTTTCCTTTGTCAAGATTTTGAACTGGAGATTGTTCATCAGATACTTGGATAACATCAAGATATTCCTTTTCATCTTCTTGTTCTTGAAACTCTTCTTCTTGAGTTCCTTCTTTTCATTGTTCTTCCTGAATTTCTTCCTCTTCACCACCTTGTTGTTAAACATCTTATTTCTCTTATTCTTCCATTTCAACTCCAACTTGTTCTTCATCTTCAACTTATACTTCTTCCTTAAATTCTTCTTCTATTTATTCTTCAACTTGTTCTTCAGAAACAAATATAGAGACTGAACTCGAAGGAGTTCAAATGTAATCTTCTACTTCCATTAAAACATCATCATAGTATTCTTGAACAATTTGATCTTCTATTTCGCATATATGTTCTTCCAAATATATAACATTCATGGAATTCTGGATTGTTGGAGGAGGTGTTGATATCAGGACATCAGGAACTGGTGCTGGAAAGGTTTTTTCTTCATGTTTCCTTTTCTTGGGTACCAATTTTGAAGATTCCAGAACATCACCTTTGTTCTGGACAACCATTTCTTCAAAACTTTTGGATTCCGGTAGAAAATCTACCTTCATCTTCCTTAGAGTGTCATCACTAAGAAACAAAATATTGAAAGGTATTAAGAAAGATCAGCATGGGACATTGAGCTCTTGAAGGCACATAACAATTATCCTGGAGATTGTTACCAGATACATAAGAATCTGAGATCTATTGGTTCCACCATTTATTACATGAATAGTGGGAAAGATGTACTTAACCAAGTTGATCTTTCTTATGTTAACAAGAAATTCTAATGAAAGATATAACATATCTTTAGAGATTCCTTGTCTCCTTTTCTTGGAATAAGAAATCCTTGCATCTAGAGAGAAACCATCTTCTGATTTGTTGTAAGATTTGTAATCTTCAGATTCTTAACATACGTAAAACCAAGATAATCCAAATACTTGACTTTCTCGAAAGAACCTTCCTTCTCTGGAAGTTTTTTAGATCATAGAATAGCTTCCCCTTCATACGTTATGTGGAGAATATTTTTTTTCCTTCTTATAGGGAATTGTATAAGACTTATCATAACATTTGAACATAAACAAGTCCTTACCATCCTTTTGGAAGAAGGTAACAGATTCATAGAACTAAATAACCAATTCAAGGTAAAATGGATCCTGGCCTTTCTCCTTATCCATGCAAACACTATCCCATCTGTTAGTTCTTATCACCTTGGAGATAAGGGAGTCATATCTTTCAAAGAACATTGGGAACACTAACTATTCTGTAATGATTGACCAATCCTTTATATCCTTGTTAATTGGAATTTGATCTACTGAGGATTCTGGAGTCATTCAGGGTAAAAGAGAGAAAGGAATCATAATGAAGACTTTGATGGTAACAGAGCTTCGGCACAAAGGTCCATAAGATTGGTGCGACACTTAAATGAAGCACCCCTTATATAGACATAACTATGACCTTTGAACTTCCATAATACAATCAAATGGTTGAAAATACCTATTCTAATCTGATGTTTAAGGATGATTAAAGAAAATATGAATTTCGATATTTTGAAGTATGATAAACAAAGATTTAGAATTTTGCAATACCAACATTTAAAATATAAGGAGTAAGAAAGTGTACCATTTGGAAAACATTGAGGAATTTATCGTTATTAGAAGAATTATCTTGGAAGTTTTAGATTCCTGGATTTCAATACCAAATTTGTCAATACTGAAATTCTAATTACTGAAATTTTCAATAAAGAATTTTTTTAAAAAAAATTATCGAAAGAGAAATAGAGAAAATAAAAAATTATATGTACTCCCCCTGAAATAAAGAAAAAATTTAATATTAGGAGATGATTTAGACAATAAGTTTATATAAATGATTACCTCACAAAGATCATTCCTAGCTTCTATTCAATGTATTCAATTCTATCGGATGGTAATGGTTTTGTAAAAATATCAGAAAGTTGATCTAGAGTTCCGATGAATTGAAGAATAATATCTTCTTTAAGTGTGTGATCCCTAATAAAGTGTTTTCTAATATCTATGTTCTTTGCACGAGAGTAATGTGAAGGGTTTTTACTTAGAGAAATGGAACTTATGTTATTACACATTATTTGAGTTTTAGTAAAACTCATATTACAGTCTGTGAGTGTGTGTTGCATCCACAACACTTGAGCACAACAACTTCTAGCTGCTATATATTCAGAATCAAAAGTGGAAAGTACTATAGAATGATGTTTCATACAAGACCAAGAAACTAAGGAATCTCCTAAAAAATTACAAGTTCCAGATGTAATTTTTCTATCCATTTTACAACCACTAAAGTCAGCATCTGAAAAACTTTTAAGTTCAAAAGAATTTCCAGAGGAATAAAATAGCCCCAAATCTAATGTTCTCTTTAAACACCGAATTTTTTTTATAGCCCTTAAATGGGATTCTTTAGTATTTTCATGAAATCTCTTACATAATCATACTGAGAACATTAAGTTAGGTCGACTAACTATTAAGTAAAGTAAGCTTCCTATCATCCCTTTATAAGATGTTTGGTACACAGGTTTCCCTATTTAATAAATATCAAGAGTATTAGAGGTTCTGATAGGAGTACTTATACTCTTAGTGTTGTCATACCAAAACTTCTTATGAAGATCTCTGATATACTTATGTTGAGATATATATGTTCCCTTTGGTTTTGTGAAATTTGAAAACCAAGTAAAAAAAGGTTAACTCACCCATCATGCTCATGTCAAACTCATATTTAATAAGATTCTCAAAGGAATCAGTTAATGATTTTTGAGTTGATCCAAATATGATTCCATCAACATATATTTGATCAATAAAAATATATTTATTGTTTTTCTTAATAAAAGGGGTTGGATCAGTATTTCCCTTAACATAGTTATTTTGAAGCAAAAATCCTGAATTTCTATCATATTAATCTCTAGGGGCTTGTTTAAGTCCATATAATGCTTTGGTAAGTTTATAAACATGATTAGGATATTTTTTATCATCAAAGACATGGTGTAGATCTATATAGAATTAATCATGTACATAACCATTATTAAAATAACACATTACATCCATTTGATAAAGTTTAAAATAAAATAATGCTGCAAAGAATAAGAGAATACGAATAGATTCAAGTCTTGCTACAGGAGCATAGGTTTCCTCATAGTCTATGCCTTCTTGTTGGTTATATCCTTTAGTAACTAATATTGCTTTATTTAATACAATTGCTCTGTTTTCATCGCATTTGTTTCTAAAAACACATATTACTCCAATAACAGAAGTTTACTTATGTTTCTTGACAAAGGTCTAAACTTGATTCCTTACGAATTCGTTGACTTCATCATGCATAGCCATTGATCCTAGCTTCATCACCCAAAGCTTCTTCAGGAGTCTTTGGTTCAAATTTGGAGTTGAATGCAACATGTTCAACGTCATTCCTTATATAACTTCTAGTTCTTACTGGTTGATTAACATTTCCAATGATATTATCACTGGGATGATTCCTAAGTAACAACTTACATGGATTTTGAAAAACTTTTTCATCAACATAGAGTAGAAATTTTTCAGGTTTAAATGTTTCAGAAATATTTTCTTGAATATTATCCATGACTGAAGGAACTTGTATCCAAGTTTGGTGATAAATTTTAGAAAATATATCAGGAAAGGATTCAGGTTTTTTGAAAACGAAAGGATCATTTTCATCAAAAATAGCATGTATTGTTTCTTCAATAGTGAAAGTGTTTTTATTAAAAACTTTGTATGCCTTAGAGTTAGTAGTGTAACCTAAGAAAATCCCTTCTTCGGATTTTGGTGCAACCTTATGTAAGTTATCCTTGGTATTCATGATAAATACTTTGCAACCAAAAACATTGAAGTAAGAAACTTTTGGTTTTCGGCCAGTCCACAACTCATAAGGTGTTTTATTAGGAAAAGGTCTTATTAAAACTCGATTTATATTATAAAAATAAGTACTTACAGCTTCAGCCCAGAAATTTTTAGCTATAGAATATTCACTCAATATGGTTCTTGTTATTTTTTAAAGAATACAATTTTTCTTTTGACAACGCCATTCTGTTGAGGAGTTCTTAGAGCTGAAATGTTTTGAGTAATACCTTTTTTACTACAAAATGTTTCGAAATCATAATTTTCAAATTTTCCACCATGATCACTATGAATAGTTATCAATGGTAGATTTTTCTCATTTTTAACTTGAGCCCTAAATATTTTTAAATAATAAAAAGATTCATATTTCATTTCAAGAAAATAGACCCATGTAAATCTATTGTAGTCATTAACTAGAACAAACACATAGTATTTTTCTCCAATACTTCCATTTTGTGTTGGACCAAATAATTCCATGTGCACTAACTATAAAGAATTAGAAGTTGTAACTTCACTTATATATTTAAAGCTAGATTTATGTTTCTTTCCATATTGACAAGGATCACAGGAATTTGAAGAAGAAAACCTATGTTCTGGTTGATCCTAAACAAGTTCTTTCTTAGAAAACTTACTAAGATTCCTTAAGTTACAGTGTCCTAGTCTTCTATGCCAAAGCCATGATTGATATTCAAATTCACTAAGGCAAGGTCGATCAGGAATTCTAAGGTCTTCTAGGTTTAAGGTGTACACATTCTCACGACAAAGTGAAAATAGAATAAACTCATCCTTAGAATTGTGAACTAAACATGAATAATTTCTAAAATTCACAAGGTAACCATCATCACATAATTGGCTTATGTTAATGAGTTTGTGCTTAAGGCATTTTAAAAAAAGGAACATTTTAAATAATAGCTTTACCAAGAAGAATAATATTATCTATACAGACATTATCCTTGAGGGTTATCTCCAAAGGTCTTTAGTATTTAAAATATTTTTGAAATAGTCTTTGTTACCAGTAATGTGACAGGAACATCCACTATCCATGTACCATAGGTTTTTGGTACTTCCTTTATTATCTTGAAAAGGAAAGAGTTTGGTTTTCAGAATCCAAACATGCTTGGATCCGGAATTGTTAGATAATAAAATCTTAGGTAACCATATTTTTTTAGAAAAATACACTTTATGAAGCCCAAGGGATTTAAATCTATTTAAAGAACAGTTTTTCTTCCAATTCCCACCAGTTTGACATTTAGTACAAAAAGGGTCTCTTGAAGGAACAAAATAACTATTTCTAAAAATAGGTTTTTCAAGATAATAACCTAAACACTGATTACTACCATGAGGTCAGATCTGAGAATAAATCTTCTCAAAATTTTCCTTACCAGAATTAAAATTTGCAAGAATATTCTTCAAGGAAAATATTTCAGATTTTAGTCTCAGGACTAAATTCTTATCCTCAAGAATAATAGATTTAGAGTTATGTTTATCTTCTAAAACATCTTTTTCTAAAAATAGATTTGTAAGATCCTTAGAAAGTTTATCCTTCTCGAAATGAACTTCCTCAAGATTCTTAGAAAGAATTTCTAAAAAATTATTTTTCTTATCAAGATCTTTGGTAAGATCCGAAATTTATTTTGTTAAAATAGATTCTCTAGAGTTTTCTTGTTCTAGTTTCTTAGAAACTTTACAATTTATTTTTTCAAGCATCTTAGAATATCATGAAACTTCATCATAGGAAGTCAAATCGTTATCATAACCTGATGAAGAAGAATATTCATCTGAAGAAAACCCTCTATCAGGAAAATTTTAACTCAAAGACATATTATGTAAGGATTCAGAAGTTTGTACCTTAGCCATAAGACAATGATTTTGAAATGGACATCTGGCTTTTAGTATAATATTATTTTTCTCAGAAGATTTATAATATGAAGAATCATCAAATGAATCTCCACCATTGGCACTCCAAGTTTCATTGTCTTTCAAGACTTTCTTATGCATTGATCTATAAGACTTCTTCTTGTTTCATTCAGAAGTCATGTCTTTCTTGTCTCTTTTCTTAAGAAAGGGACAACCAGGTATAATATGACTAGTTCTTCTACATTCATAGCTAGTCACTTATCCATATTTATTATCTTTTCAATCTTTCTTCATGTATCTATATTGAAAGTTCTTCTATCCAACAATCTTGTTCATCCTCTGAGAAAAATTTTCTAACTCATTTTCTAAAGCTTCACTTTCACTAGATTCAGATTGAATAAAAACATTCTAAGATTTGGATTGTGTAATTCTATCAGGAGTCTTGGATTTCATATGATTTTATGTAGTTTTAAAATCAACACCTCCATTCCCATTCTTCTTCTTAATATTATCTACATCTCTCTTCATTTTGGTTTCAAGTTGAAGAAGAGTTTCAAACAATTCATCAAGAGAAATCTGTGTGACTTTCCTATTCTCATTTATACCTATCCTATTGGATTCCCATTCATTTGGAATGATGTCTATAATCATGTCAACAAGAATCTCATCATCTAAACCTTTCTCTCCCATATATTGTAAACTGTTTACAATAGTCATAAATCTTTGTTGTACCTTACAAATGGGTTCTCCATAAGGAAATAAAAAACGAGGATACTCAGCTCTGAGAATAGCTCTTCTAGATTCAAGAACTTTGGAAGTTCATAAGTGAGTTACTTCAAGCTTCTTTAAAATAATATTTTCAAATTCACAAGATGAAATTTGGCTATATATATTTCTAGTCATGGAACAAAGAAAAGTATTATCTACCTTAAATTTCAGCTGATATTCCACATTTTCTAGATTAGTAATGATTCTAAGTTCCTTACCGGGAATATTATAATCTCCAATTAACATAATATTGTTGTCTACACCTGTTTTTACCACAAAGGTCTTCATTCTATCTCTCTATTACTCATAGTCATTTCCATCAAAGATTGTTGGTCTAGTACAATTGAGATTATCTAGAGATCCAACATGGATGCCTTCCATACTAAAAAAAATTCTTTCCACCAAACATGTTAGAAGTAAAAGTTTATTGTAAAGACCCATAAATTCCATGTGAAATTTTTTTTAAATTAAATGGGAATTTTACGAGTCTGTGAAAATTGACGTCATGTGATTCTGAGGCCTGGAGTGCCCAGAATGAATTTCTAAACTTTTTTTCTCGTACGTTCAGAAAATGTGCGAGCGGGTTTTTCTATCTTCTGAACCAGTGCATGGAATTGAAATATGAGGGGCCCATTGAACTTGTAGAGCATATATTCTCTTAAGGATATCTTCACCTCGACCGTTGTAGGTCTATGGCGTAAGTTAGTTTTTCACTTATTCGTGAAATAATAAAAATAAAATAAAATGGTGTCACATTTTATTTTTATTTTATTTTGAAACTCCCATGTGGATGTTTCATAGGTGGGGACCACCTGAACTAAACCTCCCATGAAAAGTTATGATGGTGGGGACCACCTGATACTAAAACCCCCTTGAACCCCCCTTTAATTGGATAAACCCTTAAACTCCCTCTTAAATGTGGGGGAGCCTCTTCAAATCCTCCAACTTTAATGGTGCCACCTCCCAATAATTAATTTTGTCAATTAATTATGTTAAGCCAATGATTAAATTGTTGAAACACAACAATTTGGATACTTTTCTTTTTGGGAGGATTTGGGGTTGGAGAAGGAGAAAGGGATAGCATGGAGAACTACTCTCCAATGAAGAAATAACCATCTCCGACGAAGAACATGGATGACACTCCTGCCCGGGATCAGTGGCGTGTGACGGGCACGGCATACAAATACATCTTCGAATTCTTTCCCAGTCCATCATCAACCAACCTTTGAGGTAGGGTGGTTGTTTGAAATTCTTCTCCGTTTTCCATTCATGATAATTCTTTGTAATTCAAGAAGGAATTATAGCCTCTTGCTACTACTCTAACATGGACAGTGCGAGCAAAACAAACATGGCATATCCTCTCTGTAATCCTTTTGATTGATTGTTGATAACGATTGAGGAATGGATACCAACACTGGTGGGGTAAGATAACGGCATCTGACACCACCACCGTCTGCGACGAAGGCGACGAAGGGTGGACAGTCATGCCAGTCGTCGGTGCAGGCACAACGCTACGTTGCCCTACGGCCTCGTGGCACCCCCAAGGCCGAGCCTCCCCACAGCCATGGGCCATCCGCGGCCGAGCTGCCTCGTGCCCTCGCGGCAGCCCCCCAAGGTCGATCTGGGTTGTGCCCTCATGCCCCCCACCCCCCGAAGTTGAGCCGCCCCATAGCCTCGTGCCATTCACGGCCGAGCCGCCCCGCACCCTCGTGGAACCCCCTACATCCGATCCGCCCAGCAACCTCGGGCCGTCCGTATGCAAGCCTCCCTGCGCCCTTGTGGAACCCCTCCGCGGCCGAGCCGCCATGCGGCCTCACTCCGTCCGCGGCCAAACCGCTCTACGGCCCTCTGCGGCCCCTCACGGCCTACCGGATTTCCCAGCAGGCCAGGCTACCCGGAACGGGCCGGGATGGACCCAGTGGGCCAGGACGGACCTAGTGGGTTGTTCTGGGTTGGTCCGACAGAGTCAGACTGGACCCAGACCCACTTCGACACATTTATGCTCTCTTGGACATAACATTGGCACTGAGAAACTATTTGATGAACTGTCAGTGGCACATGAAACCTTGGAGTGAGATGGTCCCTTTGAGTATACCCCACTGGAGATTTGGATTATGATGGGGTATGGTCAAGATGGATCGAGCATGAATCCAACTGGTCCCCTAAACTAAAAGGCTAATAACTCACAGATCGAGCGGCCGATTGACACACCGTCTATTGAGACCCCTATGACGTGGAATTACTTTTTGATAATTCTTCATGGGACTTCATGGAAATTGGAGTATCGACCAGTGGATTTTGGAGTGGAACCTCCCGGATACAAGAGAGCATAGTGCGGGAACCCTGTAGCTGGCTATGACGTGAAGAATGAATAGCGATCGTGTGTGGGTTAGCACCGAGCGATCCTGTGAGGGTTAGCACTGAGTGATCCTGTGTGGGTCATCCCTTAGAGATCCTATGTGGTTCAGCACTGATCGATCCAATCTGGGTCAGCACTGAGCGATCCTGTGTGGGTCAGCACTGAGATATCTTGTGTGGGTCTGCCTCCTAACGGAGTAAGATGATTCAGTAGTTATATCTAATCATCTTTACTATCGTACCTAAGTTATACCTAGTGTGAGCTAAGTTCATACCTGTGTGGTACTTTCCTTCATGGTAATACCTTGGTGGTATTCTTCTATGTGGCGTACCTGTGTGGTACTTGCCTTCATGGTATTTCTACCTTTCTTGAAAAGTTGAGCTTGGGGCTTTGGATAAGGACTCTGTATTTTCCTCATGATTGATATGGGAATACTTGATAACTTAGGTATATGTATGGGAATATAAATAAGTAGGCTTGATAGTTGATTTCATGCTGAGTGGTTTATCCTTTGTGGATTTTGAGAGACCATGAGGGTCTCGGGGTCCCTACTGAGTATCATTATACTCACCCCTGCACGGGCTATGCCCGTACCTTGTTGTGTTTGGTGCAGATGACGAACAGTTCTGATAAAGGATGAGAGTACTAGGACTGGAAGGTTCCTAGAGGTGGACCATACGGCGTGATAGTACGCAGAGGATATGGGTGGACGTGCAGTGCTAAGGAGGCAATCTGTACCTACCCTTCAGGTAGGAACCTCGGAATATGACCCATTAGTTGTCTTTCTCTTTCTTCAGTTGTATTGCATTTTAGTTTTACTTGTACTTTCCAAAGGGGCATGTATTCTGGCCCCTTTTACATACTGCACTCACTCTATTTACTATTCAGTTTACTTGAGTTTGTATCTTGATGTGTTCTTGGTTTCATGTGCTTACAGATTATAAAGGCAATGCCTTCCAAGTTTTAGGGAATATGTCTTCGGCGCTAGTCGCCAGCCCCAGGCCTATGGAAGGTGTGATTTGGGTAGTCAAGGCACAGGCCCTGGGGGATGGGTCATGAAAAATTTCTATCAGAGGGGTCGGTTCTACCATAGATCATTGGACTCTGATATTTTTTAAAAGGAAATAGTGTCAAGTGTAGTGAGTGTGGTTATTAGTCTAGGGAATCCAGTGTTGGTGCGGCGGCTGACATATCCATACACCAGGACCTTGACTTCTAATTTCTGACTCAGTGCACAAAAAAATTGATTTTGTGTGACCAAGAGTTTTTCTTTCTGATATCTTGATTCATCTCTCCGTGTATAACTTATTGATCGTGGTGCACCTATTTCTTTTCAGGATGCATTCATGAAGACAGCCAGCTAGGGTTTCGAGATTAGTACGCACTAATAGCCCACTGAGCAACGAGGTCTCGGTGTAGGGCCCTCTTCCAGGTGAGGCACCAGCGGTACCATTACCTGATGGGCCACCGATGCCACCAGCCCCAATAGCAGAGGGTGCACGCCACTAGAGCGTGTTGCATGAGTTCCAACACCAAAGACCACCCAGGTTCAGGGGAGAGATGGACCCGCAGGTGGTTGAGGATTGGCTGGAGGTCGTGGTGAGAGTTTTCCGACTAGTAAGGACACTAGTGGATCTCATGTGGATCCTTGTCGCTAGACTTCTACAGGAAGCAGTAGGTAGATAGTGGAGCTTGATGCTCTTTGTTCACGACGAGGTGACGCTTCTCTAGGAAAACATCAAGAGCCTGTTTCGGGCAGAGTTTGTCCCAGCGACTCTTTGTGTAGTGCACATACAGGAGTTGCTTCATCTGTATTAGAACAACATTACTGTAGCTCATTATTCATCGAGGTTCACCGACCTCTCACACTACTCCACAGATATGGTGCGGGACCCATTCTTCAGGGCCCAGACCTTCGAGCAGGGGCTCGGGTGATAGATCAGGACTTCGATGATTTTTATTAGCATCCCGACGCATGCGAGGGTGTTAGAGAGAGCCCTCTAAGTGGAGAGTTTCCTTGCTTAGTAGTCACCAGCAGCGAAACCCACTACCAGTCATAATGTAGAGGAGTCTTCTGCAACTGGAAGCAGGCGGATGTCGCAGAGGTCCAAAAGGACCAGAGCTACAGGTGGACAACCGCAGGATTCAGAGTCGGTTGAGCAGGGAACCTGAGGTAGAGCCATTCATGCCAGGAGCGGGCAGTTTTACGCATTCGGCGGCAAGGTAACATTGCTCATGACTGTCTAACCTGTTGTACGGATGATCAGCAGATGGTCGAAGGACCGCCCAGGTAGAGACAGATATTTGGTCAAGGAGGTATGCAGGGAGAAGGCGTACGTGGCAGAGGAGCAGGTCATGCAGCTGGCGGTGGGTAACGATTTGAGAAGTTACTGCCACCACCACCAGGTGGTCCACCCCAGCCATAGGGAGCAGGTGGACATGGGTGAGCTCAGGTCTAGGCAGTTAAGGCCTATGACCTTGGTGCTCCATAGATTATATGACGTACGATCTGTGTCTATTCCACCTTAGCTGCAGTACATATAGACACAGGTGCTAGTCATTCTTTTATTTCCACTGCCCTCATTCGGAGATGGAAGATTCTGATGGAGTCGTTGGCTCGATCCTTATGGCTAGAGACTCCTATGGGAGCAGATTCGATGATTATGCACTGGTGTCGGTAGTGTGAGATTACTCTAGGTGGTGTGAGCTTCGGCTGGGATCTCCTAGTAGTAGCGTCGAGGCCTTACGACGTCGTCATGGGTATGGAATGGTTATCAATAGTCCATGCTCAAATTGAATGTATTAGGCACAGATTGTGTTGTTCCCACATGGATGGGACTAGTTTTACCTTCACCGGTGAGAAAAGAGCCTTTGCAGCACAGGATGGACATACCTGAAGGATGGTGCAGTCGATTACACATCATTTGGCTAGCATTACCCTCGGAGTGGTTGATGTGGATAGTCCGGGTTATCCTGTAGTGGTGGACCAGTACACAGATGTCTTCCCTAGTTATGTTCTGAGTCTACCTCCTTGCAGAGAGGTGGACTTTTATATTGACTTGTACCCCCAAGAAAGCACTGATATCTACACCAGCATATCGGATGGCTCCCGCGGAGCCTCATGAGATGCGGGGACAGCTAAAGGACTTTCAGGGAAAGGGATTCATCCAGCCTAGTATTTCTCTTTGGGTAGCCCTGATTCTGTTCACCAAGAAGGAGGATGGGAGTTTGAGACTTTGTGTCGACAACCAGCACCTGAACTAGGTGACCGTGAAGAACAAGTATCCACTCATGAAGATTGAAGACCTCTTTGATCAGCTGAAGGGAGCACGGTGGTTCTCGAAGATAGACCTCAGATCAAGCTATCACCAGCCCAGAGTATGAGACAAGGATGTGCCGAAGACGAATTTCAGATGTCGTTATGACCACTACGAGTTCTTGGTTACGCCATTCGGTGTGACCAATGCTCCAGCAGTGTTCATGGGACTCATGAACTGGATCTTTCAGCCATACCTTGATCGCTTTGTAGTAGTCTTCATCGACTACATTCTGATCTACTTGACTACAGAGGAGGAGCATGCCTATCATTTGCGGGTAGTACTGAACACACTCTGAGAGCACCAGCTTTATGGTAAGCTCTCGAAGTGCCAGTTCTGTATCTGAGAGGTTCACTTTCTGGTACATGTCATATCGGATGGTGTATTTGCAGTGGATCTAGCTAATATTGAGGTGGTAATTTATAGGGAGCCACCCAGGAGTGTGATGGAGGTATGAAGTTTCTTGGGTTTTTCCTGATACTACAGGATTTTTGTTCCATATTTCTCCAGAGTTGCAGCACCACTTTCAACATTGATGAATAAGGGGCGACCCTTCATGTGGTCGGAGAGATTCCAGTGGATTTTTTAGGAGCTCAGGTGGAGGCTGACTAGTGCCCCCATCTTGAAGGTTCCCGAGGAGGGCGTAGGGTACATAGTCTACTGCGACACATCAGAGACCAGGCTCAGATGTGTCTTGATGCAGGAGTGAGTAGTGATCACTTATGGTTCTCAATAGCTGAGACATCATGAGCAGAACTACGCTACCCATGACCTGGAGTTAGCAATTGTGGTCTTCACCTTGAAGATGTGGTGACATTACTTGATGGGCGAGTGTTTTACAGTGTACTCTAATCACAAGAGTCTCAGGTATATCTTCTCTCAGAAGGACCTGAACATGAGACAGCGTCGTTGGCTTGAGTTCCTCTAGGACTATGACTTCGAGATATTCTATACTCCTGGGAAGGGGAACGTTGTATCATATGCACTCAGTAGGAGGTCAGGTATACAGCTTCTAGGAAATGCGACGGAGCAGCTGGCCACTTTGCAGATATCCTTTATGGATCGAGATGAAGCATCTTTTCTATAGTCTCTTACAGTCACTCCTCCACTTCTTTAGCGAGTCAGGGAGGCACAGCGTGGGGACACTGACTGCGAGGCTCGACATTCTTAGATATCCACAGGATATGCACATGATGTATTTTATAAAGGTGGGGAGAAAATCATCCTCTTCAGAGGATTTATTATGGTACCAGTGTCACTTCAGGAGTAAGTGTTGATGGAGTTCCACACATCCCCTCTAGCGGTACATCCAGGAGTGGAGAAGATGTACCAGGACCTCCAATGACAACACCGGTGGTCGGGAAGGAATAAAGTAGTAGTAGAGTTTCTCTCTTAGTGCCTCACCTTTCAGCAGGTGAAGGTGGAGGATCAGGTACCAACAGGCTTGGTTTAGCCTTTAGAGGTCCCAGAGTGGAAGTGGGATGGGATATCCATGGAATTCGTGACAGGAATTCCACGTACATCCAGGGGTCATGACTCGATTTGGTGATCGTCTACCAACTCACCAAGTCGTCCAACTTTATATCGATTAGAGAGCAGGTTTCAGTAGAGAGCTTGGGACGCCTCTATGAGCAAGAGATCGTGCAGTTACATGGAGTACCCTCAACTATTGTCTCTTGTCATGAAGCGTGTTTTACTTACTTGATATAGAAGGGGTTGTAGGAGGCTTTTGGGACGTAGCTTCGTTTGAGCACTGCCTTCCATCCCCAAACAGATGGCCTGGCTGAGCGGACCATTCAGACCCTTGAGAACATGATGTGTGCTTGTGTCCTCGACTTCGGTCACAACTTGGAGGATCACCTTCCTTTGGTATATTTTTCATACAACAATATTTATCACTCCACCATTGGGATGGCACCTTTTTAGGCGTTATACGGGAAACCTTATAGGTCACCTTTGTGCTGGACTGACCCAGGGGAGTCATCACTCGTTGAACCAGAGATGGTACGGGCTACCATAGAGAAGGTGCAGATCATCCAGGAGTAGATGAAGACTGCACAGAGCAGTCATAAGTCTTATGCCAACAGGAGACAGAGACTTCTAGATTTCGAGGATAGCGACCACGTCTTCCTACGGGTCTCACATCGACGAGGTTTACAGAGATTTGGTCGAGGTGGCAAGTTATCTCTGAGATTCATCAGACCCTTCCAGGTCCCCAGTAGAGTTGGCAAGGTGGATTACCGCTTAGCTCTTCCACCTCAGTTGCACCAGGTGAATGACGTCTTCCACATATCCCAGCTGAGCAGATACGCGCACAACCCTTCTCACATCATCGACCACGGAGAGCTGGACAACGATGATGGGGAGACTTTTACGGAGGTTCCAGTTGATATTGAGGATCAAAAGGAGAAGGTCCTTCGTGGGTGGTCGATACCTCTGGTGTGCGTTCATTGGCATCACGGGAACCCCCATGAGAGTACATAGGAGTGGGAGGCTCAGATTCGTGCCCAGTACCCCCCACTTGTTTTCCAAGTTTTGAGTTGTGGCATACGGGGACATAAAGACCTATGGTGGGGAGAATTTAAAGACCTAGAAATTCCATGTAATTTTTTTAATTATATTAGAATTTTACGAGTCCGTGATAATTGACGGCGTGTGATTTTGAGTCCCATAGTGACCGGAATGAATTTCTGAACTTTTTTTGGGTACATTCAGTAAACATGTGAGCAGATTTTTCTATCTTCTGAACCGGTGCTCGGAATTGAAATCTGAGAGCACTGTTGAACTCGCAGTGCTGGTATTCACTTAAGGAGACCTTCACCTCGACCATAGTAGGTAGAGGGTGTCATTTAGTTTTTCACTTATTTGTGAAAGAATAAAAATAAAATAAAATGGTGTAACATTTTGTTTTTATTTTATTCTGAAACTCCCATGTGGATGTTTCACAGGTGGGGACAACCTGAAATAAACCTCCCATGAGAAGTTATGGTGGTGGGGACCACCCAAGACTAAAACCCCCATGAACCCCCCTTTAATGGGAGAAACCCTTAAACTTCCTCTTAAATGTGGGGGAGCCTCTTCAACTCCTCCAACATTAATGGTCCCACTTCCCAATAATTATTTTTTCAATTAATTATGCCAAGTCAATGATTAAATTGTTGAAACACAACAATTTGGATACTTTTATTTTTGGGAGGATTTGGATTTGGCGAAGGAGATAGGGAGATCTTGGAGAACTACCATCCAACGAAGAAGACACCATCTCCAACAAAGAATGTGGACGACAGTCAAGCCCAGGATCAGTGGTGTGTGACGGCCGAAACATACGACGACTTCTTAGAATTCTTTCTCACGCCAATATTAAGGAACCTTCGAGGTAGGGTGGTTGTTTGAAATTATTCTCATTTTTCGGTTCTTGATAATTCTTCATAATTCAAGTAGGAATTATAGCTGCTTGCTACCACTCTAATGCTGAGAGTGTGGTCCAAACAAAAATGGCTCGTCCTCTCCGCAAAACTTGTGATTAATTGTTGATCGCGATGGAGTAATGAATCCCAACACTAGTGGGGCATGAGACCAGTGGCCGGCACCCCCATAGGCCATAATGAAGGTGAAAAAGGGAGGCTGGTCCAGCCAGCTGCTGGCGAAGGCACGACGCTCTGCCACCCCGCGACCTCCGCACCCTTCAGCGCTCCGCCGCCCGTGGCCTCCGCTGCCCCGCGGCCTCCACCGCCCATGGCTCTGCCACCCCGCTGCCTCCGCGCCTCATGGTCGAGCCACCCCACAGCCTCACGGCACCCCCACAGCCTCGCGGCACCCCCGCTGCCGAGCCTCCCAGCGGCCTCGAGCCGTCCGCGGTCGAGCAGCCCCGTGCCCCCATGGCACCCCTCTGCGACCGAGCTGACCCACGCCCTCGCGGCACCCCCTGCCGCAGAGCCACCCCGTGGCCTCACGCCATCTGCTGCCAAGCCACCCCGCAGCCGAGCCGCCCCATGGCCGAGCTGCCCCGCGTCCTCATGGCACCCCCCGCGGCCGAGCCGCCCCGCGAGCTCGGGTCATCCGCGGTTGAGCCACCCTGCGGCCTCAGGCCGTCCACGGCTGAACCGTCTCGTGGACTCACTCCATTCATGGCCGAACTATTTCATGGCCCTCTGTAGCCCCTCAAGTCCCTCACAGCCTGTCCGACCACCCAGCTGGATGGGCCACCCAGCACGGTTCGGGCCGGACCCAGTTGGCTGGTCCGCCCCGCACTGGTCGGGCGAACCCAGTGGGTAGGTACGCCTAGTGGGCCAGGTCGGACCCATCGGGTTGGTCCGGGTCAACCTAGACCAGTTCAGCATAGGCCAGGTTGGGCTAGGCTGGTCCTACCGGACCCGGACCCACTTCAACCCATTTACGTTGTTTTGGCCATAACTTTGGCATCGGGCGACTGTTTGACGAACCGTCAGCGGCGCTAGAATCCTTGGAGTGAGACGGTCCCTTTGAGTATACCCCATTGGATATTTTAATTAAGATGGGGTAATTTCATGTTCAATCGAGCATGAATCCAACCAGGCCCCTAAGACTAAATGGCTAATAACTCACAGACTGGGTGTTCGATTGACGCACCATCTGTTGCGTTGAGACCCCTATGACGTGGCGGTCCTTTGTGATCCTTCTTCGTGGTACTTTGTAGAAGTTAGAGTATCGACCAGTGGCTTGTGGAGCAGACCCTCCAGGAGAAAAACGAGCATAGTGCGGGAACCCTATAGCTGGTTGTGGCATGAAGAATGAATAGTGATCTTATGTGGGTCAGCACCGAGCGATCCTGTGTGGGTCAGCACCGAGTGATCTTATGTGGGTCAGCACCTAGCGATCCTTTTTGGGTCAACATTGAGCGATCATGTGTGGGTCAGCACCGAGCGATCATGTGTGGGTCAGCACCTATAGATCTTCTGTGGGTTTTCCTCTTAATGGAGTAAGATGATTGTGTAGTTATATCTATTAATCTTTACTACCGTACCTTAAGTTATACCTGGTGTGATCTAATTTTGTACATGTGTGGTACTTTACTTCATGGTATTTCTTCCTTTATGGAATAGTTGAGCTTGGGGATTTATAGTTGGACTCTATGATTTTCTCATGATTGAGATAGGTATACTTGATAACATAGGTATATGTATAGGAATATACCTAAGTAGGGATGACAGTTGATTTCATGGTCAGTGGTTTATCCTTTGTAGATTTTGAGAGACCATGAGGGTCTCGGGGTCCCTACTGAGTATCATTATAGTAACCCCTACATGGGCAATGCCCGCACTTTGTTGTGTTTGGTGCAGATGACGGATAGCGCTGATCGAAGCTGAGAGTACCAGGACTGGACGGTTTCTAGAGAGGGACCATACGACGTGTTAGTACGTAGTGGAGACAGGCAGATGTGGAGTGCTGAGGAGTCTATCTATACCTACCCTTTAGGTAAGAACCTCGGAAGATGGCCCAGTAGGTTTCTTTCTCTTTCTTTAGTTGTATTTCATTTCAGTTGTTCTTTTACTTTCCAGATGGCCTTTTATTCTGGCCCCTTTTACTTACTACACTCACCCTATTTATTGTTCAGTTTACTTGAGTTTGTATCTTTCTATGTTCTTGGTAGCATGTGCTTAGAGGTTATAAAGGCAATGTCTTCCCAGTTTTAGGGAATACGCCTTCAGTTCTAGTCGCCAGCCCCTAGCCTATGGATAGCAGGCTTGGGGTAGTCACGACACGGGCCCCAGGGGACGGGTCGTGACATTTATAATCAAATAAAAAAATATGAAGAGGTTAAGAAAAGTAAAAATTGAGCAAGAAAACATATATTTGGATATATGTATTTCAGAGACCACCTCTGATACCAATTGTTTCATCAAATATGTATAATTAGATTCTCAAATACAAAAGGGGGTTGAATTGTATACTTTAAAAATTCATTTGGAACCTTTAAAGTTGATACAAAACTTTCTTAAAGAATTTTTATTAACCTTTTGTAAATCTATTTCTCAATGATAGCTATTACCTTTAAGAAAACTTATTTTAACAAAGATAAACAAACATTCACAAAACCTCTTAAAGAAACCTTTCTTAAACTTTACAACCTTAAGATAAAAGCATTAGAAAGATTTTTTTAATAGAAAGATTCTACCTTAAAGCTTATAGAATCATTAATACAATCAGAGTAACTTAATTATAAAGTATAATAAAGTTATACTTTATAACTTTAACAAATTTAAGATTATAGAGGAATAAAAACAACTTGAAAAACAAAAAAAGTAACAATAATATTCTTTTAACCCAAAGAGAATGGTATCCAACAACCTTGGATTAAGGTTCCTTGATTTATACTTTCATGAATGTCTCTCTTACCCAAACCAAGGAAATCCCTCAATCCAAAGATTTATATCTATCTTTCTATCCCCACAAGCCCTAGATTTAGATGGAAATCAGAACCTCTGTCTTCCAATCTCGGAAGGCCATGATCAGCATGACCAAAGTCTGCACGAAGTAAGTCTGAACAACTTTTTCACACCCGAAAATTTTTTTCACAACATCTGCATGAATCATTGAGAGTTGTAAGATCCTCTCTCTCTATAAATCACTTCACAGATTTGATCTCATTTCCATTCACTATACATCACCATTCTACATTAAATTTCAAATAGAAGTATTTTTTTCATTCAAATGGACTTGTATTTATAGGAAAAAACTTCCCAACGGGCGAATCCACTCCAACGGCCATATTTTCCTTAAATTTTGGAGGGACTTGGACACGTGTCAAACATACAATGGTAAGTTTGTAATAGATTGTACGACATCGTTTCTTGTATAAGAAACGATGTTAAGTTAAAGATAAATGTATAGGGAATCATAGAATCCGATAATATTGGAATGATACATTAAGCAACCTTATCATTATCAAGAAAACGAATCCTTAGGAAAAAGTAAATCAGATTGTGAAAATGGTATCACATTTGTACCGGAATTAGAATCATAAAATTGGTGTGACTTTTTCACTGGAATCATAATCATAAAATAGAATCACTTTTGCACCAGATTCGGTATCATAAAAACAGAATCACTTTTTCACCAGATTCGGTATCATAAAAACATAATCACTTTTGTACGAGATTTGGTATCATAAAAACATAATCACTTTTGCACTAGATTTGGTAACATAAAAATAGAATGGAAAATCAGAATGATAAATCTGTAAGTATAATAGAATGACAAATCGTAATGATAAAACTCTAAGTATAATAGAATGACAAATCATAATGATATATATGTAAGTGTAACAGAATGAAAAATTGTAATGATATATCTGTAAGTATAACAGAATGACAAATCGTAATGATATATTTGTAAGTGTAACAGAATGACAAATCAGATCCTAAAAAAATACCACTTAAGAAAAAAAAGTGTTTGTGATTTTCAAATCAAAAAACCACAAGGAATGGGGAAGTCATAAGATAACCTTATTGACTCAACATCTTTTATGAAATCTCTTTTATTTTCATATTTATCTCAACTGGATTTATCTCATAGGGAAATATATTTAATGAATTTATATATAAATTATATTAAACAATTTTTATTTAAGGGAATTAAATTCTTGTAATCAAATGATTAAATTCTCGATCTCTTCTTATTTGGTACCATTTAAAGAGTTCTTCTTCTTAAATGTTAATTTATCTATGTCAAAATACTTCAATGTTCTTATGTTTTTGTGGGGATTTGATCCAATGATTCAATCAACCAAAATTTTATGGATGTATTAGGATCATTTTGTTCCTATTATTTACTGATAAATGTATTTACATATATAATATTTTTTATTATAATGTGAATGATTATTAAATGAGAAGGTATGTTGATTATGTATTGAATTGTTATTAATTTATTTCAAATGAAAAAGGGATTTTAATTATTTGGTAATGGTTGGGAAACACAATTATATCCCTCCTCAAAGTATCCTTTGATTTCATAAGAAAATATATCATTAGAATTTAGAGTATGAGTACATATATATTAATAATATCTTTCACTGAGTCCCTGAAGGTAAGTAATATACATTGCAATTTGGCCTTGATCATAAATAATATGTCTTCAAAAAAGGTTTTGATGGTAAGAATAATATATCTAGAATTATTAATTTCATTAAAACAAACTTGTATTTGTATACACATGTGATTATATTCATTTTTATTCTATCCACGGATATATTACATGATTGTGAATTGATTTTATGAAATTATTATATTATTATTTAATCCTACAGTATTACTCATCCCTTATTTATACTATGATATCATTTGTTGAAAACTAACCCTTATTAAGTGTTTAATCTCACCCTTCATATATTTTAACATACCCAATTTTATAAAGTAATCAATAAATTATAATATGCCTCTATGGGTATCATGTGTAGATAGGTTTTTAGAAGATTCAACTAATTATTGTAAAACGGGGAACCATTAATTTAATGGGGAAAAATTACCATTGTATAGGAAAATGTGGGTGTATTTAATTAATTATTTTATAAATCTCTAAAACTCTGATGTAAATTTCAGGGGTGTGTAATTTACTGAATATTGGTTTATGATTTTGTAATTGTGGATGATTATTCTTGGGATAATTCAATATTGGTATGTAAATAAGATGTTTTTTGCACTAGATCCGAGATTATGGTTTGGGAGAATCACAATATGTATCAAATTAGGGTTTAGATTACATTAGATGTTAGTAAGAGTATACAATTGAGGTATAGGTATCACATATGGATGGGTTGTGATTTTAATTCATGGAAATTAATGTTTATCTCTAGAGTATAAATTATTAAGTTGTATATTCGTTAGTATGATATTTTATTTTGTTAATGGGGAACTATTAAGTTAAATTAAAATCGTATAGGTTTCAATGAAGTTTTGGTTTAGGATATTGTAAGAAAGTTCGTGATTTCAATAGGAATTAGAATTTGAATACATTAGTGGAAACCATTAGATAATTATTAATATATGAATAAAATCATAAAATTAAATTTAAAGTATAAAGTGTGTGAATTCATAGAAATTTATTCCTATGTACTTACAAATAAGTGGATGAGGAATCTGTAATAGATTCACTATGGTGAAATAATCCATGAAAAAGTTTTATTGTTTATTAACTCAATATTCACTTATTAAAAAACATGTGGACCAAAGTACACATCTCATATGACACTTCCAAGGGATTTGATTTGGATATTTCACAGGAAATTTACAAAAAATTATAAAGGAATTAAATGTAACTTGAAGATGTAATATGTAACTATTTAGGTTTGTGATCATAATAAAAAAATAATCATAGACAGGCTGGGTTAAACTAAATGAGTTATAGGTTGATCCAATTATCTCATAATTAAAATAAAAGAATAATAGTTAAAAATGATGGATCTTCATGAGATGAAATCCTTAAAATGATTTCTCATATTTATATGATAATTTATGTTGATTTTATTATACATTAACATAATAATTATAATTTTAGTATACTAAAAGAAACATGATATTTAGAATGATGTTGTGAAATGTATGTCTCTAAAAATTGAAAAGACTTATTTGTAGATAAAAATGAATATTTGGAAAAAATAGTTGATAGAATCAATATCCACATGTTATAAAGTAGAATAATAGTTTTACAGTCTTACAAAAGATAGTGAATTGGAAATTATATATTGAATCATACATATAGATATATTTTTTCATTAGTGATTATTAATAAAAATAATGAGGATACAATTTATTTAATTGGGGACAATGTGACACCCTAGGGGTTAGGAATCATTTTACTTCCTAAATATTTATGTATTTCATTCACATATATAATTTTGCTATTATATTAAAATGTTTGATCTTGAGTATGAAATATATAATACATGATATTTATTAAACTAGAACAATATTCATTCATAATTAATCATTAAAAATGATTCCATATGAAATTATCTATCACATACAAGGAAAAATTACATAACATGGATGATTATATCCAAAATATATATAAATTAAAATGATACTAAAAATAGTAAAGAATAAAATCTCTTAAAAAAATTAGATCCCTTGGACCATCTTCACCATTGAGAGTAACAGTTTATAGAATGAAACATAACATTATAATGGAAATCATCAAAGGGTAAATCATTTCATGAAATCTAAAAAAAAAGTGGATGATAATTGTGATTCAATTAGCAAGTATGAAATTAATTTATATGAGGTAATAGGGGTAACATGACCATTATAAATGGATATATGGTAGTTGGAAATACGGATATTGGAAATACAGTCATTGGGGATACATGAATCTGATAGTTATAATGATGTTTTGTATTTTCAATAAAAAAATTAAAAAATAAAAATAATAAATACTAAGAAATTAAATAACAAAACAATATTTAAATATATAATTATTTTCAAATTTTTTTATGTGTTACATAAGATTATTATTAATTTATGATATGATATATTTATAAAATTCAATGAAAGACATTAATATTGATGCATTGATAAAATTTAACTTTTATAATATGAATAATTACTTTTACTATTTTTGTGGTGATTATTTAATATAAAAGTGATAATTTTCAAATAATTGTTCTTTATGAAGTATTGTGTATTTTCAGTTAATATCTTATTAAAATTAATATAATTAAATTAATTGATAATATATAATAAAATAAACAACATTCATTACAAAGAAAATAAGTGGAATAGATTTGTTTTTTCTTAAAAACAATTGATGCACTATGTTGTCCAATATTAAAATTAAATTATAAAATTTAGAAACTGTTAATAATAATATAACAACCCCCTCCACCCAAAGGTACCCCTCATAGGCCGATTGTGAAAGAAGGGAGATAGTGACCACCTAAATCCCACCTCTAAAAGTCCATTAGTTGGAGACAATCAGTAGGGTATAAAGGGATTACAAATGGGAGGCATTACTCTCTATGATAAAATGAGGTATGATATATAATACAAGTAAAACAATAAAATCTTTTTTAGATATAGGTAAAGAAAACCCATGAACATACATGAAATTTCATACGAAAAAAATTCTACTAAAAAGGGAACTATATGTTCTAAGTGGTAAACTTCGTATTGACCAAGAATCCAAAAAAAAAGTCCTGAATAGCCATAAAAAAAGTAATATACATATTGATCTCCAACATTATTTGGGATAATAGAAAAGGAGTATATATATGTGTAGGGTGAACAAAATAGGTATACTTAGTAGGATCCTCTGCATAGCCTCTCAAGAATAAAGAAATAAACCATGTAAAATCATGGTGAACTATAATTTAAATTAAATCATCACCTAAACATGTGTATTATGTTTTTGAACTCACCATGTATATCCATCACCATGTAACACTGAAATGAGATCTTATATTGTAATAACAAAACAAGGGTACCCCACTACCACCTCCCTACAGGTTTTCCACTCCTCCCAAACATTGAATTTCCATATCCATCTCTCCCTAAAAGAATCCACCTCAAAGTCACATTGGAAAAGTATCATAACATTTATCTCATGAATCAAATCATATCATCATCTCATCCATATATCCATGTGGTAACTGAGTAGTTTTTGGGTGACACCACTACCTGTATGTCAGAAATCACATACTGGGTATTTTACCTCAAACCATCAGAACTCATACATTAAGAATGTGCCTCAATCCATGAAAACCCATACACATTAGACCAATAATAATTATTTGGATAATATATCAAGTAATATATTTTTGTGTAATTACCACAATAAATTAAAAACATCTACAAAAATATATGGGAAAACAAAACATCATTTTTATCAGCATATAATACATCCAAGATAAGATGGTGGGGCCAGAGGGGATAGTCATCCTTCCATTCCTCACCAACATAGTGTTGGGGGAAACAACTTTCAAACGTCCACCGGATATCAGTCCCCCAACCCAAAATGGTGAGGTATTGTATGAAATTACAATACATATAGGATATAATTTACCAAACAACCACATTATGGGCATTAACCTAGTCTCAAGATCAACTTCATTTATATTCTCTTAAACAATCGACTATCACCGCTATGTTTTATATATAATATAATAAAACAAGAATTTATGATACATTCATAAAATTACTTCATTTATTTTTAACAATATAAACTTTTGTTAAAATAATTTATTATCCACTACTTAACATTATTTTTTACACTTAATTAACTGTAATGTAATTTCCATGCTCTCTAGGAATAGTTTAATGTGGTCCACATTTTCCCAAGATCAACACTCTTTTATAATTCTATAAAACAAAACCCCAATGCTTAACACTTTTATTTTAAAATAAAAAAATTATTCCATAGTTACATGTACTAAAGGATATATCATAATTATAACACCCCGAGGATTTAAAAATGAATTTAAAATTAAACGTAATGCACACAACACTGGGTCTCTGAATAAAGCACGTTGTTATTATAATTACTGCCTATCCATTAAAAATAATATTTCTGCTTATATGAATGGAATTAAAAAAAATATACATACACGGTTTTGATCAGTAATATATTTAGAGTCGTGTAGGATTAACTTATTTCATAGTGAATAGAATGATGACCATTTTGAATAGTAAGGATGCCCTTATTAATTGTAATATGACCCTTATGAATAGTAAAATGGCATCATAAATAGTACAATCACCCATGAAAGTATAAATAAAATTTATGCATCTTATAAATGAATTTATGATATAATTATAACAGAGTATAAGTAAATAAATGTTTTAGAAATTATTAATTAAGTATTAGTATTTTTATAAAACTTAATGATTATTTTAAATATTAAAATTAATATAATGATTCAAAAGGAAATTTATTTTCATAAAAAAAGATTCAGATTTCAATATTTTGATTTATTATTATTATAAGATAAATTTATGGGACCTTTGTTATGTTTTCAAAGTGTCATATAATCAGTTAAAATTTTAAAATTGGTATTTTTCGAGTTATTGATCATTTTAATTAAATATTTAATTTCTCATATTTAGAAAATTATTTTCATAAAGTAATGTTCATTTTTAAATTTCTCACTTATATAAATGATTATGATGAGTTTTTTGGATCTTTTTGAAATAGTTGAATTTTTAGTGAATTGTAAAAAAACAGTTTTTTTGAAAATACAGTATTTTCTTTGATAGCGTCAAGATATATTTATGAGATAAAATTTATTAAATTTTTTTAAGAAATAAATAAACATTTTATAAGATAAATTTTTTATTGAAATACTTCATAACATGTATGTTATTATTTATTTCAATACATGTATAAAAAAATTATTTTCAGTGCCTATGTAATGCCTCCACAACATTGGAAATGCAAAATTTGGTTCCTTATAAGAAATAATTGAGAGATAAAAATAATTTTCCAGACACTTTTATTGATTATTATGTATTATTTATTTTTTTATGTATTAAATTATAATTTTATAGTTATATAACATTAATCTTGTCCAAATTCCTGTGTAATTATTATGTCGGGTAAGAAAAAGATAATGAATTTATGAAGTTTTCTTGACATGTATATGAGTGAACATACATAATGAATGAATATAGACATTATTTTTAACCTTATTAATTTAATTTTATGATAGTATATTGTTTTTAATTTTTATCTATGAAATAATTAACATTAATTCTTATTCAACACTGATGCAGCGCTAGTGCAAGTAGATGAAAAATAAATAAAAAATTTATAAAAAATATATAATAATTATTAAATGACCCATATTTTTTGCTATCTTTTTTAAAAAAGTAAATTTCAACCATTATCTATTTTTTATTCTATTTTGGGAAACATTGGACCCACAATAATATCTTTAAGTCCTTTAGAGTATTTTATTTAAAAGTATGTCAAGGTGTTCAGACCATAAACAATAAATTGAATAACATTTTCATTTATTGTTTTCTAGAAGTACATTTATAAAATAATTAGTTTTTGGAAATAAAATAAAATTAACATTATCATATAAATTTACTTTTCATTTTTATACAACAAATATATATCATAATGGATTTCACAAATATGATGCAATATTAATTAAAGTAATGAATAAATAAAATTAATGGTACTTAAAAAAATATAATTTATATTTTTAATAAAATTTCAGAATTCCATGGATTATTTTTTGATATTTATAAGATATAATAGGAAATATTAATTCTAATTTGAAACCTTTTATTAATTTTTTTAAAGCCAATATTTATAAATACTAATTAATTTTACAAAAACATTTTTCATGAATATAATATTTAAAAATCAAAAAATTATTGAAAAAAGAAATAAATAAACATATTTGGTTGAAATTTTCATATCCTATTATTTTAATCCCTTTTTTATGTCTTAAAACAAATAATATATTTATTATATTTTAATAATTTGAGTCATTTATAAGTTACCCCACACCACAATTATAAAAGGAGGATCCTTCCATCACAAAAATTCATCAACATGATCCTTTTTTTCTATCTATAATCTATTAAATTCCATTCTTGTAATCCCTTTAATCATTATAAGGAATCTGGTCTCAAAGAAATATAACATCCAATACCCTAAGGAAATTATCAAGGAGAAAATATTTAAGATGTAAGATTCATTTTTCTTCTCTATTAAATTCTTTTTCACTTCTACCTCATCTTCAACTACTTTACAATGATTCATGAAAACTTTATTATCATATATATACTAGAATATTGTTTTTTTATGGTATATACGTCATAAAATATCTTATTTTCTTCACTTATTGTTAAATAACAAAATCTTCATTTGTGGTGTGTCAATTCATAACCTTTGTGGATGATGAGTTTTCGTTTCACTTAACCGCAGTGATGGGAAGATTCAATTCACATGTAATTATTTAAAATGACCTAAATATATATATATATGTTATCAATTTTTTATTATTATTTCTTTTTCATGAGTAATACCATAAAAATGACCATGGAAACTATGAAAATAACGTACCCAAAATAATGGAAATAACAAAATATTGTTAATAAATGGGTGGGAAATGATATAAGAATGTTATGTATGGTATTATAAAAATTATTTTAGTTATGAAATAAATTAATAACACAATTAAAACCATTATAAATGATGTTTGAATAAATTTTAAGGAATTTGAACCCAAGGTAAAGGACATATTAACTCAATTTCGAGTCATTGAGTTAAACATCTATGTCGTTGGTTATGTTTTTCCATGAATTTGTGTGAATGACCTATGATTTATTTACACATTATATACACTTACATTGTGTGGGTTAATATTTTTTCATGTAATTATTCCATTTACTTTTTCTCACTCTAATGATACGATGTTTGTAAGGGTTAATTTTGCAATCTCATTATTATCCAATATTGATTATACATTTGTATTTATTGGGGAATATTTATCATCCATGTCTATGTTTTTAAAAAAATCAAAAGGATTTTTTTAAGGTTTTATGTAATTACACATTAACTAAAATATCATTTTAAAGGTCTCAATGATTTATTCTTCAAAATCCTTCTCATTAATGTCCATGTTTTAAAAATAGGTATTATGGATTTTTTTATAAGGACTTGAATATTTTAAAATGTTTATTTTTATATTTCAATAAAATGTTTCAAAGAGGCATGGGATAATTTTATTTTAAAATACATTTTAAAATTTCTTCTTTTATAAATGATTGACTTTTGAATAAATGATTTCAAAGTGTGAATGTATTTTCACAAGAAATTGTAATGATTTTATTATTATATTTTCCTCTATGTCAACATCATTTGTTGGATCTTATTCTTAATTGGGATTAATATATTATGATATAATCTAACATTTTTTTGAATGTTTTATGATTAGTTTGACTGTGGATGTGTTATCCTGAAACCATTCACCATATTACTCCGAATTGTTGGTGATTATGTTTACTAATTGGGGGGTGTTCATTACATTTAATATGTTTGTTTCAATATGAATTTATATGTTGATTATTTTTCAACACTTTTATATAAGGATTGAATTGGGCTTATTATGTGCCAGGTGGGACCCACTATATCCCCTCACTGCATCGATAAGTATAATGAGACAAACTAGTTTGGGTTATTACCTGTTTATGTATGGTCGTGGAACGAGGCCTTGATGTTATTGTTATGATGTCCCGTATTATGAATTACATCATTATGAAACTAGTAATTGATAGTCCATGTGATTTTTCGACTATTAGAATATCCATGGTTATGTTTCATAATGGAATTATGTAATCATATTTTATTCCTTCCATATTTTTCTCAAGATTATCTTCTAATGACATGTGTTCTTTATTTATTCAACATTACTCAAAATTTATTATTCTAATATGTTACCTACCCTTAATGAGAATATGATCTCACCCCTTTCATATGATTCCTTTCCCATGATTATTATGAACAAAGTATTGAATAAGTATTCACGGATGCAGTTTATTTCATTTGATAATTTATTATGTTTTATTTTATATTTCAAATTTATTATGGTTATCATGAATTTAATTACGTCTTCCAAGAATAATAAACTGATAGTTCCTTTGGGATTCTATTCCTTGTAATTAATCCTATGTAATAAAATAATGTACCAGCGTCGGGCTGCTAGGGTCGGGGTCTTTATAGTTGGTATATACGGACATTTAGTAGCAAACTTTAAAGCTTGATTCAGAAAAAATAGATTAGAGAACATAACCATAATATAGAATATGTGGACAAGTATAGAATAACATCATATAATTTTGGTAAGGAAGTGATTATGTGGGTCTTACTAGCAATGCATCCCTTTCTGGATAATACATGTGGATGTGGTTCTTCCACATATGTTCCCAGGGGTAATAACTCCAACATGGTCTCCCAGTCCTGACTTATGGTAACCTGGTACATGAAAACAGGAATTACTACACACCTGGTTTGACACTACTGGGGTGTATTCTCTGGATAAGTCACATTTTCTTTACAACTCGTTAGGAATTATTAAAATGTAACAATTTCCTCTAAGAAACAATGTTTATGATTATGGTAGTAGCTACGCATAAAATTTTTAATTTATGTTATGTATTTCACTAGTATTAGGATTATAACTTATGTTTCATAATGTTATGATCTAATCTAGTGGCTTAGATTTTTTAGAAATATACTGATGATAATGGGTACTAAATCAATGCATATAATCCAAAGATTAAGAATGATAGTTTCATTGATGGGTTTAACCCAATCATTCAATGGGAATTATTCTCTCAAACATTCTCATTATATAAAGAGATATTATCATATCCTAACAAGAAGTAGAATTATTTATATAAGTATTATTGGTTTGGAAGGAAGAAAGAGAGGAAGAGGAGAAGTGGAAAAAAGATAGATAAAGGTTGGAAGGGAAAGGAGTGTTTTACCACATGTGATAATTGTGGAAGGAAACACCTTGGTATATGCTTAAAAAGAAAGAGTGTTTTCAACAAGTGTGAGGAGAAAGGAATCCATTATTTATATTTCATGTGTAATAAAAGGTTTTCCAATATACAATGCATCATATGCAAGGATATTGGATACTAAGAAAATCAATGTGTCAAAGGAATTTACACCAAAAGAAGAAGATGGATTGTGGTCATGATTATGCTACTACCATGGTTGATGAGGAATAGTTAATGTTTTTATGTTTAGATTCATGAATTAAGTCTTTTGAGTATTTTAATAAATGATGTTCTAGAGATAATAATTTTAGATCAAATAAGGATTGTATTGTAGTACTATTTCATTAAGTATTTGAGGTTGTATGATGGATGATACCAAGGAAACGTGTCTCATTAGAATGTTAAACATTTGAAAAAATATAAGGTTGAGAGAAGGAAAACAATTAATATGTTATTGATATTGAAATATTAATATCAGAATAAAGAGATAATATATTGGAATAATGTAAATTGGATAGCACTTACTATCTTGGATCCAAAAAATGGACTATCGACAATGTTGTAGATTCTACAACATCTTGGACATATAGAATATATCCAAATTCCTATGTTTTAAATATGGAATATCGAAAAATTAACGTATTCAACAAGGTTTTGTGGTAATTCACATTATTCATATGATTTAAGAGAGTACAAGGAGAATGTACTCACAATTTTTTTATATGATGATTAATATCCACTTCATGTTTTATCATATGTTAATTTTGGAAATTTAATGATCATCTTTCTAACATGGAAGCTCACACTTCAGGGCCTCTCTTAGACACTCGTCTCAGCTTATTCCTCCTCTTATGGTTTCTTCTCTCCTCTACGGTGTTATCTTCTTTTCCACTTTCATTGTTTCCCTATTATCACCGCTCGGTTTTCTATGTTTCACTCACTCCAGGTTCTCTCCTATTTATCCCTCATGAGTACTGATCTCCTATCCATGTTTTTCAATTCCCAGATCTATTAATACCTTTCTTCGGCCACCATTCGGCACTCTAGCCTCAATCCCCACCACTCATCTCCAGGTTGGATCTATAGTGATGGGAACACCATGGATTTGGGATGGTGGGTTGGAAATTGAGGGTCATCTCGTCATCTCTAATACAATTCAATTTTGGATTTTAGCCCCTATCTCTTTCAAGGGTTTCATCCCCTCAGATAACTTTTATTTTTATTTTATTTTCACTGGTTCCTAATTGGGTTCCAAAACTATTTCTACATTCTCACTCTTAGTGTTTTTGGGATGTCTTATGTTGAGGGTTTTTTGAAGGTGTTTTGTTCTGTTCTTCTATTTCCGGTTCGATGTAGGAGTTGTATGGGGATTTGATGATGGATTTAGGCATAGTTTGTGTTTGAATGAGGATGAAAATGGTGAAGGTGGGCATTTAATGGATTGTTCTTGGATATATTCTTCCTCAATTTGGATTTTTCATTATCTCTGGTTTATGTGGAATGTGTTCTTCAAGGATTTCGGGATCTCCCTCTAATGGTGTTGGATGGTTTCTTTTATTTTAGTTTTGAGTTTTTTGGAATTTCTATGGGTTGGGGCTAGTGAAAATGGTCGCATCAGTGTCTCTTATTAAGGGGATTGATTCTGATTTTTTATTTGTTTAGGATTTTATTCTGGTTATCATTTCCCTATTTTTTCGTCCCTCAGTTGTTGATGGTGAAGGTTTTTCTCCGGTGATAACAGCATTGATGTTCATCTAGAGATGGTGGCTTGTGGGATGCGATATGCCTTTCTGTTGTTTCATCCTGCAAATCTAAGATTTTTTATCTGCTTTTGATCTAGGGTTCAACCATTCTCTATAAGGTGGAGCTGCATGGTGTCCTTCATGGTTCTTTGGAAAGTGAGTTTCATCGGGCGAGTTCGGGGGTAACAGTGATAACGAATCATTCGACGATGAAGAGGCTGATTTCGAATATGGAATTGATAATAATGGTGGTTGGTATGGAAGTGGCTGATAGTGAATTTGTGACATGGGCGGTCTCATTGAATGTTAAAAATCATTAGTAGTCTTTGAAATTTGGAATTTACAGTGGGCAGGAATCTTGACATGGGTGGGTTATGGGGCTTTCTTTGTTGGTTTGGTATTAGGTTGATTTTTTCATTGGTTCACATTTACCCTTTAAAAGTGTCATTAGAAAATAAAAAAAATATGGATTTAGGAGTGAATGTCTTTCTAAAGAGTGGGATCATGATATTTTGGAAATTTTAGCAATTTATGAAATTGTTGAATTTGATAACTGGTCAAGGTTTTAGAGAATAGTTTACCATATGATACAAATTTTTCCAAGAAATGAAGTAGGAATAGTTACAGTTAGAACCAAAGGATAATATTGTGTTTTAGAAATGTATCATTTACCCATATTTCCTAACATTATTATAGAGTGAAATAATATTGCACATTTTTTCAAAGTATCCTGAAATAAAAATAATAATATCATTATAGTACATTCTTTTTCTATATGGGTTTCCTATAAAGGTATTTTCTAGTATCCACAATTTCTTCTTTTTCTATTTCAATGTGAAATTACAAATTATGTGGGCACAATTTTGTTATGTATTGGAAAATGTAACACCCCAAGTATTTATAAATAAATTTAATATATAATAATATTCACACAACACTGAGTCTCTGTAAAACAACACATTGTTATTATAATTTTAGCCTTACCATTAAATATAATTTTTTCCACTTCTGTGAGTTGAAATTCAAAAAACATACATACAATGTTATGATTCGTAAGATATTTATATTATGATAGTATCCACTAAATGTTTTGGTCAATAATAACATGACCCTATTGAATAGAAATGTTATCATTATAAATAGTAATATGTCCATTATGAATAGTATACTAGCCAAATGAATAGTAACCACTTCCATTAAAGTATATATAATTTTTAGGAATATTATAAAAGATAATATAATATAATTATATCATAGTATAAGTAAATAAATTTTTAAGAAATTATTAATTAATTATTAGTATTTTTATAAAACATAACCATTTATTTAAAATATTATTATTAATATAACGATTCAGAAAGAAATTTATCTTCATAAAACTAAACTATATGGTATTATTTTATGGATTATTATTATAATATAATTTTATGAAACTTAGTTAATTTTTAAAAGTTTCATAAAATCGGTTAGAATTTTTGAATTGTAACTTTCAAGCAAATGATGACTTTGATTAAAAATTTCATTTCCCGTTTTTATAAAATTATTTTCATAAAATAGTGTTCAATTTTTTATTCTACTTGTTTTAAAATGGTTAGGATAAATTTTTGGGATCTTTTTGAAATAGTTGAATTTTTAGTGAATAGTAAAAATATTGTTTTTACGAAAATACGATATTTTTTCTGATAATGTCAAGAGATATTTATGTTGTAAAATTTATTAAACATATTTAATAAATAAATAATGATTTTATAAGATATATTTTATAAATAAATAATTCAGAACATTTATTTTTACATTTATTTCATGATAGGTATAAGAAAAATTATTGTCAGTCATGACGTAGTGCCTGTGCATCAATGGAAATTTGAAATTTGGTTCCATACAAATAATAATTGAGTGATAAAAAATAATTTAACTTACTTATTATAAATTATTATGTATTATTTGTGTTTCTATATATTAAATTATAATTTTAGAGTTATATAACATTACTCTTATCATAATTCTTGCGCAATAATAATCCTTGGTAAGAAAAGGAAAATAAAATATTTAAGAATTTTTCTGGACATGCAGATGAGTGAATATAAATAAATAATCAATATATAAAAATATTTAGATCCTAATTAATTTTAATTTATGATAGTAAAAAAAATTATTTTTATATATGAAATAATTAAGATTAATTCCACTTTAATGCTGATATAGTGCTTGTTCAACAATAAGAAAAATAAATAAAATGATTTTAATTGAAATTATAATAATTATCAAATTCCCCATATTTTAGAAAAAACTATTCCTATATTTAATGTTCGAACATTATCAATTTTCTTATTGCATTTAGGGACACTTTGGACCCACAATTTAGAATATTGTATTTAAAAGTAAGTCAGGGTTCGGACTATATAAAATTTAGTTTGTATAACATTTTTATTTATGGTTTTCCAGAAGAGGTTTTTAGAAATAAATAGTTTTTGGAAATTTAATAAAATTATATTTCTCATATAATTTCATTTTTAATATTTGTTTAACAACAAAATACTATAATGGTTTTCACAGAGATGATGCAGTATTAATTTAATTAATCCCCAAATAAATTAATGATATTACAACTAATAAAATAAATATAATGTGATATCATTTAGCTAATTCAGGAATTAAATAGATTAATATGATTATTCTAAGATATAAGAAAATATTGGATTCAATTTTGAAACCTTGATTTGATGTCTTTAAAGTCAAGAGTTATGAATAGTGTTTCATTTAACAAAATCATTATTCATGAATATAATATTTAATTAAAATATTTAAAAATAAAAAACATATTGAAAAAAAATGAAAAAACATGGTCAAAAATGTGATATCATATTCTTTTATCCCTATTTAACATCTTAAAACTTAATTTATTTATTATATTTTATGAATTTATGTAATTCCTATGTTACCCCTCACATCAATCATAAAAGGAGGCACCATCCTTTACAAAAAATGCATCACCATGAGCCTTCTTTCTTCAATGAATTCTAAAAAATTCCCTTCTTCTCATCCTTTGAAACATTATAGTGATTCAGGTGTCACAAAAAAAAGGCCACTTCCAAGAGCCTAGGGTGGTTCCCATGGAGAAAATATTCAAGAGTTAAGATTACTTTTTCTTCTCTTTTAAATATTTTGTTCACATATACCTCATCCTCACCTCTAATCCAATGATTTATGACAACTATAATATCATATATATACCAAAATGTAGTTGTTTTGATGGTATGTGCATCATAATATCTTCTATTTTCTTATTTTATTCAAAAATATAGAAATTGTCGTCTGTGGTGTTACAATTCACTGCCATTGTGAATGATAAGTTTTCATTTCACATTACCATAATCAAGGTAAGTTTAAATTCACCTGAAATTGTTTAGAATGACATATATATATATATATATATATATGTTTGTATTTAATTATATATAATTATTATAACGACCCATACTTTACATATATTGTTAATACTTCAAAATTGAAGCATTCTTATTACAACATATAACAAAACCACGAAAGGACCGTATAGGTATAGTGTCTTTAGAAACTGGGAAACATAAACAACCGGTTCATAAATCGTCTACACTATCTCCCATTTATTTCATCATATCTATAGTCCCTTTTGGCATATCTTACTTAATAACCTTCTTCCTGACCTGGGGAAAGAAAACATACAAAAGGGTGAGCTCAAATGCTTAGTAAGGGTAAAAAAAAGAAATATCAATCACATCATATTCATAAGAACATAACTTTTGGAAATCTTAACCTGCAAAAGAGAGCATAATTTCATAACATGGGATAAATCATAATAGTGAAATGGAATCCCAATAATCATAACATAAAACATGAAACTTTGTGGAATACACACATAATCATAGAAAATCATTTCATATTAGTCAAGAATCATTGCCAAGACTATCTTAGTGGACAAAGTCCATTTCTGAACCGAGTTCACTCCTCGTTTCAGTCCTGTTTCACTGAACCGGTATAACCTACCTTTCCATCCATGTCTATCTCATGAGATATAAAATATTTACCCAATGCATTGGAGGGACATATAGGTCCCACCCATCTCATAATGATACCATTCTTATGTGTGCCACAAAATCATAAATCATACATCATTGCATAACCCATGTAGTAAAAATGGGATTCTTAAACAACATGACATCATAAAACAATTCATATAAGATAAAGGAATTCATAAAAATATTTCAATCACAACATAATCAAATCCATGTAATAATAGGGATAGAAACAGAACCTTATATTATCTTAGATGGAAAATAATTTTGATAAAACACTTGAACTCCATTCTTGAGGAAAATATCCTTTCTACTTCAAAAACACTTTTCCTTTCTTAACATGTCATACAATTCTAAACTAAAAGAAGTTGATTAAAAATAAAATTGAAAACTTTTAAAGGAAGCTTCTTGGAAATAATGTTTTAAAAATCCATTCATGTTGTATAAGTTAAAAAAACATTCTTCTCGTACTTTTTTCGGAAAAGTCAAAAAGTACCTCGTATAAAAAATGACAAAAGATTCCTTTCATATCTTTTAATAAAAACTCACCGAAGGGTAAAATTGAATATAAACTATTGTATAAGGATATAAATATTACATATTGAGGAAACATTGATGTGGATGATAAAATACACCCCAGTAAATTCCAAAGTATAAACAATCTCGGAAAAAAATGAGATTGTGATATTTCCCTTACCTTAGGTCCGATTTGCTTCGTAAGTGTCCAAACCTCCTGTATAATGATTTAAATAATGTTATTGACTTATTCCAGAATCATAATTATTGTTATGATATCATATGTGGTCATATTCTTAGCTTCTTATTAGTAATATTTCATTACTACTTGTTATTCGGGTGTTTATTACTTTTTGTTCTTATGCGTGTTTTGTCGAATAAATTCTTATTCTTCTCTTTAGGTTATAGATACCTCATTTCCAAAATGGAATTAGTGTAATATATATCATATTAATTCATTCAATTCATTCAATTCATTTATATAATCATTGTGAAATGAAGATCATGTAGAACGAGTCGCATCACATCGTGGAGACGGTATTCCGTACGTACGCACGAGTAATGATATCGTTCCTATGATCGTGGAATTGTATTGGAGTGTATGTACACTATTTAAGAATCAATATCACTTTATAATAGTCATATATAGTCATTATTTACACCATTATACCCATCCAAGTAAGGTGGTGGTGGAAAATAGATTACACCACGGCGTGGAGACGGTATTCCGTACGTACGCACGCGCGGTGATTTCTTTTTCCATAGGATGGATAGATGGTGAAATAGGGTTGTTTCATACTTATAATAACATATCAGTATATTAGTGATACTTATGTTATTACTTCATAATGAAACAACTAAAGAAGAAGAAGTGGAAGAAGAAATAAAGATGAAAGAATCGGTAACGGACATTACCTCTTCTTTGAAGTGCTTCTTTGAGACCTCCTTTTAGGGCACTAAAATAGGTCTTTGAAGAAGACCAGAACCTCTAGGATGTTTCTAGGGAAGTGTAGAGGATAAATTTTCAGGGTTTGGACGAGCTTGAAGGCTCAAAGTGGTGTGAGGAAGAGGGGGAGGAGGTGCCCTTTTATAAGGGAGGAGAGGGGCACCTTTGGAATAACTAAAACTATTATTTTATTATAAAGTGAAATTAGGTTTTAAATAGCTCCAAATTGATTTATTTCTAAGATAAGGTGGGGATGGGTCGAAATCCTCTAATAAAATAGAAATTAGACAAGTTTAGGTTCCTATTTTAACCTTATCATTTAGATTTAACATTAAGGTAAATAATTTTACTTTTACCGTGTCTTCTTGTGTTCTTAAACTATAAGGTTAATAAACTTACTATAAGCAGCCAAAAGAACACCAAGTTGTTTATTATTAATATATATAACCTTATCTAAGTCATTTGGCTGAACCTTAGATTTTTAGGAATAAAATAACAATTACTAATATAATATTTGTTTTAAAAACTATTTTATGTCAATTTTGACACTATTTAGTAATTGATTTTTTTGAAAATCATAACAGAATGATTAGTTCGAAAAAAGTTAATTAAATAAATACTAACATGTCATATTAACCTAAAAAATTATTGTAATTCATAAAAAGTCTCAAATTACATTTATTTGGGTATTTATAGCATCAATTATGTCAATATTTCATTAATAAGATAATTACTGCATCATATTTGTGTCATAAATAAATTAAATTATATATCGTCTAAAAATTACAAATAAAATATAATTATGTAGTAAATCTTTTTATCTTTCTAATGAATATTTATAGTCGATTTTATCTTATGTATAACCCTATATTAAAAATGATTTACTTATTAAACTTTGATTTTAACTATTTTAACCCTTCTTTAAATAAATTAATAATAAATGTCCTAATCTAATCCAAGTGGGCCTAAATGGTCATATTGTATTCCTAAGGTTGTTTTTGGTCTAATTACACTTGTCCAATAGAATTAGGACATGTTTTAGGGTAATAATAATATCATTTTTACCCTTAATTACCCTATTTACTTTTAACCGTGGTAAAAAAAAGTAAAAAGTTACTATTCACTAAAAAATTATTTTCATCTCATTGAACCACATTTTACTTACTAACATCAACCGTGTCTCTCGGATTTTCGAAATTCCACTCACAGAAGCGGTAAAATTAAGTTTTATGAAAAATTCAGTTTTTTAACTACCACTTAGTGGTTTCACTATTCATCAAAAATTGAAAGTTTTCAGAAAAATACCAAAATTTCACCCTAGGCTAATTTCGATATTCCGAATCCAAAAATGAAGTCCATTTTGAAAAATAAAATTTATAAAATTTCAAAAGGTTGTTATTACTATTCATAACGGGTAGTTTTAATAATATTTTAATAGCATATCATTGTTTAGTGAAACTCGGTATTGCGTACGACGCAAGCTATCGAGGAAGACCGCGGTTGCGTGTAAAGTAAGCCAAGATAGTGTTGTGTGTAGTGAAAGATTCATTTGATAACATAAAAACAAAATATTTCACATAAAAGTCTCGGGTGTTACATTCTACCCCCCTTAAAATGATTTTCGCCCTCGAAATTCGTCACTTTGTAACAAACAGATGAGGATACCTCTCCCTCATCATATCCTCAATCTCCCATGTAGCTTCTTCAAATTGTTAGTTCCTCCATAAAACTTTCACCAAGAGAGTGGTCTTGTTTCGTAGGACTTTTTCGCTATGATCCAGAATCTCTATCAGTTGTTCTTCATAAGAAAGATCATGCTCCAGCGGTACAACTTCTGAGCTAAGTACATGTGAAGGATCAGGTATGTACTTTCTCAGGAGAGATACATGGAAAACATCGTGAACTTGAGAGAGATTCGGTGGAATCACCAATCGGTAAGCTACCTTCCCAACACGATCCAGTATTTCGAAAGGACTGATATATCTAGGGCTCAACTTCCCCTTTTTTTAAAATCCCATGACTCTCTTCCAGGGAGATATTCGTAAGAACACTTTATCACCCACTTCAAACTCTAGGTCTTTTCTTCAGTTGTCGGCATAACTTTTCTGTCGACTCTGAGCTGGTCTTATGTGTTGTTGAATAGATCTGACCTTTTTTGCCATTTCATCAACGAGATCAGGTCCTAATAGCTTTCTTTCCCCAACTTCATCCCAGCAAGTTGGAGTCCTGCATTTCTTTCCATAGAGAGCTTCATAAGGAGCCATCTGAATACTGGAGTGAAAGCTATTATTATAAGAAAATTCTACCAAATGTAGGTGTTGATCCCAACCACCTTTGAAATCCATAGAGCAAGGTCTCAATATATCTTCTAGAGTTTGAATTGTTCTCTCAGACTGACCGTCTGTCTGAGGATGATAAGCAGTGCTGAAACTCAACTCTGTATCCAGAGTATGCTGAAGACTTCGCCAGAACTTCGAGGTAAATCTCGGATCCCGATCAGATATAATATAAAGTGGTACTCCATGCAATCTTACCACTTCCTTTACATATATCCTGGCAAGCTGATCCAGAGAGAAATCCTCTCTAATAGCAATGAAGTGTGCAGACTTTGTAAGATGATCAACTATGACCCAGATAGCATTATTGCCATTGGATGTTGTAGGAAGTCCTGTGACAAATTCCATAGTGATGTTTTCCCATTTCCATTCGGGTATGGGTAATGGTTGTAACATCCCCTTAGACTTCTATCTCTCAGCTTTAACTTGCTGACAAACCAAGCATCGAGAGACATATTCAGCAACATCTCTTTTCATGCCATCCCACCAGAAGTACTCTTTCAGGTCCCTATACATCTTCATGCTTCCAGGATGAATAGAGAATGAAGAAATATGAGCCTCATCCAGCAGCTCCTTCTTTAATTCCGGGATGGGAGGAACACAAACCCGATTCCTGAACTTTATTATCCCATCACAATCAAGGTTGAATTCAGGAACATTTCTCACCTTCTTTTGTAACTCGACATCTTCTTTCTGTGACTCTTTAATCTTCACATGTATAGATGGTTGAACATTCATTTGAGAAAGATAAGATTTTCCCCCTTCCATTATAATTCCAAGATCTATCCTTTGTAAATCCCTAAATATTGGATCTTTTGTGATCCTCATCATGGATAAACTGGCATGGTCTTGTCGACTTAATGCATCTGCCACCTTGTTTGCTTTCCCAGGGTGGTAATGGATTGAGCAGTCATAATCCTTAATCAACTCCAACCATCTTCTTTGACGCATATTCAGCTCCTTTTGTGTGAAAATATACTTTAAAATTTTATGATTAGTATAAATATCACACCTTTCACCATAAAGATAATGCCACCAAATCTTTAATTCAAAGATTACCGCAGCTAACTCCAAATCATGAGTTGGGTAATTTTTCTCATGGATTTTAAACTGTCGTGAGGCATAAGCTATCACCATATCATTTTGCATAATAACACACCTCAATCCCTTCTTGGATGCATCACTGTAGATCACAAACCTTTCTCCACTACAAGGAAGTGTGAGCACAGGTGCACTGGATAACCTTCTTTTCAACTCCTTGAAATTCTCTTCACATTCCCCCGTCCAGACAAACTTAACTCCTTTCCGAGTCAACTTGGTGAGTGGATTAGATAATCGTGAAAAATCTTTCACAAAACGTCGATAATATCCATCCAAACCAAGAAAACTTCGGATCTCAGTTACTGTTTTTGGTCTCGACCATCTTTCGATAACCTCTGTTTTTGCTAGATCCACAGATATCCCCTCTTTTGAGGTTATGTGACCCAAAAATGAAACTTTTTGAAGCCAAAATTCACACTTGGTAAATTTGGCATAAAGCTTCTCCTTTCCCAGGGTCTTCAATATAATCCTCAAGTGATCTTCATGTTCTTCCTTGATCTTTGAATATACAAGAATATCGTCTATAAAGACTACCAAAAATTGATCAAGATAGTCTCTAAAGACTCTATTCATCAGATCTATGAAGATAGCAGGGGAATTAGTAGGACCAAATGGCATCACTATAAATTCATAGTGTCCATACCTTGTACGGAAAGCCTTATTTTGTATATCCTCCCTTTTAACCCTTAATTTATGATACCCTGAATGAAGAACAATCTTGGAAAAGTATTGAGCTCCTCTTAGTTGGTCAAATAAGTCATCAATGTGTGGGAGAGGATATTTGTTCTTGATAGTGATCTTGTTAAGTTCTTGATAATCAATGCAGAGTCTCATTGATCCATCTTTCTTCTTAACAAACAGAACAGGTGCTCCCCAAGGTGACGCACTAGGGCGTATGAACCCCTTATCAAGATTCTTTTGGAGTTGCTTCTTCAATTCATGCAACTCAATTGGGTACATTATATAAGGTGTCTTTGAAATAGGCAAAGCACCCGGTACGAGTTCTATTGAAAACTCAACTTCACGATTTGGTAGAAGACCCGGTAATTCTTCCGGAAAGACATCATCAAAATACCGTACAATGGGCATATTCTTAATCATGAGTTTCTCACCAACCATTTGAGATAAATAACCTTCATTTAGTGGAATCAAGACCCATAAGGTAGAAGGAATTTCCACTGGAAGGTTATGTTCATCCTTGCATTGATAGACGATCATATATTGATCTGGAATATGAAATGTGACTTCCCTTATTTGGAAATTGATATGAGCTCCATATAAAGAAAGTCAATCCATGCCAAGAATCACATCAAATTCCACTGTAGGAAGGATCACAAGATTTGCAGAAAGCACTTTCCCACAAACTTCGATCGGAGAAGATTTATAAACTTTTGATGTGACTGTTGTGCCATTAGGTGTTGTCACAGCTAACTCAACATCTAATTGTTGAGGTAATATAGTGATACCCTTAGAAAATTCTTCAGAAATAAAAGAGTGGGTGGATCCAGAATCCAATAAAACATTTTCTACTTTAGAGTGGATGGTAAATATACCTTTCACCACATCGTTATCGTACTCCACATCGCTGATAGAAATTGCATGTGACTTTCCTTTGTCTTTAGCCTTAAGAGTTTGTTAACGTCGACCATCATCATCAACCCTTGGATTAGGGAATTTATTGGCATAATCTCCCATCTCCTTGCACTTGAAACATTGAAGTGTAGTAGGTTCATTCTGTGTGTCCCTTCCTTTTTTGCATCATTAGACATCTTCTTCCCATCATTGTGGCATTCAAATGCTCGATGACCTTCCTTTCCACATTTGAAACATTTAATTGTCCCTTTAAGACAACTCCCTCCATGTTTCTTTCCACACTTTGAGCATAAGGGAAAGCTCATCTTCTTTTCAGTGTGCTCTTTAGATTTTCCTTTGAATTCCATTTTCCTCTTCTTATCAAACCCATATGACTGATGGGTTACTCCAATCTCCATATCGACTTTGAGAGCACATCGAATGATTTCCTCATATCTATTAAAGTCCCTTATGGCTAACGCCCTTCGAAGACTTGATTTTAAGCCACTAAAGAATCGATCGATCTTACTCTCAGGTTGGATAATAATACCAGAAGCGTACCTTGCAAGTCTTTTAAAATTTGCTTCATAGGTACCAACAGATTCATCATCCTTTTGCTTCAGTTCAAGAAACTCTTTCTCCATCTTTGTTTGGAGAATACGAGGGAAGTACTTATTGAAAAATAAGGTCTTGAACTCGTCCTATTCCATGGACTCAATTTCATCCCTTTGCCTCATATTCTTAATAAGATTCCACCATTGATCAGAATCTCCTTCCAAATGATACACTGCTAGGATGACTTTATCATGTTCAGAACATTGAAGAACTGAAAATATCTTTTCAGTAGTACTAATCCATTGTTCAGCAATTAATGGATCAGTAGACCCGCTGAATGAAGGTGGACGCTGCCTCATGAAGGATTCAACAGAATGTTGCTCCTTCCTTTGCTCATTTGGAAGTCCAGCATGATTCATAGCTTGAGAAAGTTGTGTGAGCATGGCTACAAGATTTTTCATTCCAGCTCCCATAACTTTTGGTTGCTCAGGGGGACAATCATTGCATTGCCCGTCGCATTCTACATTAACACGGTTCCTTCGGGTTCCATCCATTGACTAAAACCAAGAAGAATAGTGTGAGAAACACTAATTATAATAGGAAAAACACATAATCAAGAATAAAATTTCACACTTAAGGTCTTATCCTAGGTTATTCATGGCCATTTATAAAACACTAAGATTGTGTTCTATTCTTAGACTTATCCTTAGGGTTCTTACTAAGGCTTTCACATCCTAGTTTCCAAAGGTTGACTATACCTTTCCTCTGATACCATCTATAAAGACCCATACTTTACATACATTGTTAATACTTCAAAATTGAAGCGTTCTTATTACAACATATAACAAAACCACGAAAGGACCGTATAGGTATAGTGTCTTTAGAAACTGGAAAACATAAACAACTGGTTCATAAAGCGTCTACACTGTCTCCCATTTATTTCATCATATCTATAGTCCCTTTTGGAATATCTTACTTAATAACCTTCTTCCTGACCTGGGGAAAGAAAACATAGAAAAGGGTGAGCTCAAATGCTCAGTAAGGGTAAACAAAAGAAATATCAATCACATCATATTCATAAGAACATAACTTTTGGAAATCTTAACCTGCAAAAGAGAGCATAATTTCATAACATGGGATAAATCATAGTAGTGAAATGGAATCTCAATAATCATAAAATAAAACATGAAACTTTGTGCCATACAAACATAATCATAAAAAACATTTCTTATTAGTCAAGACTCATTTCCAAGACTATCTTTGTGGACAAAGTCCATTTCTGAACTGAGTTCACTCCTCGTTTCAGTACTGTTTCACTGAACCGGTATAACCTACCGTTCCAGCCATTCCTATCTCATGAGATATAAAATCTTTACCCAATTCATTGGAGGGACATATAGGTCCCACCCATCTCATAATGATACCATTCTTATGTGTGCCACAAAATCATAAATCATACATCATTGCATAACCCATGTAGTAAAAATGGGATTCTTAAACAACATGACATCATAAAACAATTCATATAAGATAAAGGAATTCATAAAAATATTTCCATCACAACATAATCAAATACATGTAATAATAGGGATAGAAACAGAACCTCATATTATCTTAGATGTAAAATAATTTTGATGAAACACTTGAACTCCATTCTTGAGTAAAATATCCTTTCTACTTCAAAAACACTTTTCCTTTCTTAACATGTCATACAATTCTAAACTAAAAGAATTTGATTAAAAATAAACTTGAAAACTTGTAAAGTAATCTTCTTGGAAATAATGTTTTAAAAATCCATTCATGCCGTATAAGTTAAAAAAACATTCTTCTGGTACTTTTTTCGGAAAAGTCAAAAAGTACCTCGTACGAAAAACGACAAAAGATTCCTTTCATATCTTTTAATAAAAACTCACCAAAGGGTAAAATTGAATATAAACTATTGTATAAGGATATGAATATTAAATATTGAGGAAACATTGATGTGGATGATAAAATACACCCCAGTAAATTCCTAATTATAAACAATCTCGGATAAAAATAAGCTTGTGATATTTCCCTTACCTTAGGTCCAATTTGCTTCGTAAGTGTCCGAACCTCCTGTATAATGATTTAAATAATGCTATTGACTTATTCCAGAATCATACGTATTGTTATGATATCATATGTGGTCATATTCTTAGCTTCTTATTAGTAATATTTCATTACTACTTGTTATTCGTGTGTTTATTACTTTTTGTTCTTATGCGTGTTTTGTCGAATAAATTCTTATTCTTCTCTTTAGGTTATAGATACCTCATTTCCAGAATGGTATTAGTTTAATATATATCATATTCATTCATTAAATTCATTTATATAATCATTATGAAATGAAGATCATCTAGAACGAGTCGCATCACATCGTGGAGCCGGTATTCCGTACGTACGCACGAGTGATGATATCGTTCCTATGATCGTGGAATTGTATTGGAGTGTATGTATACTATTTAAGAATCAATATCACTTTATAATAGTCATATATAGTCATTATTTACACCATTATACCCATCCAAGTAAGGTGGTGGTGGAAAATAGATTACACCACGGCGTGGAGACGGTATTCCGTACGTACACACGCGCGGTGATTTATTTTTCCGTAGGATGGATAGATGGTAAAATAGGGTTGTTTCATACTTATAATAACATATCATTATATGAGTGATACTGATGTTATTACTTCATAATTAAACAACTAAATAAGAAGAAGTGGAAGAAGAAATAAAGATGAAAGAATCGGTAACGGACATTACCTCTTCTTTGAAGTGCTTCTTTGAGACCTCCTTTTAGGGCACTAAAATAGGTCTTTGAAGAAGACCAGAACCTCTAGGATGTTTCTAGGGAAGTGGATAGGATAAATTGGCAGGGTTTGGCCGAGCTTGAAGGCTCAAAGTGGTGTGAGGAAGAGGGGGAGGAGGTTCCCTTTTATAAGGGAGGAGAGGGGCACCTTTGGAATAACTAAAACTATTATTTTATTATAAAGTCAAATTCGGTTTCAAATATCTCCAAATTGATTTATTTATAAGATAAGGTGGGTATGGGTCTAAATCCTCTCATCCAATATAATTTAGACAAGTTTATGTTCCTATTTTAACCTTATCATTTAGATTTAACATTAAGTTAAATAATTTTACTTTTACCGTGTCTTCTTGTGTTCTTATACTATAAGGTTAATAAACTTACTATAAGCAGCCAAACGAACCCCAAGTTGTTTATTATTAATATATATAACCTTATCTAAGTCATTTGGCCGAACCTTATATTTTTAGGAATAAAATAACAATTACTAATATAATATTTGTTTTAAAAACTATTTTATGTCAATTTTGACACTATTTAGTAATTGACTTTTGTGACAATCATAACAGAATGATTAGTTCAAAAAAAGTTAATTAAATCAATACTAACATGTCATATTAACCTATAAAATTATTTTAATTCATAAAAAGTCTCAAATTACATTTATTTGGGTATTTATAACATCAATTATGTCAATATTTCATTAATAAGATAATTACTGCATCATATTTGTGTCATAAATAAATTAAATTATATATCATATAAAAATTACAAATAAAATATCATTATGTAGGAAATCTTTTTATCTTTATAATGAATATTTATAGTCGATTTTATCTTATGTATAACCCTATATTAAAAATGATTTACTTATTAAACTTTGATTTTAACTATTTTAACCCTTCTTTAAATAAATTAATAATAAATGTCCTAATCTAATCCAAGTGGGACTAAATAGTCCTATTTTATTCCTAAGGTTTTTTTTGGTCGAATTACACTTGTCCAATAGAATTAGGACATGTGTTAGGGTAATAATAATATCATTTTTACCCTTAATTACCCTATTTACTTTTAACCGTGGTAAAAAAAAGTAAAAAGTTACTATTCACCAAAAAATTATTTTCATTTCATTGAACCACATTTTACTTACTGACATCAACCGTGTCTCTCAGATTTTCGAAATTCCACTCACAAAAGCGGTAAAATTAAGTTTTATGAAAAATTCAGTTTTTTAACTACCACTTAGTGGTTTCACTATTCATCAAAAATTGAAAGTTTTCAGAAAAATACCAAAATTTCACCCTAGGCTAATTTCGATATTCCGAATCCAAAAATGAAGTCCATTTGGAAAAATAAAATTTATAAAATTTCAAAAAGTGGTTATTACTATTCATAATGGCTAGTTTTAATAATATTTTAATAGCATATCATTGTTTAGTGAAACTCGGTATTGCGTACGACGCAAGCTATCGAGGAAGGCCGCGGTTGCGTGTAAACCAAGCCAAGATAGTGTTGTGTGTAGTGAAAGATTCCTTTGATAACATAAAAACAAAATATTTCACATAAAAGTCTCGGGTGTTACAATTATTTCTTTTTTACACGGAATACTATCATAAATCAGCCTTCAAAACCCTGAATAGAATGTACCTGAAATAATGGAAAAAAAATATTGAAAACAGCAAGGTGGAAAATGTTGTAAGTAGATTATTTAAGGTATTACAAACATGATTTTAGTTATTTAATAAATTAATAACACAATTCCAACAATTATAAAGGAGGTTCAAACAAATTTGAACGAATTAGAACCTGAGGTAATGGATATAATAACTCAATTTCCATTAAATGAGTTAAACATATATATCATTGGTTATGTTTTAAAATAATATGTGTAAATGAACTCTGATTTATTTAAAATATATATCCACTTATATTATGTTGGTTTATATTTGTCACACATAATAATGTCATTTATTTTTCCTCACTCTAAAGATATGATATTTGTAATGGAAAAGGACAACACTTCTTCCAAAACAATCCCGATGGCGGAACCCTAATGGAGATGCCTGATGCATCGGCCCCTCCCTCCCCTCAGGAGGGAGGGGGGATATGTTTGAAGCTTCATCCCCTTTACCAACCCTGATCTCCTTCCCCCATTCCCGTCGATTTCTCTATGCCCTAAGGTGCCTGGCCTTTTCAAGGGTGCGCCCCAGATCTCGATTTCTGAAACGGAATTCAACGCCACTTCATATCTCTACAAGACAACATTGGTGGCTTGTTTTAGGGGTCTTCATCCATCTTTTGATGCCTTTGACAGATTCTTGTTTGATTCATGGGGACTCCAAGATCGTGCGGTGGTGGGTCTGCTTGACCGACGCCATCTGATGATTCGCTTTTCTTCAGAAGTCGATCTTAATTCTGCTTGTTCCAGCGCTCCTCGAGCTCTCAATGGATGCAGTTTTTTCCTATTTCGATGGTCCTTCCAGTTCAACATGAATCGGGATGAGCCGATGGTGGTGGTTTGGGTACGTTTTCCAGATTTATCGCTCCCTTTTCAGAATCCTTCGATTTTAAGCATGTTAGGGAACTTGGTAGGTAGATATTTGTGTTCTGATAGCAGGACTTCTGCGGTGTGTCATCCTATTTCCCCAAACATTTGTGTTGAGGCTAATATTTCCAAGACTCCTATAGACTGGATTTGGATTGCAGTTGGAGAGGAATTCAGATGGAAGCAACGGGTGGTGTTTGAGTTTTGGCCAGCGTACTGTTCAGGATGCCATCGGTTTGGTCATTTGGTTCTTGGATGCCATCATGGACAAAGGGTTGGGAAAATGGTGGTCTCCCATACAGAAGGGTCTCAGGTGCTGGTCATTCTATCTAGGATCCAGTAGCCTCGGGATACTGGTAGGCGTGGGACTATTCCTACGGTGATGGAATGCGAGGAGCCAGTAGCTGAGTCAAGGGATCAACTCCAGCAGTGGGTTCCTATGACTTCTTCAGTGGTAGTCAAGCATGTGGTTAACAAGGAGGTGGAGCCTCGGGTTTCTGATGTTTTTGCCCAGTTATATAGTGATTTGGGTTTGAATAGAGAAGCGGTGGAGGGTCCCTTGGCTGTGGTTAGGGGGATCTCACAGCTTTACCCGTTGAGGAAGGGGTGGTGAGCTTGTCTGGGAGTGGAGTTCTCGTTCCCGAAGACTCCCATGCCCGAGGATGGGAGGAGTCCAACAAGAACTTACATTTTATGGGTTGTGGGTATGAGAAAGATGAGGCATCAGACACGGTACAAGGAAACCCCTTGGGGAATGCAGAAGAACCCCTTTGCGAACAGGGGAGGGAAAGAGGTACAATTGTCCTAGGGTCCTTAGACCCAAACACCTTCGGTGCCATCAAGGTAGGGAAGATGGGGAAGGATTGCGGGCCAGAGAAGAAGGCTTGTATGGGTGTAAGACAGAGGCCCTCCAAAGAAGGTCTGGGGGTGGAATTTAAAAACCAATTTGAAGGTTTTGAACCGCAAGAAGAGTCACATGTGGAAGATGATTCAGGCGATGATGGTCTTAGCCTTTCCCCAATGGACAGTTTGGACTGTTTCCATGGGAAAAGTCCCCACAACCCTAGAAGGAAGAAAGGGAGTAAAGGAAAGAGGGACTCAAGAAAATGCTTTGTGGTCCAGGGGAAAAACCCAAGGGGCGCAAATATTATTCTCATTTTCCAAAACCGATGGAAACCAGGTCCGCCAAGAAAGGTGGAAGTAAGGGGGACGAAGGCCTTCAAGTTGGGGATAGTGGTGATCCCAGCAGAGATCCAAGAGTGATGGAAGAAGATTTAGGGGAGTGTTTGAAGCTCATTATACACTCCAAGGAAGAAATTCCTGGGAAAGACCTTAGACCCAATGCCTCTAATGAGGATATTTTAAGAATTTATGAAAGAAGTGTGAAGGTTGAGATCAATGACGAGCAAGGAGAGTGGATTGACATGCAAGATCGAATCATTTCCTGGGGTTTCAACCAAGGAAAAATCACCATGGAAGAATTCATTCAGACAATGGACAGAATGATCTCTCATCTTGAAGTCCTTATCAGGTAGGATCTAGACACTCAGGTTAGTACCCTGCACTGGGAATTATATAGTGTCTAACCTGAATCATCTTAGTCTTGTGTTTAATAATTTTGTGAGCTCCTTCAGGACATAGTGATCTATGTTTTGTGAACAATGGTTTCCCACTTTTCCTTAAAGTGGATTTTTAATAAAAAAAATTAAATTTGGATGGATATTTGTAATGTTTAATTTTCTAATATCATTATTATTCGAGATTTTTTATACATAAGTGTTTATTGGGAAATATTTTTCATCCATGTCCATGTTTTAAAAAAAATAATTTCAAAAGGAATGTTTTTATGGTTTTTTGTAAGGAATCTTTAAATAAAACATTTTTTTAAATTTATAAAAGATTTATTCTTCAAAAACATTCTCATTCATGACCATGTTTTTAAAATGGTTTTTATGGATTTATTTATAAGGACATGAATGTCTTAAAATTTTAATTTTTGAATTTCTCAGAAACGTATCATAGTGTTATGGGAAAATTTGATTCAAAATTATATTTTTAAATGTATTCTTTTATAAATGTTCCATTTTGGAATAAATGATTTCAAAGTAAAAAATGTATTTTATTAATAAATTTTAATGAATTTTATTAGTGTATTTTCATATATGTCAAAATCTTGTATTGGATCGTATATTTAATTGGGAATAATATTTTATGATATAATCTAATATTTTTTTCACTAGTTTATGATTTGATTAACTGTGGATGTGTTATAATGATAAAATTCACTATATAACTCTAAATGGTTAGTGATTTTTTTTATGATTGTGGAACATTATTTACATTTCATATATTAGTTTCAATATTAATGTATATAATGATTATGTTTCACTCTATTCATATGAGGGATGCATTGTAATTAACAAGAGTTGGGTGGGGCCCACTATAGCCCCTCGGTGCATCGATATGTATAATGAGACAAAAATAGTTTGGGTTTTTACCCATTTATATATGTTATTAACATGAGGCTGTGATGGTATGGTTATGATCTCCTACATTATGCATTCCCTTCTTATGAAACTACTAATTGATAGTCCATGTGACTGTTAGACTAGTATAATATCCATGGTTATGTTTTATTGTTGAATTATTTATTTATCCTTTATTTCTGCCATATCATCCTCAAGATTATGTTATAATTGAATGTATTCTTTAGTTATTCACCATGACTTATTATTTATGCTTACACTATATTAGTTACCCTTACTGAGCATATGATCTCACCCATGTCCAATGTTTCCTTTCTCCAGGTTATGATGAAGAGAACATTTAATAATCTTTCAAGGATGCAGTTTATTTCATTTTATATTTTATCATATTTTATTTTCTTTTCCTAATGTATTATGGGTATCATGATTGTAATTAGGTCTTCCAAGACTGCTAAACAGATCATTCCATCAGTATTTTATTCCTTTTAATAACACCAATGTAATAAATTAACGTATTATCTCTGAGCATCTAGGGTCGGGGTATGCATATTAATATATCACAAAAGAGATGCATGACCATGTGAAACTTGTTTCCTTAATAAGTGTGGAATGTAATGATGGAAAAAGAAACCCAACCACCAAACCCTAAAGAAAAACATTAAAAAACAAGAATCACATCTTATAGTAAAATAATGGGTAATCCTATATTCAACCATTTCCATCAATATTAGTTTCATCACAGACATCACCATGCATATAACCATGAATCTCATCATTACAAATGAAAACTACAGACACAACTCCAAGACTCCCCAAATTTTTTCATCTACTAACCAGAATCCCACAATCACATTAGAAAACATATAATGTCTTGCGTCTAGAGAAACCAAAAATTAAGAAAACCATAAACAATGTTAATTGGGAATATAGGCCCTAAGAACAATGAATTTAGCATTACATTCCCATAGACACACTAGACCTTAAACATTTATCTTTATCAAATATCTAGTTTTATTCTCACTTGAATACACTAATTTATTTATTACTCATTATAACTATAGTTAACCTAAGGAATTATCTAAAGCAAGGTATAAATATTATTTAAAATTGGTCTCTAAAATAAATTCCATTTTAAAAATTATTGACAATAAAAATTCTCATATAACATTCCTTTTTTATTATCCACATAAAACATTATATATGTTTGTTATTTATCCATTTCTATTAATAAAAGAAATAAAAATTTAAACATTCACCAAAAAAATTTATTTCAATTAAATTATAAATGGTTTTATTAAACATGCCTCTTTATATTTATTTTTCCAAAAAGTAATTACATGATTTATGTTCTCTAACCATTTTCATTAGTTTGATATTCTAAAAATATCAATAACAACATGATAAACGAGGAATAAAAATAAATTTCACACTATCTTGTAAATTAAGTGGAAGTCCAATATCATGGTGGAAAACATGTTATCGCTAACCGTAAATGACTTATTATTTCAATTTGGTTCATTATATATTTATGTTAATTAAACCAAAAAACAAAAAATATAAATAAAGGATACTTTTTATTGAATATATGAATAAAAGGATAAGGAATAAATCTCGTACCCAAAGGCACCAATTTTCTTGGAATGAGAATGGAATGCCAATGCGGATCTCTGATTACAAATCCTATAAGAAAACTACATCCCTCCTATAATGTCAGGCCCAAACCAAACCAAAAACATCAAAAAATCATAACAACAATAATTGAGAGAAACCTCTATATAATGGAAATAATAAATGGTATAAAACAATACCTATAAATGAAGAAAGAAAAAGAAATGTAAGAATAAATCAAATTATATAACCAAAGATCAAACACATGTATCTGATGACTAAACCCAATTGAATGGATTACAAAATTTCTAGAGATAATAACTAAAACCACTTTATATTGGGAGAGAAACCTATAGAGTTTTTCTTGGACTGACTCCTTGTAGGTTTATATGTTTTCTTCTTATATGATTTTCATGACATGCAATGGTCATTCACGTCATGAAAATTCCACATTTTATATCCCACCAAAAAATTCATCACCTCAAACCATTCAAACTCAAATTAATTCATGTCATGATTCTCAAGTTTACGACATGAGGTTTTCATGGCCAAAATCACTAGGTGAAAACCCATTTCCATTGACGTCACGATTCATGTGAAAATCATGAATGGTCCTTATAAATATACATCACCCATGACATATATTAATCTCATTCCACAAACCAAACTTCCATATATTCCATGAACCACACTTTAACAAAATAAACAAACTTACACATCATGAATTATTCCTGATTCGAGATCACAACTCATAAAAAATATTGAATAAATTTTTCACCTCTATAAGTGCCTCTAGCTTTAGAATCATGAAAATGAATGAGTTAAAAGGATTCAAGACCATACATTAGGTACCTTTAAATCAATTAAGATCCTCTAAAATCTTAAACCAAATCATAAGAAGAAGTAAGAAATAGATATCATCCAAACTACTACCTTGTGAGATAACCCATAAAAATCTCACCATCATAGGATCCAACAACCTCATTAAAAAGGAAAAACAGAGAAACTACACTAAAATACCATCATATCCTAAGAACATTCATATGAAACATATATCTAAAATATTATAAAGTATAAAAAAACATCCATAAAGAGGAATCCATGTAATAAACTAGATAATGGTTAACAACCACAAATGATAATCAACACAAAATGAAAGAAAAAAAGCATCATGATACTGAGTAGATTTCTATAACTCACATTCACAGGTACACGATTCTATGACACCATTTTACTATAGGAAATAAACCATGGGAATAAAATGTCTAATCAACACATTTTATTTTATTTCCTAGATCTATATAGGATTCTATTTAATGTTATTATCATTTTCAACAACAATATTGGAAAAATTAATGATATGAGAGTCATTATGAAGGCATCGATAGAGTTGTGACACATGGAATACATCATGTATCAAAATAATTTTTGGGGGAAGTGTTATACATTATATCGAAACTCAAATGTAAGATAAAACATCAATTATAATACCAAATGTTTTAGAAATCTTACTCCTACAGCTGATCCTTCACTTCCCTTGATGACGAGTATCCTTTTGGAATAGGTGATCTTCAACACTGAACATTAGGGTTCTCATCCTATGATTATAATAAGAATTAACATGATATTAAACTACATTTAACCTCTCATAAATTACATAAACCATCTCTTTCATACTCTACATTATCCATTTCCTAATAATTATTAAAACTCTAACACCAGTCCATCACAATGGAGAATAGAAATTTCTAATTTACAAATTTCTCAATGGTTTCATACCAATAGCTAAGTGAAAAAATATTATTATAAGTGAAATATTCTAAACCTAGATTACTCAACCAGGAACATCCAAAATCTTTTCCATATGCATAAAATACGTTTTTAATATTCTAGGCAATCCGCTTTGTCTAACCATCCATCTGTTGAGGAAAAGTAGTGTTAAAGAATAATTAATACAAAATGAAATTATAGAGACATCACCAAAACCTATAGAAAAAATAAGGATAAATATCAGATATAAACGTCCTCATGAACCCGTGGAGTCTCACCAAATCCTTTACGTACCACCTCAAAAAAATGTACTCATTGATCACTAAAAAAGGGGGGTGATTTCATCAAAAAAACTTATATTATTAATATATCATCATAACCTTATTGAACTCAATGTAAAATGATATTTAATTACATCTATATGTCATCCAAATTACACTAAGGACTTTTCAATGGTTGGGGAAAATATTTAGGAACATAGATCTTGGAATTCACCTTTTAGAAGGTCAATCATTGAGACAGAAACTCTTCTAATGCATTCTTCGACCCATGTGATAAAAGACTATTTTATTGAATATTTTTTTGATAATAAATGATATAATTTCCCCACATTGTGTTAAATATGTTTAATTAGAAATTATTTGGGATTAGATCATTCATTTGAATATTTGATGAAAATTCCAGTTTTACCCTTTATAGTTCACTGTAGTATTTCGAAGATACATATTTGTATATTTATTATTTGAATTTGAAATTATGTAACAGTGTTCCTAACTTAATTATCTACCACCTTTATTCAGGACACTAGAGCTAAAGAGTGAATTTGGTTGTTGAAAATGGGTCATCAAGTCAAAGTTGGGCTGGACTCGCCAGAATGGAGAAGCTTCTGTATTTCGGACATAACTCCTTCATATGGGACTGGATTAATACCAAATTTGGAGAGGAGATAGAGGACCCATATCCTCACATTTTATCCTTCTAGAAGACCGGCCAATTCACGAGTATTGGTGGTCAAATGGTCGGATCAAGTTTTAATAAAATATTTGGCCGAGATCCCCATTCACACTTGAAACCACTTTGAACCTAGCCTCCCCACCACTCTATAAATTGGTGTTTTTCTCATTTGGTGGGGTTGGGACGTGCTTTGGGAATTTTAGGGAAGAGGATAAGTGGATCCACTCAAATTCTACAACCATTTCAATAAGGGTATCTCTTGAAGCAAGGATCCCTTCGACGAAGGCTTCTTCTTCTCCTTCATGTTGTAATGATTTTGTTTGTGTAATAAACTTCTTTGTTCTTATTTTATTTCTTCTCTTTTATTCTTTTTTGTTTAAATTTATTCTTCTCTTAATATTCCTATTTGGTCTGGAATTATTGTGTAGAAGCTTTATTGGGTTATACCCATTATAAACCTTTGCACATGCAAAATGCTTCTACGATGATTACGCCACCCATGGAAGAGTAGTCTTTTAGTAATCGATCAATCTTCTACCCTCTTCATTTAATTATTTTGAATCAATGAGCTACTGTAATTCACATAATATGATCCATGAATTGTGTTTTTAAATTACAAGAAACTAAGCAAGCAATTGAATAATTAACACAAAAACACGTGAGGTCGGGATTTTGTGTAAATTGTGAGAACGTAATCTTAATCGGTAATATAAGACCACACGGGATAAATTTGATGAGTTCAAATATAATCCATAAACTCAATTAATCCTCATTTCCAGAATGGATATGTGATATAATTAACCACTGACCATAAGCTATCCTTAGAACAACAATCAAAGCAGGGTGCTGCGATTGCGTGTTCCGAAGCTGGCCTATGGTTTAAGTAATTTCATCTTTATGGTTAAGTTAACTCTCGTAGGGTTCGAGGGATAACAAATTAGGGGATCATAATTAAGTGGATATTTATTTAAATGATAATGATTAATAAGTGAATGAAGAGTTAGAGTTAGATCGATTACGCCTTTTAAAATAGATTTCTCAAAAACATCTTCTTATTGTGTCATTTTAATCGAAATTCATTTCAAAACTTAAAACAAAAAAAAATATACAATCTTATTCCAAAAAACTTCTTCTAGATTCATAAACTATAAAAAAAACCCAATCCTTTAAAGTAGTGTTTTTATTTTATTCTCTTTTATTTTATTTTTAGAATACCTTTAATAAGTTGTTAAATTCACTTCCTCCTTTGAGAGACGACCTTGGTCAGCCACTCTGTTGCACCTAAGTACCCCAAAATCACATTAATCATTTGAGGGCACCCACGACAGCGCGCTTTCAAATTGGCGTCGTTTACAGGGAGGCAAGTAATTTATTAAACCATTTAGAGGTATTTATTTTATTTTTCATTTTATTACTTTCTTCACCTCTCTCTTTCATCTTTACCCTTTCTCAAGTTTTCATTTTTTCATCCTCTTCTTTTCTTTTTGTACCATCAACTCAAACTTCTCATTTTTATTTTACTATGGTCCACTTTATTTATTTTCATTTTTATTTGATTTATGACATGAACTAATCCTGAAGATCTCTTAGATCTTTACCCTGAGATTGAACATAGTCTTAGGGCTCGAATCAGACATTCTCAGTCTACGAGAAGTTTCAATATTAAACCAGTTGGTGAATTCCTCTCTTCTGGAAACATAGAAATTGGAAGAAATTCAAATTCAAACATAAAAGAGGAACCAATGTCTGTAAATAATGGAAATAAACTTAATAGAACCATTCGAGAATTGGCTGCACTTGATATTAACTATCAACCAAATTGTATTGCATACCCAAATCTCGAATTGGACTTTGAACTAAAATCTGGGTTAATTCACTTACTTCCAAAGTTTCATGGCCTCTCTGGTGAGGATCCCAATAAACATTTTAAAGAATTTAATGTGGTTTGCTCAACCTTGAAACCAAGAAATTTATCTGAAGACCAAATCAAATTAAGAGCATTCCCATTCTCACTTGATGGAGCTGCGAAAGATTGGATGTATTATTTACAACCCAAAGATGTAACTTGTTGGAACAATTTGAAACGTCTTTTCTTGCAGAGATTTTTTCTAGCATCAAGGACAGCATCCATTCGTAAAGAGATCTAGGGGATCAAGCAAGAACAAGGGGAGTCAATGTATGAGTATTGGGAGAGATTCAAGAAGTTGTATGCAAGCTATCCGCATCACCAAATCAGTGAGCAACTCCTCATCAAATACTTCTACGAAGGACTCACACCCATGGAGAGGAGCATGGTTGATGATGCAGCTGGAGGAGCATTAGTGGAAAAGACACCAGTAGCTTCACATGCGTTGATCGACAAGATGGCCCAAAACTCCCAACAATTTGGTGATATAGGTACACCACATGTCAGGGGAGTACATCAGGTAAGTCCTTATACTCTTGAAAGTCATTTGATTGATACTAAGTTGGAAGAATTGGCCACTATGGTGAGGCAAATCGCTTTGGAAAAAAATACATATCTACCCCCTCCTTCAAGGTCTTGTGGAATTTGCACTGAGACAAGCCACCCAACTGACTGTTTCCCACAACTACAAGAGACAGAGGATTGCGCAGCAGTATTCCTAGGGAGACCATTTCAGCAGAAACAACAACCATATCCCCAAAAGAAGTTTGATCCAGTATACAACCAAGGGTGGAAAGATCAGTCAGACATGAGGTATGGCTCTGGACAACAACAAAGGCCCCCTTTTCAACAAAACTTCCAGCAGCCTCCGCCTTACCAGCAGGGTTTCCAACAACCCCAAAGGAGATTTGAAGCTCAAACATCAACAAGACAACAACAAGGGAATCCCCCACCTAAGGTGGATTCTAACACTGATGATCTTTTGAAGCAAATTGTTCTTAATCAACAAAATGAATTGAAGAGTCAAGGTTCGGAGTTGAGGGAGTTGAAGACTCAAATGAGCCAGATTGCCACCGCCCTCCATGAACTTGTGAGTAAGAATTCTGGAAATCTACCTTCCCAACCCACTCCAAATCCAAAGGGGAATGTCAGTGCCATCACATTGAGATGTGGGAAGCAAATGAACGATACATCTATACCTACCATTCCACCGGGATTCACCTCGACTCCGGAGAAGCCTCATTCCAAACCAACTGATGAGCAATCCAAGGAGAAAGATAAAGGTAAGAAAAATATTGATGATGTTCCTCCTAAACCCCTTCCTTTTCCCAAAAGGGTTGTTCAAACCAAGAAGATAGCTGAAGAAGCAATGAAAAAGGTGGTTTTGGACACATTCAAGTGTGTGAAGATCAACATTCCTCTACTTGAAGCCATTAAGCAAATTCCAAGGTATGAAAAATTCTTAAAAGAACTTTGTACCAATCGAAGAGGGATCAAGGGAAATTAGAGGATCAACCTTGGAAGGAATGTCTCAGCACTCATTACACCAAATCTAGCAATTCCAAAAAAGTGCAAGGATTCCGAGACATTCACCATCCCATGTACCATACGAGAGTTGCACTTCTCTTATGCTCTTTGTGATTTAGGAGCTTCAATAAATGTGATTCCTCACTCTGTATTCTCTTCTTTACAGGTTGGTGAGTTGAAGCCAACAAGAGTAGTGGTGTAATTGGCGAATAGAGCTATGGCATGTCCAATGAGAGTCCTTGAGGATGTACTTGTCCGGGTAAGAGACATGATCTTTCCAGCAGACTTCTATGTGCTTAACATAGAGGATGATCAGGTAAGTTCTCATGCCCCCATTATCTTAGGTAGGCCCTTCCTCAAAACTACAAAAACTATCATAAATGTCAATTAGGGTACACTTTCCATGGAATTTGGAGATGAAGTTGTGATATTTAATGTTATGGATTCCATGAAGTACCCCTCAGAGGACCATTCTGCTTTTGTTATCTCCCATTTTGAACCACCAAGTAAAAACACCGTGGAATTTGATTGTCCTATGCTTAGGAAGATTATGAGTATTGGTTCTAGTTTGATGTCTAAGAGTACTTCTACACCCGTTTTTAAGGAACAAGACTCTCTAAGATTTGATTTTGAAATGGAATCATATTCTGATTTTGATCATCTGATCTCTGATTATGACATGGATATTGAGTATGTTGATGGATTTGGTGCTTTATTCTCTGATTGTGATGATTTTTATTCTGATACTGATGTTCATTGTGCAGATATGTCTGTTGCATCAATTTCTCCATCCATACATCACCCCCCTACATTGGAACTCAATCTATTGCCCCCAAATCTTAAATATGCATACTTGCTGAGTGGTGATAGATTACCTGTTATCATTTCTAACAATCTCTCTTTTGAACATAAAGAAAAACTTTTGAATATATTGAGAGATAACATTAGGGCAATTGGTTGGACATTGGAAGACATATCAGGTATTAGCCCCTCCATTTGCATGCATAGGATTCTCTTGGAGGATGGGGCTTAACCGGTGAGGCAACCACAAAGGAGACTCAATCCAACACTTTTGGAGGTTGTTAAAAAAGAAGTTGCAAAATTGCTCGAGGCAGGTATAATCTATCCTATTTCAGATTCTCAGTGGGTAAGTCCAATTCAGGTTGTGCCTAAGAAAACTGGTTTCACTGTTTTAAAAAATGAAAATGATGAGTTAGTTCCTGTGAGAGTTCAAAACAGTTGGAAAGTGTTTATTGATTATAGGAAACTAAATCAATACACTCATAAGGACCATTTCCCACTTCCATTCATTGACCAGATGCTTGAGAGACTTGTAGGTAGGACGTATTATTGCTTCTTGGATGGTTTCTCTGTCTATTTTCAGGTTCCCATTGCAGCAGAGGACTAGGAGAAGAAGACATTCACCTGCCCATTCGGTACCTTTTCTTATAAAAGGATGCCATTTGGACTTTTCAATGCCCCAGGTACCTTCCAGAGATGCATGGTGAGTATTTTCTTAGGTTTCATTGAGACCTGCATGGAGGTATTTATGGATGATTTTACAGTTTATGGATCGTCATTTGATTAATGTCTCTCTAGTTTGGGTGATGTGTTGCATCATTGTATTGAGAATAATTTGATCTTAAATTTTGAAAAATGTCATTTCATGGTCTAAAAGGGAATTTTCTTAGGTCATATAGTCTCACAACGTGGCATTTAAGTTGATAAATCTAAGGTAGACATTATTTCATCCCTCCCATATCCTACATGTGTACGTGAGGTTCTATCATTCCTTGGACATGCTGGATTTTATCGACGCTTCATCAGAGATTTTAGTAAGATATCTCTACCCTTATCTCGATTACTTCAAAAAGATATTGACTTCAATTTTGATGATTCATGCAGGGTATCATTTGAAGAGCTAAAGAAGTGTCTGACCACTCCACCGATCATACAGCCCCTGCGGTGGGACCTTCCTTTTGAGCTTATGTGTGACGCCTCCAACTTCGCGGTTGGAGTTGTTTATCTCAGAGGGTGGACGGACGTTCACATGTGATCGCCTATGCATCGAGGACACTGGATTCCGCCCAATCAAACTACACTACCACGGAAAAGGATTTTCTTGCAGTCATATTTTATTTAGATAAATTCCATTCATATTTATTGGGCTCTAAAGTAGTTGTTTTTTCTGACCATTCATCTTTGAGGTACCTCCTAAAGAAGCCAGATGCAAATCCCAGGATGATTTGATGGATGCTCCTTCTTTAGGAATTTGATATTGAGATAAAGGACAAGAAGGGTTCAGAGAATTTGGTGGCAGACCACATGAGTAGGCTTACTAACACACTAGAGGATGACACCTTGGACCAAGTACCACTTCGGGACACTTTCCCCGATGAGAATCTTTATTCCATCTCAGGTACGCATCCTTGGTATGCAGATTTAGTTAACTACCTTGTTGCCTCTGAAATCCCTACAAACTTAAAGAAACATCAAGTCCAAAAATTAAATAGTGAGTCAAGATTTTATGTTTGGGATGATCCATACTTATGGCGCATGTTTAGGGACCAAGTTATTAGGAGGTGTGTTCCTGATCATGAGTTTGAGTCTGTTTTGCAATTCTGTCATACACTTGCATGTGGTGGACACTTTGGACCCCAACGGACAGCTGGGAAGGTTTTGGACTCTGGATTATATTGTCCTAGCTTATTCCATGATTCTCATGTGTTTTGTAAGTCATGCTCTCGTTGCCAACACACTGGGAACATTTCTAGGAGACATGAGATGCCCCAACAACCCATATTATTTTGTGAGATTTTTGATGTATGGGGTATTGATTTTATGGGTCCTTTTCCTAGTTCCTTTGGTTTTTTGTACATTTTTGTTGCTTTTGATTATGTGAGTAAATGGGTGGAGGCTAAGGCCACTAGGACTGATGATTCTCATGTTGTTGTGGACTTTGTCAAAGCACAGATTTTTTACAGGTTTGAAGTACCAAAGGCCATCATCAGTGACCAAAGGACATACTTTTGCAATATGAATTTTTCTTCCCTCCTTAGAAAGTATGGGGTGACACACAAAACATCAACACCATACCACCCCCAAAAAAATGTCCAGGATGAGGTTTCAAAACGTGAGTTGAAACAAATATTGGAGAAAACCGAGCAGCCAAATAGGAAGGATTGGAGCAAGCGCTTGGATGATACATTGTGGGCTTATAGGACAGCATACAAGACACCCATTGGTATGCCCCCATTTAGGATTGTTTTTGGGAAAGCATGTCATCTCCCAGTGGAAGTCGAGCATCGGGCATATTGGGCTATAAAGAAATGCAACATGGATTTGGCCCAAGCTGGAATTCAAAGGAAGTTTCAAATTCAAGAGCTTGAGGAGATTCGACTGTCATCATATGAGAAATCAAGGCTCTACAAGGAAAGATCAAAAGAAACTCATGACAAAATGATCCAACAAAGGGAGTTTCATGTTGGAGATAAAGTCCTTCTCTATAGTTCATGACTCAAGCTGATGCCTAGTAAGTTGCTTTCCAGATGGTTAGGTCCTTATATTGTGACTAATGTTTTTCCTTATGGTGCAGTGTAGATCACACAAGAGGAAACTAGAAGGATCTTTACAGTCAATGGGAAACGTTTAAAGAGATACATTGAGGGACTTCCTACTTATGTAGTGGATTTTATCACACTGCATGACCCCATTATCACTTGAGCACGTCAGGCTGTTCCTAACCCTTTCACTTTTATATTATTTGTCCTATTTAAAAATTCTGCATTTCATGTGCATATATCATCTCATAGGTTCACATTGAGGACAATGCAATATTTTAAGTGTGGGGGAGGGAACCTTTTAGTTTAGTAATTTCAGTTTTTTTCTTGTTAAAAAAAACAAACAAAAAAATTGAGTGTTTTTTTTCAAATTTTGTGTGTTTATTTTTTTCAATTTTCTTTGTGTTTTTGAAATTTTTGAGCTAAAATTATTCTCATCACAATTTTGAAATGCATATCAATGAGTGAAACAATTTATCCCATGAAACTGAGATTAAATTAATGCTGAAAATGACTTTGTTTCAAGTTCAAATATTTAGTAATTTCATGAAAAGTACACTGAATTTTGAATCCCATGCCACATCTCACTGTCTTTATATTTGAAATCACTTTCCTGTGAGGCTTCTGAACCATTATTTTCATATTCTTTACATTCACCTCAATTCTTGAGAGAACCAAACCATGCTTGATTTAACCAGAATTTGATTTATTCCTGTCAAAACCTGAGGGTTTTAGGTACTTATGTTTAAATGATTGAGGCATTTGTTTGGTATTAAAGCCTCTATTTCAAAGAATACTTCTTTATAATTTCCTACCTTGAATATTTAATCCTTGTAGCCCTTATAATCCATGCACATCCTGTTAGGTTAGCCACATTACAAGCCAATTCTCCCTATCCAGCCAACTCTTGAAGTGAAATTGCATAATCTAGTTGAGCTTAAGTGTGGGGGATATCTATCTTGTGTTGTGCCACCACATTCTGTGATACTTTGGGTGGAAAATTAAATTCTTAAGAGGTGTTTTTTCTGCTGAAGAAAGTGCCTTTTCTGGAGCTTTCATGACAAGTGAAGTTGTGCCATTTCTGGAGCTTCTAATTGAGGTGGAAAGCTGTGCCCATCTGGAGCTTTCAAGAAAATCGTGTTAGAGAAGATTAACATTTTTTATGCTGAAATGATGAATTTTGTAAACTTTTCATGACTTTTCATGATGATGGAGCTTAATTGATACTATGGGGATTGAGTAGAAGACCATATTTAAGTGAAAATTAGATTAATGCAATTTTTCTTCAAAAAAAGAGTCAAGCCCTCCTCATTCAGCCTCAGAGTTTTTCACATCTTAATCCTACCAACCGAAAGCCACAGAACAACCCTGAAAAGTCCTCATGATAAACATATGTCCTTGAATCACATATGGTAGAGATGTAGTAGTCTATCAAGCCTATGGTGACCCTTGTATGAGTTTGTATGAGAAAGACATTGCAAAAAAAATTGATATTTGAGTGATGAGAGAAAATTCAGGCGAGGTAAGTGTTTTGTGCATGGGAGGATAAATGAAGTGAAAATATATTGAATGATATAAATGAAGAACTTGAAATAATGGTTTTTTTATGAGGCATGATATCTTTTCTTTCTTGGTGTGTAATTTTTTGATCTCAAGGATATGTGTTTTAAAATTGGTTTTGATTTGATATTAATGTTTACTTGATATGAGGTTTTGCTCAGGAGTGCAAAAGGGTAAGTGTGGGGGAGTTGATAAAACACTATTTTATTGAATATTTTATTGATAATAAATGATATAATTTCCTCACATTGTGTTAAATATGTTTAACTAGAAATTATTTGGGATTAGATCATTCATTTGAATATTTGATGAAAATTCCAGTTTTACCCTTTATAGTTCATTGTAGTATTTCGAAGATACATATTTGTATATTTATTATTTGAATTTTAAATTTTATAACAGTCTTCCTAACTTAATTATCTACAACCTTTAATCAGGAAACTAGAGCTAAAGAGTGCATTTGGTTGTTGAAAATGGGTCATGAAGTCAAAGTTGGGATGGACTCGCCAGAATGGAAAAGCTTTTATCTTTCAGCCATAAATCCTTCATATGGGACTGGATTAAGCCCCAATTTGTAGAGGAGATATAGAACCCATATCCTCACATTTTATCCTTCTGTAAGGCTGGACAATTCACGCGTTTTGGTGGTCAAATTGGTGGCACAAGTTGGCATAAAATATTTGGCCGAGATTCCCCATTCACACTTGAAACCTCTTTGAACCTAGCCTCCCCACCACTCTATAAATAAGTGTTTTTCTCATTTTGTGGGGTTGGGACGTTATTTGGGAAGTTGAGGGAATAGGAGAAGTGGATCCACTCCAATTATCCAACCATTTCAATAAGGGTAGCTCTTCAAGCAAGCATCCCTTCGACGAAGTCTTCTTCTCCTTCATGTTGTAATGATTTTGTTTGTGTAATAAACTTCTTTGTTCTTCTTTTATTTCTTCTCTTTTTTTCTGTTTTGTTTAAATTTATTCTTCTCTTAATCTTCCTATTTGTGCTGGAATTATTGAGTAGAAGCATTATTGGGTTATACCCATTATAAACCTTTGCACATGCAAAACGCTTCTACGATGATTACGCCACTCATGGAAGAGTAGTCTTTTAGTAATCGATCTATCTTCTACCCTATTCATTTAATTATTTTGAATCAATGAGCTACTGTAATTCACATAATATGATCCATGAATTGTGTTTTTAAATTACAAGAAACTAAGCAAGCAATTGAACAATTAACACAAAAACACGTGAGGTCGGGATTTTGTGTAAATTGTGAGAGTGTAATCTTAATCGGTAATATAAGACCACACGGGATAAATTTGTAGAGTTAAAATATAATACCTAAACACAATTCATCCTCATTTACATAATAGATATGCAATCTATATAACCACTTACCATAATCTATCCTTAGAACAACAATCAAAGCAGGGTGCTGCGATTGCGTGTTCCGAAGCTAGCCTAGGGTTTAAGTAATTTCATCTTTGTGGTTAAGTTAACTCTCGTAGGGTTCGAGGGATAACAAATTAGGGGATCAGAATTAAGTGGATATTTATTTAAATGATAATGATTAATAAGTGAATGAAGAGGTAGAGTTAGATCAATTACTCATTTTAAAATAGATTTCTAAAAAAACATCTTCTTGTTGTGTCATTTTAATCGAAATTCATTTCAAAACTAAAAACAAAAAAAATATACAATATTCTTCCAGAAAACTTATTATAGATTCATAAACTATAAAAAAACCCAATCCTTTAAATTAGTTTTTTTATTTTATTCTCTTTTATTTTATTTTTAGAATACCTTTAATAAGTTGTTAGATTCACTTCCTCCTTTGAGAGACGACCTTGGTCAGCCACTCTGCTGCATCTAAGTACCCCAAAATCACATTAATCATTTGAGGGCACCCACGATAGCGCTCTTTCACCATGCCACCCAAATTACCCTATCAGAACTTGGTAAATCTTATTCAAGATAGGATGAACCACTAAAGGTGAGAAATGGAACTCATATATTACCACATCACAAATCACCATATAGATTAAAAGACTCCTCTGGAATAACACCCTATGCCATTCATCCTTAGACAATTCATCATGAGCATCACTAAAGAAAACTAAGTCTCTCTATAACTCCTCCATTAAATCCCCCTACTAGGAACCCTCTACCTTCTACACCAAGGATGACTACAATATCATCTAAATAAGATGACTACTACTACCAATCTCCCCCACATCAAGACTCATCATTGAGATATCTTCCATCACTCCTTAGGAATATCCATATTCATGTATAGAATTATTGTATCATATCCAACTCAATGATTCAGCTACAATGTTACTAACTATTGGTGTATATAAATTTTCAAAGTCATAATCCATTAAAAATTTCATCCATTAGTAATACCATATGTTTATTCTATGATGGGTTAAGACATACGTCATGCTCTAGTGATTGGTGAAAACAAAAATATGATCATCAATGACTTCATAACACCAGAACTTAAATGAAAATATGAATTCTTCCAATTCAATATCATTGGTGTCATTTTTAAATTCATTGGTATATAACTAATGAGACCCTTATGAATCAAATTATCTTTACTACATCATAAAACATCACAAAGAAATATGTGAAACATCATAAATGACTTAAAATTTAACTCTCTATTTTCAAAAACAAAAAACTAGAATGCCGCTAAACATTTCCATCAGGTAATTGAATGATTCTTAACATTGATCATTCATCAATAACAATTGATAATTTCTATTCATGTATATTATTGTATTTTTAACTTCATAGAAATCTTCTATAAACCTCTTATAACATCTTTTAAGTCCAAGTGATCTCTGCCCCTCTATAACTGTATTGGGGTCTACCCTAGAAGTGACTACCTATATCTTTGAACGAACCAAAACTAGTACTCACTAGTACATTATATCCCCCACAAAAAAATACTCATAGGAATAGAACTCTCACTTCATATATTCACAAAAAACAATTGACGATGAAGAAATCCCAAAATAGCATGCCGATTCTCTACATGATATTCCTTGATCTTAGAGTACACAAGGATATCATCTATGAAAACCAACATGACCAAATCTAGAAACTCCCTAACCAAAGTGTTTATCAAAACCATGAACATGGATACATCATTTTTTATGATGAAATACATCACTATAAACTCACAATTCCCTTATTTACATCATAAGGCAGTGTTCTGAATATCCTGATCTTTCACTTCCATCTAATGATATCCTGACCACATATCAATTTTTGAGAACAAGTATTACCCTTTCGGTTGATTGAATAAATAATTAATCCATGGTATAGCATAGTGATTCTTCACTATGACTTTATTCAAGTGATGATAATTGATAATTAGACACAAAATACCATTAACCATCTTCACAAAAAAACCATTTTACCCTAAGGTTACACACATGAATGAAAAAAAACTCCACAACTAATCATTGAGCTATACTCGTATCTCTACTAACACTGAATGAAAAATCCTATCCATAAAAATCTATATCATATAACTGAAAGGATTTAGATATATCCCAAACTTTATCTCTGAAAAATGGGGGAAAATAAAAACTCCTATGAAGATAAATCATGGTACACTTCCATTCCCCTGGGAAACACTGATGGATGAACCTCCAATGAACTCAACAAAAACATGTCCACCATGGAAGAAAAGGATGAAAGATTCCTCTTCCCCATCCAATAGTCTCAATCTCAAATTAACATGGATAACTCTTCATCAAAATTATTAAAAAAATCGTCTTGATGAAATCCATAATTTCTTTCACCAAAGAAATCAATTCCATGTCAACGATGATGTTGTATTAATGTATCCAGAAACACACGATTTCTCCCCAAGAATTTCCCTACCCTATAACTAGATCACAGATTATTTTTACTTCTTAAAAATAAGATCATCCTTTAACTAGAATAGTCAGTAATAAGGGATTCAGAATCCCCTCTATTCTAGGTATCATATGATGGGATAGGACAACTAATGTGAGGGATTGTGTAGCTCTTAAGTCAAAAAAGTCACACACCCAAGTAAAAATAATATAAGGGAACCTCAAATGATATCTCGCATGCTTAATTCTGGGAACAATAGAAAATAAATATAACTATGACCTAATCCATGACCTCTCTAACTCTAATGATGACCAACCCATGATCACACTTTTCCCTATTAGTATAAGGATAATTTTAGGGTTGTCCAAATCCTTCAACATACCCTCTGTATTGTCCCAGATAAATAATCCCGGTACCAAAAAAAAATTGAACTACCTCAATGGGGGAAGCTAAAGTGGAAAAATAACAAAATAATACCTTAACATGTTTTTTAGGAACTCCTAACACTTATGACCTCGGCCTTCACATGAAATCAAGTTTCTGGTACCTTGGAAAATTCTTGAGTGTTGTCACCCCGATAGAAATGACATAATGAGCAATGATACCTACCACTGACTATATGAAATATCTAGTGTTCAATCAAATGGGACCGTCAGACCATTGATCTACTTTGGGGAGAGTCCTAAGAACTACCCTCAAATGATGATTTAATTTTGTTCTGCATTATCTAAACATATGCATCTATTTTTATCATCTCATGGTATGTTTATAGAATAAATTGGGTGAATTGAAAGTATATTTATAGACACAAGGAATCCTAAAAATTCCTCTTCATAGCCTCCATCTCTATAAAAATGCCTAAATAATATCAGAGAGGGGTCATAAAATGTGTCCTGACCTCTCGTACATTGTAACTCCACTGTCGAAGGGTGAGCTTCTCCTTGTAACCGGATACCTTCACAGTCGAAGAAATAAACTTTTCTCGAAATAGTTCCCTAATAATCTACCATGATAAGTTTGATATCTCAGGATCCCTGAGGAACAAGATACCCTACTTCCTTGCCACTTTATAAAGTATCTTCACCACTAATGAAACCATGTTCTTCTTCTAATAATAGATCAAACTAAAATCTATCTCCATATCCTCCAACTAGACCAATATTACTGATTATGAAGTAGATCCATCATTCTTCAACAAACTCTTGCACAAAAACTCTCATAGTTTCTTCCACTAATTGTCTTAATCTTCGACCACTAATATGTGATGATCTATTGTAACAACCTTCTAAACATATTTGTGTGCACTTGATGGTGATGAAAACCTAAATCCACACCTTTACTAGAAATTTTTATAGGAACTAAGAAACAATGAATATGGAATATTTCATGAGATTAAATATTTTATTTATTTAATGTTTAACATAATCCAATGGTTGAACCATTTCAAACATTAGTCTAAAGAATAATGATTCATGATTTTATCCTTGGTCTCCATCTATCAACCAGTATTAACTCTCTTAGTAGGGATGGAAAACATAAAGGTATGTGCATAAAATCATAGGGGGCCAAAATACCCATGTCTCTTATTCTTATCCTTGTTTATATTTATTACTAAGATTAGATGAAATTGTATCCCTACAAACCCATGCAGTCCTCACATTTGGAAAATTCTATACCCATCTTATCCCTCAACCTAAACCTCTGATTCCACTCTATCATGATCCAATACCCTCAATGGTAAAACTACATGGATGATAATGCGAGAAGGGAGATAGTGACCACTCAAATCCAACCTCCAATAGGCTATTGGTTGGTGATATTGACTGAGGGTATAATAAACATATAAATGGGAGGAAGTACCCTCTAAGAGAACACATGTAAAAAGAGATAATAAAAATACACCAATAAAATTATAAACATATATAGGTATAAAAATTCAAACTATATATATATAATTTCAAACAAAATTAATAAAAATGAAGAGGGAACTACTGGTTTCAAAAGGTATACTTGACCACCACTATGAAGCCAAAACAACTCACAAATAACTGTGAGCTCATAATATCCATCCTGATATTTGAACTTCTATTACTAAATGAAATAATAGTTTACATACACAAATGGTTATCATAATAGGTATACCTAGAAGGATTTGTAACACCCCAAGATTTCATAGTGTGTTATTTCTTCAAAATAATTCAATAACTTGCACTACACGCAACACCGAGTTCAAGCGCACCATGACTTACCAAACAAGCTGTTCAAAAAAGGTTATGAATACTATTAACTAAATTTTAAACTTTATATAATCCTTATAATTTTAGAATCCATATTATGAGTTTCTTAGACATAATGTAAGAACAAATTCATCTTCAGTATTATAGTTTTACCAACTTTTTATAGTGAACCCTTTTTAAATAAAATATTTTAAACTTTTTGACTAAATGGGGACATCAAAAAATTTAAAATAAAACATCCCAAGCTTCCACGGTACACTTTCCTTTGAATAAAACAGTAGCGTGTGTTGTACGCAACTTCGAGTTTTAACACACACCACAACCGATCAAACTAGCCGTTATGAATAGTAATACTTAATTTTTTGAAATTATATATATTTTATATTTCAAAATGGACTTCATTTTTGGATTCGGAATATCAAATTTAGCCTAAGGTGAAATTTTGGTACTTTTCGGATAACTTTCATATTTTGATGAATAGTAAAAATTACTAAATTTTAATTAAAAACAACTTTTTTAATCAAAATAATTAATAGTGATAAATTATGAATTTGAGTGGTTTTAAAGTATATTTAGAATATATTTTTACCATTTAATATAATTTGGGTCATTGGACATAATTTTACAATTAAACCGAACATAAACAAGTGTCAATCTTTTGATAGTTATTATCTCCTAAAAACACGCTTTTTGTTTTGACAGCGGGAATTAATTTTAAATTAATTTCTGCCACTTCTGTGTTTTGAATTTAGGAAAATGGATTCCATATTTGGAATCAGGATGTTCAAATTGTGTAAATAGGTAACTTTTATTTTTAGACATTTTGAATAATTACTGCGGTAAATATTTTATTTACCATGGTTAAGGGTAAATCCGGTAAATAAGGGTTAAAAAATAATATTATAATAATACTAAATTACCCTAAAACGTGTCTTAACCCTATTGGTTGATACATGGTCGACCATGGGCATCTTTGGGTCGATTTTGGGACCCCATGGATCCACTTGTAAGTGATAATGACACTTTATTTTAATTAAGTTAAAATGAATACAAAAATGACACAAGCATATATCTTTTAGAAAAACAATTATTACATAGGGTTATACATGTTGGATTTTCGATTATAAATATTCATTAGAAATATAAAAATATTTCCTACATAATTATATTTTATTTATAATTTTTAGACATCAGATAATTTAAATTATTAATGACACAATAATGATGCAATGTTTACCTCATTAATAAATCATTTAAATAAATAAGATTATAATGATTAAAATATTATCTAAAACCTGTCCAATTCTTATTGGTTGATGTTATTTAGAAAATTAGTCATCTTATATTTGACCTCAATGATTTTTGGACCATTATAAACCGAATATAAATATATTATAAAGTAATACTTTCACTCTTTCCTAAAGAGCCCTTCCTCTCCCTTATAAAAGGAGACCACTTCTACTCATTCCTCACACCTCTCAAGCCACTTGGATCGTCCAAACCATGCCCAAATAAGCTCCCAACATCCCTCTCCTCCTCCTTGAAGCTTCCCCTTAGTCAGAAAGCATTTCAAGAAGTCCTTTGGTTCCAACCAAAGTGAGTTACCTAAATTAAAGGTAACATTTTCTCTTAAATTATTTTCAATTATTTTGCTTCTCCAACCCCCAAACTTTTTTTATTTCCTTTATTTTGTAACAACACCAGTATCCAAAATATACTAGGATGTTTTTATAAGAAGGATTCAAACTACACATTCACACAACTCCGTCTAATGGATGATGAACATAATGTTTCTGTGGATGGCAAACTAACGCCTCACGAAACGATGATTGTTCAAATACATCTTACCGCCTCTCATGGTGGCCATTAGGATGGCACTGTAATTAAATATGATATTAATGATATATATTTTATATATAAGCTTCTGTAATTCCATTTTATTTCATACAATTATTCGTTTCATGTTGTATATACATACGATAATTTCATTTGAGGAAGTGCGGACTACCGCCCCCTTAAAATGATATGACTCGTTCATACCACACATGGAACGTATAAAGGATGGTGTTAATGAACTTAAGTAACATATATAAAATATTATATTTTACTGGAATAGTAATATACCTATGTATCATTTGGATTCGATTCTTTTAAAATAAAAATTAAATGGAAGTAGCGTTCGTGCGTACGTACGGACTACCGTCTCCACAAACGCGATGAGATTCATTCTCCATCGTATCCATTCAAGTATAATTATCATTTGATGATTTAAAAATGATGTTTAAGGACTTTATAACATTCTGGATATGAATAATATACATCCCATTAATAACAAATATGGCTCACATAACAAAGAATATAAAGTAAAATGAACCCGTTAACACCTGAAATGACGATAATTCTAAGATATTATTAACAAATCAATGTTAAAAGATCATATATGATATCATATTAAAGTAACTGATTCTTGTATTATTCAATAACAATTATTTCACCATTATACAGGAGGTAAACCTACCATCGACCAAGGAAAAAGTACAAAGTAAGGGATTCTCTTATCTCACTTTCAATTTCGTGAGATTTCCATTATTCGCCACTAAATTATTGAAAGTGGTGTATTGTGTATGGCCATTTGATATATATTATCATGATTCTCTTTATATTCATGTTATTCTGTAAATCATTTGGTGGTTATTAACTTTTGGCCATATGACTCAGTCGATTAACGTGGTAAGGGATTTTCTAATCTCACTTTTAATTTCGTGAGAATTCCATTGTTCCCCACTTAATTATTGCATGTGGTGTATGTGTACTGCCCATGATTGAATTCATTGTGTAATATAATTTAATTTATGGGTATTTACATCATCATGGTATGATACTTCTTTCATGGGTGTATGTTTCAAAAGTTACCTAATCGATAAGGGAATTTGAAATTTCAATTTCCACTCATTTGGCTTTACGCATATTTCATTGATTATATTACCCCAAGATTATGTGTGAAATCACTATTCATTTGATTATGTCATAATTTCCACTCCCCTTCCTGTGGATATAAGTTTGATACACATAATCACTCCATTGATAATTCTCAAGTCATTGATATGAATTTGATAAGAGTAATTTTAACTCATTCACCATTTGTTGAGTTAAACATCCAATTCGTTGGTGTTGTTTTTACAAGAATATGTGTGAATATCCTTTGATTGTTTTACACTGAATATCCAATCATATTTAGTGTATTTATATTTGTCACACATAATTATTTCGTTGATTTATCCTTAACCTAAGGATACGGCCTTTATGAGAGATTTCATCTCAATTTACATTCCATTGAGACTTCTTTGTTGATATACACCAAATCACTTTTATGTGGTGCATATAATGTACTTTGACATAGTATATCATGAATCCCTTTATTCTAATGATATTACAAAGTTTTGATTACCTCAATTATTTGTATTCAAGTTTCTCTTTTGGTTAGAATCTCTAACTAAAATACCATTTTTAAATGTTTTAAAGACTTATTCTTCTAAATCTTGCTCATTAATGTCCATGTTTTAAAAATGGTTTTAAGGATTTATTTATATGGACATTAAAGTTTTAGAAATTAAAACTCCTTTTAAAAAGTTTCAAAGTGGTATGGGACACTTTGATTCAAAAATCTACTTTTAAATGGCTTCTTGACAAATAGTGTGACTTTTAAATGTTTTCAAGAAAAGGGGGATATTTCTCTCAAATAGTCTTGATGATTATTTTCATCTATGTCAAAATCCTTCATTATTCTTGATTGAGGTTAATGTGATACAATACAATCTTCCATATTGTATCGAATGAGTTATGTTTGACTGTGGATGTGCTGTTTTTATACCATTCATGGTTTGTGGTAAAAGTATTGACATTTCGTATGCTAGTTTTAATACGAATGTTTATGTTATGTTTAAACATGTTCATATGAGGAATGCATTGGACTTAATAAGTGACGGGTGGAGCCCGCTATAGCTCCTCGATGCATCGGTAGGTCTCATGAGACAAACTAGTGTCTTGGCACAAGGCCTTGGCAAAATCTTATTTGTAGTCTTGGCACGAGGCCTTGGCTATGTGGTTATGATAGTCTGGCATTATGCATTCCATCATTATGAAAGTGGATATTGATATTGCATGTGATCATTCGACTAGTAGAATATCCATGTGAGTAAGTAAATGGCATTATTTCATTCTACCTTTGCCATTTTATGCTGAAGTTCAAGTTTAAAAGGCTTTTGTTTTAGTTATAGATTGCCTTAAGTGTTTATGCTTATTTATGAAAGCTTCTGCTATAATGTTATCCTTACTGAGCATCCGAGCTCACCCCTTTCAATGTTTTATTTTTCCCAGGATTATGAAGAAGTAATTTATGAATGACCTGCAGGGATAGTATGAGGGGATATGAAGACAAGATGTTTTTTTATGATGTAATGTAAAAATTTATGGATGTATCTAGTTATTCCAAGGCTACTAAACCAATCGGTCTTTCGAGACTTGATCTTTCTTGTGATCATGCCAATGTTATGTAATTAATGCACCGACTCTGGGTAACTGGGGTCGGGGCGTTACAGTTGGTATCAGAGGAAGTTTAGTACAAACCTTGGTAGCTAGATTTAGATAAACTCTGATTAGAGCACGTAGACCTAAGATGAACTTTGAGGATTAGTATAAAAGAACTTCCTAGAATTTTGGTATTGTAGAGATTTTGTGAGTTTTCTGAGCAATACATCCCTGTCTGGATACGAGCAGGTAGAGGCGGCTCTGGCACAGATGTACCTAGGGGTAAAACCCGAAAACACCGCTTTGAGCTAGACTCGAACGGGAACTGGTGCACGACAACGGGCCTTGCTGCACTCTTGGTTACGACACTCCCGGGGGATATGCTTAGGATAATTTACATTTTCTTTACAAACCAATTTAAGTAATATATACGTAAGATGAGAGTAAATGACCTTGGTTAATCCTAATATGTTTCAAATTGAGAATATGGTGACATTTTAATCTCTAAATGGTTTTACGACTACTATTACTCACACAATGCTTTCTGGTTTTAGTCAATGGCTGGATTCCAAGGAAGTCATAGTGACTTTGAGAATGATGTACAAGGTGGGAACGGTGGTGGCAATGAGCAACAAAATGGAATGTTGATAGGCGTAAAAGATATCGTCTTTATGCCAAATCAGTTTTCCAAAAATATGATCAACAACATATATATTAACCAACTCCCAGAATCAACAAGGAAGAGAAAGGTGATAAATGATAAGAGCTCCAGCAATGGAGACCATGGAGAAAAGAACCCTCAATTTTCATCATGCAGGAAATGTGGAAAGAGACACCCAGGAAAGTGTCTCAATGGGACAACGAAATGTTTTATGTGCGGGAAGGAAGGACATAAAGTGAAGAATTGCCGAAGAAAAATGAAGAGTACTATGGAAGAAGATAAAAATGGTCCCAAGAGTCCATTTACAGTCATTTGCCGTAAATGTAGGGGACCTGGCCATTACCCGAGTGAATGTCCTATTCTATAGGATATTTTCTTGGTCAAAGAAGAAGCTATGTGAAAATAAATTGTTGGAGAAAAATTAGCACTACTTGTTGATGGGTTTACATTGGAATAATTTTCTCTTGTATTTGTAACCCTGCAGTTTGCCATGTGAGAATGATATTTGAGGAAGAATTGTCTCTTCTCTTGTGGATATAGGTATAAATAACCATTTGGTTTTATATGATCATTGGGGTTTGAGAAAATGATAAGTTACTATAATTTGGGATGAAAATGCAAAGTATGATATAACATTTGTGGTTAAATTATGTTATTTTGAGGAATTTATCTCATTTTGGTAATATTATAAAATATAGTTTTTGAAAAAGGACAACACGTAGACCGTGTGACAACTCGTCGCGTCGGACAAAGCTGTGAGAATCGAACCCACAACCAAAGTGCGATTGGGATTTATCGCCTACCACTGGACTACGTGAAGTCCCTGGTTAGTGTGACTATTTTTTTTTTGTTAAATGATTTTAGTGATCAATAATAAGATGATTTGGGATCTTATGTCTAATCAAATGAATACCCTTGGTATAGGAAAATGATTTGGTGATTAAGTGATAAATGTTATTTTGGAAGATGTTCGCTTTGTTGGGAACACTATATGCCCAAGGAAAATAGAATACAATGGGGTTTCATTTGTAGAGTAATGGTGGATTTTTATCTACGTTTTTATTGTTGATTTATAGTGATTTGGTTTATTTATGGAAATGATTAACCTATAATAGAGAATATGTGATAATGTTAATTACTTTTAAGTATGTGACTTTAAGATTATTTGATGTCATTTGGAGATACAATGTAACATGGGAGACTACATAATCAAATTCTTCTATGTTTTGGGTTTCAATATTAGTTTGGATTATATTAAAGGATTTTAAGGACAATTGGTTATTGAATGGTATCTATTTAACTTTGGGGTATTGTTGGTTTAATTTTAGAAATTAAGATTAGTGCATATTTATTTCAATGAATATCCTTTTGGGGGATCATTAGATCATTCACTAACCATTTTGGTTTTGATTAATCTTCAAAGACAATGTAAATATATGGTTTATCCTGCATGGATCATGTGATTCTATAGAAGTTTATTCTAGCTCTTCCAGTGTGACCAAGTCTTCTTGAATACTCATCGTTTAAAAAAAATTGAGTTAGTGGTGGAAATTTATTAAAGAATGAAAATCTACTTAAAATTTAAGTATATCTCATAATGTTCTTAGTCAATATCATAAATGAATTCCTCTTCCTTATGTAATGTAACTTTAAAAAAAATGTTGTCCTAGATGGTACCTTAAATCATCACTAATTTATGGCTTTGGGATTGTTGGCCTTTTCATAGCCATGTTCTCTACCACTCTCCATCAGATAATTGATGGTTAGATTTCTCCTCCATATCCATATTTTCCTACATGGAACCCTAGTATGTGTTATTTTCGGTAATCTTCATACTTTCCACTCTTTATTTTAAATAGAGGCCTCATTAATTCATTTTTCTATGTGGGATTTCAACTAAGATATTTTGAAATGTCAAAAATGTGTGATCCCAATACCCTATATTTTGTTGAACCGATGGTACTTCAAATCATCATAGATTGATGAGTTTAAGGACCTCAATTTTATACTTGTTTGTGATTGATGACCTCAACCACTACCTATAAATATTTACGTTTTTCCTCCAATTATATGTCTCTAATTGCCACCAATGTTCTCCTAATCGAGATCATAATTTGGTGGTGACCCTTTCATTTCTCTTTTCCTCATATTAAGACTAAATTTTAGTAAACCAATTTCCGATGTGGGTTTTCCCACAAATATATTTTCTATTTTCAACCTTTTATTTTCGAAGAACAATTTCAAATTGCGAGGACGCAATTTATTGAAGGAGGGGAGAATGTAACACCCCAAGATTTCATAGTGTGTTATTTCTTCAAAATAATTCAATAACTTGCACTACACGCAACACCGAGTTCAAGCGCACCATGACTTACCAAACAAGCTGTTCAAAAAAGGTTATGAATAGTATTAACTAAATTTTAAACTTTATATAATCCTTATAATTTTAGAATCCATATTATGAGTTTCTTAGACATAATGTAAGAACAAATTCATCTTCAGTATTATAGTTTTACCAACTTTTAATAGTGAACCCTTTTTAAATAAAATATTTTAAACTTTTTGACTAAATGGGGACATCAAAAAATTTAAAATAAAACATCCCAAGCTTCCACGGTATGCTTTCCTTTGAATAAAACAGTAGCGTGTGTTGTACGCAACTTCGAGTTTTAACACACACCACAACCGATCAAACTAGCCGTTATGAATAGTAATACTTAATTTTTTGAAATTATATATATTTTATATTTCAAAATGGACTTCATTTTTGGATTCGGAATATCAAATTTAGCCTAAGGTGAAATTTTGGTACTTTTCGGATAACTTTCATATTTTGATGAATAGTAAAAATTACTAAATTTTAATTAAAAACAACTTTTTTAATCAAAATAATTAATAGTGATAAATTATGAATTTGAGTGGTTTTAAAGTATATTTAGAATATATTTTTACCATTTAATATAATTTGGGTCATTGGACATAATTTTACAATTAAACCGAACATAAACAAGTGTCAATCTTTTGATAGTTATTATCTCTTAAAAACACGCTTTTTGTTTTGACAGCGGGAATTAATTTTAAATTAATTTCTGCCACTTCTGTGTTTTGAATTTAGGAAAATGGATTCCATATTTGGAATCAGGATGTTCAAATTTTGTAAATAGGTAACTTTTATTTTTAGACATTTTGAATAATTACTGCGGTAAATATTTTATTTACCATGGTTAAGGGTAAATCCGGTAAATAAGGGTTAAAAAATAATATTATAATAATACTAAATTACCCTAAAACGTGTCTTAACCCTATTGGTTGATACATGGTCGACCATGGGCATCTTTGGGTCGATTTTGGGACCCCATGGATCCACTTGTAAGTGATAATGACACTTTATTTTAATTAAGTTAAAATGAATACAAAAATGACACAAGCATATATCTTTTAGAAAAACAATTATTACATAGGGTTATACATGTTGGATTTTCGATTATAAATATTCATTAGAAAGCTAAAACGATTTCCTACATAATGATATTTTATTTATAATTTTTAGACATCATATAATTTAAATTATTAATGACACAATAATGATGCAATGTTTACCTCATTAATAAATCATTTAAATAAATAAGATTATAATGATTAAAATATTATCTAAAACCTGTCCAATTATTATTGGTTGATGTTATTTAGAAAATGAGTCATCTTATCTTCGACCTCAATGATTTTTGGACCATTATAAACCGAATATAAATATATTATAAAGTAATACTTTCACTCTTTCCTAAAGAGCCCCTCCTCTCCCTTATAAAAGGAGACCACTTCTACTCATTACTCACACCTCTCAAGCCACTTGGCTCGTCCAAACCCTGCCCAAATAAGCTCCCCACATCCCTCTCCTCCTCCTTGAAGCTTCCCCTTAGGCAGAAAGCATTTCAATAAGTCCTTTGGTTCCAACCAAAGTGAGTTACCTAAATTAAAGGTAACATTTTCTCTTAAATTATTTTCAATTATTTTGCTTCTCCAACCCCCAAACTTTTTTTATTTCCTTTCTTTTGTAACAACACCAGTATCCACAATATACTAGGTTGTTTTTATAAGAAGGATTCAAACTACACATTCACACAACTCCGTCTAATGGATGATGAACATAATGTTTCTGTGGATGGCAAACTAACGCCTCACGAAACGATGATTGTTCAAATACATCTTACCGCCTCTCATGGTGGCCATTAGGATGGAACTGTAATTAAATATGATATTAATGATATATATTTTATATATAAGCTTCTGTAATTCCATTTTATTTCATACAATTATTCGTTTCATGTTGTATATACATACGATAATTTCATTTGAGGAAGTGCGGACTACCGCCCCCTTAAAATGATATGACTCGTTCATACCACACATGGAACGTATAAAGGATGGTGTTAATGAACTTAAGTAACATATATAAAATATTATATTTTACTGGAATAGTAATATACCTATGTATCATTTGGATTCGATTCTTTTAAAATAAAAATTAAATGGAAGTAGCGTTCGTGCGTACGTACGGACTACCGTCTCCACGAACGAGATGAGATTCATTCTCCATCGTATCCATTCAAGTATAATTATCATTTGATGATTTAAAAATGATGTTTAAGGACTTTATACCATTCTGGATATGAATAATATACATCCCATTAATAACGAATATGGCTCACATAACAAAGAATATAAAGTAAAATGAACCCGTTAACACCTGAAATGACGATAATTCTAAGATATTATTAACAAATCAATGTTAAAAGATCATATATGATATCATATTAAATTAACTGATTCTTGTATTATTCAATAACAATTATTTCACCATTATACAGGAGGTAAACCTACCATCGACCAAGGAAAAAGTACAAAGTAAGGGATTCTCTTATCTCACTTTCAATTTCGTGAGATTTCCATTATTCGCCACTAAATTATTGAAAGTGGTGTATTGTGTATGGCCATTTGATATATATTATCATGATTCTCTTTATATTCATGTTATTATGTAAATCATTTGGTGTTTATTAACTTTTGGCCATACGACTCGGTCGATTAACGTGGTAAGGGATTTTCTAATCTCACTTTTAATTTCGTGAGAATTCCATTGTTCACCACTTAATTATTGCATGTGGTGTATGTGTACTGCCCATGATTGAATTAATTGTGTAATATACTTTAATTTATGGGTATTTACATCATCATGGTATGATACTTCTTTCATGGGTGTATGTTTCGAAAGTTACCTAATCGATAAGGGAATTTGAAATTTCAATTTCCACTCATTTGGCTTTACGCATATTTCATTGATTATATTACCCCAAGATTATGTGTGAAATCACTATTCATTTGATTATGTCATAATTTCCACTCCACTTCCTGTGGATATAAGTTTGATACACATAATCACTCCATTGATAATTCTCAAGTCATTGATATGAATTTGATAAGAGTAATTTTAACTCATTCACCATTTGTTGAGTTAAACATCCAATTCGTTGGTGTTGTTTTTACAAGAATATGTGTGAATATCCTTTGATTGTTTTACACTGAATATCCAATCATATTTAGTGTATTTATATTTGTCACACATAATTATGTCGTTGATTTATCCTTAACCTAAGGATATGGCCTTTATGAGAGATTTCATCTCAATTTACATTCTATTGAGACTTCTTTGTTGATATACACCAAATCACTTTTATGTGGTGTATATAATGTACTTTGACATAGTATATCATGAATCCCTTTATTCTCATGATATTACAAAGTTTTGATTACCTCAATTATTTGTATTCAAGTGTCTCTTTTGGTTAGAATCTATAACTAAAATACCATTTTTAAATGTTTTAAAGACTTATTCTTCTAAATCTTGCTCATTAATGTCCATGTTTTAAAAATGGTTTTAAGGATTTATTTATATGGACATTAAAGTTTTAGAAATTAAAACTCCTTTTAAAAAGTTTCAAAGTGGTATGGGACACTTTGATTCAAAAATCTACTTTTAAATTGCTTCTTGACAAATAGTGTGACTTTTAAATGTTTTCAAGAAAAGGGGGATATTTCTCTCAAATAGTCTTGATGATTATTTTCATCTATGTCAACATCCTTCATTATTCTTGATTGAGGTTAATGTGATACAATACAATCTTCCATATTGTATCGAATGAGTTATGTTTGACTGTGGATGTGCTGTTTTTATACCATTCATGGTTTGTGGTAAAAGTATTGACATTTCGTATGCTAGTTTTAATACGAATGTTTATGTTATGTTTAAACATGTTCATATGAGGAATGCATTGGACTTAATAAGTGACAGGTGGATCCCGCTATAGCTCCTCGATGCATCGGTAGGTCTCATGAGACAAACTAGTGTCTTGGCACAAGGCCTTGGCAAAATCTTATTTGTAGTCTTGGCACGAGGCCTTGGCTATGTGGTTATGATAGTCTGGCATTATGCATTCCATCATTATGAAAGTGGATATTGATATTGCATGTGATCATTCGACTAGTAGAATATCCATGTGAGTAAGTAAATGGCATTATTTCATTCTACCTTTTCCATTTTATGCTGAAGTTCAAGTTTAAAAGGCTTTTGTTTTAGTTATAGATTGCCTTAAGTGTTTATGCTTATTTATGAAAGCTTCTGCTATAATGTTATCCTTACTGAGCATTCGAGCTCACCCCTTTCAATGTTTTATTTTTCCCAGGATTATGAAGAAGTAATTTATGAATGACCTGCAGGGATAGTATGAGGGGATATGAAGACAAGATGTTTTTTTATGATGTAATGTAAAAATTTATGGATGTATTTAGTTATTCCAAGGCTACTAAACCAATCGGTCTTTCGAGACTTGATCTTTCTTGTGATCATGCCAATGTTATGTAATTAATGCACCGACTCTGGGTAACTGGGGTCGGGGCGTTACAGGATTCCCCTAGATCATCTCGTTCAAAATAAAAAAGAAATCATCATGAATCCTAGTGAACAACAAGTGAATCTAAATCACCACCTATTTTGGTATACTATGTCCCCAACCTCACCATTGATATCTCTCACAAAATAATGGGTGTTATAGATATTATATCATGGTAACAAAACAAGGATACCCTCCCACCACTTCCCCAATGATTTCCTCTATTCCCTAAAATCGCTCATCCAGAGCCATCTCTCTATCTCTCTCTAAAATAATCAATAGCATAGACACCTCAGATAAGTATCATAACATGCATATCATTCTTATCATGCATCACATAATCTCATTATCCCATCCACATATCCATATGGTAATTGTATAGTCTCCACGATCCACCATAACCCAGATGTCTTGTGTCATTTTTCAGATATTATACCTCAAACCATTACATCTCATAAACTGAGTATGTACCTCAAGCCATTACATCTCAAACATGTCATACCTATTATAATAATTAGGTTACTATATCTGAAGATACTTGTGTGTAAAAAATGCACAATCCATTTCATTCCTCTTCTCACATGTATGGTAAAAACAAACCACCATGCATACCAGCACATAATACTACTAATATAAGAGAGTGGACCTCGAGGGTGTAGTCACCCATATATCCCTTGCGAAGATAGTTATTTGGAAAAACACCCTCCAAGAGTCATCTGGGCTTAATTCTCCCTACCAATGATGGTGGAATTGTTAATGAAATTACAATGATAAAAAATTATATTATTTTTCATGACCAAAATATGGTCATTAACCTAGTCTGAGGAACAACTATAGCTATCCGCACTCATACACCCAATTTCCATGGTTAAGAACCTGATATCCTATAACCACACAATACTTCATGAAATTTTCCTTAAATCAATTGATTATTTTTCACAATTTAACAGAACAATAATTTAACTCACTATCCATTAATTAAAATTAATTCATTTAAACTTCATTAACATTAAGGAGACTCCCATTCCCTCTGGGCAGGATCCAACTGAGCCCCTAGTTTCTCAAGATTAACATATTTTATGATTTCCAAAAAACACCAACCCCAATTGGAAAAATTATTTATTAAAAATTAGTATAAATAATTGAATATTAAATATACTCTAGGAAACATCATAATATGCAAAAAACTAGATGCATAACCATGCATAAATAGTTTCCTCAATCAGTGGGTAAGGGAATAATGGAAAAAAAAGAAACCTGAAAGACCGGTCTATTAGAAAAACAATAACAAAAAAGAATCCTAATATTTAGCACAACAACAAGTACTCCCAGCCTCATCCCATTTCACCCATCATAGTTTCATCCTAGACACTATCATTCATATCACCATGCATCTCACCACAATTGGTCTCAACTGCCACAAAAAAATCATGGCCTCCCCTCCCATATCTTATCATCCAAAAACCAACCCATGATCATAAAACACCCCATAATAAGGATCATTTATAAATAAAAATAGAACATAAAAAACTAAAAATAATTTCAAAATGATAGCTTTGAACTAATGATAATCAATTTAGATTTTACAAGAAAACATGCACACTCCACCCCAATAAATTGTCTTTGTAAAACAACATGTTCTATTACATATTGAATTAACTAAATCATTTATTATAGGTCCCAACTATGGGTAACCTAATGAATTATCTAAAACAAGCTATAAATATTATTTAATGATGTTATCTAACATCAATTCATATTTCAAAAAACTCTATGAAGAACAATTGTCATTTAAGATGCCTGTATTTATTATCCATAATAATCATTAAATATTTTGCTTCATTTTCAATTTACACTAACATACGGAAGAATAATTTAGATATTCTCTAAAAAAAATTTCATCCATCAAATTATTTGAAACAATGGTTTAAATAAAAATGTATCTTCACATTTATATAGAAAAAAAATTACCTAATTTATGTTCTATAACCATTTTCATCAATTTTACATTATAAACAAAAAAATAAAAAAATTATAAACAATGAATTAACATAGATAAAACACTTTATAGTAAATCAAGAGGGAAATCATTATCATAGAGGAAAATGTGGGATCTCTAAACATTAATCACATCATAGTTTAATATAGTTCATGCATTACATAGGTTAATTGCACCACTCCTAAAAACTAAATCTAGATTACTTTAGAATTTCATATAAGAATAAAAGGAGAAAAAAATATACTACCTCAAGGATTCAATGTTATTTGAATGATAATATAATAACAATAAAGATATATTATCAATTATACCATAAGTAAACTACAAAAATCTAATAATTTCATTCCACATCAATACTAATAACATTAAATGAAACATCATAAGAACAACTATGTGAAACTGAAATAGAATGTAATGAAAAAACAACTATAAACAAGACTAATCCATGAAGAACCCATGAGAAATGATGGAAGATCTCATTTTAGATCACTATAGATCAAAGAAAGAAATTTTGGGAATAAACCCTATCTAAGGGACACCAAAAATACAAGGACGAACACTAATGGACACTTGGAGTTAGGAGAGAAAACTATAATATTTGGATGGGAGTGAGGTGCTACATGTTTTATAGGTGCACTCCCTAAAAAATATTCATGGTGTAAATAGGTTATTCAGGTTACTAATGTCCCATTATTTAAGTCATGTAAAAAAACATGTCGTCACACACCATTATAAATTGATTTAATTCATTTCATGAATCCAATGTTGACTATGTGAGTCTTTTGTGGTAAAATTAACTAAGTAAAAAATGTATTCCATTCAAATAATGAATTATATACACATCGTTAATAGAACTGGTGAATCTCATACACTGAAGATTAATTTTACAATCGGGATGTGAACCAAACACCAACACAATCCTTGAATTTCACCTTCATGATGTGAACTACCTTTCACATCATGTGTTCTTCCTACTTCCAAATTATGACTCCAAGCCACACTGAACCTACCATTCTCTTCTTCTGAGAACCTTTTGATTTGAAAAATTAAAATTGAATATGATAGTATGATATAGGACATTATAAAAAATTACATATCATATTTTCAATTATAATATGCAAAGATGGTAATAACTGCATTTCTTTTGTAAACATAAAATTAATTTACAAATCCAAATATCAATTACCATGGTAAAATGGTCATTTTTTCAAACAATTTTTTTTATAAAATATTTTGAAGTTTTTATCTAAATAATTTCATTTCTTTTTTTATTAATATTTTTTATTTTTAATCATTTAAAAAATATAGTAACAGTCATTTAAGTAGTAATTCATTTTAAATAAGAAGAAACCCTCTTAATGTGAAATAAAATATTTTTAACCAAAATAGATTGTTTTCTATATCTTATTTTCTTATTTAAATAGATTCCAAATTTTTATTTCAACTTTCAAAATTAGATAGGAGGGGTAATATTTTAATTTTTATAAAAGAAGTACTATGGTAAAAATATAATCACTAATAATATGGGTAAACATGGTAATTTATAGTGGGAAAATATTTTCTAAATTACATGAAAATTAAACATTTTAGAAAACCTTTATTAATTGATAAATTAAATCCCAAATTCCTCACCATATTTTTTCACCTATATCCCATGTGATTCCATCTTTATCCTTCACCCAACATTATTTTCCTAGGATATGCCAATATTTTTCAACTAGAAAAATATCTCACTTCCACCCTCATGAACCCACATATACTCTTCAAATTAACCTTGTATTATTGCCCATTATCCCAATACTATAAGCATATTCCATTTTTAGATTCCTTTTTTATATGAAGTTAACACAATTCTTTCATTTCTAATAAGTCTTCTAAAAGAATATTCAAGTCCTCAACATGAAAAATATTCACTCCCTGACATTTTCTTCTTTATATTCTTTCTCTAGACATAGTCTATACATACTAAACTATTTGACTAAATTTAATAATTATATATAAATTTTATTATGTCTATGGAAAACCCATTATATTTCTCCCTCCAATCATTAGAAAATCAAAACACCAACTGAGTTATGTGCAGACTGTTGTCTCCATCAATGATGTATTCCATTTTTCATCAGTTCCTTACATGGATGCTTCATAGAATTTTTTTAATGAATATAAATGTTATTTATATCATTATTATCATTTATTAATGTAAAATTTAATATATTATTAATGTATAACCCATTATGAATATACTAACATTAATTGTAAAAAATTATCAAAAGATAAACTCACCAGTTTCATATTTACAAATCCTAACTAATACACTCATGGAATGAAATTAAAACTTTATCAATGGTTTTTTATGTTACATTTTATTAAATAAATTAATTTATGAATGATGTACATGGTATCATATTATGGTAATTTACATTGAAATTTCAAATAAGGTATAGGACAATCATGGTTACTAACATTTAATGACGAAACTAAACAATAGTAAATATATAAATTCTTAATAAATTATTAGATTGATTAGTATAAAAGGTTAGAGATTTTAATAAGGTTTTAAGGTAAGTGATTATGATTGATATACTTATTATATTGGTGGTTAATGTGATTTTGTGGATTCTTTAATAAAGGTAAGCCTTTTCATCTCAATTCCTCTTCATTGAGGTATGTCATCATATTTATAAACTATTATTCTTAGACATGGTTTAATTACTACTCATTGAATTTTTTCATTATAAATAAACTTAAATCATCTGATTTATAAATTGATTTAATAATCCCTCTTTTATAATTTTTTTGACCATAAACTACCCAAATTGTATGTGATTGTGATAACTCAACAAAATTTATTTTCGTTGTAATGTTTCTTATTGAACTCCATTAATTTAAATTTCATGTATTCTAAAATTTTATATTTCACATTTCATATGATATCCCATTTTATCTATATGGAGAAGTTGAAATATTTAAATTAAAACTTATTTCTTGATAAATTTCATTCCAATAAAATGATAATATTGTTAATAATAATTCTCACCCTCTTTAATGACCATTTTCCCTCTATATACATACTATTTTTCCTCAAATTTTTTTGAATAATATATTTAAATATAAATATGTATTTTATTTTTAGTTATTCATGTTTATATTTATATATTTTAAAAATTAACCTATATTTTACTTTTAAATGATGTGGTACTCCATAAAGGTTCTCTAAATATATTAAAATGTTTTTTCTTTTCAGGGTTATATATTTTTTCTTCCACTCTAAATTTCACCAGGATAATATTTTGGAAATTTTCAATACTATATTATTGGGGAATTTTTTTGAAGATAGAATTATGAAATGTTTTTACATCGCCTATTTGAAAATTATTTTTATGGTCACATCTAAAATTGTATTTTTTGACATTTTTAAAAATATTTTTTAGTTTTTTTATGATTTCACTTATATTTTTTTATTTATCTCAAAGGAATTTATCCATGGGAATTATATTTCACGAATTAACCTTTAATTTTATAATACTATATTTACCTTTTGGAATTAAATTCATTGTATTATATTATCCAATTATTGATCTATCTTAGTGTGGTACCATTCAAAGACATATTATTATAATGTTGTCTTTAATATATGTCAGAATTGTTTCGATGAATTTCATTAGAAAACATGAAACTCCCAACACCTAATTTTTTGATAATTTTTTGAGAAATTGAGGAACTATTTTTCAAATTTAAGTGGCCACTAGGAAATTACTGATGATACTTAATTATTGCCTACTATGTTCATATTTTATGAATTTAAGTCTTCTATATATAAGTTTAATAAAATAATTTTTTGATAATAATTACCATTGTGTGGTTATATGATTGAAATTATAAAGTTAATTTTTAGTATAAAAAATTTATTCATTAATGATTTACATTTTGTTTATTCCACACAGTTGAGTGCTCTAGAATTTATTATCATAGAGGAGGGAAGATGTTTTAATTTTAGGATAAAGACCCATAGGATGAGGGATTACTATTTATCATTATGAATGGAATCAAAATCCATACAGTTTAGTATCACTTGATGGGACACGTCATACCTTTTATGGTCATGTGATAATGACTGATACTGATCGTTCAACATTGTTCCGTAAGGAATACTTAGTGAAACATTCCTAGAAATGTTTGGTGTAGTGAAAATGCATGACTGGTTATTTCTAACTAACCATGATGGGAATAAGGAATAATAAGGATGGATTGGTCTCAACCAATATGGATATGGCCTACTGATATGAAGTATGATCCAATTAATAATATTTTCCATCAAATGAAATATGATGGCACTAAGAGAGGAAATTCTCTCTATATGGGTTGTGATGTCATCGGGGATATAGATTGATGAAGGAGGATGACTATGTTGGTAAATGTCTTAGTGGGGGTACTTATAATGATTTGGATATATGTGGATATATTTTTTGGGGCTTGATATGGAATCCTGTGTAAAATGATGGATGTAGAAATTAGAGTCTATGTAGTTCGGTGATGTAGTTTAATGTTGTGTAACATGGACAATACCTTACATTTTAACATTATGTGGAAATGAAATTTTCATGATGTTTTATATCATGATACATGGTTATAGAAAAATTATTTTAACTTCATCCCATGGGGAGTTTTGCGTTTTGAAAGGTATGACAACCCAGAATTGAGTATGGATTGTGCATATGCGATATCAATATTTTTCCTTATTTACTATTTTCATTATATAAAGGGAAAATTGTATTTATACACCTCAAAATATATTATTCTTATAGAATATGGAAGTGTAACCTAAGGGATATAATAATGAATTTAGCGGTGAAGGCAATGTGATCGCATGGTCTTTATAGGAAGGTGTGAGGGGCTCTTTCAACACTATAACTAGTTTGCATAAATTTGATAGTGTCCAAACAGGAAGTGGTGTAGTCCTTTAAGGTAAGTAAATTGAGATCACTTGTGGATGATTCCGTTAATGGTGTTCATGGTAATGTTGTGTACATGGTTTTCTGGATAGGCATTCTTCCAAGAGGATGGGGTTAGTGGTACGATCATTGACACTGATGATTCTATCACCACTGCACATGGTCGGAGATGGATTCATACTCTAATGGGAGATATCATGTGATAACTAAGATATTTTACCACTAGAACCATAATTTCCATGAAATCCTAAGATGTCATCTTGTTATCATATCCAATATTTTTTCCATTATTAAATTTTAGATTGATTTCCCCTAATTTTACTTCTTGTTTCAAATTTGTGTGTGTAAAAAAATATTCTCCCTCACATTTTTTTTTCATTTCAGAACAAAATTAATCTTATTCAAAGTATATAATGGGATCCTAAGTAGTTATCATGTGGTCTAGAAATATTCAGGTGTGTTTTCGGGCTAATACGTTGTGGAAAGGGACTCATATAATTATTTCCTATGACAATGGGCCTAACAAGTGATGATTTCCATTCTCTAGGGTCATATAGTGCAACCCACATGATTTGTTCCTTCTTTATTATCACCATAATTTCATCCTATGAATCATATGGAGGTTGATTTAGTGACCAAGGATTTGTCTTCTTCTCAAAAAAATCTTTATTGGTTTTCAAAATGATAAGTTTTACGAAACTTTTTTTGCACCAAAATAAAAACTATCAATGATATTTTTTGTCACACATATTTTCCCAAATATCATTGATTCTTAAGTTCATATAGATTATACTGATGTAAATTGGTGTTTGATACAATAGTAAAAGAATGGGGTCTTATACTCTTTTCTTGAAAGTGATCAGGGTCCTCAAATCCATAACACAAAGGGTGTCATATCTAATAGAATATATGGGAGTGTAGATTATGTAAATAATAATTAAATGAGTTGGAATAAATGAAGTTGGTATATGATAGGTACACTTGGGGTGACTACCAAATTTCATCATTTTTACATGTTTTTTTGTTTTTTTTTTCAGGGAATATGGTGATAGAGATCCTCTCATTCATTACATGGATTCTTTTTTCTAGTAGACCATATAGAGAATATTTTTGAAAATGTAATCGGGAATATATGTATAACAAAGAAAAAGACTCCCTACATGTCATAGATACTTATTCTCGAGATCTATTCAAGCTTCATAGAGTTCCAATCACTTAAAAAATTATGAATTTATATGGGATAGAGAGTTATTCAATAAGTAATATATTACACTAGAATTTGGGATAGTGGGTATTGAGCACACTATCGAAGTGAAGGAATATAATATATAATTTATGAATAATTTTTTTAACTCGGTGGTTCATAGAAAATAACTCAACTTTTTCTATGGTCCAATGATGGACCCCACAAATTTTATAATTTTTTTATTTTTATGAAAAAAAAACTTTTTCTCTAAAGAATCATATAATGGATGTTTAGTGAGTGAATAATTTAATTTATATAAATTATCCATTTGTGTGTTTTCAAAATGACATGTTTTTTCTATTTTAATGGTATTTTATGGTTATGTGATTATGAACATTGATTTATAGTGTTTCAATTCAAATATATTAGAACAAATGAAAAAATTCAACCTTATTATGAAAGGGTGCAAGAGTCGAGTGTCAAGAAAATAAATATCATAATTAATATAATATAAGAACATGTAACATTGAGGGTATGTAAATACACAAGAATATATGGATTATGGGAGTTATAAATCATATCCATTGAATAATTAGATCATCAAATGATGTAGAAGTAAAATAATATATTGAACATTTTTAACGGGAGGCCAACATCACAAAATCCATTTATAAGGCATGCAGTTAAGGGGGGAATTTCCTTTATAACCCCCATATACTCAATGATTCACTTTACATATATGATTCTCTTTTATTAATAAATTATGGGTCCTTTAGGATTGATCAAATTACTTGTTACCACTTTCGATCTATTAAATCAAAGATAGTGTACACTCATGGTTTTGGATTGGATTTTTGTAAAAATTGTTTCAAAGGTATGAAGTTGGTTTATGGATGATTATATACTCAATGAGGGAATGAGATCCCAAAAAAGGATACATGGATACATATTCAACACTTTTCCCAAGATTTGTTAGATAACATCAATTATTCTTATTCTATAGTCATACAGGGATACTGGGTGGGCTTTATTGTTTCACAGATTTGACCAAATATCACAAATGTTTATGGTCATACATCTTTGACCAAAAATGGGAACGTGGGATAGAAAAATGATTAAAACTCAAGGATTAAAAGAGGTTGGGATATCACTATATATCTTAAAAGTTCAGATTTTGAGTTTTATCTCTTATATATGTTATCCTTCACATACCTAGTTCATGAACATGATAAGGGGTATATTTTCAAAGTATTTAATATTTTATTTTCCTGTCAAATATATGAAATTTTCTACATGTCTCAGGCTCACATATTATAGATAAAGGCATTTTTCCAATTTTTTAACAGGCCTAGAATATAAGGTCTAAGAATCAATAGGTATCCTATAATACAAGAATCTAATTTCACATATCTACTGATATGGGGGAATTATCCTGAAACATGCCTATTAATAAGAAATAGTATACTAAATTATTATACACATAACTTATTCATACACCTGAGTGGAGGAACCACTATAATTTTTATACATATCCCTAGTTCATCATATTTTGGCGAAGATGGAGTTTATTATTAGCCTTAATGAAATGAGCCTATGCTTCACTATATAACCAAAAAAAGCTGAATGAATCAATACATATATCTTGATCATGTTGAATAATCCTATAAAAATTGGACACATAATTAAAATTTTGGATAGTATTCTATAATTTATGTTCTTACAGACCAGACCTATGCCATGCGGTTTAACATCACGCACTAAGGATGTGGGTCACTATATTTTCATTGTGGGATAAATCTCAATCATGGTCCCCTATAAAATTCATTATAATATCTAAAAACACAATATTCATTATCAGTGTGAGAAATAAGATGTGAATGGGAAGATACCAGCATTTCTTGAGAGTATAAGAAAAAGGTGGAACTGAGAATTTTGGGAACATGTGATATTTTCAATCTAAAAACAAAGGATAATTATATGGATGTGTTTCCCATCATTATACATTATATTATGAAGATATAAGTAATTTTTAATATATTATATCCATGTGATAATGGGTTTTCTACGTATTTTATGCTCATATGTAATGGAATCAAATGGTTTCAAATGGGATTATTAGTATATGGGGACATTATTCAACATTCTTAATTTCCAGATCATTTTCCAAACAAGGGTATTTTCTGTTGGGGTAAACTATAGATGGATCTACGGTATTATACCCTAAACATCTATATATTTATTAGGTTATAATGAATCAGGACACACATATTTCTGGATTAGGTTCCCCTATACAAATTTTAATCATGTCTAAGTAAAGGGTAATTATACCTTTTTAGATCGTGGTTGGGCATTGGACAAGAGGTTTAGGAATCACTGGATAAGAAAATGTAACAAGAATCAAGGAACACATAGTTCTCATTTGTTCAATATGAATTTTGAGGTCATATATGTGGAGGTATGAACATAGTTTGTAGATTTCAACTAGGTCCATTATGGATGATCCAAGCTTCACTATGTATATTTTGAGGACATAAATCAAGAAACATATAGTTTTTATATTAAATTTCATTATCCATATATTTCTCTTACATAGGTGTGAGGTTATGTATCATTGATAAAACATTAATTTGATCCTACTATGTTGTATCCCTGCATCCCTAGGTATCCGATAAGTAAAATAATCTAGCCAATTATAATTCTTGAGACATGGTATCCTTACCTAGATCCAACTCATACGTAAGTAATGGGGAATCGATTCTCTAAGGAATGGGTAGATTTTATACCAAATAATTATTCATGTATTGATCACTCATTTAATAAAGGGAAAATAAGTCATAGGGAATTGGACACTCGGAGCTATTTAAAATTAACAGAAGATGAATTTTATGTTTCTGTAGTGTGTGGTCATAATGATCGGACTTAGGTATGTTTGAATTTATGGTCACAATATATGGATGGATATTATATAGTTTTATGGTCTTAAATATAGGAAATTATCATCCAATTTATCATCATGTGACTAGGATGACGTCTAAGTAGTTTAGAGTTAAAAATGGACTATTTATAAATAGTTTAGAATCTTACAACTCTAATTTTGTTGCTAAATATTTTAGAGTCTTACATCCCAGAAATAGGTCAGTGTGATGTATCATGAGAAAGACTTCTTTATAATCCTAGAATTTGATGGAGGTGTGACATTATTTACATCAATAGTAATTAAGGAGTGTGGAACTTTAGTGTAAAACTCATATATGATGTAAGGTACCTCTAACATTGGCTCTAATTTCAGAGGATTCATCCCCAGTATCATTAATGCTATGAAAACTATCACGATCTCTCCCTAGAGGGATGAATATAGGAAAATATTCTTTTTGGTGGTTTTAATATACCAATTTTGATATAGTTTTAGATCTCGCAGCTTGAATAAACACTTTTCATCATGCTTCTCTAATTCATCCATGTGTTTCCATGGTTTTCCATCATCATAAAAAAACTTATATATTATGTCATAGATTTACGTCGTGTTTACATCTATAGGAATAAATTCCTCTTCCTCATTCAAAAGTGTGTATGTAGTTTCATTTATAGTAGTGATGGATGTGGTATGGTAACAACATAAAGCATGTAAGTGCTTTTTTGTCCGAGACTTTTTTTTATCAATACTTTTCTGAAGGATATTAGATATATTCTTTTTAAGATATTCAATTTTCCCATTTTCCACTACATATTAGTGGGGGAAATGGGTGGATTGAGCATTTTATTGTTGATAAATCTCATTATACTCAAAATAATATAAACTGATACCATTTTTTGTATGAATAAAGTTAAGGACATGAAACATAGTTATGATGTTTGAGTTCACAATATTGATAATAGATTTTTCTCTAACCTATTTATGATGTATAAACTCATCCCATTTAATGAATAAATATATGTTAGTAAGGATTTATTTATAATTCCATGTTATTGATTCATGATATGTCCTCATGAAATCCATTCCCTATATAGAAATTCTTTTAAATATCTGGTAGTGTGGAACTACTCTAGATGCTGATGAATAAACATTTCATGTGTCTAGAGTGCATGATAATTTTTTTAATTCTCCTGGAAGTCATTTTTCATCCTTTTCCATAAGAATCCTAGTCCCTTTAGTTGAGATGGAATCTTGGCCCCTAATTTTTGGGAACTAGATATGCTATTTTGGACTTCTTTTATAACAACACGAGCTTCCCCCAACAATTTATATAGAATAAAACATTTCATACATGAATAACACATCATATTAACCGAATTATCAAGTCATATTAATACGATACATGCCATAAGAATAATAATTTACTTCATTTGTAAACATGGGGAAAAATAATTAGTAGATAAAGGATTTACAACATTTCCCATTATATTCTTCAAAAATAAAATCCTTCATAGACATATAATAGTTAAAATCATTCTTCATAACATGTGGAATTGAAACATAAAAAAGGTGAGATATAATTCTATATAAGGGTAAAGATAAGTGATATCTATAAAGGATATTATGTGAGAATAATTTATGAATAAGGGTATAGTAAATGAAACAAAGTTAGAGTAATCACACATAATCGGTAAAATATCTATAATAAAAAATCATGGAATAAGGTTTTAACAATCAAAATATGTGAGGAATAAAGGTGTAGAATTAGTAATAATTTATAATTATACATTAGAACATAAAACATAGATAATACATAAGTTATTGGAATACACATAATCATAGAAAAATCATTTTCTAAATCAAGGATCACTAGTAAGACAATTATTTTCGATTGTGTTAACTCCCCTATTCCAACATTAATTAGTCAGGTTTCACTCCTAATACTATATTATTGAACAATTTCTCTTGAAAAGTGTGTTAACTCCACATTCTAGCCAATATTATATCATGAGATATTCATGATTACCTAATTTTTTGGGAGAGATATATAATGATGATTGCACCTTTCATATAATGAAAACCAATCATATGTGTCCTACAAAATGATAAAATATTCCTTATATTGTCATATAATTACAAATGGAAAGGATACATGATTCATAAAAATGAAATCACCATAATCATAAACCATCAAGGTAAAGAATATATATGGTAACATTGGACCATATCCTCATTAAAACAATAAAAAAAGGTTGTTGTTATAGATTTAATTACCTTTAATACTCACTAGAACAATTCTAGAGGAAATTTTTTTTATTTTGAAATCAATTATTTAAAAACATAAAATTATAAAAAATGGAATAAATTTATTTAAAAATAACCAAGGAAACTTATATTGTAATAATTAATTGAAAGAGTATTCATGTTGGCGGGAAAAATAATTCATTCATTGTACATTAATACAAAAAATCATTTTACATGTTGTGTAAAAATTCAAAGGTACCATGTTTGGAAAAAGATACGAATATTCCACTTAATACATTATATGGAAAGCCAAATATTTTTAAAATGATTTCAAAACCCCATTTTATTATCTTAAATACATTATTTAAATATTTTTATCAAATAAGGACATTGAAGAAATTATTCTCCTCCAAAGATAAAAATAAAGTTGGTTTTCCTTAGAAAAGAATAATTTCGATCTCATGAGTACATTAAGAGAGGAAAATGAAAGGAAAAAAATGTAATCTATAGAAATAAAAATATTATAATAAAATAAATAATATTTCAGTGTGATATATCATATAATTTTATCATTGTATTTTTAAGCATAAATAATCCCAGTAAAAAATGATATATTGATGAAAGTCTCTTACCTATTTGGTAACATTTTATTCATAAAACCTATGAATGAAATAAAATAAAATTAAAAAATAAATACCATGAAGATAATAATTTTGAAGAAACAAATTATCATATTGGAAATAGATACACCTCATAAAAGAATATAGGTGTAAAACATAATAGATTTCTATTGAATGAAATTCGAGATATTAAGTTATTACCACTTTGGTAATAGTTCAAATGAAATCCATGTGGATGAATAATATAAATTGAATCATTAAATAACATGAATTAAAGATGATCCATCATATAAATGTATAAATATATGTATATACACATCATAAACCTAAATATGTACACTACAACAAACATGTCTCGATGAAATAATATTAAGATAAAGGAACCTTATAGCTTTTGTAATTTTTTAAATGAAAGTCATTAGACAATTGAAATTAATATGGATCTCAAAATAGTTTGAAATAAATAATTTATTATTATAAATTACATTATAGAGAATTTTATACACCATAGAAATAATAAATTGGTGCATAATAAAAAATATATACACCAATGAAGAGAAATTGAGACGAAACACTTACCTTATATCTGACTTAACTAGAAAGTACTCTAACCTACAATATAATAAATTTATATTTATTATAATTATTTTAAATACTATTATTCAAGAATATAATTTTATATATGATCAAATTATATCATTTCAGTACCTATTTATAAACAATTATATATTAAAGTCGTCATTTCCTATGTTAACAGCTTCATTTTTCATGTATGTTTTTGTTCATCAGTAATGGTCCTTCAACATTGAACATGATTGATCCATCTCAATAATTTTAACCATGATATAAATTTATGTTATTCAAAATTTATATATGTTAGTAATAATTCATATTATGTTGTGAGGAAATATGAATTACATCACTTTTTAGTGATGGTAATTCGTACATACACACGAGTAGTGTTTCCACTTCTTGATGGATGGAATAAAAGAAATTTAAATGATAAGGAACAATTATAGAATCATTATTAAATAAAAAAATATCAAAAATATTCATTAATTATAATATTTTAATATCCATGTAAATCATAAATAATATGAAAATCATGTCGCATTGTGGATGTGTTAGTCTATGAGTATGCACGATAAAAATTATCATTTACCTATAGGTAAGAAGGTAATAATATAGTTAATATATTATAATTTTATTATAATAATCAGTTACAAATATTATATATAAAAACTAAATGTATCTCTATATCTAACCATGAAATATGTTAATAGAAAATGTATTGTCCCGTGTTTTTTAACTGGAAGAAATTCCCAATGAATTAGAATATTGATATTTGGTGGAAGTGTTATTTTTCAAATAGATCATTGGAATAAATTTATGAGATTTGGAACACATTAATATTTCTCTTTAAACATGTTTTAAGGTCCAAGAGTTGTCTTGGGTTTCTGGTCATGTTTTGGAAGTTCCATGCCAAAATATCTCAAATCTGAGAAGTCTGAAAATGGAGCATGGCTTGTTTGAACCCATGGATAAATAATATAACTATTAAAGTAGAGATAGATATATGAAACGTTTTATTGTAACTATATGGGTGTAGTCAAATAGTTTTGTGGGTTTCTACAGTTTCTTGAGAGTGGGATTCTATATGAGCTACACATGGTTATCCAAACCGTACAGCCTGCCCATGCGAGAGGGCTCCTTGGGTAGTGTTGACAACACAGTTGGGGCATGATTTTTCCAACAGTGTGTCTGATATGGATCAGATTATACCCAAGGAGAATAATTTTGGACTTGATAAAAATTTTAAGCCCAATTGTTATTTGAATTGGACCAGCCCGCACTTCTTGACATCCAACACCATGGTGGGACACAACACACTTATTTGGGCCCCAAAATCATTTATCCACATAGAAAATGGTGGAAATTCATAGTTTCACTTTAATGAGGAGAGAGATGGTGGAGAAAAGAATCATTAAGATGGAATCCCGCTACTTTGGCTAGTGGGGTCATAAAATTGCATGGGAAAGTGTTATTTTGTTCTTTTTATGTACCTTTTGGGTTCCCCATGTCTTGTAACTCAAATTGGGGCATTTTCCTTTCTTTATTTTGTCTTTATATTTTATTTTCAGCCCTTTGTAATGGGGATGATTGAATGTGACGGATTTTGGAAGCCTATTGTGTTGTCTTATTGCTTTAGCCTTTTCCCTTTGCCCGAAATTGGTGGTGAAACTCCAGTGCTTGTGACTTTGTCTTTAAGAGTGGAGTGACCTTGGCGGGTGGCATTGTCTTTAAGCCTTGGTCAATTCGGCTACATTACGCTGCTCCTCTTCACTTACTCGTTTTGAGCTTTCGGCGATGCATCAATTGGTATCAGAGGCGCGGTTCCAACGAGTAAGTTTTATCACATCCTTCTTGTTACTCCCCATCATGTCTCGCAAGAATGGATCTTCTACTCCTTCTGCTCCATGGGAAATAGCTAAAGCACAGCTACAATCGCAAATTACTCAAATTGGTGAGCAACTTGTTCAACTATTGAGATCACGACGACCTGACTCCCCTCCACTACAGCAGCATCCCCGAATTCCATCACCACATAATATGCGCAATCTAGCACCATTTTATGAAGATCGCACAAATGGTGATGATTCCAGTGATTCAGAGGTGGATATGCGAATAAGAAGAGATGATGAAGATATTGAAAGAGGGTTGAAGATTGACATTCCAGATTTTTATGGGAGTATGAATCTGGATGATTTTCTGGATTGGATGTGGGAAATTGAATGATTCTTCAAATTTAATAATTGTTCTGAAGAGAAGACGTTCAAGGTAGCCATTCTGAAATTTAAAGATTATGCATCTCTTTGGTGGGAAAATCTGAAGAAACAGTGGGAACGTGATGACAAAGGCAAAATACGCTCATGGGAGAAGTTGAAAAAGCTTTTAAGGAGACGATTTCTGTCCGAGAATTATAAGCAAGATCTTTATTTCTGAATGCATAGCTTGCGGCAAGGAGATAAATCTGTTGAAGAGTATATTCGATAGTTTGATCATTTATTGATGCAAAGTGATGTTCCAGAATATAAAGAGAAAATAATTTCAAGATTTTTGGGTGGATTAAATGAAGAAATTTCACATTCAGTGGAGTTGCAACCATTCTGCTCACTTGATGAAGTTTGCAAACTGGCGATCAAGGTGGAAAAGAAAAAGCAGACCTCAAAGGAACCAATGCTCAAAAATTACAATAGAGGTACAACTTTTTATAAAGGAATTTATTCTAATAAATCTGGTGTTGGTGAGAAGGAATTTGGAAGGAACAAGATACTGGATAAAGGGAAAGAGAAGGCTATGGAACAACCAAAAGGGAAATCCAACTCCTTTGAGGGTGTGAATCAAAAGTGTTTCAAATGCCATGGGTATGGTCATTTTTAGGCCAATTGCCCTAACAATCGAATTATTACTATTAAGGATATTGAAGATATTGAAGAGGAAATCAAAGAGGATGAACATGAGGGTGAAGAATATGAAAATGAGGAACATGTTGTGGAACAAGCTGATGTGGGAAACATGCTGGTGCTACGAAGAGTTTTGCAAGCTCAAATCTGCCCAGAAGAAGATCAAAGAGAAAACTTGTTTCAAACTCGCTGCACAATTAATCAGCGGGTATGCATGGTGATTATTGATCGTGGAAATTGTACAAATGTGGCTTCAACAACACTAGTGGATAAATTGAAGCTTCCAACTCAGAATCATCCTCACTCGTATAAATTGCAATGGTTGAACAATGGGAGCACACTCCAAGTCAACAAACAGGTTCTGATTTCATTCTCCATTGGTAAGAACTGTGTTAATGAAGTATTGTGTGATGTTATTCCTATGGATGCTTGTCACTTGTTGTTGGGAAGGCCTTGGCAGTTTGATTGGGTAGTGAAATGTGATGGGAGGAAGAACACATATTCTTTTCAATCTGGGTAAAAGAATATAACACTTGCTCCTTTGAAGCCATCCCAAACTCTTCAAGGAAAATCTGTTCCATAAGTGCCCAAAGATAGTCTCTTTATCAACAAAGCTCAAGTGGAGAAATCCATAAATAAGAAAAATCCAGTTTTTGCTTTATTGATGATGGAAAAGTCATGCCATGAGGAGAAGAGTCATCAACATCCGTTAGCTCATTCCTTAATTGGGGAATATCATGACGTTTTTTCTAATGATCTTCCAGCAGGATTACCACCATTTAGAGGCATTGAACACCAGATTGATCTTGTACCGGGTGCCCAATTTCCAAATAAACCAGCATATCGGTGTAATCATGTAGAATCAAGGGAATTGCAGAAGCAAGTAGACGAGTTGATGGATCGAGGCTTTATAAGTCCAATCATGAGCCCGTGTTCTATTCCAGCATTATTGGTGCCGAAGAAAGATGGTGCATATCGCATGTGCATTGATAGTAGAGCTATCAATAATATTACCATCAAATACAGGTATCTCATCCCACGACTCGATGATATGCTTGATGAATTACATGGTTCATCAATCTTTTTAAAGGTTGATCTTCCTAGTGGATACCACCAGATTTGAATGAAGGAAGGGGATGATTGGAAAACGGCCTTCAAAACTAAAGGTAGATTGTTTGAGTGGATGGTCATGCCATTCGGCCTCTCAAATGCTCCTAGAACATTCATGCGACTCATGAATGAAGTTCTGAAACCATTTATTGGTAAATTTGTGGTTGTTTATTTGGATGACATTTTGATTTACAGCAAGGATGTGGAGATCCATGTGGATCATCTTCGGCGGGTATTTGACATTCTATGGAAACAAAAGATATATGGTAAGCTGGAAAATGCGAGTTATTTTCAAAAAAAGTGGTGTTTTGGGGATATGTGGTAACCAAAGAAGGCATCATGGTGGATGAATCAAAAGTGGAAGCAATCAAGTCCTGGCCACAACCAGAATCCATTACCAAAGTAAGAAGTTTCCACGGTTTGGCATCTTTTTATCGTCGCTTTGTTTCCAATTTCAACACTATCATGGAACCTATCACTGAATTCTTGAAAAGGGGGAAATTTGAGTGGTCAAAGGCAGTAAATGAATCATTTTAAATCATTAAGAAAATGTTGTGTGAAGCACCAGTTTTGGCATTTCCTGATTTTGATCAAGTCTTTGAAGTAGAATGTGATGCAAGTGGAGTTGGGATAGACGTTGTTCTCATCCAAAGCAAGCGCCCTATTGCATATTTTAGTGAGAAACTGAATGATTCAAGGAGGAATTACAGCACCTATGATAAGGAATTTTATGCGGTTATAAGATCCCTAGATCATTGGTCTCATTATTTGAGACCGAAGTAGTTTTTTCTTCATTCTGACCATCAGGCATTAAGGTTCATCAATGGTCAACACATGCTGAGTTCAAGGCATGCAAAGTGAGTGTAATTCTTAAAATCATTCTCATTTGTGTCAAAATAAAAGAAGGGGTAGGATAATCTGGTGGCAGATACATTATATCGAAGGTATGCATTACTTACCATTCTAGATACTCGAATTCTTGGATTTCAGCTTATGAGAGAAGATTACCAGCATGATATGGAGTTTAATTCTATTTTAATCCAATTTAAATATGGATTTTTGGAGTATTATTCTGTATATGATGGGTTTCTCTTTAAGAGAAACAATTTGTGTGTTCCAAAGGGTAATTATAGGGACTTGCTCATTCGAGAAGCACATGAAGGGGGACTTGCTGGTCATTTTGGCATCCATAAAACCTTGGAGATACTAAAAGAGCATTTCTACTGGCCGAAGATGTAATCAGATGTCCAAGCCATTCTTTCGAGATGCGGAACATGTCAAAGAGAAAAGATTCATTTCAAGGCTGGTTTATACACTCCATTACCTATTCCGGAGCAGCCATGGGAAGATCTCAGCATGGATTTCATTATGGATTTACCAAAGACTCAGCGAGGTAAAGATTTAATAATGGTTGTTGTTGATCGATTTTCTAAGATGGCTCATTTCATACCTTTTCATAAGACTAAAGATGCGGTGAAAGTGGCCTAATTGTTTTTCAAAGAAATTTTTCGCCTTCATGGAATTCCTCGTAGCATCGTTTCGGATAGAGACACAAAATTTCTCAGCCATTTTTGGAGGACATTATGGGGGAAATTCGGTATGAAATTTCTTTTCAGCACATCTCATCACCCTCAAACGGATGGGCAAACAGAAGTTACAAATCGAACATTCGGCACTATTCTAAGAACATTGGTGAACAAGAGCATGAGAGATTGAGATTTGCAACTTGCACAAGATGAATTTTCATACAATAGATCTCCCAGTACTACCACTCGGGATTCTCCATTTGAAGTGGTTTATGGAATCAATCCAATCACTCCTATAGAATTGTGATCTTTGCCTCTTGATTTTCAGGTGAATATTGATGCAGAGGAGAAGACAAAGCAGATGAAGAAGCTCCATGAATCTATTAGTGCTCAAATAGAGAAGTATAATGAAGCATATAAGAGGCAAGCAAACAAGCATCGGAATCAGGCTATTTTCCAACCTAGAGATAAAGTGTGGATTCACCTTCGTAAGGAGAGATTTCCATACAAAAGGAAGAGCAAGCTGGCACCACGAGCTGAAGGTCCATTCAAAGTTCTTGAATGAGTGGGAAACAATGCCTACAAAATTGATTTACCAGATGATTTTGATGGCGTTTCTGCAACGTTCAACATTGGGGACTTATCTTCTTACATTGAAGAAGATGGCGTCATGGATTTGAGGGAAAATCCTCTCCAACCAGGGGGAATGGTATGGATCAGATTCTGCCCAAGGAGAATAATTTTGGACTTGATAAAAATTTTAAGCCCAATTGTTATTCGAATTGGACCAACCCACACTTCTTGACATCCAACACCATGGTGGGCCACAACACACTTATTTGGGCCCCAAAATCATTTATCCACATGGAAAATGGTGGAAATTCGTAACTGCACTTTAATGAGGAGAGAGAAGGTGGAGAAAAGCATCATTAAGAGGGAATCCCGCTACTTTGGCTATTGGGGTCGTTAAATGGCATGGGAAAGTGTTATTTTGTTCTTTTTATCTGCCTTTTGGGTTCCCCATGTCTTTTAACTCAAATTGGGGAATTTTCCTTTCTTTATTTTGTCTTTATATTGTATTTTCACCCCTTTGTAATGGGGATGCTTGAATGTGACGGATTTTGGAAGCTTATTGTGTTTTCCTATTGATTTAGCCTTTTCCCTTTTCCCGGAATTGGTGGTGAAACTCTAGTGCTAGTGACTTTGTCTTTAAGCGTGGAGTGACCTTGGTGGGTGGCATTGCCTTTAAGCCTTGGTCAAATCGGATACATTACGCTGCTCCTCTTCACTTACTCGTTTTGAGCTTTCGGCGACGCATCAGTGTCCTAAACATATACCTAATATAAGGTGGGGTAAAATTAAAAAAACATCCCCTCCAACCTTTTTATTTATCCTGTCTCTTTTTTTCCTCCTCTACATGAAGCATCCCCTCCCCATTCCACTAAGGGATCCTCCTCTCTCTCCTAGGTATGTAAATATATCCTCAATCCAACAACTATTTTGAGTATTGTTCATCATGTTTGATAGACCTCGATAAGTCAACACCCCTTCTTCATCCATTCACTATAATCTTCTTCCATCTTACACTATTTTAGTGTGAGATAATTCATACTATTTTCAGGAAAAAATTTTATTTGATTGATTTATCTAAACTCAAATAGAATCAAGCATTGATATCAGACATGTCAGCCATCCTAAGAATGAGGTAGGTCGTATATAACCATTTCTATTAAAGTCCCACTAGTTATAAATTGTGATGTTTTCCAAGTCCTGGTATTTACATGGAATGACATATCAATGTGGAATTAAATTTTTAGAACCTAATACCTTGAATCTAGTAGACCATATGTACTACATTGACCTTGTTTAAAATATTTGATCTCGTAGGGGAACCTCTCTTATGTGTGGTTTTTGTGAACACCTTTAATTAATTTAGTTTCTTTCTAATAAAACCCCTCATTAAGGATCGTTTTCTTTAAAAATATAATCATGTTTTTTAAATTAAATGTTGGAGTATGTGACATTGTTCTTGTTATCCCTTAGCCACCAAAAATTCCTCTATGTTGTTGTTGACATTCATTTCTGGGGAATTCTTAATGAAATTATATGGAATGAATGTTTGCATGGAAAGCCTTATACATTTTCATGTATGATACTATCTGTCAATGGAAGGACAGTTGGCCATTATTTTTTTTTTTGAATTCCTTAATAAAAGAAAGGGAAAATTAATTAATTAAATGATTTTTTTGTGGACTTACTTCCATATCCTTATTATGGATTATACATTTCTTATGTACATGGTGTCTATATTGATATAATTGGAATGATTAATTTTTTCATACCATATTTTTTATAGATTCTAAATGTTTAAATTATTAAATAAATTATTTACACTATGAGAGATACTCGGGTTTATTTTTACAAAAGTCAAGGAAGGGATCCTAGGTTTTTTAGACGTTATATGGCGGGAGAAAGGAATGTTTTATCTTAGAGAAGCTCAACATGCAGGTTACATACCACCGTATGAGTGATATTGGTTCCCATGAGGGAAAATATAGACAGGCTTGGTGGAAATATAGGTAAACCATTCCATGAGAGATACTCAGACCCTATTTTGAGATACCATAGAAAATCACATAGAGTACTTTCTTTACATTATACTGTGTGTGAAAAAATTTCTTCCATTTAGGGATAACCATGTAAAAATTCCTACATCATTAAATTATTTTTATTCTCCTAGTGAAATTCTTGGTTTCCATTATAAGGATGTCATAGGATGGGCCCAATATTCCATTTAATTGAATATGAGAGATGAATCATTTAATGATATTAAAAATGTTAGTTAATTAAATTAAATGAAATGCCTGCTATGCTAAATCACATGTCCTGGATTACTCCATTCTTTCCACTTAGTTGTGATTGACCCATTATTATAATAAACCCTATTTTTATATGTTCAACAAAGAAAGAGGCATTCTGAATTAGGAAGAATTAGGAATGGCTAGAAAGGTGTCCCTTCAAAAGTATAGATGACTTGTTAATTATTATTTATATATTTATTTACTTTTCATACCTACACAGTTCCATAATTTATATTCATTTACTATATTATACTATAGACACCATTGGAAGTGTCCTATTGAGAGTACCTCACACCCTACTTGGGCCATCATTCTAAAGGGGTACCTGAGAAACACTTCATGTTCATAGTTCTAGGTTTTATAACATTTTGTGTGAATTCTACGTGGGATGTTATGAGAAAAGGACTGATCTAGTTCTCAAGATAATTTTGGATCTATCCATTGGAATTTTATTGTTTTTATTTTATTTTATTGTTTGTATAGTATTGTATGTTGTATCTCCCTGCTTGTATTACAGTATCTGCAGTACTTGTATGCATTGTTGTAGATATTACTTATCCGTCCTTATTCATTTATTATATTTACCTTTTACTGCTCCATGTTTCATTTTTAGTGATTCTTCTATTTTCAGTTTTTTCTATTGTTTCACCACGGTGCTACTCTGATATTGGGGGGGTAGTCTCCCCACGATACCACCATTAAAACCATTATACATGTCAGAAAACACTGTCGTATTTAGAGTCTCACTTGAGGTTGTGTAGAGACCATTATGGATGTTGGCTCTATATTCAGTCATGCTGGGACATTTCAATATAGTATGAAGGATTTATTTTCTATTGTCATGCTATTTTGGGCTGGTAGATAGGAGACTATGAATGTGTCAGTTCTTGGTAAGTGGTCATGCCTGGGAAGGATCTACCCACATATAGGAAAATTCCCAAGTGTCAATGGATCGTAATTTTGTTCATGTTTTTCGGTATTATAGATGAATATGTTTTCACCTTGACTGATATGAGTACTTTCAACTCCTTACTTATTAACAATATTTATGGTATTGTACCTTTGTCCCTGTAATACAAGGATAGATATTTACATTCATCATTCTTGGTATATAGAGATTCACATTCCAAGCATATTCTATTAAATATAGATTTCATTTCTAGTATATTCAAAAAATATTGATTTACCTTTTGTGTTTATTAGAATGCCTCTTATATTCCATGTTAGGAATTTTAGTTATATGCAATGGTTTATCCCTTAATATTTAATTAATTATCTTTCATATCTATATAAAATTATTTTTTGTTTATTTAGTATGTTTTCATGTAAATATTTTTTTTTTGTGATTGTTTTCATGATTTTCTTATATAACACGTTTGAGAGTTTTTCCTACTTATGTAGTAGATTGCAATGTTTACTTGTTATGATTTCATGGTAATATTTTTTGTTTACCCATGCTTATTTCATTGTTTAGCATGTATAGTTATAACCATTACATATAATTGGTTATTAAGGATCAAACGTCATCCTAAACATTATTTCCCACTTATATTGATGGTGAAACCTTATCTAACAAATAATGACTTTTTTGAGACACAAGCCACTAGTTTCATGGGATGAAACATACAAGGTATGAATAAATGGGATCCGATTTTCAATCTATAAAGTGTATGGGAACCTTATTTATATGAAAATAGTGACCCATATAATCAAACCATATTTATGATCATATTATACACATATATATAAACTATTTTTTGTTAATAAAAGATACTAAACCTTCACTCTTAAGTAAAATTGTTTAAATATGGACATTCTATATGACCCAACCCATGTGGGCTAGTCATGGAGCTATGTTTCTAATGAGATTAACCCATTAAGGTTGTTTTAAAAATATTAATGTTTTAAATAAACATTGGGTGGCATTTAGCTGATCCCAAAGTGGTTTAAAAGGACCCTCTTAGATCACCTTTCTATTCTTATTCCTAAATAATTGATCCCATGGGGTAGGTTTGTATTATATATGTATTTCATTTTAAAGTTACTAAAGTAGCATATATGGTGTTAGAATTAGATGTGTGGTGTCATATTACTTGAAGATTCCCCTCTATAATTAATAAAATACCTCTAATATTCTTTTGAGATTTATTATTTATAAAGCTTCTGTTAACTAAGATGTCAATTACAACCTAAAGGGTGTTTTCCTCTATTGGTTTCAATTAACATTTTCTTAAACTAATCCAGTTTTGAAGCCTTATAAATAAACAAATGGTTCTTAAAATGGCCATTAATATGTATTTCCTAAGATAAAATGATATTTATTACTATATGTCTGTTAAATAAAATTTTTAATATGGTAGTTGATAATACATATCTATACAGCTTGTGGAATTTCCAAGATAAAATGCCTAATACTTTTTTTATGATTTTTATTAGTTTATATTTATAGATAAAAATTCTAAAATTTTCTGGAAATGAATGAGAATTGGTTTAATTCCATAAAATGAAACCTTAAATGGTGTTATTTAAATTGATCCTTGAGTAAGGGGAGTTTAAATAATTATAGAGTGTTTCTTTGAAATGGGAACATGAGCATTACTCTTAGGCCCCTTCTTCATTAGCTTGAACCTAAAGGATAGGTGGTAGGTCCTAATGAACCTTTCACGAATGAACTTGTGGTAGGATCAACACCATTTGTTTTTTCAAGGGGATATACCAAGGTAGGTAGTTCCCTTAGAACATTAAAAGTTTGCTAAATTCTTACGGTGACCAATTCTTTGATTTTTGTGTCATTCAAGTGCAATCTGTTCTAATTAGGAAACTTAATTTCTAAAATTAAACATTTGTATTAATAGGTAATTTTGTTTTGTTTTGAAACTAATTTAATGTGTGATCGTCCAATAACGATCATTTTTAGTAGGATAGGTATGCATATGGTATGGTCAGCAATTTTACAGTTTGATTAACACCTCTTATTCTTTTTCAATGATGAAGACTTAGTATGTTGTCATCCAAATCAATAGTAATAATAAAAACTATGAATCTAGGATGAAACTATTGTATGGTCCATAATATATTTGGATTCATAGGGTGCTACGCCTACAGATAGTATCAATAATGTGCTATTTTCTGGTGAGACCTTGAGGTCGTATGAATTGATAAAGAGGGCACCATTTATTTTCTAAAAGTGATACATCAAACTATTTGATATTTTTGTTAATCATAAAATCCTTGAGCTATTATGATTCAATCATAGGTTATCTCCAGATATGAGTGACTGGTCTTTGATGCAATTCATTGCTCATTCAAATGATGGGGGTGAATTCATGAAGGGACCGATTATTTTTAAATTCTGGTCATTTTGTGTCAGATATTATACCTAAATCTATGAAATTTTTAGACATTACTCAGAATGAGTGTAACGTGTACAAGTAGTTAAAATCGAGAAATAACACTATTAAGAGGATTTTCTACCTCTTATTTGGATTAACACTTGTTAATAGTGTGATGGTCACATCCAGGACCCACGGCTAGCGGTCAATAGAGCATGTACATTGGGATGAGTTCCCTTTTTCCATAAGTTAGGACTAGGAAAATGATAATGTGGATGGAATGGAATTAATTCAGGTAATGAATGCCATTCTAAGTTGAACATACACAACTTATGGGGACTATTCGACAAATTATCAGGGTTGATATTGAGTTCCATGGGGCTAGTGAGTTTCAATTTAAGTCAGTGCTTGTATGGACACATGGTGGTGAAATGGTTGGATTTGTATGAAACCATTGGAAATTCCCTTAATCAGGTATTAACTTTGACGGTTAATCTTGAGCGATCACGGTACACATTGGGTGGTAAAGGAATTAAGATTGGTTTTTAGTGGTGATGCATCAGTGGGTGTATCCATGTTCTTTTAAAGGATGTTGGATAACATTCATTCGATTGATATAGTTTCCTATTAATGTGTGTATGGTTGGTTGGAAACCATGTTGGACACTTCATTCTTTGGGAATTGGGTGTGACTTTTATCCTTTTTGAATCATTTTAAGTCCTATTGGTGTATTCTTATTTTAATAAATATCATATCCCCTATCCTTAAATTGTCTGGATACACTGAGAGAGTATCTCTTTTACACCAAAAATTTTTTAAAGTCCACATGTCTCAATAAGTATATTCCATATGTGTTTAACACTAGATGCTTGGTTTTTGTCAAGGCATGTCTATCCCGAGTGATACCTGGCTTCCCAAGTATGAATTCCTTGAAAAATCTTATAGACACCATCTAGATATTATTTTCACTATTGGTAGGCTATTTTAGTGTCCTGATACAAGGATGTCTCAGCTATGTACCACCATCTTGATTTTTAAGGACTATGTGAAAACTGCCTTGGATTAGCTCTTTGGGCTCCAACTGATGATTCCAAGGTAAACACAGACAGCAGTTTGTTTCATATTGGGTGATTTAAAGGGTGATGGTTCAAGTGTTCTAGATTATGTATGCACCTATGTTCGTGCGGTGGCACAAATAAATAATGAATTATTTTATTGATATGTATCCAGAAGTCAGTTAAAGGATTAGAAGGAAATAGTTAAATAAATAAAAAGATTCATGGGAGAAGCTATCTTTTTTGGGGTTTTGTTGCATCAACCGTCTAATCCGTGCAGTTCTGAGAGTAGTTTTTGGGAGTGGCTCTATATGTTCTCCTCTTTTTATTTATGTGTAGTTGATAAGAATTTCTTCTTTTCACATATTCATCTAAGGGAGAGCATAATACATTCAGATGAAAATTTTCTTGAACAAATGTCTTGACTATTTATTAAAACTGAGGATTGTTCCAAGAGTGTCATTAGAGAGCTATGGGCATGTTTCATTTGGAAATTCTGCAAGTAGATGTATTGAATCTCAAAAATGGCCATTGTAATTATAAAATATATGTTGGGGAGAACCATGTGATGGGTAGTCAAAGAGATGGAGATGTGAACATATCTCAGCTATGAAGAGCTTCAGTAAGCTTCATCTTGGTGTTTTATGTTTTGAGTATGAGTGTTGTCTTGAATTATAATGTGTTATTTACCAAATGCATTAATTGGTGATTAGAAGTGAGTTGGGTGTTTAGAAATGAAACAAATATTTTAAAACAAAATATCATGACATGATTATGTCACATGTTTATTTAATTGTTTCCCCAAGGCTTTATAGAGACAAGAAGTTTTATATTGGGGATATTTTAGCACACCATGTTTCTAGACTGGAGGAAATTCCTAAGGAATTTGAATTTTGGTGTTTGGTGGATGGTTCGTTTTTTAAAATGATCCTAGAAATGAAATTCTAAGAGTTGGAAAAATTAAAATTTTTTAGACATTTTTTAATTCTAAATATTTTCCACAGGTGTCGTGTCAAGTTACTGATGTTCCAAACTAAAAAAATCTCAAACTGAAGAAGCCTGACCAGGGTGCATAGCTTGTCTGAAATGGTATAGCCCCTAAGAAAAACTATGCAACTAATCTAGTAGACCTTTAGGTCTCACAAAGTTTGGTATTATCATTCAGGAGGATCCATAAAACCATGTGGGTTTTTGTAGGTTCTTGATAGTGGGATTCTATATAGGTTGTGCATGGTTATCTGTGTTGTACGGCCAATCCATGCGAGAGGACTCATTGGGAAGGATTGAGCACACTTTTAGTGTATCGTTTAGCCAACAATTCATCCAAACCATGCGTCTCGTTATATGGGTAAAATTACCCAAATTTTCCTATAATCATTTTAATTCTCCTTCCCCTTTTATTTCCTCCTAAGAACACATTATCCTCTCTCCTTCTTCTGAAGCTCCTCCTCTACTATCCAAGGTATTGATAGACTCCTCCATCTGGCCACTGTTTTGAGTTCCACTCATCATGTCAGATATCCCTCAACAAATCTATGACTCCTCATCCTTCCATTCACGATTTATATTTTCCCCAAATGCATTATTTTGATGTGAACTAATTCATACTATTTTCAAGAAGTTCATCCATTTTTTAGATTTATCTCAAACTAGACTGAATCAGTCATTGAAATTTTATGTGTGGATCTTCCTAAGTCTGAGGTATGTGGTATATAGACTCTTCCCTTAATGTCTCACTAATTATAAATTTCTCACTTATTCTGTGATCCTATATATCTGTACGACAAATCATAAATGTGAAATTATATTTGTAGAACTCAATACCTTGAATCTAGTATCCCCTATTTATTAATTTGACCTTATTAAAAGAAATGCACCTCTGTGTGGAACCACCATTAAGGGTGGGTTCCTTGAGAACCTTAATTTAATTAATGGGTATTCTAATAAATCCACTCATTAAGGTGAACTATCTTTACAAATATAAATGTGTTGTTTAAATGAAAAGTGGGAGGATGTTACACTCTTCATGTTACACTATAGTTAGCAATCCTTCTTCTAAGTGTGTATGAACTTTCTCATATGGGGTGTTCATGATGATATTATATGGAATTCATGTTAGAATGGCCAACTAAATAAGAAAATAAACTCTATCTTGATATAATTTGAATTATTAATTGGTTTTTTCATCCTTCTTGATATATGATAACTTTTTAAATGATTAAATAAATTATTTACTCATTGAGCAATACTCATGATCCTTTTTATGGAATTCCAATGAAATTATCAAATGATGTAGATCCTTTATATGTTGGGATAAATACATGTTATATCATGGATGAGGACACTTTTCAGTTTACATACCTCTGTCTATGTGAGATCAGATCCCTAACAACATGCCATGGTGGATACTCAAACCACTTTATAAGATAACATGGATGGGTTCAGAGGGTAAATGGTTTACTTTATATAGAGAGTGATACTTTGGAATCCATTTTTGGTTCACCATACATGGACTCCTTTGGATTTGGATAATTGTCATGATCCAGATGCGATACATGGGTTCCTTTGTAAATTTATCCTTGGATGGTCCAAGGATTCCATTTATTTAAATACAATACATACCTCTTTTAATGAAATGAAAAATGTTAATTAATTAAATTAAAGGATACGTCATCGAATCCCAATCACATTCTAGAGCTCAGTCCATCCATGATACATAGTTTTTATTGACCCTTTGTTACATTATACGCTATTTGTATAGGTTCACCATAGATAGAGACATTTCAGATTAGGCCAAAGTACGTATGGCCAACCAGGTGTCCCTTCAAAACATGAGATGAATTATTTACTTCTATTTATTTATTTATATAAATTTCATATTTTCACACTTAAATAATTTATATTCATAGACTGGATAATTCATTAGACACCATTGGTGGTAGCTTACTGAGTATATCTCAGACCCTGCTCAGGCCTCCATTGCACTGATGTACCCGAGTAGATCATCATGTTCGAAGTTCCATGGTTCATTAGTTATTTTGTGTATTATACTTGGGAGCATGGGAGAACAAGATAGATGTGGTACTCAGGATTATCCTGGAGTAGTTCTTTGGGATTTTTTTATTTTATTATTTCACTACATAAAAATTGAAGACTTACGATGATTTATTTGTGACAAGCCCTCATCCCATCGCAAATAATTACATAATTGCAACAGATAGATGACACCCATCATAAAAGGTTTGGCGTGAGTTGCGCACAAAATTGCAAGAAAGGAATTTGTGATGGGATCTTATGCCCATCACAAATACCCAACGGCCTTTTTTATTATTTGTGATGCGATCTATCCCCCATCGCAAATAATATGTCCGTAGGTTTTTATTTACGATGATTTTGTTACAAATACCTTTTAAACCACAGATTCTAATTAATAGGGGGTTTAGTATTTGAGATGGGTCTCATCGCAACTAATCTAACCTATATATACCCCCATCAGTTTTTCCTCCCATTCCACTCCTTTCTCTAATCCTCACTCTCTCTACTTATATTTTCTCTCTAAAAAATTTTCTATGTTAAAAATTTTGAATTAGAACAATATTCGGGTTGTAAATCCGCCGAAAGATCCAGTTTTAAGTTATTTATATATTTCTCTCATTTATAAATAATTACGTTTATTTTATATTATTTATAATTAATCTTAATTAGCAAAAATTAAATTAAATTAGAATTATTTTATTTTATTTTTCATTATTTTTATAAAATACATATGATTAGTATTAATTAGCACTAACTATTAGTTATATTAATTACTATTAATTAGTATTCATTAGTATTAATTACAAAAAATATTAATAATTATTAAAAAATATTAATAATTAGAAATAATTAGCGATAATTACAAAAAAAATAGTGTTAATAAGTAGTCAAATGAAAAAATATATATAAATAATAATATATAGCAATAATTAGAAGTAAATATGAATAATTAGTAATAATTAGGACTAATTTGTGATAATTAGTAATAATTTGTAATAACTTGGATTATTTAGAAAAAAAATATTAATTATTAATAATTAGGATTAATTAGTAATAATTATGATTAATTTTTAATAATTAGGATTAATTAGTAATAAATGGGATTATTTAGTAATAAATAGGATTAATTTGGAATAATTAGGATTAATTAGGAATAATTTGGATTAATTATGATTAATTTGGATTATTTAGGAATAATTAGGATTTATTATGAATAATAGGGAATAATTAGTAATAATTAGTAATAATTAAGAATAATTATTAATAATTAGTAATAATTATGAATAATTATTAATAATTAGTAATAATTAGTAATTAATAGTAATGATTAGTAATAATTATGATTAATTAGTATTAATTAGGAATAAATAGTATTAATTAGACATAATTAGTATAAAATAGTAATAAATAGTAATAATTAGGAATAATTAGGAATAAATAGTAATAATTAGGAATAATTAGTAAGAATTACGAATAATTTGCAATAAATTGTAATAATTAGGAATAATTAGTAATAATTAGGAATAAATTGGAATACTATGGAATTAATATGAATAATTAGGAATAAATACAAATAACCAGTAATTAATATCAATAATTTGCAATATTTTCGATGGACTTTTTGAGATGGGTCACACGTCACAAATAATATTTTTAAATCTCAGGAAAACTATTTGTGAAGGGATCATGTCCCATCATAGAATATTATTTTTGCGACTCCTTTTTCTGCAATGGGCCATTTTCAACGGGGTCCCATCGCAAATAGTCAAATTTCTAGTAGTGTTTGTGCAACATCACCTACCATATTTCATTACTTTTATGGTAGGATCGTATTGGCATGCATACATTGTTTTTTATTTTGAATTTCCACATTTATTTAGTTATTAAATTGATTTTATGCTACTTTTTCATTAACATTTACTTGTTTTGTTGTTTTCTGTTGTTTTTTTATTGTTACACCACTCTTTTACTTTGATATTAAGGGTATAATCTCCCCACTATAACACCATTAGAACATCATTTCTAGTAGGTAGCCTTTGGAATATGAGGATGTGCACATTAGAACATGTGGATACTGGTCCAGCTTATAGTTCCATACTCACTCATGTTGGGACATCATATAAAATGAATTGTATCAATATGTGGAGTTTGTAGTCCCGACATAAGCATGAACGATACCATTCTTTCCCATTTGTGGGGAAATGCATTGAAAATGGTCATTCCCTAATCTTAATAACATCTATTTATATTTATTTTACTATATTCATCATGTTTTTATGGAATCCACATGTTTAGAGATAGTGTAAAAATAATTAAAATTGAAAGATATTGGTTTTGATTTACACCTATTACTTGAGAGAACACATTTGGCTTACAACCTACATGTTGAAAGATTTATATTATAAGGATACTAGAATATGAAGGATTAAGGGAAGTATTATTTTAATTTTTTTGTTTGTATTCACTAAGATAGAAAGCTCAAATGGTGTGAATATAGGAGGAGTATAGGTTACCTTTTATAAATGAGGGTAGGGACGAAGATTGAATTTCATAAAAGATTTAAATTTTATAAGGTTAATTTCCTGGGAATGTTTTAAAAAAATTATAGATACTCAAATATAGGATAATATAATCTTTTAATATATTCAAAAAATATTATACTATCCTTGGTAGAAATTGTACCTTTATCTGTTGGTTTAATCCCCAATAAATTATTTTTTAGCTTAACCATGGTAAAAACATTATTTTCTTTAGTATTCACTAAGACTAGAAATTTTGATGACTCAATTAAATTATATATATTCTCATGATAAAAAATAAAAAATAAATTTAAATAAATTCAATTACTATATATTGGGGAATATGATTTTTCTTAATCAAGAAAACAACAAAGAAAACTTATTTGTGAAAAATGGATTTTTAATCATAAAACATAATTTACATCCACTGCATTTTTGTATGAAAAATAAAAGTAAATTTAAAATATGTTATTGAATATATAATCTATAAATTTCTCTAAAACAATTATTAAATATGTATAACTTTATTTTATTATCATAATAACACATTTCACACATAAAAACAAATTTTTAGAAAATTGTTCTTTAAGCACAATAATTTACTTGTACCAAAATAAAGTATAATGATGACTCATGTGAAATTAATTATATTTATTCTAATTAAAGAATAATTATTTTAAATTAAGATAATATTAAATGCATAATAGTGCTTTTAGTTGAAAATAAATTTCATTCTTTACAAAGTCTATTTTATTAACTATTAACAGCAAAATAAATGTTTTTAGACAAATCCAAAAAAATCACTGTAATCTAATATTGAGAATATGATTTTAAAAAATGTATTCATTCCATAAAATAAAATTTCTTATAAATTTTTTTAGTTAATTATAATTTTCGTGCATGTAAAATTCCATAAAACCAATTTTCTTGATGATAACAAATTTGTAAATCATAAAATAACATTACTAAAAATTGAGTACTTATTATTTATACATTAATAAATAAATTTTTAATATTTACAAACAATATAAATATTTTCATGATGTTATTATTACTATTCATAAATTTCAATTTAATAGCTAGATTATATCAGTTTACTATATCAATGTTCATACAGACTTTGGGTAGTGTGTATGGAAATCTATAGAACACTTGAAATTTGGTTAAAGATATATATATATATATATTCTAAAATCTTTCGATGTGGCATACCCTTGTAAAATATATTATAACCACACAATTTTTATTATTTTAGTGAAAGGTTCAATTGTAGAGTCCCGAAGCCTGACGTACATGGACATTACATTACTTTTGCGGAATATTTAGTACATAATAAAAACACACACACAAGGATCGTAATAGTTTAGTGTCTTTGGAAAGTCGGAATATAATATTCTAATCCTGGTGAAAGATCTTCAACATCTCCCATAAAGATCTTCTTTTTTTTATACCTAAAACCTTTCCTTATATCCAGGGGAAAAGAAAACATGAAAGGGTGAGCTCAAATGCTCAGTAAGGGTAAACAAAAGAAATATCAATCACATCATATACATAAGCACATAACTTTTGGAAATCTTAACCTGTAAAAGAGATCATAATTTCATAACCTGGAATAACTCATGGCAGTGAAATTTAATCACAATAATCATAACTTAAAACATTAAACTTTGTGGCATACACACATAATCATAGATAATCTTTTCTTGTTAGTCAAGACTCATTTCCAAGACTATCTTAGTGGACAAAGTCCCTTTCTGAACCGAGTCACCCTCGTTTCAGTCCTGTTTCACTGAACTGGTATAACCTACCATTCTATCCATGTCTATCTCATGAGATATAAAATCTTTACCCAATGCATTGGAGGGAGATATAGGTCCCACCCATCTCATAATGATACCATTCTTATGTGTGCCACAAAATCATAAATCATACATCATTGCATAACCCATGTAATAAAAATGGGAATCTTAAACATCATGACATCATAAAACAATTCATATAAGATAATGGAATTCATAAAAATAATTCCATCACAACATATTCAAATCAATGTAAAAATAGGGATATAAACAGAACCCTTTATTATATTAGATGGAAAATAATTTTGATAAAACACTTGAACTCCATTCTTGAAGAAAATATCCTTTTTACTTCAAAAACATTTTCCTTTCTTAACATGTCATACAATTTTAAACTAAAATAAGTTGATTAAAAATAAACGAGAAAACTTGTAAAGGAAGCCTCTTGGAAATAATGTTTTAAAAATCCATTCATGTCGTATAAGTTAAAAAAACATTCTTCTCGTACTTTTGTCGGAAAAGTCAAAAAAGTACCTCGTACGAAAAATGAAAAAAGATTCCTTTCATATCTTTTACTAAAAACTCACCGAAGGGTAAAATTGGATTTAAACAATTTTAGGTGGATGGAAACAATATTACATATCAAGGAAACATGGATGTGGATGATAAAATACACCCCAGTAAATGCCAAAGTATAAACAATCTCAGATAAAAATGAGATTGTGATATTTCCCTTACCTTAGGTCTGATTTGCTTTGTAAGTGTCCAAACCTCCTATATAATGATTTAAATAATGTCATTGACTTATTAAAGAATCATATTCATTGTTATGATATCGTATATGGTTCACTTATGACTTTATATTACCCGTTCTTTTGTAAATTCCATGTTAAAGAGCGTTTTGGGTAAAATTGTTTCATTTGTCATCCGTGTTTTGACTTGTAATTATTCATATGATTACTTAGATCATGATTACTTAATTCCAGAATATAAAACATGATTTATATATATATATATATACAGAATATACATATATATAATAAATCAGTAAATGGAAAGAAATACACCGTTCATGGAGATGATAGGTCGTACGTACGCATGAACGCTGTTTTCGTTTCCTTATTGAGTTGAACGGAATTAAGTAGATGACATACATATATACATAAATCCAGTAGCTTTATAATGTCATATATTTCATTATTATTTCTTATATATACTTTATAATAACTCTTAAATGGTTAACATGGAGAATGAATCTCATCGCGTCGTGGAGACGGTAGTCTGTACGTACGCACGAGCGATGATATCGTTTCCATAATTATTGAATTGAATTGGAGTGGATGATACAATATATCAGAATCAATATGATGTTCTAATAACTATGTAAAGTTTTTCTTTACACCATTATACCCATCCATGTAAGGTGGTGGTGGAAAATAGATTACACCACGGCGTGGAGACGGTATTCCGTACGTACGCACGCGCGGTGATTTCTTTTTTCGTAGGATGGATAGATGGTGAAATAGGGTTGTTTCATACTTATAATAACATATCAGTATATTAGTGATACTGATGTTATTACTTCATAATGAAACAACTAAAGAAGAAGAAGTGGAAGAAGAAATAAAGATGAAATAATCGGTAACGGAAATTACCTCTTCTTTGAAGCGCCTCTTTGAGACCTCCTCTTAGGGCACTAAAATTGGTCTTTTAGGAAGACCAGAACCTCTAGGATGTTTCTAGGGAAGTAGATAAGAGAATTTGGCAGGGGTTGGCCGAGTTTGAAGGATCAAAGTTGTGTGAGGAAGAGAGGGAGGAGGTTCCCTTTTATAAGGGAGGAGAGGGGCACCTTTGGAATAACTAAAAATATTATTTTATTATAAAGTCAAGTTCGGTTTTAAATAGCTCCAAATTGATTTATTTAGAGGATAAGGTGGGGATGGGTCGAAATCCTCTCATCCAATATAATTTAGACAAGTTTAAGTTCCTATTTTAACCTTATCATTTAGATTTAACATTAAGTTAAATAATTTTACTTTTACCGTGTCTTCTTGTGTTCTTACACTATAAGGTTAATAAACTTACTATAAGAAGACAAAAGAACCCCAAGTTGTTTATTATTAATATATATAACCTTATCTAAGTCATTTGGCCGAACCTTAGATTTTTAGGAATAAAATAACAATTAATAATATAATATTTGTTTTAAAAACTATTTTATGTCAATTTTGACACTATTTAGTAATTGATTTTTGTGAAAATAATAACAGAATTATAAGTTCTAAAAAAGCTAATTAAAGAAATACTAAAATGTCATATTAACATATAAAATTAGTGGAATTCATAAAAAGTCTTAAATTGCATTTATTTTGGTATTTATAACATCAATTATGTCAATATTTCATTAATAAGATAATTAGTGCATCATCTTTGTGTCATAAATAAATTAAATTATTTGATGTCTAAAAATTAAAAATAAAATACCATTATGTAGGAAATCTTTTTATCTTTCTAATGAATATTTAAAATATAATTTAGCTTATGTATAAACCTGTATTAAAAATGTTTTAGTAAATAAACTTTGATTTTAACTCTTTTAACCCTTCTTTAAATAAATTAATAATAAATGTCCTAATCTAATCCAAGTGGGCCTAAATGGTCATATTTTATTCCTAAGTTTGTTTTTGGTCGAATTAAACTTGTCCAATAGAATTAGGACATGTGTTAGGGTAATAATAATATCATTTCTACCCTTAATTACCCTATTTACTTTTAACCGTGGTAAAAAAAAGTAAAAAGTTACTATTCATCAAAAAATTATTTTCATCTCATTGAACCACATTTTACTTACTAACATCAACCGTGTCTCTCGAATTTTTGAAATTCCACTCACAGAAGCTGTAAAATTAAGTTTTATAAAAAATTCAGTTTTTTAACTACCACTTAGTGGTTTCACTATTCATCAAAAATTGAAAGTTTTCAGAAAAATGCCAAAAATTAGGCCTAAGCTATATTTGATATTATGAACTCAAAAATGATTTCTATTTTACCAAATTCAAAACATATCAGTTGCATTAATTAATTTAAAAATTAATTCCCGTCGTCAAAACAAATAGCGTGTTCTTAAGAGATAATAACTATCAAAATATTGACACTTGTTTATGTCTGGTTTAAATGTGAAATTACATCCAATGACCAACATTGTATTAAATTGTAAAAATATATTCTAAATATACTTTAAAACCACTCAAATTAATAATTTATCACTATTAATTATTTCGATTGAAAAAGTTGTTTTTAATTAAAATTTAATAATTTTCACTATTCATCAAAATATGAAAGTTATCCGAAAATCACCAAAATTTCACCCTAAGCTAATTTCGATATTACGAATCCAAAAATAAATTCCATTTTGAAAAATAAAATTTACAAAATTTCAAAAAGTGGTTATTACTATTCATAACGGCTAGTTTTAATAATATTTTAATAGCATATTGTTGTTTAGTGAAACTCGTTATTGCGTACTACACACGCTATCGAGGAAGGTCGCGATTGCGTGTAATGCAAGGCAAGTTAAGGATGCGTGTTGTGCAAGCTCCTTTTGGTGTAGCATATAACACAAGACATTAATGAAATTAAAATAATATTTTTCATAAAATCTCGGGGTGTTACATTCTACCCCCCTTAAAATGAATTTCGCCCTCGAAATTCGTCGGGGTTATAAATGGTTTACTACTTGAAAGTTTCTTTAATAGAAACCCACATCGTAAAAAGGAATACCAAAACCAATATTTAAAAACTAAAGTATGAAACGTAACGGTTACCCAAATAAACTAATCACTGGGTTTCCACATAGGTGAAAATATGGATATGGAAGAAAAATCTAACCATCATGTTCTGAGGGAGAGTGGTAGAGAACATGGCTATGGAAAAGCCAACAATCACAAATCCATAAATTTGTGACGATCTAAGGTACCATCTGATTGATCATATATAAGAACACTAGGACAACATTTTTGGTTTTCAAGATCGTTTCCCTAAAGTTGAAGAATTTGAATTAGAATAAATACTTACTTTATTTTGGTACAATCTCACTGTTGTTCATGCCTTGAACAATTTCCACTTCATCTCTTAAATAAATGAAGTTGAATTTGTTATTCGTGAAGTGTTAGCAGATCATGTGATAGAATGACGGGTCATTCCATCTGTCTCAAACAAAAGGTTAGCAAAAGTTATTAAATATACATAAGTCATTCTATAGTGAGATTAATCATATATGGTTCCTAAAATGGACTCATACTTCATATATCATACTGCTTAATATAATAAAACTAGTTTCTACTAAACAGGGACTTCCTATAGGCCAGTGGTAGGCGATAAAGGCCAGTCGCACTTCGGTTGTGGGTTCGATTCCCACAGCCTTGTCCGACGCGATGGGCTGTCGCCCATCCTGCAGGTTGTACTTTTTCTAAAGCTATATTACTATAAAATCCCATCAATAATATCTAAAAACGTTTTATCCTAACTTATGTCCAACATAATCCATTCTAATCTTTAGGCTTTTCTAAAATACTTCGGTCCAAGCTCATAGTATAAAGAAAATGATTACTTGAAATGTCACAGAACAATCACGTGAATGCCATCATTTATCCCCCATATATCATAAGATATATCTTGTTGGTCAAATTACAAACATGTGAATACCTTAATCATGTATTCTCTTAAAGAATGAATACACATTGAACCTTAGTGAAAACATGAATGCTGACAAAAGTTAACTCTTTCCACATACCAAAATCCAAAAATTCTATATACTCAAACCATGATATAACCTTCTCCTTATATCAGTCATGAGATCATGAATACTATCAAACATCTCATTATCATCTTATCCCTTCATTATGCGCATATCATCTACATTCCAAAAATATCTGAATAACCTTTCATGGATACTGGTACCATTAATCATACACTTTCAAAACTCAAGGAAAGACAACAGTGTAACAATCCTTAGATGTCTCTTTATGCCATAGTACCATGAGATTACTTATAAAACATTACACATGATAAACATGTCATCATTCCACTACATTCTTAAACCATTGACCGAGCTTCAACAATTCTTTCATCTCACATATCATTTGTAGTCTCTTCATCATCATCCACATAAATATTACCCATACGACCATACTGATTCTCTTCATGAGACTTTCCCTTAGGGCATTAGTTTGCATAATGCCCGTACATTCCACATTTAAAACATTTAACCATTTCTGATGTCGTAGCAATACCATTATCCTCATCCCTGGTGTTAACTGAACCTTTTCCTTTACACTTACTGGATTTGTGTCCTTCTTTTCCACACCCAAAGCATCTTCCAGTTCCTTTGAAACATTCTCCTTGATGCCTCTTCCCACATGATTTACATAGGGGAAATTGAACTTTCTTTCCTCTATGATCATCATGAAACTCCATCTTTCTCTTATTAGCCGAGTCAGGAAACTTACCAAATTTTACTTTATTGATCATATTATGAGATTGCTGATTCGGCATAATAATGATGTTTGGACTTCTAAATCCCATTTCATTTGGTTTCTCATGAAGAATATCATTCCATTGTCCATCATATCCTCCATTATCGTGAATCATCTTGTTTCCAGCCATTTTCTAAAACCCAAAAAGAATAGTGTGAGAGGCAAAAATCATGCTAGGGAAAACAACATAATAAAGGGGGAGTACCCTCAATATCTAACATCTTAGGTTAAATTCTAAGATCGTTAGCACAATTCTAGGACTATAACCTATACGTATACTTAACCTTAGAGACATCCCTAGACATACCTTAGAAATATCTCTAGGGATCTTACTAACATTTTCGCATCCTAGTTTCCAAAGGTTGACTAAACTTTTCCTCTGATACCAACTGTAGAGTCCCGAAGCCTGACGTACATGGACATTACATTACTTTTGCAGAATATTTATTACATAACAAAAACACACACACAAGGATCGTAATAGTTTAGTGTCTTTGGAAACTCGGAATATAATCTTCTAATCCTGTTGAAAGATCTTCAACATCTCCCATAAAGATCTTCTTCTTTTTTATACCTAAAACCTTTCCTTATATCCTGGGGAAAAGAAAACATGAAAGGGTGAGCTCAAATTCTCGGTAAGGGTAAACAAAAGAAATATCAATCACATCATATACATAAGCACATAACTTCTGGAAATATTAACCTGTAAAAGAGATCATAATTTCATAACCTGGAATAACTCATGGCAGTGAAATGTAATCACAATAATCATAACTTAAAACATTAAACTTTGTGGCATACACACATAATCATAGAGAATCTTTTCTTGTTAGTCAAGACTCATTTCCAAGACTATCTTAGTGGACAAAGTCCCTTTCTGAACCGAGTCACCCTCGTTTCAGTCCTGTTTCACTGAACCGGTATAACCTACCATTCCAGCCATGTCTATCACATGAGATATAAAATCTTTACCCAATGCATTGGAGGGAGATATAGGTCCCACCCATCTCATAATGATACCATTCTTATGTGTGCCACAAAATCATAAATCATACATCATTGCATAACCCATGTAATAAAAATGGGAATCTTAAACATCATGACATCATAAAACAATTCATATAAGATAAAGGAATTCATAAAAATAATTCCATCACAACATAGTCAAATCAATGTAAAAATAGGGATTGAAACAGAACCCTTTATTATATTATATGGAAAATAATTTTGATAAAACACTTGAACTCCATTCTTGAAGAAAATATCCTTTTTACTTCAAAAACATTTTCCTTTCTTAACATGTCATACAATTTTAAACTAAAAGAAGTTGATTAAAAATAAACTTGAAAACTTGTAAAGGAATATTCTTGGAAATAATGTTTTAAAAATCCATTCATGCCGTATAAGTTAAAAAAACATTCTTCTCGTACTTTTGTCGGAAAAGTCAAAAAAGTACCTCGTACGAAAAATGACAAAAGATTCCTTTCATATCTTTTACTAAAAACTCACCGAAGGGTAAAATTGGATTTAAACAATTGTAGGTGGATGGAAACAATATTACATATCAAGGAAACATGGATGTGGATGATAAAATACACCCCAGTAAATGCCAAAGTATAAACAATCTCGGATAAAAATGAGATTGTGATATTTCCCTTACCTTAGGTCCGATTTGATTCGTAAGTGTCCGAACCTCCTGTATAATGATTTAAATAATGTCATTGACTTATTACATAATCATATTCATTGTTATGATATCGTATATGGTTCACTTATGACTTTATATTACCCGTTCTTTTGTAAATTCCATGTTAAAGAGCGTTTTGGGTAAAATTGTTTCATTTGTCGTCTGTGTTTTGACTTGTAATTATTCATATGATTACTTAGATCATGATTACTTAATTCCATAATATAAAACATGATTTATATATATATATATATTCAGAATATACATATATATAATAAATCAGCAAATGGAAAGAAATACACCGTTCATGGAGACGATAGGCCGTACGTACGCATGAACGCTGTTTCCGTTTCCTTATTGAGTTGAACGGAATTAAGTAGATGACATACATATATACATAAATCCAGTAGCTTTATAATGTCATATATTTCATTATTATTTCTTATATATACTTTATAATCACTCTTAAATGGTTAACATGGAGAATGAATCTCATCGCGTCGTGGAGACGGTAGTCCGTACGTACGCACGAGCGATGATATCGTTTCCATAATTATTGAATTGAATTGGAGTGGATGATACAATATATCAGAATCAATATGATGTTCTAATAACTATGTATAGTTATTCTTTACACCATTATACCCATCCATGTAAGGTGGTGGTGGAAAATAGATTACACCACGGCGTGGAGACGGTATTTCGTACGTACGCATGCGCGGTGATTTCTTTTTCCGTAGGATGGATAGATGGTTAAATAGGGTTGTTTCATACTTATAATAACATATCAGTATATGAGTGATACTGATTTTATTAATTCATAATGAAACAACTAAAGAAGAAGAAGTGTAAGAAGAAATAAAGATGAAAGAATCGGTAACGGAAATTACCTCTTCTTTGAAGCGCCTCTTTGAGACCTCCTCTTAGGGCACTAAAATTGGTCTTTGAGGAAGACCAGAACCTCTAGGATGTTTCTAGGGAAGTAGAGAGGAGAATTTGGCAGGGTTTGGCCGAGCTTGAAGGATCAAATTTGTGTGAGGAAGAGAGGGAGGAGGTGCCCTTTTATAAGGGAGGAGAGGGGCACCTTCGGAATAACTAAAAATATTATTTTATTATAAAGTCAAGTTCGGTTTTAAATAGCTCAAAATTGATTTATTTCGAGGATAAGGTGGGGATGGGTCTAAATCCTCTCATCCAATAGAATTTAGACAAGTTTAAGTTCCTATTTTAACCTTATCATTTAGATTTAACATTAAGTTAAATAATTTTACTTTTACCGTGTCTTCTTGTGTTCTTACACTATAAGGTTAATAAACTTACTATAAGAAGCCAAAAGAACCCCAAGTTGTTTATTATTAATATATATAACCTTATATAAGTCATTTGGCCGAACCTTAGATTTTTAGGAATAAAATAACAATTAATAATATAATATTTGTTTTAAAAACTATTTTATGTCAATTTTGACACTATTTAGTAATTTATTTTTGTGAAAATCATAACAGAATGATAAGTTGAACAAAGTTAATTAAAGCAACACTAGCATGTCATATTAACCTAGAAAATTAGTGGAATTCATAAAAAGTCTTAAATTACATTTATTTTGGTATTTATAACATCAATTATGTCAATATTTCATTAATAAGATAATTACTGCATCATCTTTGTGTCATAAATAAATTAAATTATTTGATGTCTAAAAATTACAAATAAAATACCATTATGTAGGAAATATTTTTATATTTCTAATGAATATTTAAAATAGAATTTATCTTATGTATAAACCTATATTAAAAATGTTTTAGTAAATAAACTTTGATTTTAACTCTTTTAACCCTTCTTTAAATAAATTAATAATAAATGTCCTAATCTAATCCAAGTGGGCCTAAATGGTCATATTTTATTCCTAAGTTTGTTTTTGGTCGAATTAAACTTGTCCAATAGAATTAGGACATGTGTTAGGGTAATAATAATATCATTTCTACCCTTAATTACCCTATTTACTTTTAACCGTGGTAAAAAAAAGTAAAAAGTTACTATTCACCAAAAAATTATTTTCATCTCATTGAACCACATTTTACTTACTGACATCAACCGTGTCTCTCGGATTTTTGAAATTACACTCACAGAAGCTGTAAAATTAAGTTTTATGAAAAATTCAGTTTTTTAACTACCACTTAGTGGTTTCACTATTCATCAAAAATTGAAAGTTTTCAGAAAAATGCCAAAAATTAGGCCTAAGCTATATTTGATATTATGAACTCAAAAATGATTTCTATTTTACCAAATTCAAAACATATCAGTTTCATTAATTAATTTAAAAATTAATTCCCGTCGTCAAAACAAATAGCGTGTTCTTAAGAGATAATAACTATCAAAATATTGACACTTTTTTATGTCTGGTTTAACTGTGAAATTACATCCAATGACCAACATTGTATTAAATTGTAAAAATATATTCTAAATATACTTTAAAACCACTCAAATTAATAATTTATCACTATTAATTATTTCGATTGAAAAAGTTGTTTTTAATTAAAATTTAATAATTTTCACTATTCATCAAAATATGAAAGTTATCCGAAAATCACCAAAATTTCACCCTAAGCTAATTTCGATATTACGAATCCAAAAATAAATTCCATTTTGGAAAATAAAATTTACAAAATTTCAAAAAGTGGTTATTACTATTCATAATGGCTAGTTTTAATAATATTTTAATAGCATATTGTTGTTTAGTGAAACTCGTTATTGTGTACTACACACGCTATCGAGGAAGGTCGCGATTGCGTGTAATGCAAGGCAAGTCAAGGATGTGTGTTGTGCAAGCTCCTTTTGGTGTAGCATATAACACAAGACATTAATGAAATTAAAATAATATTTTTCATAAAATCTCGGGGTGTTACATCAATATTCAAAAATACCTATTTTAAAATCCACATCATAAAAAGGAATAATAAAACATCATTTCATATGGGAAGGGGGAAACATAAAGGATACATTAAATAACACAAAATCCAGTTCCCTAATAATGATAAAATTAGTGGGATGTGAAATACGGATATAGAGGGAAAAAATTAATGTCTAAAGAATAATAGAGAGTTATATAGAACACGATCATGATAAAGTTAATGAAAACATAACTATAATATGTGAGGGGTGAAAACGACCTTTGTTTACTCATAAATAATAGTAAAAAGTAAAAAAATCATTTTCAAGGTATGTTTTCCAATATTATAGGATTTATTATTCCATGAAATTTGAGAAAATAAAATTACTTAATTTATTCAAATCCATAAATAATATTTCATTCTTTTGTTGTGATTTGATTAGTTTCTGATTATATCTCATAACTTATTATATCAAATGAATAATCAAAATTAATTTTTCATTCTTAATGAACTAAAATTTACATTAAATAGATTATAATATCCATAAAAAATGAAAATACATTACTTATATCTTTAATGGTTTTCTATAACACGAATTTATATCATAACTTATCCAATATGGATAAATCCTCTTATGATCAATTAATACATTAATATGTAAAACCTCAATAATAACACCCAATATAGAACATAATCTACTACATAAATAGTTTACCATAAAAAACATAAATATGTCTAACCAAATTCAAAACAAAATATTTTAAAAAAATATAACTAAATTTCAAAAATCATATTAACATTAATCCCCAAATGAGATAAATTAAATCTTAATGTCACATACCAATAATGTGAATTCCTTGATCATATATTATCCTAAAAATCCTAGTAACCTTTATTAGAATAAAACCTAAATAAAAATATATATTCATATCATTATTGCTTACATAAAATAACAAACTATAATATATATTCCATAAATCCAAAAATGAAATAAACTTCAGCAGATATAACATAAAACACGTATTCATCAAATCACTAATCAAATTCCTGATAAAATGTACTATACTTTTTTTATAAATATCAATCAAATATTTATCCCTAATAAAGTTATTATATTATCCTTAGAAACATATTATGGGATATCAATCCCTGTTTTAGAAGTTTTTCAAAAATACCATCTTACTTCTAGGGAAGTTTTTAAGTTTATCAATTCCATTCAACATATAGATCCAAATACGTAATGAAAAAATTATTTGGGAAATTCTTAGATGTTTCATGATTATGATAACTCGAATATCATTAATAAAACACTTCTAAAACATAATTCTAAAATACCATCACTTAATCACTATGTGTATTCCCCTTCAATTATTGATTTATATTATTCTGTTCATTAGCCTTGGAGTTATACCTTTTATTAGTGAATAAACATAGATAATTTCCAAGTTCACAACACATAGGAAATTGAACTATAAATGGTTTCTTTTGATGTACACTATTTTATTCCACTAAACACATCACTATTATATGGAAATTAATTACTCTATGTCCTAACTTTTGAATCAAAAAATATCATCCCATTCCTTTAATACATTTACCAAGGTAATTCTTCCCACATTCTCGAAATATAGGAATTTAAATATTTTTTCCCCCTAGATAATTATAATACTCAATTTTATATCATTTGACTCATTATGAGAATAACTTATATTTATTTTGTTAATCATATAATGAGATATCTTGTTATTAATAACCCTGCGATTTTTCATTTCATCTACCATGTCATTTGGATTCTCATTAGGATAATCATTTAATCATCAATTGAATTCAAAATTAACATGATTACTCCTAGTTCCAACCATTAACTAAAACCAATATCATTATGTGGGTAATAAAGAGTAATAATATAATCATGAAAAACCAATAATATTATTTCTAAACAATTTAACCTTATTTTCAACATGGGGAACCATAGGATTATTATAACATCCCACTTATTTCATTGGATTGAGATGGTGGTGAGATGTTACTAGGCCTTTAGAGAAATAACCATGGTTCAAAAGGATGGAAATAAATACTGAAGCTCTTCAATCCATGTGGGGGATGATTTTTCCTTTTAACAATCACGAAAGAGACCAAAAACCCTAACTAGCAATCCACTATTTTATACATGATAACGATGAAAGAAAGCTCAACATTTCAATTATCAAAACCATACCAAAATCAAGTACCATAATGGAAGACAACAATACCAAATTAAATAGTGGAAGACAAGCTAACAAGACACAAAGAAAAAAACTCTAAACTCCAGAAGCTCCATGTTCCATCTTCATCAAATAGACCATGTATCCTGATGTAGTGCTAAAGACATGTGAAACATTACCTTTTCCCATATCCTAATATATGATATCTAGAAAATCCAAAAAGTACCAAGGCAGGGGTGTGTAAAAACTCAGTATGTTTTCCTCAATGACTTCTCTACTCACACAACTAGGATTGAAGAGTTAGCCACACTTATACAAAATAGTTTATATGAAATAATTTCCAAAATAGTTTATAACTAGATATAAACCACGTCTAAAATAGTTTATAAATAAAAATGAATAAGTGTCAAATCAAAAAATTTCAAGTAAAATATATTTTCAATTGAACAACCAAATCATGTTTTAAAACTATTTCACATGTTCCATTTGGAAAAACCAACCATTCCACATATTCACACTCCTAATCATGAATGATTCATTATGACAGTTCCATACTCAGGAGCGATCTCCTTTCACTCTACCAAGTCGTCACAAGGTAATTAAAATCCCTTGTTCCATTACACCATTGGCACTAATAAAAAGTCATATTTATACCAAGAATCATTAATTAAATATTAACACACACCCTGAGTATTCCCAACAACCATGTCAATTTAATCATGTCAAAACCATTTCAACACCAAAACCATTTCAATAAAACACCCCTATGGTTAAAACATTTTTACAAAAATTAGTTTTAAAATTCCATCAGAGATACATTTTAAAATACCCATGATAATATCAAGAAATCAAAACAAATTCACCAAAAGCAACCATAATTCCATATTTCACCAAAAACTATAAATCATCACTAAATAGGATTTACACAATGCATTTCACCAATATATCACATTAAATTTCAACCAAATAATATAATTTGAAACTAATCAAATCAATTATACCAACAAGAGTTTTGGTTGAATCCCCCTACCTAGAGAGTTTTGGAGTAAATGATAAACAACATGAAAAAATCACAATAACGGGTTGAATCCCCATGAACCTACCATAGATCTCTTCCTTTATCATCATAAATCCCAAAAAACATTATATTTCACATCCACACCCTTCGATATACCCACATCTAGCATATCTCTATGAAACCAAGGGAAGAAGAAAAGTAGATATATGAAAACGCATCATGAACGATGAATAAAAAATCCTTACCGCAAGAATAAGGCTTCAATGCACCACTGTAAGGCACCTGATCGACTCCAACTAATTTGGGATAGGTTCTCCAATCTTTGGGACACAAAGATCCTGAGTTAGTTCTGTTTAGGGGGGAAAAGTGTGTTAAAGGGTAAAATGAGTGAGATCCACTTTTTAAGGAACTAGTGTTGACCTAGCACATGGTTTAGTCACACGGTTAAATAAACCATGTACTAAACATACTCCCTCATCCATATTAAGATATACCTCATAGTATTTTCTCACATGACATCCAAATCATGCGCAAACCATGCCAAAACTTTTTACCCAACATTTTCACCACACTGCACAGTTCTGCCCATGCTTCTACACGGAATGGATAAACCATGAACAGCCTGGGGTGCCTAATAATTTTCCCCTACCTAACAGTGCACTAAATTCTCTAAGTGATTAACAGTTTTCACAAACCATGCACCGCCCATGAAATTATAAAAAATTTCCAAAACACTCAACATGTTTTCCAAAATCTCCCAACCCTCACTTTTATACTTTATATACAAAAGAAGCATAATTAAAGGGTTACATACTAGAAAATGGGGGTTTTATATTCTCCATAACATTGGACCTTCCATCCTTAGAATATAGAAACAAATTGTTTCCCGAAAATAGTTCCATCCATTGACCTTTTATTTCCTTCAAGCATTCCCATTTCTTTTCCTGAATCTATCCATGTTGCCACAAAAAACATACTAGATCGATGCTCTTTCCATTAAAGACATTATCTTATATGTGAAAAATTCGCACTTGGTTATGTACCAATGAAGTATTCGGCTCTAGGTTGATGTGATCCCATTGGATCAAATGGTCTGGATTAGGCTAATATATTTTCAACAGAGATATGTGGATCACATTGTGCACCGCACTGGACTATTGTGGTAATGCCAACTGATCTTCCACCTCTCCAACGCATTCCAATATATCAAACAGGCCTATCATTAGAGGATATATCTTACCCTACATCCCAATCTAATGATTTACAATCCTTTGAGAGATCCTTTAGAAAAAATGATCACTCATGGGGAAGTAAAATAGTGGTTGTCGATTATATGCATATTATTTCTGATGAATTTGATCCATATCCATCATCTTTAAAATCAATTGAATCTTCTATGTTGTTTATTGGACAATTCTAAGCCCAAACAGTGATGTCTCACTTGTTTACACCCAAAAAAATAGAGAATGATAAGGATTCCCTTACAAATATTTGAAAGGATCCATATGTATTGTGGTTTGACAGCTATTGTTATATAAAAACTCTAATAACGGAATGTTCTCCTCCCATGAGCCACAAAAATCCATTAAACATTCCCAAAACATGTCCTTCGTCATTTGGATCATCCTATCATATTTCTAATCTATTTGAGGATGATACTCCATACTCATCAAAAAATGAGTCTAAAGGGATTTATATAAGGATTTCCGTAAATGATATGTCATCCTTGGATCTCTGTATGATACGATTGAAACTGGTATTCCATGTCTCATTACAAATTCTCTAATATAGATCATGGACAAATCATGCATTATATGTGATTTATGAATAGGGGATAAATTTTTTGGCATGGTAGGCCAATCCACTATCACCCATATCGAATCATGTTTTCAAACCGTTCATGGGAGACCTATTACAAAATCAATATCTATCTACTCCCATTTCTACACTGGACTAGGTATGGACTGAAAAATACCTACTGGTCACTAATGTTCTACCTTAACTTTATGAAAATTTAAGAACCTAAAAATTTACTCTTCCACTTTACTTTTCATGCGACTCCACCAAAACTGCATATTCAACACCTTATACATCTTTTATATTCCTGGATGAACAGTCGATCTCGAATGGTGGTAAGCATCATGATGTTTTTCCTGAAAATACATAGGTACAACCATATGATCTCGAAACTAGAAAGATGAAATCTTATCCAGTTTTCATCCCTCAATAGTCTCCCCACAATTGAGTTTTAAACTCAATGAAACACATTCATCATCGAATACTTGTTCCTCTTGAACCATCTTTACAAAATTAGGAAAAGTGTATCTGAAAAGAGAACTGCAACATCACCATTGTATTCACATTACACATGCATGTCGTCTAGGACAGACCTCAACTACCACACATCTAAGGAATCTTTTTCCAACTAAGTGTTTGACTTTTTGCACAATTCATATTCAACTGAATTTCATTTTCTCAGTATATACATAATGTAAAATTTGAACATTTGAAGATACTCCATCTATATTATTTTCCTCATATTGAAACCCCGTTGTGGAGAAATATATTTCAAGAACTTATAATCCATGAACAAAATATCTTTCTCACCAAAGGGATAGTTGCACAATGTCTTTAAGGCATGGAAAACTACAGATAACTCCAAATCATGTGTTTGGTAATTCCTCTCATGCACCCTCAACTACCTATATCCATATGAATCAATATGGTCTCTTTGCAAGAGGGTGTATCCCAAAATAGATCACAAAGCATCAAAATACACCACATACCCCTATCCTGATTCATGAAAAATTAAGATAAGTGACGATGTAAGATGAAATTTCAGTTCACAGAATGATACTTAGTATTACCATGTCCATTGGAATAGAAAATTCCTTTTTTTGAAAGTTTTCATTAGCGAGGCTATCCTTGAAATTTCGTGGAAAAGGTGTTGGTATTTTCCATATATACCAAGGGAACTCCATATATAAATGAAATTTTTTGGTGGTTTCTAAGAGATATCAACATCAATCTTCATCGAATCTACTAAAACCCCTTTTTCAGAAATTACATGGCCAATGGTGTGTACCTCTTCTATTAATAAATCATACATTGATAATTTTTCATACAAATGATAGTCTCTAAAGATTTTAAACACTGTTTCCATGTATTTTTCATGCTTGGACCTTGTCCTTGATTACACCAATATTTCCTCCACAAACACCACAACAAAAGAATCCAGATATTGCAAAAGTATTCGATTCATCAAATCCATAAATATTGCTGGTGAATTCATAAGACCGAAAGGAATTACAAAATATTCATAATAGTTATATATGCTTCTAAATATTTTATTTAGAATATACTATTTTTTAGATAAGAATTAGTGATATCCTGATCACGCATTAATTTTGGAGAACCACTAAGATCCCATAAATTTATTGAATAGATCATAAATGTGTGGTAGTGGATACCGATTATTTATTGTAACTTGGTTAATCATATGATAATCATCACAAATCCATGGACTTCCATATTCTTTATTCATGAACAAGATTGGTGTTATACACAAAGACGTGCTTGGTCGAATGACACCCTTGATTTCTATGTCTTCCAATTTCAGTTTCAGTTCCCTAAATACTATTAGTACTATTCGATAAGATGGGAGTGATATAGGACTAGTCCCTAGGGGATATTAGTTGTATACTCTACTACCCTTACCAGTGGTAACCCTATTAAATTTTTGGAAAACACATCAGGAAACTGGTTCATGACTACAGAAAAACTGGTATTCTCGATCACTTCGATCGATGATAGAATCAACTCTACCAACTAATAAGAGAATATTCCCACTAATATTTCTAACAATCTCATTGTGTCTATCTTTAAATTCCATTCTCCTATAAAGATATGCTCAATTCCATCCTCATTCACGAAATAAAAATTCCTTTTATAACAGTCTATGTGAGCCTTCAACATTGTCAACAAATCCATACTTAGGATTATGTTAAAGATATCCATCTCAAGTATAGAGATATCACATTTCATCTCAACCCCACCATCAGTTATAGAACATCCATTACACACAAGGTCCTGAAATTATCTTTTCCCAAGAGGAGATTAGTGTTTAATCATAGAAGGCATCTTTTCATGTTTTAAACATAGAAAATAAATAGCACAAGAATAAATAGAGGAATTTGATTCATCGGTGTCAAACAACACAAGGACCATTGTATAATTCAAAAGAATTGTACCTCTCACTATAGATAGTCCATCCCAATCATCCACAACCATCTTCTGAGCTCCATAAAATTATTTCGCCACTACACATTTCTCCTTGTTTCCTTGATGAGATTTTTCTTGATGAGGATTCATGGTAACCCTAGAACCACCATGGTTAGCAATATTTTGCTGACAAGTTTGATTCTACTGTCATATCCCTATCAAATCATACAATACCTATGACACCTGAGATGTGTCTCAAGCACCCGACCTCATGTCATTGTGATAATATCTCTTATGATGCCCCGTCCAATTACAATTATGGAATGATATTTGTGGTTTTGTAAACTCTTGATTCATGTTTTCAAAGGAAACATGTTGGAAACATCCCACTTTTGTTGTCGGTTTCAGAGTAATATTCACAGATCTAGTTGTCAGATTTTAATTCACTCTCCTACCTTGTAAATATGTGTCCTTCTTCCTCTTTCTCCTAGCATTATAGTTCCCACTGGTTCTTATGGGCATCGGCATACTTAATCCTCTCATATGACTTAGTAAGTATCTTTAATCCACCATCACTCTATTCACTCTATTTGTATTATCATTAACACAGATCACAACTATCCTTGGGAGAATCTCCAACCTTATCTCATATATCAATGACGCATGTCTTAAAGGAAGAAATAGATGAAAATTCAAGTGAAAAGTTGGATAAAGTCATAAATTTATTTTCATACTCTATGACAGAATGATTATCTTTCTTCGGGCAGAATAAGTCTACCGTTTTCTAAATCTTGAACATTTAAAGATATAATTATTTTTTGAACAATTCCTCAAAATCCGCCCATGCATGGCCTTGATCCAATTTATCTAGCACAGTTAGATTCCCACCACTGGCGTGAAAGATCCTCTAGCATATATGTGTCCATATTTTCCTTCAACTCTGCTAGTGTACTAAGGGAATTCATGATACAATTCATCCTATTCGGCCACACATCCACCTTTTTGGGTTTTGAATCTCCCCAGAAGATAGGTGGATTCTCCATATGGAACTGGACAGAATGATCCACATGTCTTGGCTTATCCATCCAGTTCCCTATGTCCATATCATGTAATTCTTGGACGATATGTTGAACCAGTTGTTGGTTCACCTATGGCTCAGGTGCAACCACATTCTACCTGTCTTCTTTTGATTGGTTTCTTCGATACCTACTAGGATACTTTTTCTATAAAAAACGACTTGTGTATCTGTATCTAGAGACTGAAGTCTTATCAATTCTAATTCCACAACATAAACTATCACAAATATTCCTTCCAAAATAATATTATTCCAAATTCAACCATTTTTTAGAAAATATTTATTTTCTTTTGAAAATCAAATTATTTTTAAAATATAACCATGATCATTTTCTAAATATTTCATTTCAAAAAAGTGTAAATTTTTTTAAAAAATAATTTCATACTACACCAAATCACAAATCATTTTTCAAAATGTTATTTTCACTCCTACTAGGAAGTCATTACTCTAATGTATGTCATGCTTGTCTCTTTGGATAAACCCGTGATAATGAGATTTCAAAAATCCTATAAGTGTATCCAAAAAACATTTGTACCCAACTCATTGGTAATGATATGTGAAGCATAAAAAGGTGAGCTATTTCTTTTTATGCTCTACATTTCAATTCCCAATGGTCTGGATCCTTTCAATGATCCCATCCTAATGAATGGAATAGAATGACTCAAACTCAAAGACAGACAAAACTAATGACTACTTGTTACTCAAGGAAAGGAGAAAGTTGATAACATTTAACTCAAACTAACTTTTGGACTGAACAAAACTTATACGATTTGTAACATCCCACCTATTATACTTGTCTTTAGAGGGTTTTGAATGTTACTTGGACTTAAGTGACTTCCCCAAGGTGCTAAAGGTTGGTAATAAGTTACCAAGTGTTTCAATATATATAGGGGACGATTTTACCTTTAACAATAATGAAACTAAATGAATAGTCCATAAAAAAAATCCACTATATGATTCATGATAACAATGAAAGACAACTCATCATTTCATTTATCAAAATCATACCAAAATAAAGTACCATAATGGAAGACTACAATACCAATGTAAATAGAATAATAAAAACTAACAAGAAATCATGAAAAAAAAAGACTCCATGCTCCACAATCTTCATGCTCCATCTTCTTAAAACAAAACAAGTATCATGAGTAGTTCCAAAGACATGTGATACTTTACCTTTTCCCAATTATGATAGATGAAATCTACAAAAGAAACAAAGTGATAAGGTTGGGGTGAGTAAAAAACATAGTTGGTTTTCCCCAATGACTTTCCAACTCATGCCACTAGGATAGAAGAGTTAGAATCATTTATAAAAAATATATTATTGAAAAAACTTTCCAAAATCCTTTATCACTAAATATAAACCACTTATAGATTATTTTATATATCAAAATGAACATGTTCCATATCAAAAAATTTCCAGAAAAATCTATTCTCAAGAGAACACCCAGATAATTCTTTAAAACTATTTCACAAGTTCCATTGGTCATAACCAACCATTACACATATTCACACTACCAACCATGCATGATTTTTACGAAAGATCCATACTCATGAGCAGTCTCTTATTGATCTACCAAGTCATCACAAGTTAAATAAAATTCCTTGTTCCATTACACCTTTGTAACTATGCACAATGTCATATTTCATCCAAGACACATAAATTAAATATGAAAAGACACCCCATGAATGAGCAGCACACATATCAATATAATCATGTCAAATCCATTTCAATACCAATACCATTTCATTAAAATACCCCTTTTATTAAAATCATTTTTCCAACAAGTCATTTCAAAGTTCTATCAAATCCAAAAATTGATTTTTTTTATTATACATTAATAAATAAATTTCCTTTCTTAACTAAATTATATAAATTTTTTATAATGTGTTTATTGGAATTCATATAATATAATTTAACATTAAGATTATAATGGCTCACTACTTCATAGTTTATATAGGCTAAGGGTTTTATATATGGAAAGATATCAAATGCTAACAATTTATTTAAAGGAACAAATTCTAAAATATTGAGGTGTTGTGCATTTCATATGAGGAGAACACTAGTAAATATTTTTTTATAGAGAACCATCTGGTGATTTTTACCATAAAAAAGGGTGAAGTTGACCCCACAATGATATATTTTTTCTTTTTTATCCATATCATATAAGAGTGTCCAATTCTAGATATATTCAATTATGAGAGATATAAAATCATATATTTTTTCTCGATTCTGTATTAAAATATCTTCTCGGTTAGGGGTCATTTGAATCAGATTTATTTCCTCCATATTATCAGTGAAAAGTGGAAAATATTCTATTTATGGGAATTGAAGATAATTGATTCATAAAAATCCATATTTTCCAATGTGGTTTCTATATTGGTTTGTGCATCAGCATGAGCATTATGTGACTGTGGGACACTAGTAAGAGCTGGATTGAGATGGAATTCATCCATGATCTATAATTAATGATCATTCATAGGGATTAATTAATCATTTATTATATAATATTAAAAATTAATTTTTTATCCCAAAATTAATGAAACCATGGATATATAGTCAGGCCACAGATAGTTTGATAGTTAACTCCAGACGAGGGATAAGGTCAGGTTATATCGAATAATTTTTTATTAGTCTCCCAATATATGTAATGAATATGAATGGAGAAAACAAATATTAGAGATACATATCTTTTCAATGGGATTTCACTCATTTTTATGGTACCGTTGAATGGTCAACATTGAAACAAAAAGATCTATCTTAGTGTTTCTATTATGTTTAAGTGCCTTGTCTAAAATGAGATTGATTCTAGAAACATTTACCAATAAAACTCAATATGAATCAATGTAATTTAATTTTCAATACATTTATAATGGTCTAAAGTTAAATTTTATTGCATATTCATGGTCATGGTCATTGAAGGAGGTGTTTTCATGATATCCATTTTGATTTACCCTTACACGATATGCCTCTGTCAAGACCACATTAGTCTAATGTTCCTAAGTAATATTAAGGGATTTAATAAAGTCATCCTATAGATTTTTTTATACATGAAGAACATCCCTGAATGAAATCATGGTTGGAATGGAAACTATTTTTCCAAGATTTACTTTTTTTGAAATAGTGGCATGTGCTTCCCATGAAGGAGTTTCTATTTGAGTTGAGGTTTTAATATCATGAGTGTCTAAACAAAAAGTTTTTGTTTTTGTATAATATTAGAATGGAACTATGACTTTGGAAGGAAGAATTGTTTTAAATTTCCCAATTCTCATCCTTATTATAAATAAATTGATCTATATATACAATATTCCAATATTATTGGACTATAGTGAGCTACGAAAGAAAAAATATTGGCTTGAATTTCTTCCTGCACTCGCTGGAGAACAAGTCTTTCAGTCTCAAATGTATAGATGGACTCTATGAAGATTTCTCTTGGTTTGTGCATCCCTTCATAGCCTCATCTTCCTCTCTATATATGGAATATTTCTGTACATCCCCATTTTTTAGATAGGTTGAGGCTTGTATGCAACTTATTGATGCGGAAAGGGATTTTTCAAATGAAAGGCATTGACATAGTCATATGATGACCCTTCCTCTGAATGGTATTATTTTTTGTGGGGACATTCCTATTGGATCATTTAGTGGGTGAAAACCCAATCTTCAAATATTGGAGGTAGGAAATCCTAAATGTTATGGACTGGCATGATCTTTTTAGAATTTTTAATTTTTATGATCTGCTTTATTTTTTCATATTCTCTTATATTTAGAAGGATGTAAAATTAAAGTGAAAAAATCAAAAATCATTGAGGGAACTAGGGTGGAAATTGATTAATTATTTTCCTCCTAGAGTATATCATGTTCTCAATCAAATATTTTTTGCGACAACCATGAATATAAAATATTTCAATTCCTATTACAGATTTTTTTTTTATTCTCCTTACATGTCTACAATAATGGCGAAGGCATATTATATTTGTTCTAATAGTTATCCCAATATTAAATACTAAGTATCGACCATTTTATAATGAATTCACATAAAAAATAAATCATGATTATTCTTCCCCACCATTGATTGATAGGGGAAATAATCTAAGTGGTCAACAAGGCTAACCATAATGGGCATCCTATATTTTGGAAACATGAGTAGTTTAATTTATATTGGAGTAAAAGAATATCCTAGAACATTCCCCTTATAAAATGAATAGATCTTATTCATGAGGTCTTAGAAACATCAGAGACTCTTATCCTCTAACACTCCTTTAAGATAACCTTGTTGTTGATTTGTTCAACCAATATGGTGTTTTTATAATATTGAATTGGATTTGGGGCCTACGATGATGTCAATAATTGATTATGTTTGATAGTTTTTCATTTTTTTCTACCATTACTTTTATCTTGAGATACCTATACAGCCCAAATATTTTATTTCATTCACCAAATGGTATTCTCCAAATGTTAATTTGCAACTACCAATTCCCAGAATCCATCTATATACTTTGGTGGGATGAGTGGTTTTTTCAAAAAATCGTGAATTTTTTTATTGATATATCAAGTAAATATATTTTGTAAGTTGCATTACCAGGGAATACGTGAGAACCACCCACTTGGTGATGAAGTCTAAGACTCTATCATTATCGTTTTTCTTGTAAATTGAGTATTTCAGGATGGTCTTTTTTCAAAATGTGGAGATAAACTAATAAATAAATTGTAGGTGAAACTATTCCTAGTTGGTCACAAATTTATATGGTATATTACTATAGAAAAATTTGGTTGGGGCTTCCAATTTGTGAAAAAAAAAATATTCTTGACCTCCTATTAAAACATTATTAATCCCCTCACATGATCATAATGATATCATAAATGAATTCAATTTTTCTTTTTAGTTTATAGTACTATTTAATTCATTTCACAATAATATTTTTATTTTCAAACTTTGTTACCAATCATCATTTCACTTATGGGTTTTTTTAAGATCCTAGTGTAATGTATTTAAATTTTTATGTGATCCTTTGTTTATTTTTGGACATGTATCTATTAAATATTTTTCCCTTGTCATTATGGTGAAAAGTAGAGTTTTGGGCTTAGAATATGGTGGTTCAAGGTTTGTGAAAACCATGTATGCTAGCCCAATAAACCATGTGAGACATGGTATATATCTGATCGGGGGCATACAACCCATGAACGGGTAAGAAAACTATGTGGAAGGTGTGCATGAGGATCTACCATTTCTTATAGAACCATGTCACAAATTTGGAAGATGGTTTCTCCAAACATGCTACCAAACTACATGAGTGCCTAGGTTTTCCAGTAATGGGAACACTGTTGGTGCATGTTTTGGGAAACTGTGAGGCCTAACTGTGCACATTTCTCGGGTCATTAAAAATGTGAATTTTCACTTTTACCGTCTCATAATTATTCCACCAAAATTCATATTCTTCTGTCATCCTAGTTTTTGATACCCAAAGGGAGAACCTTCCTTCTTCTCAAAGCCTCCCCCTTTCTCCCAAGTGTATATCAAAGGGATTTCCTACAGTTTTAAGGGTGTTTCTTCAAGGTAATCTACTCCTATATTCTTCCTCTTTCTTTTTCTTATATTTTCCCTTGATTTATTCTTCTCCCTTTTTCATGTGGATATAGGTTCCATTTTTTCCTTAATTTATGTTGGGTTTTTTCCATATTATGATTTATTTTGTTCGTTCTTGCCACCTGGAACCTTCTTGGAGTCATTCTGGGTCAATGTTGTTGAAGCACATGTGATTTTTTGTAGGTTTCCCTCTTCACTTCTAAATTAAATGTAAAAATCATTGATTTATTGATTTTCAAACAATCCTTTGATGTTAAATAGTGACATATTATTTTTAGAACAAATTTTTTATTTGAAATGAAGTGGTTATAATAATTTTATGAAGTATATTTCATTGTTTGTTATGTGATTAACAATAAGTGTTTGAAAAAAAATTGGATAGAACATTCAAGTTGAATATGGTTTTTAAAGAATGAATTAGATTTATAAATATATTTTTCACATATAAAATAGTGTGTTGGAATTAGAAAATGGTTTTCTAAATGTTATGTACTTGAAAGTGTTGTGTATTTTGATCTTTGAAAATGGTTTGGCATGTGATGGTGATATGTGGACAGTTTTAATTTAAATGAAAGTGGATTTGATTTGAAAATGTGGTGTGAGTGTTAAATGAGATTTTTATAAGGGGTTGTGAAATGGATTATAGTGTGTTTTCACAACTTGGAAAGGTGGATTTGGTTCATTGAAAAGGGTGGTTTTTATGAATGGTGCTTGAGACTCATTTGGTATTTCTGTGAAAATTAATTACCTTGAAAACTTTGACCCACTTCATACCCATTTGGGAGAAGGGTTCAATAGAGAGCTTGGGATATTCTATGTGTAGGATGAAGTCCAACTTCATAGAGCCCCATCTATAATAGTCTTAGATCATGATTAATTATTTACATCTGGGTTGTGTAGGGGATTACAAGAGGCATTTGGTTCTCAACTACGCCTGAGCACTACCTTTCACCCATAGACGGATGGTTATACAGAGCAGATCATACACCCCTTGGAGGATATGATTCATTATTGAATTCTTGATTTTGGTCTCATTTGGGAGGACCACCAACCACTGGAGGATTTTGTGTAGAACCACATCTAGCACTCCACCATTAGTATGGCACCATTCGAGGCACTATGCAGATGACAATGTAGGTCACAGTTATGAAGGATAAACCAAGGGGGCTCATCACTCATGGTTCCATAGATGGGACATGATACCACTGAGAAGGTGCAGGTCATAAGAGTGTGGATGAAGATTGCACAGAGTCAACAGAGTCCTATGATGAAAGGCGATCGAGTCCCTTGGAGTTTGAATATGGGGCCACGTATTCCTACAGGTATCTCCTCGATGAGGGATATAGAGATTTGTTTGGGGTTGTATGTTATCTCTGAGGTTCATCAGACATTTCCTAATACTAGGTAGAGCGGGTGAGGTGTCGTACCACTTGGTTCTATCACATCAGTTAGAGAGGGTGCATGATGCCTTCCATTATCTCAGTTGACGAGATACTTGAACGGCCCTTCTCATGTCATCGACCACGACAAGATTGAGATTGATGATTGGGAAACATTCACTGAGTATCCGATGGAGATAGAGGATTTCCAGGAGAGGATCCTTTAGGGATGGTCGATTCCTTAGGGGCTTTTTCATTGGTAGCAAAGTAGTATCATGGATTGAACATGGGAGTGAGAGGCTCAGATTCATTCTTAGTACCAACATTTGTTTAATTAGTCCTTATTTTCTCTTACGAGGACATAAATCACTAAAGGTGGAGTAATTTAATACCATGGAATTCCTTGTAAATTTCTTAAAATTAAATGGGATTATTTGAGGACCATGATCTAAGATGGCACATGATTCTGAGAACCGGAGGGGCCAGAACATATTTTTGAATGATTTTTAATATTCATTAAATAAACATGTGAGTGGGGATTTCTTACTTTTAAATTGGTTCCTATATCAAAAAAAATAGGGCATCATTGAACTCAGAGCATTGGTATTCACCTAGAAAGGGTCTAACATTAGCCGGTGCTGGCCAACTTTGGAAATTAGTTTGTGGCCGCAAATTAAATAATTTAATAACGATTATTTTATTTTAAAATCCTTATAACTTATAAATGGTATCTAGAAACATAAATCTAAGATTAACTATGAGCTCATGAGGGAATTATTCTTTTAGGTGGAGCCTAACCTTGACCAGTGTGGGTCGAGGGTGAATGTTAATTTTTGGACTATTCTGAAGAAAATTAAAAGAACATTAAAAGTTATTTTATGAGATTTTCTTATTTTTTACCCAGTGATGAGGTGACGCTAAATCCCTTTAATGAGTCAGCATAATTACACTACAACAGAGTATTATTGAAACACTTATTCATGTTTCGTTAATGATTCGATTCATAAGAAATGTAGTATTGTTAGCACAATCCTGGGATTGCTCTATGGCTTTGAGGCAACGACGAATGATAAACGCGCTATCTTTCATCGTTCAAAGAATCACTATAAATGGTGGGTTGCGGATCAAGAATGAAAAATAGAGGCATGGTATCTCATTCTTCCTCGACCAAAAATCCTTTCCCATGTAAGGGTTTAATTCTAAATGAATTTCTTTTACCTGTTCATGGTTTTGAGCGTTGAACGCTGGTCAACCCATGAATAGGGGATCCACAAATCGATCTGGTATGCTTAAGGGTTTGATTTTGTGGTTTTTTATTAGGATAATCCATGTTATAAACTTAATCTATTCATCCCATGATTCAAATATCTAATGTGTTGGAATCGGGCTGACACGAACAAGGCTATGATTTCTCTGACTATGGGTTCTCATGTGTTCTTCAGGATGGAACCCCAAAATTGGTGTAAATTCGAACTCGAGGCCATATAAAGGATGGAAGAGACCCGTGATGTTAAAGGGAATAGAAGGTTCAAAAATTAGACCATCGTATCGGGTCTGAGGGCCAGTAGAAGACACCATCGGCACGACAGTGGAGGTGGTGTCCCACAGCGGCGGACGCAGGCGGGAGGCGGCATGCCTCAACTTCGCGTTAAGGTAGTGGAGACTGTGGTCCATGAGGGACCACGTACGGAAAGAGGAGACCAAATTTATGTGGCCTCATGCAAGTGGATTTCGGGTGCCACGTTGGAGGAACAGCCCGTCGATGCGGGTCGTGGCGCGAAGGTGGCACACGGTCCATTCAGGACCACATGTAGGTAGAAGGCAATCGACCTCAGACGAGCACAGGGCGGTGTGAACCAGGCCACTGGGTGGGAAGGGTTAGAGGAGTGTTATCCCACCAATATAGGCCAGGACATCAGAATAAATAGGGCCACTAGGCTTCCGGGGTTGGAGAATAACCGGCCTACTAAATTGCGGACTGAGCCAGATGAAATTGGGTCGCTCAGCGACCCCACTGGCTCGACACATGGCTGAACCAGGCCTGGCCCAGTGGCCATGACATATTTGGTCAGCCCATACCCAAAAGGATCAGGTTGGGTCTGAATAACTGGTTCGGGTCATGTGGGACCCCTGGGACGGGATGCTTGGGTTGATCTAACCACGTCGGACCACAGCTAGGTGCAACTGGCCCCTGTTTACTAATATTCCAATATCTTTCAGACCGAGTGGAAGATTGACTCAATGTATATGGAATTGGGACCCTTATGATAAAGCATTCCTTTGGGAATATTTTATATGAGATTCTATTATATTTGAGATATAAATGATGGCTTGAGGAGTAGATTCTCTAGGAATCAAATGCCTTGGAGAGCAGGAATCCTTCGACTGGCTACGACACGAAGGATATGACAAGTGAACCTCAGTAGTCCAGCTGACCATAATACCTCAGTGGTTTAGTAGATGAGTTTACCTCAGTGGTTTATTTTATAACTATACCTCACTGGTTCAATATACGAGCGTACCTTAGTGGTTCAACTGACGAATATACCTTAGTGGTTGTTAACACGAGCATACCTCATTTTTTCAATAGACGAGCGCACATCAGTGGTTTAGAAGACGAGCCTAACTCAGTGATTTATGTAGACAATCATACCTTAGTGGTTCAGTAGAATAGTACACCTCAATTGTCCTGTAGATGAGCAGACCTAGTGGCCTATCAGAGATGAGTCCCTTAGCAGTACAAGATAAATCAGCTCTACGACTGATAGTTTTACTTTCTATACTTTGAGTTATACCAATTTTGGGATTTCATTGCTTTGTGGTCTTACTATTTGGTCTTACTGTGTGGTCTTTCTTTGTGGTATTTCCATTTTTGTTTAGTGTCCCTACTAAGTATTGTGTTACTCAACCCTGCATTGGCTTCGCTCGCACATGTCATGTCTTGTGCATGTGATCGACACATCAACAGAGACCTTGGTGGTCCGGGACTAGTTGGTTCCCAGTGAGATAGGATAGACAAGATTTACTTGTATGACTATAGAAATCTACCCTACAGCTCCCCTTTAGGTAGGGTTTTAGTAGACAGACTATGGTATCTATACATTCCATTCTAGTTTTGGGCTTGTATTCTGGATTCTTTTTACCTTTCAGTTTGTACTGTACTTCCATAAGTTGTCTCAGTGACAGATGTTGTTTACTTAATTTTTACCTTTCCACAGTTTGAGCTTTTGTGGTGTTTATAGATTTAATGTAAAATTACTTCCCTTTTTGGGATATTTCTATTCAGTTCTAGTCCCCATCCCCTAGCATATTGAAGCCAGGCTTTGGGTAGTCATGACACAGCCCCTGGAGGATGGGTCGTGACATAGAACCCATTTTGATATTCCTGATATAATTTAAGAATAAAAGATACATCCTCATTTGGTATGCATCTTATAATAACTTTATCACTACTCATCATCAAGGGGTATGGATACTACCATATATAATACAATGACTTAAAACTTATCTATAGGAATTTATGATTAGAAATGAAGCAAGTTACTTTTGAACAGAACTAGTAGTTTACCATGTATGCATATCATAAAACCTTACCAGTGAACTTATTGAGATTCCTTCCCAGGAGTAAATCATTAAAATATGTTTCAATAGGTATTTATACCTTATATGTGTGGGAATTTTTTTCTCATATGTTTTGTTGATAGATTTTCACAACACTCATTGACCACAATTTCTATAATAAAATTTTCAAGAAGAATCATCTACTGCACTAACATTGGTTTTGAGTCATCATTCATTGTCAATAACCATCGATATTCATGGTAAGAGTGCACTATTACATTACTTCCTAGAATATATTAAATTATTTTTTCAATTGATATTTCTCTAGGAAAAACCTTTTCTTGGTGGAATTATAGTTAATATGATCATAATATTGGGGTTTTGAAGAAAATGATATCACATGTGAATGTATATAAATATTATAGAAAACCAATCATCCTAATTTGTGGTTAATATCATCACAAAATACCTAAAAAGTTACTTCTTAGAATAATTTCATGATGATAGGGGGTTTTTTCAGGGTATTTTCATATATTTAAATATCATACCTACATGAATAATCAAAAATGTTGTTTGTATCATTTTTATGTAAAGTAGTCATTGGAAATTTTGTTTTGTTAAAGTCTATAATAAACCACATATATAACATATAATTTTTTAGAAATGATCTAATGTGTTTGAAAATGGTGGGGTATAGCATTAGAGAGATGATACAAATAATGGATTTTTCAACATCTATCTATTCTGTAAAAATGATTTGGGTCATGAAATTACCTATTTCCACAATAAAGTGTTTTTTGTGAAATTTGTAGAACAATTATTCTAATTTAATCTTTTTAAATCCTTTTCCATATTCTGAAACAATATTAAAAATTTGTTCAATAGACTATATTGTCATTAATAAACACCTCAAGGAAATATTCAACATGGTCTGAAAAGATATCTACCATAAAATATTGGAATGTGGCTAGGGAATTAAATAAGTCAAAATACATGATATTGTGTAAAAAATACCCTATGGGAAATTTAAAGTTTTTTTATAATAATAAACATATATAATATGTACCAAAAAGCAACCAATGATTCCATTATTAAAATAGTACTAAACCTTCCAAGATATTCAATCTAGTAATTTATATATAAAGGGAATGGGGAATTATTCAACCTATGGAACATTGTTTAGTTTTATATAACCAATAGAGACCATCACTATTTTTAATTCTAGAGGGAACCAATTCATTATTTTCACTATGGATTATGGTTATTGCATATTTAATTTTGTACCACTTGGCTACAGCACACCGACTGGGTGTTTGACGTTGGTTAAATGATACCAACTCCAAATACATTTCTTCTACATTTTTATATAATTTCACTACTATTGGGTTTTTCATTATTTGAGGAATCCTTCTAGGTTTTGATTAACATTAAACTAAGATATGATGCATTGAAATAGTAGGAATAATTCCATGAATGTTACATTGTGTATATCCTATATCCAGGATATATTGTTTTAAATTTATTATAATTATGCATTCTTTTTTGTCGAACGAATGGTGGTTACCTAGAATGTGTATGTGTAAATAAAGGTTTACATATTTTTGACCAACCCTCTCCAGGGGTAATTTTCCCCTATTTTTAATAATTCTATCTCCCCCAAGAATAATATGATGTTATGAATTAACAAAAATGAGACTGAATAAATTTACTTACTTCATATAATTTGATCTAATTTAATGAGAATAAAATTAAAATTTTCTAAAACACTATAAACACAGAGCATGATGATTATATTACAATATGTTGTGAACACACAAATAATCCTTATGATGCTTTATAATTTAACCATCATATCCATTTAAAAAATATATTTACATATCATCATTAAAAAAATATTGGAATCCCAAACATAACCATACGTAATTACAATACAATAAATCAATATTAAGTCACTTACACTCTTGTGAAAATTGAGGATTATAGTTTTAGAGGGTTAAGGGAAAAATTTAACTAAAAAATCATATCTTTCATATGCAATTAGAATTTTTCCACCTAAACCATGGAATTTTTTTACAATAAGACTTCAACATATCTCAAATAATTATCCACACATGATGCCCATCCATACATATCATACTGAATACTTTTCTTAATAACTAAGGAAAATGGAAAACAAAATAGGGGTGAGATCAAATTATTTCTATGGGGTAACATAAAATTGAATATATCATTGAATAAAAAGGGTAGGAATAATATATTTAGAATAAAGTTAATAATATAATTCCATATAATTGAATCATGAGCATGTAATACATCAATGGATGACATAGAAATATATATAATCACATGGATAATAATAATTTATTTTATGGAGATGTAAAGAATAATTTTTTACATCTTAATATTACTATCACTGCCTCATTCAAAGACATTTTACATTACATAATTTCCTCCATCCAAGACACTCTACATACCAGCAAGTCCTCATACTAAGACACTATTAATAAATGGGAATTCAACCCCCAAAAAACCAAGCTAGTTTGATTAATAATTCATATTGATTAATCATGTGGGAAATATAATTTTGGTCCCCACCCTTGAGTTAATAAGTATAATGTAGTCATCATGTGAATGAAGTTAATAACAACACAATACAAAATTAGGTTTTTATTTAGTAATCAAGACAAATATGTATTAGGATAACTAAAAATGGGATTTAAATACTTTCCCCAGTTAATATATTAAATAAAATGATCATAAGAAAACTAGAAATAAGTTGGATTGTATCATTTAATAATAATACTAGTGAAATATAAGAACATTTGTGGATGTTTTTTATGATTTAAAATTTTAAATATGAAATAAAATGGAGGAAAATCAACCTAAAATTTAGAAAAGGGAACATGAATAGATATGATACAAAATGGAAATCCTAGGATTACTAGGAAGAGATAGTGATAGTATAAAAAATCACTTTGTTATCACATGATCTTTCCCATCTGAGTATGCAGTCGACTCTAACTATGCATAGTTGTGATGGAATCCTTGATGTTAGAGCTCATTTATCTTACCTCCTTCCACTAAATGGATCTCTTAGTTGAGAACCATGTTCCCATATTTACTACATGTACCATGGGAAAATCCACCTCACATGAGCTCAATAAACCATCCTCCGAGGACCACATTATATCCTAACATGAATACTATGTGTACAGTGAAGACTTAGTATAGTTCTGAAAAACCACTCACACCTCACTCAAGGTGCCTACCTCTCATGACCAAGTGATCTAACTACCAATTCAACTGATGTCATCTAATAAGTCCCCCTAAGTGCGTTCGCCCAATCCTAAAGGATAAAATATATATTTGAAGCCTATAAACATCCCATTTCTCTTAATGGAATGAAAATAGGAAAGGAATACCAAGAAGGAATCCATATCATCCATGTTTTCATTTTGAAGACATCAACATATGATTTTGGTTAATAATTAAATGAAACTACATGAATAATAGTGGGAATTCCTTCCCTATGTTAATTCTATAAATATGAGGAAAATTATATTATACTAAGAGAAATATATGATACTATAAAAATTATATTAGTATTAGAGAAACTCCAAGGAATTATGAAATGTTTGTTAGTACCTGTAAAATTATCGATCTACCAAGTGAATTGTAATTATTTTAGTAAAATTCTTCTTACTAGGCAAGATGAGAGGACCTTTTATATTGGAATCCAGAAACCTCACTCTCATGGAATGGAAAACCACTCTTATTTCATGACCCATGTACAAAATCTATGACTAGGATAAAGAGTTTTGGAATCCCATAGAGGCCCAATACATTACTCCCTCTAACCCACTTCTTGAATACGGTTGATGAATGTGAATTAGCAAGAATCCCTCCAATCAAGGATTCGCTTGATAAATGGACTCTTTGGGTCATCTTCACATATTGTAAAAATACTCGGGGGATCGAAATCCATTGATTCCATTGATAATGAGGATTATTATTTGGGAGACAAAAAATATGCTTCTCCCAACTCAATGATGGATTTATTATCTATAATGTGTGCCAGGTTTTCTAGGGAATATCTCCTAGAGTAATCTCTTACTCTTTATTTCTAGATTACATGTCAATCTATCATTCCAATGCTTCTACCTCTTCCTCCAGTGGATAAAGAGTAGATTCAATATGGCTAGCCTAATGTACATAATCCTCAATATAACCAAGTTATGGTTAACCTCATATGTATAATACCCATTGAATTTCAGTGTCATCACCTATATGAAATGCATTTGATCAACCCTTACCACTTTTTTCACACATCTAGTGTGACTAACATGGGCTTAGATATCTATGTTGATCATTTTATTGTCAAAACACATCTATTTCCAAGAGACTCCTTCTTAAGTGTAATCCCTAACACATCATTCACCATGGGACTCCTCTTTAGGTGTAATTCCCAATACATCAGTCATTATGGGAATCCTCCTTGGGTGTAATCCCCAACATAGTAGCTATTATAGGCACCCTTATTAGGTGTAATCCCTCATACATCATTCATCATGGGCCTCCTCAATAGTTTTTAACCCAACACATTTTTCTTTTTAGGCGTGAAAATTACGTGTAATCCACAAAACATCTTTAATTATGGGCCTCTTTTACAGAAGTAATCCCTAATGCATCTCCCATTTTAGCCCTCCATTCACAGTGTATACCATGATGAATATATTTTCCTCACGCCATTGAGATATATTCATAATGAATCATCTAATAGAATTATATTATTCATGATCAAAACACAATTATGTATTTTAGTACATTTAATTACATAGAAATTCCTACATTGTGATGTTAAATAGTGAGGCTAATGTCATCAGGGCATAACATTAAACTACACTGCAACATCATTTCCACATGATGTTAAATTTCATGGTATGGTCCTTGTAACAAGACATGAATGAGTGTCACTGAAATGCATAGGATTTGAAAAATACCTTCAGTGGGATATATAGGATGCCATTTCATTGACTGAATAAGATATCTTAATATTTACATAATTTCATAAGTTCCCCCACTGGGACATATTTCAATAATAGTCATCCTCCCTCATCGGGCTATATTCTCAATGACATCATTCACCATATTGAGTGCCATATCCCCGCTATGTGTCATCACATTTCCATTTCTAGGTTATATTCTTAATAGGATCATACTTCTTCTTGGTATTCCATATCCCTATTAGTTGGGCCCAATCCAAAAACATTAGGAAATTTTCCATTCAAGGATAATCAGAAATGTTGTCTCATGCATATATTCCACACTAACCATTACTGGGAACCTTTCAACAAGACATCCTTAAATCATGATGTGAAATAGTATAGATCAATCAATGTAACATGAATTTAAAAGGTATGATGTGTCCTTTCAAGAGACACCAAACCATGTTGGTTTGACTTCCCTATATAGGGATACATTGGATTCCTTAAATTGATGGGGCATGATACCAAAATTAAAACATATTACTTCTTGGATGGCATCAAATTCCACATATACCGACATCATGGATCTAAAACAAAAAGTAACTTATCTATAAAATCATGATTGGTGTCAAATTCTAACATGGATAATTCAATAGAATCATTAACACATGGGTCAATGATCCCACATTGGGATTTTTAGAAACAATCACAAACATGTCTTCAAATCATAAGAAAGTATTGGAGTTGGAAAAAATTAAATATTGAAAGGTTTTGAATGGGTTAGACCTCCAATTATCTTGTCTGATGTGAATATTAAGTGTTACCAGTAATATCATAGTGACCACCTTCCTTTGGAAACATGGTCTTCCATAACTCAAAACAATGTGATCAGATTTCATGTTTGAAGTTTTACATTTTCCTTATAAATGTATTTAAAATAAAAATGGTGAAAAAAACATTAGTAAAATAAATCATGAAGATTTTATGGTAAATTCCACTCTTCTAAGAAAAAAACTAGGGTGGTATCAACTATTATCTTGAACATTAGATTTTTTACATCGCTAAATAATAATAGTGAACCCGACATGAAATGAATGAATACTAAATAGTTTATGGATGATTCCATTCAGAAAAAACAAATTCTAGGGAGGTATAGAGTGTCATTATTAACAATAGATGAAATATGCAGAAAATAATTGTGAACATGATGTGATAAATGAATGTCACTTGAAAATTATGAGATTGATTGATTGAATTTATTTCTATTGGGGGTGTCATACTAACTAATTTCTATTTTCTGTTTGTTTAACAATAGGACTTAAAGGATCCTAACCAGAGATCTCGTCCACAAAAACTAGTGGAATCATAATCATTAAGGAATACACATACCTCCATTAACACCAATGTTTTGAATAATCCAAGGACTTTGTCTCTAAAATGACATATGGTTAACAACTTGGTTAGAGTTTACTAACTCAATAGAATAATCCTGATTGTATAGGAAACATGTGGATGCCTTGAACAATGAAGCCTCGTGAATCCTATAGTAAAAATAATATGGTTTTGATTGATAAGAATGTGGTTCACATTCCCACCTATAATCATTTCAGGATCCCCTCCCCAAAATTAAGAAATTGTCCCATCCTATATTTAATGGGTGTGGAAATGGAGTGAAACCACACTCTCTTGGTAACTTAGGAATTAACACATAGGGATTATACTGTATACCCGAAATATTTATAGCATAAATAATCTCATTGACCTTAAATTATACACATGATGTTTTTACTGAGGCCCTGACCTTGATCATATAAGCTAGGGTGCCTCGAAGAACTAATTTGGGGTGACAAAAAGTTCAACTCAAGGAGTATGTAAACATCCCTTCTTCTTCTGAAGCAATTGGATGGAATATTCAAGAACCCTTAATATAATAACTCATATTTTTACCCCATAAATATAAATCAACAAGAATGTGTAATACCCTATGATTTTATGATATATTTATCTACAAATAAATTTTATCTTTTTCAATATCTTGCCAAACACAAAACCCTGAGCTCAAATGAAGCCCAATATAGTATACCATTATAAAATTGATGTAAAATTGGTGGAGTTAATAGTAATAGTAAAATTTGGTAATAAAAATATCTTTCATGTTTTTATATAAATAAAATATATAATTAATTATTTAACCAATTTTTAGAGAAGTCATTATATGCTTTAAGAATACATTTTTCCTAAAAATGGGATTTATTTATTTTTTGAGAAAATAATAAAATTAATATATTCTAATATTAGAAAAATTATTTTAAAATTTGAAATTAATTTTTTAAATAATCATCTAAAAATTATCTTAGTGTGAAATTTTCAGTATTTTCTTAGAATATTGATTTTTTCATGAATAGTGAAAAATATTAATTTTTATTCAAAACAGTATTTTCAATTTAAGAATTTATAAAGTAATTTTCTTATATAATGGATTTAATAGTATAATTAGTTCAATTATATTATGAATATTACAATTATTTTTTCATCTTATCAAATTAATGGTGTTTTTTTATAAATAGTATTTATACTTAAGAATTTTTTTTTGGAAAACCACATTTCCTCGCATTTTGTGAGTTTTATTTTAAACCAATTTTGAAAATTTTGGTGAATTTAATTTTCTAAAATTTATTCCATATTTTTAATTATCATAATAAATATTATTTAATATGTTATAGTTATTTTTTTCCCTAATGAGTTGTGAATGTAGTAGATATATATTATCGTGACTAAGGTTAAAATGAGTTCACTATGTGGTTGAACCAAGAGATGAGGGTATGATTCCAAATTAAACAAGTATAAATCCTATTTTTTACATATTTTATCTTATCCAGTACCTCCTCCAAATATATTTCCATTTGAAATAATTTTTCTATTGAATAACTTTATTTTATTGTTTTTAAGAAGCTATAAGTGTGTCCTCTCCCCCATTTATAAATGGAAACCCAACCATTATGTTTATTACAACACTATGATCCATATATATTAAATAGATCCTAATAAAATATATTATAAACTTCAAAATATACTAATTAGAGGTTATTTTATTTTTAAAATACCATTTAAAATTTCCTTAATAAAGGATCTAAAGGAAGCCTTCCAAAAATAGGCAATCGTTTTACCCAAATAGGAGAATTGCCCTGGTTCGTAGGAGGCGATTTCAATACTATTGTTGATCCCACCAAAAAAAGAGGTGGCTCCATCGCCAATCAAGGAGGTATGATGGACTTCCTTGGATTTATGGCGAACATGGGTCTCCTGGACCTGGGGTTCTCGGGAGCCAAATTTACATGGTGTAACAACCAAAGGGGTGAAAGCCACATATGGAGTCACCTTGACAGGTGCCTCACAAACATCCATGGGTTAGACCGCTCTTCGAAAACGTCTACTACTCATCTCACTCATTCTCTCTCGGACCATGCCCCTCTCCATATTGAGATCATTCACAAAGCGGTGGCAGTGCCATCCTTTCACTACTCCAATGCATGGAACCGGGATGCAACATTCATGCAGCTCCTGAAAGACTCGTGGAAAAAGGAGGAAGAGGGAAGGTACTGGGGAGGGTTGGCCAATTGGCTCAGATGTCTCAAATATGACATTGGAAGATGGATGTCCAGTAAAACAGAGGAGGCAGGAGGTGTGGACAGAATTCAATCCGAGGTCGAAAGGTTGGAGGAGTCCCTTAAAACCATTTGGGATGATGCCACGTTCATTTACCTCAATGATAAGTGGAAATATCTGGCTAAAAAGCTTCTTGAAATTGAGAGAGGACTCAAACAGCGATCCCGGATCAGGTGGTTAAGGGATGGTGATCGTAACAGTGCCTTCTATCATGCATGCATGAAGGAGAGTAGGAATATGAGGATCAATCTAAGGCTTGAGGACGGGTCCTACACTTCTGATATTGAGGTCGCTGGAAAGATGGTGTTGGATCATTTCGAGGGGCTCCTGACAGGGGAGGCCTCTTCCAACTTTGAGAGGAATTGTCCGGGGGGCGAGGCCTTCTTCAGTTGCCTACTGCAGTTGGCCAGGGAGGTAGAAAACACCTTTCTCACTTCCATGCCACTGGAGAATGAGGTTAAGGATTCTGTGATGAGCATGACCCAAGACAGTGTACCCAGACCGGATGGTTTCCCGGTGTCTTTTTACTCTGTTGCTTGGGAGGTGGTTGGCCCGCAGGTGGTGGAGGCGGTGCAGGATTTCTTTGTTGGTGGAATGCTTAACAGAAGCATTTGCACCTCAAGGGTGTTCCTCATCCCGAAGATTAAGAACCCAACCCTCATCAACCATTACCGGCCAATCTGTCAGTGAAACGTTGCTTATAAGATCCGGGCCACAGTCATTACCAGGAGGCTTAGCAAATTCATTCCCAGACTAGTTTCAACAGAGCAACACGGGTTCATCCAGGGGAAAAGAATCCAAGGGGCGGTTGGCATCACTAGTGAGCTCGTTCATGATCTCCATAGGAATACAGTGGGCTCCAATGTTATTTTCCAAATCGATATGAACAAAGTGTACGATAATATTGAATGGTGGTTTATTATTCGTACCATGAGGGGATTCAGGTTCCAGGAAAGGTTTTTCGACCTCTTCTTTAGGTGTTACTCCTCCCCCTGGTTATCGGTGTCACTCATGGGGAAATGTTTTGGATTCTTTAAATATATCTTCAGGGTTTGAAAGGGGGATCCTCTCTCCCCAATTCTCCTCATCCTCGCTCAGGATGCTCTTTCCAGGAACCTGAACCTCGGCTTGATGGAGGTGAATGTTAAACCTTATTGTGGGAGACGGGGTATGGAGATCATTTTCCACTTGATGTTTGTAGATGATGTCCTGATCTTAATGAATGTAAGGCACAAATCATTGTCTGCTCTTATGGGGATTCTGTCCAGGTATGGAGGCCTTAGCGGTCAGGGTATGAATCCCTCCAAAATCTAAGTCTTCATCTCCAACAAATGCCCAGGTAGGCGATGTCGTGACATTCAAGGGGCCCTTTGATGCCAGCAGAAACAACTTCCTATCATCTACCTTGGGGTGCAGATTTCCTACGGCCGCATCCTCAAGCAGCATTTGGATGCGATTCTTGAACAGCTCCTGGGAAGGATTTTCAGTTGTAAAAACAAACTCCTATCATTTGGAGGGTGAGTGATGCTGATCAATAGTGTCCTTACCTCTATTCTGATACATGTATTCTCTATCATAAAACCTCTGAAAGGGACGATTGGAAGAATGGATAAAATTCTCAACACATTCCTGTGAGATGCGAAACAGGAAAGATGTTGCCACTGGGCTTCGTGGCAACGGTTGGCTAGGCCAATTGCTGAAGGAGGTGTGGGTCTTCGGAACATTCAGGAGTCCATTCAGGGAATGCAAGGGTGGCTAGCTTGGGAGGCTATTGCAGCGGAAACGCTGTGGGCAAGGTTCTTCAACGCACGATATCTTTGACAGGAAGCGGCTAGACAATGTGGGGCTGTGGGATTGGCTAGGTGCATGTTTTCCCATATCGAGATGCTGGACAGACACTCTAGATGGGTCCTCGGCAGAGGAGGGTTAACTTCTAGGATACTAACTGGTCTGGGGGAATCCTCTCCTACACAGGCTACCCCCATCCGGGTATCTCCTTCAGTGATGTGAGTGGAATGTATGAGCTGATTCATGAGGCTATGAATCCCAACCAAATGAGCTTCTTCGAAAATATTGTCTTATGTGACGAGCGGGACATTTTCTGCTTTATTGGGTCAAGATCTGGCAGGTACAATTCATGGGATTACAGGAGGATTATCCAGGTAGATGATACTATGACCGAGGAGATAGCAACAGTATGGTGCAACGATATCCCAAAGAGAATGAGTTTCTTGTTGTAGAGGGTCAGAAAAAAGGTTGTTCCAATATAGTAGAATATCTAGTGGAAGGGAATTTCCATGGCTTCTCAGTGTTACTATTGCGAAAGGCCAAAAACTGAGTCAACGCTCCACCTTTTCTTTCAAGGACAATGGGCCACCAATCTTTGGTCCTTCTTCAACCCACGCCCGAGTGGTGATAATGAGTCCCACTCCCTTCAGGATCTCATGATGGGGTGGTTTGGGGGCACAGAGTGCAGAACTATGGAACGCACAAAATGGATCATTATTTTAGTTTCCATCTGCTGGGTCATTTGGGAGGTGAGGAATCAGGTTCGACTGGGGTCCAAGCGATCTCTTCTGTTTCTTCATATGAGATTAAGATCTCTCATTGTTGAGTTGGATTCACTGGTTAAAGGGGGGTCCGCATCGGCCACAATTTGAAACCTTATGAACCGACAACATATACAGCTCAAAGGAAGTAAACTGTGGGTTAGTTGGCAGCCCCGGATTGTTGTTTGAAGCTGAACATTGACGACTCTTACATGGAGGGGGTTATGAGAGGTGGTGGTGTTCTTAGAGATTCATGGGGTTCGGTTCATGTTGCCTTCAGTGCTTACTGTGGCCCAGGAAACACGTTGGGTGCGGAGGTTTGAGCCCTGATTTCTGGCCTGATGGTATGTAGGAGATGGGGACTTCAAGAAAAGGAGATTGATTCGGACTCTAAAGTCCTGGTGAAGATTTTACAAGGTCGAGAGGTGACTCCTTGGGAGCTTACATATCTCATACGCAGATGCAAGGCAGAAACCAACCATGGTAGAAAGGTTCATCACAGGTCGAGGGAGGCCAATTGTGCGGCAGATTCTCTGGCTCGCATGGATAGGCAGGATGAGGAGCTTAAGGTTTATTGTGGTCTTAACTCTCCTCCCGTTGAGTGTATTAGTGTAATACGAGGGGATTCCCTCGGCCTTCATCATTTTATCCCCCCTGAAGGGCTTGAGTCCTGTATCTTTTCTTTCTTTGCCTAATAAATAAAAAATTACTTCCAATAGTACATGTGGAGTACCACCTCCATGTAGATACACAATTAAATTTTCATAACCATAACTTTGGAATGGTTATTGTGATGGTGTTAATGATTTTTTATGATATTTATTATGTAATTAGGATTCTATAATTACAATATAATATAATCCTTCTTACATTTACAACCAATTGGAAATTGATAATGTCACTTGTGTGTATGTGTGGACTACCACCTCCATTAAGGGTTATGAATATTTTTTCATTTCTACATTACATAGATGGTAATGAGGGTATATTTAATGATTATATATGATATATATTATAAGATAATTATTTTGTACATTCTAATTATTATTTACCAATCTTTCTTTTGTCTATCAAAAAGTTAAAATAGTGTCATGTGTACGTATGGTCTACCGTCTCCATGAATGGTGTATTGCATTTTTTATTGACACCAATTCTGGAGGATTCCATGTCTATATTTATAATGAATATATATGATACTTATAACATTATAACCATTCTATAGATGATTTAACAATGATCTATTTATATGTATTAGAATAAATGAAACAAAAGTTTCATGAAAAATGAAATAGTTAACACTCGAAAAGGACGATTCTAGTAAGGAATTATTATTAAAAGTGTGTTCAAATTTTATAAGTAGATAATATATTATAATATAAACATGTAAATTATTATATTATAAAATTATAAAAAAATATTTTTATTATATAGGTGGATAGAGAGATTTCGATTAAATCAAACTTCAGGTAAGGTATTTTCATCACACTTTTATTATTGTGAGTTGCATGCAATATTCACCACTTTTTTCATTTATGTGGTGTATATATTAACCATGGGACTATTTTACGATTATTACCACTAATTTTATTAGGGTTTAAATATCCATATATTTTTATCTTCTTCATGATTTTTTTGATTCGATTGTTACCAATGTGGAAAGAGATTTATGTTATAATCTCACTATTTAATGAGATTTTTTACGATCATTTTCAAATGATGAAATTTTATGACCTATATCTCAATAATACAATGAATTTTATTCTCCTATTTTTTTGATGGATTTCATATTTTCCTTTAATTTTAATCTATTTATGAAAATGAGACACCAAAACAATGTTTTTTAAGGAAAATTGAATTTATTTCTCTCTTTAGGCAACAACACATTTTCTTCCATATCCACGATTTCCAAAAAATTATTTCATAAATATTTTTTAAATTCTTTGATGATTTTTTAATTCATTTTTACACATTATTTAAATTTTAAAAAATGGTTTGTGTGAGATTATATTATCCCTTTCTAAATGAGGTTATTTTGACTTTATACTAAAAATTTGATAGAAATATTTATTTTAACCGACATGGAATGAAGAGAATTTCCCACAATCATTACCACTCAATGTATTGAAAATCCATTACATATTTCCAATTTTATTTTCAAAAAATATGTTTCCATAATAATTATTTATCATTTTAGATTTTAAAGAAGTTTTTTCCAATTGAAATATTTATTTTCCTCATGAAATATTCCAAGTGATTATGTAAATTAATTTTCATCTAACATGTAATCCTTTGATGTTACATATGGTTTATTGGAGACATTATCCTATGACACCATCCTTATTATTTGTTTTTGTCATTTATGATTATGATGATGATATGTTTATAAAAAACTTTTATTTTCCATAGGTTATGCTATGATGAAATATTGGATTTTTTATGAAAATCATTACCATTACACTGGTTATGATATATATTGAATGACTTATGATATTGTAAAAAAATAGTAATGGACTATGATTATGTGATTGGTGGTACCAGAATTATATATCCTTCTAATTCATTGGGTAAAGATAGATATCTCCATAGATAATAGGGACTAAAATATGGAGTGAACTCAGTTCATTAAGGGAAATTTACACTATGATAGTCTAGGGAGTTATCCTTGACTAGAGATATGATAGAATGGGAAGTGAATCCAATCCACTGTGATAGTCTTGATTATGATCTATGAATAAGAAAATGATTTTTTTTTATGGTTATGTGTATTCTGAAGACTTATGTCTTATTCCAATATTATGATCTTATGAACCATATTCTTTGTTTACATTATGATTTATATCTTATGAACTATCAAGTATTATACCATGACTCAAGATTATGATATATTGTATGAAGTTTTTCATTTTAAAATATTAATCTCAGGTTATCTTAACTATATCATAATGTAATATATAAGTGATCATTGATATATCCTTTTTACCCTTGATGATAATCTACACTTTCCCTTTATTATGTGTCATTCCCTAGGTTATGAATGAAGTATTTCAGTTTGAACATCTATGAAATATGGTTGTTATGAAGAACATACTTGGATGTGATGTATATCTCATAAGAACAATTGGTTTATTCATCATTAATTCCCATGACTCTACCGCTATATGATTATATCATTGATCATAATGTTATGTATTGAATATTCATATAATAAGATGTAATATTTATATATGAAAATTAAGGGATTCTATAGTTGGTATCTTAGAAATATTTATCTCTAGAAATTATGATGATAAATCTTTAATGAGAAAACATTGGATAGACCTATATATAGGATAATTTCCTAATTAATGGTAAATAAAGGACTAATATATTCCTCAAAAAATAACTATCTAGATAATACAAGTTGATGTGATTTTGAAATAGATGCATATAAGGGTAATAACACTAAAAATATTTGTTTGAGTATATATCGACAATAATTCTAGTGCTTGGTTAGTGTTCTATTACAATGAACCATGTTGGACACTTCCAAAGAATATCATTTGGTTAATTTAAATTTTCTATATTAACCACAATGAGGGATTTGAATAGATGATGATCATGGATTACCAAGGTTAAACCAAGGTTTCATATATGTTTTCATTATTTCAACATCTTATAAATGTTTTCCATGATTATGTGGTTTCCCACTATGATTACTATTACCCAAACTATGTTTTTTCTTTTATTCAATTGTTGGAACACAAATGAACTATGTTAATTATTTATTCAACTATCAATTAAATGACTATCCTTACAAACATAATAATGTTATGAGATCAGGCATGAAAAATAATATTTTTATAATTATGAGACTTTGTCATATTATATAACATGTCGATCTTCAAAATGTGAAAATGAGGGAAAAATGTATTGTGGAGTTATTCATGAAGAAAAATACACTATCTTTTAGTGGGTCCTAAAATCCACAAATTGATGATAATTGGATCAAAACAATTGCAAATATATTTTTTATTTATCCATTTTTTTGAAAATAAAAAAGTTATATTAGTTTTTATCATTAGTAAAGTGATGTAGATCAATGGTGATATCTTCTTAGGAACATGAGGTTATAGGAATAAATTTACTCCATTGACTGGGATGAGTTTTGGAAGTTATTTTTGAATAATTATTTTCCTCAAAGTATTTATATGAAAATGGGGAAGTAATACCTTAAGATAAATCATGAGGATGATGAATCCATCAACACATGTGAGGAAAAATTTTAAAATACATGCAAAGTAAAGATATTTTATTGCAATACAACCTCAAAGTAAGATTTATTAATTCTTCAATAGTTTAAAACGAATTAAATGAAGGTTTTTAGACATAAGAAACTTCAATAGCTATGATGAAATCATTCTATGTGATTTCAAGGTGTAAATGGAGACTATAGTTACCCATCAGTATCAAAAAAATTATTGGAAAAAAAATATATAATTCAAATGAAATTGTAATAAAAAAAACTAGGAGAGATGAATATTATCCTTCCTTTATGATTCAAGTGTGGAACTAAACTGGGAGGAAAATTTCATAATGGTACTGGTAAGTGTATTAAATGATGAAAGGAAGGTCATCTGGTAGTTGAATTCTGATGTGATAGGAAGACAAAGTAATCTAATTATGGAGAAAATAAACCACAAAATGCACCACCCACAATGAAATGTAAGGAGTTTTCACATTATGTTAACCATTGATCAAATATAAAGGTTAATGAGGATGATCAACAATAGCAACCACTTAATCAAAAAGAAAATTTTAAATCTCTTGTGATCAATATTGCTTATGGTTGGTATGATAACATAGTGTTGAATGGTACACTTACTATCCACTATATAATTTCATGTCTTTTTTTATTCTAGTTAAACCCAATATTTCATATATCGATAATTTTATAGGAATATCATAATAAAACCTCAATTATTAGATATTTTATTTGTAGTGAAAACCCTAATGGTATAATTATCACATATAAATTTAATGATTATTCTTCAATTTTAGTTTGTGGAAATGTGTTTCCAGAGGATATTGTTACTCTCCCTCTAGTTGAATTTAATGTTATATTAGGCATGGATTGAATTTCATTACATAAAACACAAATCAATTATTGATTAAGGGAATTCAAATTTGTTATTTTAAAACAACATATAACTATATATTGGTGAAGCAATAAATATAAAATTCCTTTGGAAATAAAATAAATCATATGGTGTTGTTTCCTACTCAAAAGTGGTGTTTATCTCAGATATTTTTGAGAAACTAAAAATTTAATATATTCCTATTTTATTGGTATTTTTTTATGGTTTTTTGTAAGTGTATCCAATAATTACTTCAAATTGTGAAGATATTTTTTCAATAGAACTCATACATGGTGATACACCGATTATAATGACTTCATATAGAATAGACCATTTTGAGTTGCAAGAATAGAAAAATAAGCTCTATGAGAATGTTGATAATGGATGTATTTGGACACGTGAATCACCATGGGGGAACATGTCCTTTTTTTTAATAAGAAGGATGGAACGATGTGACTCAATATTTATTATCAGGTTCTAAATAAGATAACTATTAAGAACAGGTATCTTATACCTTATATTGATTCATTTTTACTCAACAACATAGAGATAAATATATTTACAATATTTGAATTCATTCTGGTTACTATCAATTGAGTGTAAGAAGTTAATACATACCAAAGACAACCTTCCCTAAAATATATGGACAATATGAATTTGTAGTGATGCAATACAATCTTACTAATTCTACAGCAACCTAGCCCCACATAGCCCAGAGCCGGTTTTTTCTACTAAATACAATGGCATGATTAAAATGAATCGAAACCTAATGTAATGACAGGTTTATTAGTCTTTTTTAACCAGATTCATAAATGAGTATTGTATTACAAATAAATACATTGATTTCAAGATTATTTTTTTCCTTCTTTCAAAATAAATAATTATACAACTTTGAGGATAACTCTAATCTTTCTAGTATGTTCCATCATTTTTTGATAGCACGCTTCATGGATTCCTGGGGAAAGAAACATAATAAGAATGAGATCAAATTCTCAATAAGGGCCAAATATAGTAGAATAAACAATTAATTAGTGTGAATAGTCAATGTAGAAACGTAAATTACTAAACACCCATGCCATATAATCTATAAACTGAATGAAATTACATAATACACATGGAAAGTTAATAACTAGAAACACATTCCATTCAAATAAATGGAAAGGGAAAAAACAGGAAAATTTATGGAACTAAAACATATGTAATTAAACAATGATCTGAAATGAAATGTATCCATAGATATGTCTTCACAAAATCTCATGGATTAATAATAACTGAAACTAGTATGAGTGAAATTACTTTCATTATGGACATCATGTATCATGCACATGAAAACCTATTACTGTAAATTCCATTCTCAATACCATTTAAAACGTAGTGTAGAAACCCATTTGCACAATTATTTGTCTCATGAGAACCTGTTAATAAAACAAGGAGCTATATAATGTCCAGGATCCACTAGTCATTTCAATTCCAAATAATTCCTCATATTGAAAAATCAGAATAACTAATAAGCCTTATAAAATAAATGTAATGGATGAGAAATATGGATCTATCAATAATTCCTCAATTAATAAAATAATTGTCATTGTAGGCACTGTATGTAAAATGGTATACGGTTTAGGCAATAGTAATATCCATGAAAAATGAAATGAATAAGAAGGGGAAATTTAAAGTTCAATGATCATAGGAAATTGAATACTTCAAGGTGACTATGAAATAAATCAAGGAAGTTAATGTGAATACTATCCTTGGCCAAATCAATAATAAACCATCCAGTGAAAGAATAAGGATGACATCAATACAACAAACCCAACTTGAGTAAAATAGAGGGTTGTTGTCATCGGTGAAATAAAAGATTATCTTTTAAAAATATTAATGAGTAAAATAACCTTTTATATTGAAAACCCATTTCAAATTGAGAAGGATGCTTCAATGAAATGATGGTGGGTAAATCCTCACATGTAGTATGAGGTAAAAATAATGCTCCTTTTGTAAGGAACAAGGTTAGAGAAAGCCTCGTTTGGAAAGAGACAAAAAGATTCCTTCTAAGAGATTGGTAAAATAAAAAAGGGTAAATTTTTATTTACTGAATCATTTTCAAATAATTTTTTAAAACATTTTAATAAAACATCATTTTTAGAAGAAAACTGGTTCTCCGAATAATGAGAGAAATAATGTCAGGTTTTCTTAAAAACAATTTCTTAAACTCATTGAGTACCAACGAGTGGAAAAATGGTAATAACTCTTGAAAATGGTCATAAATAACCAGATAAGAATGAATGGTATATATTGAACAATTTTGATAATATTTAATCAAATAGAAATACAATTTAAATAACATTAAAGTTATTATTGAGCAAAAGAATTTTTAAATATCACAAAGTCTTCCATACCACATTGAAATATTTTAAAACATAACCCTCATGGAGGAATAACAATATATTAATGTTTAAAATATCATGATAGTATGTAGATTCATGATATATCATTTAATGGTCTGTACATACACCATATAAAATAAACTAGGTGCATAACAACAATTAAGACTCAATGGAATGTAAATTGAGACGAAAATCCATTTCTAATGTGGTAATAAATGAATTAGAAAACCCAAAGGTATTATATTATTAAATAAAACATTTAAATAAAATGAATATAATCGGTTTCCTGATATTATATTTCAATTTGGAATTAAGTACACCATATATACAAAATTAGGTGTACAATGATTAAGTATGCCTTGCGGAATGAAAATGAGAGAAGAATCCCTTACCTTATACTTATTTTTTGTTCTGTGGTCTTTATCCCCCTGTATAGTGGTTTAAAATATGTTACTAACTAATAACAGAACCACACTTTTTTTTATAATATCATATATTTACTTATTTTATTATTTTATTACCTGTTTGTTAACACTCTTTCATTATTTTAACAGCTTTGGGTGTTAATTGCCTCATTTTCTCAAGTATGTTTTGACTTGTTATTTGTTGTTATTATTAAATATATCATGGTTTAATAATATCTATAAGGTAAACCACGACCAAATTATCATATATATTTAGTACATATGCATTTATAATATTATATATCATTTGGAGATTATAAATGTAGTGCACCATTCATGGAGATGGTAGGCCATAAGTATGCATGAACGCAACATTCATTTCATTATTGAAATAAAATAATTAAAAATAAATTATACATATGTATATAATAATTTAAATTATTATATTTATGTTATATATTTTTCAAAGGTTTATTAAAATCAATATTTATATGTTCCATGTATGGCATGAACTAGTGATATCGCATTGAGGGGGCGGTAGTCCACACTTCCTCATACAAAATTACCGTATTTACACATGATGGAATCATAAAGGTATGTTAGAAATAAAAATTAAAGAATCATAAATACATTATAAATGAAACATATATTATATATAAATATATTTTTCATCATTATGGCCACCATGATAGGCGGTCGGGAATGTTGAACAATTTTCCTTTTGTGAGGCAGTAGTTCGACGTACAAAGAAAAAATATGTTCGTTACCCATTATATTTTGGTGTGGGTAAGTGTAGGTTTAAATCTCAACATAAAAAAATAATTGTATAATTTTATTACTGGTTTTGTTACCTGAGGAAAGAATAAGGGGATTTATGGTTTGGATAATTTAAATGAAACTAGAGATACTGAGTAAATACATTACCTTTTAACCAGGTAACTTCTTTTGGTTTGAAATAAATGGCTTTGCTAGAAGGGTTTGTGCCCAAAGGGATGATTATAGGTAGAGAATATGAATTATTTGAGACTATTTAGGAAATTATTGATCTAATTTATGTGGGTTTAGAGGTGTGATGAATGGGTAGAGGAGATGGCCTTTTATAGGGAAGGAAAAGGACTCACTTGGTATTTTTCAAAAGAAGTTAGGTGTGCACATGATATTACGTAATAAAATCCATAACAAACAACCAAAAAAATAAATTTAAGTTGAATGGCCGAAATATTTCCATAAAATGGGTTTTGGAAAAGAGGATAGTTTATTTGGGTTCTAAATCATAGGGTTTTAGTCAATTTTTCAGCCTAATTACACCTTAATCACTGTAATTAATTTTAACCACTTTCACAAATCATTTTTTCCAAAAATAAAGTGGTTATTATTAGACCAAAAATATTATCTTTATTAAAATGGATTTTGTGGGATTATAAAAATTCATATCACATAAGCATAATAATTAATATTAATGCTAATCTCGCAGACAAACGGATTAATTAGGTTTAGTAGAAAAATATTCAAAATATTATTATACTTTTATACCAATATTGATATATATATTGATTCCAATAAAATAAATTATATAAATATATGTATAATTTATCTATATGATTTTAAAAAAAATTAATATAATTTAACATTAATATTTATTTATACGAAACGGCAGTTTTTAACTAAAACACATTATTTTTCACTATATACTAAAAAATGAAGTTTCTCAAAAAAATACAAAAAATTAATCCTCAGATAATTTTGACCATATTAATTAAAAAATCATGTTTAATTTATCAAATTAAAATCATAAAAGTTTCAAAATTATGATTTAAAATAGGTTTTCCATTAAAAGGAGGTAAACAAATGCCTTAATAAAAATATAGTTTTTTGTGAAATATTGGGTTTGAACTTATCATATTCTTACCAAATCTATTAGATGAATATAAAAGATAATTGATTGAATATTTAACCTATTTATCACATTAACATCACACACTAATTGTAATTATTTTAATATATTTGGGTAAAATAACTTTGTGAGAAAAAAAATACTTTTTTATAAAAATATAATTTTAATATTCATTTTGTTCATATATAAACTTATAATTTATTTTTCAATAATTAATTAGTTTTATAAACTGTATATTTTCATAATTCTGATAATAATATTCATAACAGTTAGTTTATATTGAATAAAAATGTTTAAATTATATATTGTTTCTCGGTAAGACTCGGTATTGCGTATAGCCCAAGCCATCAAAGAAGGTAGCTTTTGCGTGTAACGCAAGATATACAGGAGGTTATTTGTTGCGTATGATGTATGATAAATCAGTGTCGTGTTCATTTCAAGATAACTTGATATTACATGCATTGAAATATATAAAATATATTTTCAATAGTAAATATATTATAAAGTATACAGATATTATATTACCTTACATGCTTGTTGGCATGTGTCATACACACTATCGAACAGATGGTTATTACATTTGTTTTTTTGGGTGTCACATTCTCCCCACGTTATTTAAATTTCATTCTCATAATTCAAACATGATTTTTGAAATATATTGTTTGATACCTCCTATTTTTAAAATCCCACATTGTGTGAAGGGTTCGTGAAACATCCTCTTTATAAAATAGAATGTAATGTACAATGGTCCCATGTACTATCATGTAACTTGGTTTCTATATAGTATAAAATCAATGGAAATTTGGCATACTTACTTGGAGGAAAAGATTAAATATTTATAGGGAGTAAATGAGGTCATTAATAAAAAAATTTAATGATCAATGGAAAGTTAAGGGTTTAAAATCCAAAAATCTATGATGATTTAAAAGACCATCGATTCAGCAGAAAATAAGGTATTGTGGCCAAATTTATTTCTAAGTCATTTTATCGATATTGGTTAATCATTTTGCTGACCAAGAATATAAAAAAATATTCATACATGATATGTTTCAATCTCATATGAGCAATCCTAACATTAGGTTGTGTTTCAACCAAATTACAATTAATCCTTTTAATCCAAAAAATTAATTACCAACAACGAAATTTTTATGCCCGAAGAAGAAGAAAAATTTAAAGGATTGTAAGGCCTGTAAAAGAGTAACATGTCTTACTCTTTTACCTTAACTATATCCCAAAAAAATGTGGTTAATATATTAATTTCTAATCCTCAAAAGTGTTACTACTATTTCGTCATTAATATTTATTCATTAAATTGTTTGACCAAAAACTAGAAAAAATAACAAGGACTTTGCATAGGTTAGTGGTTGTTGTGAAACCCTTATCATCCATCAGTGATGGGTTCAAGTTTCACAGTCTTGCCATATTTTATTGGTTGTCACCCGGCTTATAGGTTGTTCTTTTCTAAAACCATATTAATATAAAATCGAAATATATATATATGATGTACATCATTGAAATTAGGTGAATCTCTAAATAGAATTTTAACTATGGTTTTCAAAATAACTTCACTAAATAAATATATCATCCATTTTATTTATAGATTTTTACTTCCTTGGTCTAGGTTTTATCTTTAATATCATTAGTTTGATTTCTAAATCATGACACGTTATATTCAATCTAAAAAAATTTTATGTTTAATCTAGGTTTCTTATTTTGTATCCAAATACTTCGTAATGTTTTGTAATGTAAATGTGGATTGTACTTTTCAAATCCCCCAGGATTTTCAAACTAGGTGCGCAGTAATGCCTATTTTCATATACTATGTTGCTACATGTGAAGCCTAGAACACCTTATCATAGTTGTTACTCCTAGGTACATATATGCTAGAACCATGTCCATTTTTAGTATATATACATGTATGTATTGTTAGGAAGACCCACATAATCTTTACTTTACCAAAAAAATATGGTTTTTGTATATAATTCGTCAAATACTAACTTAGGGTTATGTTCTCTAATCTTTTTTATCCTAAATCCATTTCATAATATTTCTATTAATCTTCCTATGATATCGACTATAGAGCCCCATCCCTAGATAGCCTAAAGTTGGTGTCTGCTACTAAATATGTTGGCATGATTATAAGGAATCAATCCCTAAAGGTCCAATTAGTTTAGCATTATTGGTAAAACATATACCTAAATGAATATTTTATTAAAAATGAATACACTAATTAAAACATAATTTTTTTCTTCTCTCTAAATAAATAATTAAATAACTTCGAGAAGAACTCTAATCCATCTGGTATATTCTCGAATTTCATTTATAGTACACTTATTGGATTCATGGGGAAATAATCATAATAAGGTGTGAGCTGAAATGCTAATTAAGGGGAAAATATAGGGAAATAAAAAATGAATCAATGTGAATAGTCAATATGGAAAGGTAAATTACTAAACACAAATTCCATGTAATCAATAAAATGAATGAATGTACATAAGAAATATGGAAAGGTAATAACTAGAAACATGTTCCATTCAATTAACTAGATAATGAAAAATAAATATGGAAATTAATGAATCTAAAACACAGGCTATCAATCAATGAACTGAAATAAAATGTATCTACAGATATGTCGATGAAAAATTTTAGGGATGAATAATAACTGAAACTAACATTAAGGAAATTGCTTTCTTTATGGATGTCATGTATTAGTCACATGAACACCTGTTACCATCAAGATCTTTCACATTACGGTTTAAAACTATGGGTATAAACCCATTTGCGTTATTTTTCGTCTCATGAGAACCTATCGATGCATCGAGGATCTATATAAAATATGGGCTCCACTCGTCATTCCCAGTCCAAAGCATTAATCATATTTAATAACAAAAATTGCTAATATGACTTACCAAATAACCTTATTTTATGAGAAATGGGGATCTATCAATAATTCCGTGATTATTAAAATAACTTTCAAATTAGGAACCAAATGTAAAATGGTATATAATTTAAGAAATAGTAATATACATTAAAAGCGAAATGGATAATAAGGGGAAACTCAATGTTTATTGATCATAGGAATTTGAATACTTAAAGGTGACTAATAAATAAATCATGGAATTTAATGTGAATACTATCCTTGGAAAAATCAATAATAATTCATTCAAAAGAAAAATAATGGTGGTATCAATACAACAAACCCATGTAGAGTTAAATAAAGGGTTCTTCTCGTTGATGAAATTAAATATTAACATTTAAAAATATTCTTGAGGAAAATATCCTTTTATTTTTAAAAACCTTTTGAAATTGAGAAGGAGGCATCAATGGATGATGGTGGATAAATCCTTACATGTTGTACATGGTATAAAGAATGTACATTTTTTACAGCAAAATGTTAGAAAATGACTAGTTTGGAATGTGACAAGAATATTCCTTTTAAAATATTGGTAAGACCCGAAAATGGGTATAGGTGTTTTTATGAAATAATTTTAAAATAATTCTTGAATATATTTTAATAAAACATTGTTTTTAGAAGAAAATAGGTTCTTCGACTAAAGGGGGAAATAAATTCATGTTTTCATAAAAACATTTTCTTTAACGCTATGACTACCAAAAAGTAAAAAATATGGAACTAATACTTGAAAAGGACATGAATAACAAGAAAATAATGAACTCTATATATTGAACAATGTATATATAATTTCCTTAAAATGGAAATACCATTGAAAGATACTTAATGTTATTTTTGTGGAAAATAAACATTGATCATCCCAAAGTGTCCCATACCACATTAACATATTTTAAAACATAATCCTCATAAAGGAATCAAATTATATAAATGTTTAAAATATCATGAGAGTATAGAGATTAATTATATATAATTTAATGGACAGTATATGCACCATGTAAAATAAATTATGTGCATAACAAAAATTATTCCTCAATGGAATGTAAATTGAGACGAAAATCTCATTCCAGTGTGGTAACAAATGAATTGGAAAACAAAAAGGTATTAATAATTAAATTATAAATTTAAATAAAATTAAGATAATATGTTTCATGATATAATATTTCAACTAGGTAGTAAGTACACCATATATAAGAAATTAGATGTACATCAATTAATTATGCCTCACGGAATGAAAATGAGACGAGAATCCCTTACCTTGTCCTTACTTTTTGTTTTGTGTTATTAATACTCTTGTATAGTGGATTAAAATATGTTAGTAAATAATAAATGAACCACACTCATTTTTATAATATCATATATTAACCTATTACAATATTTTATTACCAATTTTTTAACACACTGTCATTATTTTTACTATTTTCTGTGTTAATTGTCTTGTTTTCTGAAGTACGTTTTGACTTGTTATTTGTTGTTATTATTAAATACATTCTGGTTTCATAATATAATGAATGTAAAAAATTACTAAATTATCATATATATTTAGTATATATGTATTTTTACAAGCCCATATCATTTGGAGATTAGAAATAACGTGCACCATTCATGGAGATGGTAGGCCATATGTACGCATGAACACTACATTGATTTATTTATTGAATTAAAAGAATTAAAACCAAATGATACATATTTATATTATAATTTTAAGTATCATATGTTTGTTAAATATTTTTCATAGGATTATTACATCTTTCCTTTATACGTTCCACGTATGGCATGAACGATTCATATCACTTTGAGGGGTGGTATTCCACACTTCCACAAATGAAATTATCGTATTTACATGTGTTGGAAGCATATGGGAATGTTATAAATCAAAATTATATAATCATACAGAAATTATAAATTATATATATTTATTATATTAATATTTCTACAATCATAATTTCCACCATGGGAGGCGGTAGTGAATGTTGAACAATCATCGTTTTGAGAGGCAGTTGTTCACCGTACATAGAAATAGTATGTTTGTTACCCATTTGATGGTGGTGTGTGAAACTGTAGGTTTAAATCTGAGAAAAAAAATCCTAGTATATTGATTATACTATATTTTTTATATGATAAAATAATTAATAAATTTTAGGGTTTGGATAATGGAAATGAAACTAGAGAGATTGAGGGATGACATTACCTTTTCATCTGGTAACTTCTTTTTGCCTAATCCAAAAGGTTTTGTTGGAAGGTTTTAGTTCCAAATAGATGCTTATTGGTCAATTATAGGAATTATGGTAAAATATTTGGGTATTTCATGGCCTATATTAAGAGGTTTTAGAGATTTTAGGAATGGGTAGAGGTGGAGGCCATTTATAAGGAAAAGGGCTGACATGGAATTTTTGAAGAGAAGTTTGTTGGGCACATGGTATTACCTAATAGAAGTCATACCAACCAACCCAAAAAATTTAATTCAAGTTTGGTGGTCTAAATATTTCTATAAAATGAGTTTTGTATAAGTTTCTATGTCAATTGGGTCGTTAAACATAAGGTTTTGTCCATTTTTTAGACCTATTACACCATAATCACTGCAATCAATTTTAATCACTTTCACTAATCAATTTTTTGGTAAAAAAAATAAGTTTATCTTATTAGGAAAAAAATATTATATACATTAAAATGATATATGTTTTATTTTAAAAAATTATGTCATATAATCATATAATTTAAGATTAATGTTAATGTCACAGACAGACGGATTAACTGGTTGTGGAGGAAAAATGTTCATAAGATTGTTATATTTTTATATTAAATATAAAATTTATATTGATTATATTGAATTAAATCATATTAATATTCTTATAATTTATCCAATATTAATTCTAAACAAATTTTTGATATAATTTAACATTAATATTTTTTTTAACAAAAGGCAGTTTTTAACTAAAACAAAGTATTTTACACTATTTACTAAAAAATGATGTTTCTCAGAAAAATCCCAATAATTATTCCTAAGATAATTATAACATTATGAATTAAAAAATTATTTCTATTTAATCAAATTAAATTCATAAAAGTTTCAAAATTAATATTTAAATAAGTTCTCTATTAAAAGGTGGTAAAATGCCTTTATAAAAAATATAGGTTTTTATGGGAAATATTGGGTTTTCTCTTATATTATTATTAAAAAATATATTGGATGAATATAAAAATAATTTATTGAATATGTAATATATTTATTACATTAAATAAACACACTAATTATAATTATTTTAATCTATTAGGGTAAAACATCTTTTTGATCATAAAAATAGTTTTTTAGAAAAATACCCTTTTAATAATCAATTGGTTATTATATTTGTTTATAATTTATTATTAACCAAGGAATTTGTTTTCTAAACATTATATTTTTATAATTTAGTTAATAAAATTCATAATTGATTTTTTTTATTAGTTATTAATGTTTTAATTAAAGATTTTTTCTTGGAAAGACTCGGTATTGCGTATAGCGTAGGCCATCAAAGACGGTCTCTTTTGCATGTAATGCAAGATATAGAGGAATTTTGTTGTTGTGTATAATGTATTCTAATTCAGTATCACATGAATTGAATGATAACATGGTGTTTAATTTTTTTTAAATATATAAAATATATTTTAAATAATAAATATATTATAAGGTATATGGATATTATATTACCTTACGTGCTTGCTGTCGTGAGCCATATGTGCTATAGAACATAAGGTTCTTACATTAGCTTTTATCAGCATCACAAATTACCCTAATATCTTCATAGATTTAATGAATAAAGTTATTATATATTACCGTGACCAATTGTTGGTTTCCTCTATAGAAAATATTTTTATATATTCAAATCGAAAGGAAGATGATGACGATCACTTAAGGATTGTACTGAATACTCTAAGGAAGGATATCCTATATGAAAAATTTACTATGATTGAATTTTTATAATTAAAGATTTAAATTTTTGTTCATATAATCACATTTGAATGTATATATATGGATCCATCAAATATTTAGGTCATTGAACATTTCTTAAAACCAACTTTGGTGACATAGATCTATAGTTTTCCTAGTTTGGATGTATATTAATAATGATTTGGAGAGAATTTCCCATGGCTACCTAGTCCACACACCATGTAAAATTTTAAATTATCCAAGTTCTATAAAAATATTAATGTGATGATAACATCAAAGAAATAAATATATGGTTGGTCAATACACCCATGCATTAACTACCCTTTAATGGAGAAGGGTTGTGATCTATAGTGATGCATCAATGTTGGGAAAGGGATGTGTTATCCTACATAATGATATGGTTATATCTTATGCCCCATGAAAATTAATGTTTCATCATAAAAGTTACAGAACTCATTATTTAGAGTTATATGGGTTAATTATTTCTATAAATATATGTAGATATTATCTTTATAGTGAATGGTTTGATATATATATATATAATGATCATAAATGTTTAAAATACATATTTAGTCAAAATGATATGAATATGAACAATAGATGATGGTTGGAGTTTATTAATGTTTATGGATACTCAATACATTAAAATTCTGGGAAATAAAAAAAATTAATACTTTAAGTCAAAAGGATCATGTATATTTTCTATGATGAGGATCGCAAGAGATCTAATATTTACAAATTTTCAAAATATGGTCCTTTAAATCTTGATAGAAGGGGAGAAAGCATGTCTTCCTAAAATAAGTATTAAACTATCTAAGCATTTAAAAATTAATAAGATGCATAAGTAAGGTGTACAATTTCTAAATATGGTGAAATAATTTCATGAGTTCAACCTTGATTGTGTTGAAATTATAAGGTTCTGGAATAGTGTAAATGTTTCATCGATACCATATTTGAAGAATGATTAATTGGAATATTCTCAAAGTTCATCAATCAATATTCATATATGAAGTATGAAGATGTCTAGATATCTAAAAGAGTATTTCTATAGGGAAAACATGAATAATTATATAAAAGAGAATGTATCTCGGTGCATCATATGTCAGAAAGTTATGGCCGAGAGACAAAAATCTAAGGTGATGTTAAGACTATCAACCATACTATAATGGAAGTGGGAAAAAACACTATATATTTTTTCATGAACACCCCAAAAGATAAAATGGACATAATTCTATTTGGGTTGTATTCTATCTCCTTATGAAGTTAAAAATGTTCATTACTATCATTGAATATTAATCTATCGAATATCTTTCCAAAATATATATTACGGAAGTGGTATGTTTTCATAGAGAACCACATTCTATTGTATCTAATCAGGATCCAACATTTACCTAAATATTCTAATGATGAATTCACAAAGATATATATTCAAAGTTGTGTTTAAATAATACTTATCATCCTCATAAAAATGTTTAGTATAATAGTACTATTCAAACCCTAAAGGACATGAAGTGGTCTTATACTATGGATTTTAAATGTGTTAGATAAAAACACCTTCCTCTTGACAGATTCTTTTATAATAATTTCATTCAATGGACTATTCAGATGAATCCTTATGAATGTCAATATTGAATTAACTATAGATTATAAACTTATTGGGACTTGATCTCACAGAGGAAATGGTTGACAATTTCATATCCATTCAGTAACACATTAAGGAAGTTCAAAGTCGATAGAAAAGTTATAGAGAAAATCATTTGAGAAATATATATTTTTAAATTTGTGAAAATTTATTTCAACAAATTTATCTATTGAAAAAGGTAATTAGATTCATAAAAATGTAAAGATGAACCATGGGTAAATTGGAACCTACAAGATTTTTGGTTGAGTAGGGATGGTAGCTTATTTCGTAGCACTTCCACTGAACCTCTCTCAAATTCACGATGTGTTCAATGTATCTTTATTATAGAATTACATACCTGATCCTTAAAATTGACTGAAAAAATAGGTTTTACCATTGGATCTTGATCATTCTAATGAAGAAAAAATAATAGAAATCCTAGATCATACAAATAATGTTCTAACAAAAAAGACTACTCACCTGGATAAATTTATTTGGAGGAATCTGGAAATCAAAGAAGGTAAATTAGAACCCAAGGATGTAATGACATAGATAAATGAACTTTTTGTTTTATCAAAGTGATGGTATTTCAAGGGAAAAAATAATTTTATGGTTGGTAGAATGTAACAGCCTAATAATTTATGATATATTTCTCTTCAAATAAATTTATATTCTTTGATAACTTACGATACATGAAATCACGAGTCTAAATGAACTGAAATGTAGTATACCATAATAAACTATCTATTAAAATAGAAGTTTGAATATGATAATTATGTTTTTAAAAAAATATTTTCAAAACTTTTAGGTAATGTAAATATATTGATAAATATGTACTCAATTTTTAGTAAGCCACAATATGTTGAAAATTCTACTTTCCTGGAAAAACTATTTTTATTTCTTTTTGTGAGAAAATAATATAATAAATTATTTATACATTTATAAAAATTATTTTAAAAAAATGAATTCATTTTTTAAATCAATAAATTGAAAATTTATTTCATGTGAAATTTTGACAGGTTTTTTTAAAAGATTTATTTTTCGATAAATAGTGAAAATAATAATATTTATTGAAAAATGTTTTTTTAATGAATTTTTAAAGTTACATTTTATAAAAAATGTAATGAAAATTAAAATTGTGTAAATTATATTATTAATAATCCAATTTATGAAATTGGAGTTAAATTTATGTTGAATTTTGAAATAAAACATTTAATACCTATGAATTTTTTTTGGAAAACTACTTTTGGTTAAGTTTTAAGGATTTTATTTTAAATTAAATTTTATCAATTATATGTATTGAATTTTATAAAATTGATTCAAAAATATAAATATAATTATTTATATTATTTAATTTTTATAAATTATTGTTTTCATAATTAATAGTGAAAAAAGTAAAAAATTTAACATGGTTTAGGTTAAAATGGGTTTATCGGGGGGTTAACAAATAGATAAGGGTATATTTTCCAATTAAATATTTCTAAATAAGATTGGTTGGCCATATTTAAGACTTATAATATCAAAAATTTAAATCATTTTCTATTTAGAAGTATTTGGGTTGATAATTAAATTATTAATTTTTTTAAATTTTAATAAATTTCAGGTTCGTCCACTCCCCCACTTGTAAAAGGAAACCGATATTTATTTTTTACACCACATTGAGAAATATATTTCAAAACAAACCATCAAATTTATATTATTAACTTCCCTATTATTTAATTCTTTGTTATGGTCTTTATATAATACCATTCCAGTGGTCCTTATGAAATGATCTAAAGGGGGGATATCGAAGAAAAGTTATTCATATTACCCAACATCTATTAATTTATTTTTTATTCTACATCCTATAAATTTTTGGATTTAATAATAAATCAATTATTGAAATATACTCAATATAATTAAATTTTATTATGATTATATAACCAATAGTATCCACTCTATATACCATCAAATAGGAAGTGAAAATGTTTCTCTTGTGTAACTGTGGACTTCTATCCCCATATAGAATTACCATTAATTTTCAATCACTTTCATTCATGGATGGTTATTATGAGATTTAAAATAATTATATATGAAATTTATGGTATAATTATGCTTTTTTATTTATAATATATCATCAACATTCTTACCCTCCAATCCATTGGAAAACAATATTTTAACTCATGTGTATGGGAGGAATACCACCTCCACGGAGTGATGCATTTTGTTTTTCATTTACACATTAAGTGGATGATATTGATATATTTATTTAACATATATTTAACATTTGGTATAAAATATTTTGTTAAGGTGATTTATTATTTACCTTTCTTTCATTTGATCCATCAAAATGTTAAAACAACGTTCATGCATGCGTACGACCAACCGTCATCATGAATGTTGTAATTTATTTGTATATATATAAATATATCAATATATAATGAATATATATTATATTTAAAAAGTTTAAAATTCAATTGATTATGGAACAATGATCAAATTATAAGGACCAGAATTATCGTATCAAAATTATCAGGAAAAAAACCATTAACAACCAAAAATGACGATTTTAATAAGGAATTACAAATAAATGGGTGGTGCAATTTTATAATTAGATCATATATGATATTATAAACAATTAAATTATTTTGATATATAATTCAAATAAATTTAAATTTATTATATAGGAGGATATATTGCTTTCACGGCAAGTCTGACTTGAGCTAAGTGATTTTTGTCTCACATTTACTTCTATAAGACACATGGCACAATCACCACTTGTTTGTTTTATGTTCATTATTTATTTCCCCTAAATTTATTTAATGATTCTCCCCATAAAATTAAAAGGATATAAATATCCTTATAAGTTTATTCCCTTCTTTGAGATTTTATTTGAAAGTAACCAATGTGATAAGAGATTTATGTTACAACCTCACTATTTATTAGGATTGTTCATGATCAATTTTTAAATGATGAAATTTTATTGCCTATATTTTATGATCCCAAAGAGTTTTTAAATCCTCTTTATATTTATATATATTTCATATTTTCATTACATATTACTCTCATAAAGTAATGAAGATATAGAAAGAATGTTTTTATGAAAAACCAACTATATTTTTCCCTATAATAGAAAATATGTTTTCTTACATGTACATGTTTTTTAGAAAAATGAAAAGGTGTTTTTAATATTATAATATGATTATTTAAGGTAATTTTTATCTATGATTTAATTTTTAGAAAATAAATTCAAATATTATCTTCTTATAATTTTCAGAATAAATTAATGTTGACTCTTTACAGGACATGTGGAATGAATCATTGATTTCATATACATGACATGAATTGAATTTCCAATCATCATGACCACCCAATGGTTTGAATTGTGAATTAATATTTTATAATATTTTTTAATTAAAATGTTTCCTTTAATTTTTGGAGTATTTTTAGATTTTAAATATGTGGAGTCAATTTGATAAAAATATTTTCTTCAAAAATATTTCAAGTGATATTTTAAAGGCATTTTTATATATAATAACATCCTCTGATGTTACTTAAGATTTTCTGGGGTTATGATCTAATGATACCATATTTATTCATTCTCATGACAGTTTATGATTATCCAGATGACATGTTAATTTGACACATTTATTTTAAATGTTTTATGTTATGATTGAATGTTTAAATGATTATCAAACTAATTCACTTTCAATGGGTTTTGATATTTGAAGAATGATTTTTGTTCTTGTGGTATACATTTTAAAGGATTATGATTTTGTGATGACTACTCCCAAAATTATATAACCCTCTAATACAGTGGGTAAATATGGATACCTCATTAAATAATAATTAATTTAATTATAACACCTTCATATTTTTGAAAATATTTTTCTATAAAAAATTTTATTTCTTTGGTGGCTGGTGCCACACAAAGCACCGAGTTTAAATGAACCGCGAAACACTATAAAAAATTATTATTTAACATGATAGTTATAACATATCCATTAATTGATCACTTATGAATAATATTTACAATTTTATGAAATATATATAAATTTACTACTCAATATAACATTTTTCATAAATTTTTATTAAATAATAATTCACTTTTTTGTAATGTCTTTTTATTCTTGAAATATATATATTCACCAAAAATCATTTATCTTATGAGTGAATATTATAATTATTTCTTAAATGGATTAGAAATTTTTTTTGAAAAAATAAATTCAATTTTTGAATTCATCCTGTCAAAATTATCTTAGGTTGAATTTTCTATAATTTTCTGATTATATTGTTTTTTAAGGAATAGGGGAAAATACAGATTTTTATTGAAAATAACTTTATGCATTAGTGTATTTGAAAGTTAAATTTATGATTTATATTAGATATAAATTTGAATTAATTAATTTTTATTTAAAATAATATAATTATTTATTTGATCTAAACTTTATACTTGAATTTAGAATGAAAATATTTTATAATTAAAAGCGCTTTTTTCTAAAAAAAATGTATATCATTGGGTTTTTCTAGTTTCAGTTGAAATTAAAATTTGAATCTTCAATGTTTTGAGTTTTGAATAATGGATTCCATATTTTGAATAAGTGCTTCAAAATTTTGAAAATAAGACCTTGTGGTTTCTTTCAATTCAAATAGTAAACTTAGTAAATTTATTTCTAGGGTAAAGGTTAAATCGGTAATGTACGTTTCAAATAAAATGTTAAGAACCATTAAATGAAAAAAAACATGATTAAATATTATTTAATGATCATATATATAACATAATCATCCATGGGCAGAATTTATAATATTTTGGGTTTACATGAATGAGATTATAACCATTATAATATTTTATTTAATGAAATTACAAACATGTTTCACTCTTCTTTTCAACAACTATAATATTTTAATATGGGTTTATCCAAATATTATGTTATACTATAAAGATAAATTTTAAATATTTAATATTTATACACCTCATTTTAATTTATTATTAAATTTTAGGGACGAAATAATTACCTTAAATTCTTACACAATTCTAATGCAGTAATTATTCAATTAATGGAGAAATCAAATAAATGGTATTAAAATTGTTATAAGTATTATAATTTAAGATAATTTTTGTGAAATATGATTTTTATTAAGGAAAATGATATGTTAGGTAAGTATTCAAATATTTTTTTTTAAATATATATTTTTTTCAGGATGTTATTAAATTCACCATGCTGAATAGTGTCAAAATTTACTATAATGATATTTTACTAAAATAATATTTTATTAAATTATTTAAAATAAAAAACCATAAATAAGGAAATATTGGATAATATCATATCTTAAATTTCATCCCATGTGAATCTATAGGACAGTTTGAATAATTTGTCTATATAATAGTCATATTATAATTTAAACTTTTGATAAATTCTAAAAGCACCTCCCACATCAATTGTAAAAGGTCCCCTCCTCCATCACTTCATTACACCACAAGGATCCTTCTTGCACAAAAATTAACTAAAATTTTCCCTTATAAAATTCTTCATAAATATTTTAGATGTTAGTTTCTTCTCAAAAGATCATCCCAAGAGCACTTAAGATGAGATCTAAAGGAGTCGTCACAAAGAAGGTTTATTTTCACTGACCAATCAATTTAGTTTTCTACTATTATTTTCCTCATTAAAATCAATGATATTTAACATAAAATAATAAATCCAGTGTCCTAAGTATTATTAAATGTTATTATTATCATTGAAACACCGTAATACACCCTTTTACCATTAAATAATATGTGAAAGTATCACTCGTGTGTACGTAGAGCTTACTATATCCACATTGTGATACAATTCATTTATCATCACCATATTTTATGGACAGTAATAATAATGGGTTTAATATTTATATAATTTATACTTATAACATAATTATACTTATTAAATTATAATATCATGTCTACCTCCTTCCCTTCCAAACCATTGTAAAATTATAATGTCGTTCGTGTGTACTGGAGGACAACCACCTCCACGAAGCGATCTGATTCTTTTTTCATGTATATCATATTGTGAATGTAATTAGGATAGAATTTATGAATTTATAAGATATATATTATATCATAATTATTATTTTATGGTTTAATTCTTAATTCCATTTACTTTATTCAATCCTTCAAAAAGTGAATACATCATTCATAATTATGTCCGGCCAACTGTCTCCATGAATGGTGTAATTAATTTAATATATATATTTTTGGATGAAATTAAAAAATATATATAATGAATATATATGAGTTAATAATCATTAAAATCATTCTGTAATATATTTATAATAAATTTAAATTTGTTACATAAGAGGTTAACTAACATTTCAATGAAGTCAGTCCTAATGTAATGGATTTTATTTTAACTTTTACTTCTATAGGACAGATGCCACATACAGTACATATTTATTTATTATAGTGTATATAATTTCCATGGATGATTTTTATGATAAATAATGTGAATTTTATTATTATTTAAATAAACAAACAATCTTATTTCATTCTTGGGTCATACGATTTATATATAACCAATGTGATAAGATTTTATTTCACGATCTAATCATTATTCTTGATTATTAATGTTTAAGTCCCCATTTGTGAATATTTTTCTTCCATGTCCATTTATTATGATAAGGTTTTGAAAATTTTATTTCTATTTTCCATTGATTTTTGTAAGTCATTTTTACCTATGTTTGACATTTTTACATAATGTTATTAAAGTTATCTTTTTATTGTTTTCCAAATGAAGAACTTTGTTACTTTTCTGACTAAAAAACAGAATGAACTATTTTTTAACTTATATATAATGAAAATATTACTCCTATAATTACAACATAACTCTATGAAGATTAATTTTAATGATTTTAGTGTTATTTTCAAGGAATATATTTTACTTTTTATTTTCACAATTTTTCTAAAAAAAATAATTCCAAATAGAAATGTTAATTTCCTCTATAATTACGTATAATAATATTTCGAAAGAATATCCCCTCTAAAATGACATAATTTTATGATACATAACTACTAATTGGTATATGAAATTAGTATACAATCCTTTTACTTTTTCTGTATAGATTTTTTTTATGGTAAAAAGATGAAATGTTTATGAAACACAATTCTTTTCCATCTGTTATTCTATGATGAAACGTTTATGAACACAATTTCATTTCATAGTTTCTGATATGATGAAATTTTAATGATCATGTTGTGAAAATATATATATATATATATATCATTATGTGAATGTTGGGAACAATATAACCCTCCAATACATTCGGTAATGATTGTTATCTCAGGAGACAAAAATTATTGAAATAGGGATTGAACACAATTCTATAAGGGACTCTGTCTACTATGATAGTCTTGGGATTGAACCAAGATTACTAGGATTTTTTGGTGAGTGAAAACATTCTAGTATTTAAGATTTGGAAATTATCCTTTACTACTAATGAAATTTATTTTATCTACTTATAATGATTCCACACAAGTTTATTACATGAACTTATAATTCATGATTGAGTTATGATGATTTATCTTTCATATGATACATGTATTTTGAAAGGATAATGTCTTACACCATAATTGATGTTAAATGATATTTTTTAAATTTTATATGAACATTTAATTTGATATTCATGATATAGTACCCTTATGATTTTATTATGATTCTATATGAGCATCAATGGATATCTCTCATGATTACCTTTACTGAGCATATGAGAAAAATCATTCTTGTGTTTAATTTCCCCATGTTATGAAGAATTTTTTAGTAGGGTATTCTTTTGAAGGGTACCATGATAGAAATCATTATTTGAGATGTTAAATATCCTTCATAAAATAATCATATAGATATATAATCTATAAAGAACTTAAATTTATAGAATCTAGTAGAGTATTTTTTTACAATGTATTGAATATTAATATATTAAAATGTAATATCAATATATAAAATTCTGATCTTTTTGTATTTGGTATAAAATCTATCTTTATTCATCCTTTTGATATTAGGGTAAAAATAAATTGGTGAAATTTTTTTGGAGAAGTCTGTGTATGGGGTAACCTCCTAATGTTTTGGTGAAAAGGTGATTATGTGATTTTTCAAGAAAATAAAACCTTGTTTGGGTAATATAAGTGGATGTGGCTCCGGAATAGCTGTACCTCATTATAATAACCCTAAAAAGGGCACATTAATCTAGATTCAATTGTAAATAAGTACACGAAAATGGTCCATGCAGCTCACATGGTTCTACACCCTCAAGTGATATGATTTGGGTTATTCCATATTTTATTTATGAGCCATTATGAAGGATTTTAAAAGATGATAATCAATGATGACCAAGGATAAAATCAACGTTTCAAGGATTGAAAAAAAATATTTCATGATTTAGACATATTATATATTATTATGTGGTTTCAAAATATGATTATGGTTTCTTACACTATGTTTTGTGTTTTATTTAAAGGTTTTAACTAGGAAGATTTATATTAATGATGAATGTGATGAAAAATAGAGTGTATTTCCTCTTTATAAACCAAATGAAACATAAAGTGGAAGGAGAAACCGTGTCATCATTCGACATCATAAATATCATTATATGAAAACAAAAATCAACTAAGGAGAGTTTCCTAAAACATATAACTTGAAGAAAATAATTTTTCATGATAACTATAGAGGAAATAAAGTTTAATTTTCATCTTTTGAAGAATGTGGGAAAAATCATGGTGGAAAATGCCTCAAAGGAACAAGAATATGTTATAATTTTTGGAAAATAAGGACACTATAAATATAATTACTGAGGAAAATTGAATGGTGTAGTTAGAAAAATGTAGGGAAAAATGGATTCAATAAGGTATCCAAGATGGTTGAATGTTTTAAATGTTTAAATTATAGGAATTATGAAAATTGATTCCCTAGGGTGATATCTTGAGAAAAGGATCCGCATGTTAGTGTGATTAATGGTATTTCCATTAATGATGAATAGCCTAATAATTACATATGAAATATATGTAGTGTTAAGAAATAAGATAAAAATCTTTGTTACTAGATTAAGAAGGACATGGGTTGACTGAAATTCATATGTATTTGGATTTCAGAATTATGTTGAATAATTTATTTATGAATCATATTATAGATTATAAGAATCATGGAACATTATGGATTATTCTTTAATTTTTTTTATTTAAGGAAATTAAATTATATTTTTAATGGTACCAATAACCATAGAATGTGATTTAGTTTAAAAATTATCTTTCTATAAAACACATGATTGATGGTAAGGTAACACATAATATGTGTCCAATGTGTTGATAATAATGTTTACTTGGGATATAAAGACGATTGAAATTGATGGAATGTTATAAGTAACCTTTAAATTGACTACTTATTTAATGAAAATTTAATTTCAGTCATCTTTGATGATGTTTATAGAATTTTATATTTAAGAAATAAATTCAATAATATGTGGTTTGAGATTGTTAACTTTCTCAATATCATTCAATTTCATGTGATCAATGATATTAGGACATTAATATTCTTCCCTATCCATATCGTCACTTCCAAATAATATTATTCTATTTGCTAACCTTGTATGTGTAATCCCATAAGACCTCTATACTTCTATTTCCCTCTTTTCAAAAGGAACCTTTATAAACCTTTATTTACATTTTTGGATTCCACATAGGTGTTTTCAGATGTCAAACCATTTGTTACCGAGCACAGATTAATGTTATAAGAGAATATTTTATTAATTTTTTTAGAATGAAATATCCTAATATTTTTGAAATTTTTTCCCATTAAATTATTTAATTCCTCTGATGCATTGTGGTATACGTGACACCGAGCTTAAATGAACTATGATAGAGTACTAAAATTTTATTATTTTAGGTGACAGTTATAACCATGCCGTAAATTTGGTTGGTATAAATTTTATTAAAAACTATATTACATATATATATATAAATTTCATACTAAATATATATTTATTTGAAAATTCTAAGAAAATAATCATTCAATTTTTAGTAAATTCAGTTTATTTTTCAAAAATATATTTTCTCCAAAAATGGTTTTTCTTATGAGTAAATATTTTAATTAATTTATGAAATTTTCAGAAAGGTTACTTGAAAAAAAATATTTCCATTATTTAAATAAACATGTAAAAATTATCATAGGATGAAATTTTGGGATTTTTTTGAAAATAATGATTTTTAAGGCATACTGAAAAATAATAATTTTTAATAAAAAATATATTTTACTTTAAATTATATTGATTGTATAATTGGGTTTTGAGTTATTTTTAAACATTAATTAGTACATTTATATTTATAATAATTCAATTATGGTTTTTAAAATATTTTTTTTCATGAATTTTGTATAAAAACGTTTTATATTTAAAAATGGCATTTTTCTGAGAAAAAAATCCATTGCAATTCTCTAGTATGATTTCAAATAAAATTATGAAACTTATATTTTTGTAATTAATAAAAATTAATTCCATATTTTAAATCATTAGGACTAAATTTAGTAAACAAATCCATTTTATTTTTATAAATATGAATATCAAACTTAGTAATTTTATTACCACGGAAAAGGTAAAATCTGATAATTTTGTTTATGAATAAAATGATATGAACCATTAAATTAATCAAAAACGTGAATAAATATTATTTAATCAGTATATGTCGACCATTATAATACAAGGCTCTAATTTATGACCATTTGAGGGCACATGGATGAGATTATGACCAATAGAATATTTTACATAAAGAAATTCCAAACATTTCACACTCTCATTTTCAATAACTATAATATTTTAATATGGGATTATCTAGAGGATATATTAGACTATATGTATAAATTTCAAGTATAAAGGGCTTGTCTTCATCTAGGTAGTTTATTTTTAATTTTAATGAAATAAATAATTATCTTAAATTCTTACCCAACTCTGATTTAATAATTATTAAATTAATTGAAAAATAAAATAAAATATATTAAACATATTATTAGTATTATAATTTTCAAAAATTTATTTTATTCTATAATTTTATAAATTATCATCACATTTTATGTATGTATTTAAATATTTCTTTGTAATTTCTATTGTTTTCAAGATGTTGACTACATCAATGTTACCAATACTATCAAAATTCACAATAATGATATTTTATGAAAATAATATTTTATTAAATTATTTAAAAATAATTTATAAATTATATATATAAAAGGGGATAATTTATTGTAAAAAAATCATCCTCTGGTCATTTATTTTCTATTTCGAAGCTTTTGGATCTAGAATAATCTTTTTAAAATTTAATCTTTTGAGAAATTTTAAAAGTGCCCCACCCAAATTATAAAAGGGCCCCTAATCACTCAATTATTTTCACCATTTAGATCCTTCAAGATACACAATGAACATAAATTTTATCTTATCAACTTCTTTATCCACATTATAGAGGTTTTTATGTTCTCAAAATACAAACCATCGATCCCTTAAGAGGATATCTAAAGATGTCTTCTCTAAGAAGACGTAATCTCTCAAACCCATCACCTTCATTTTATACTCTTTTTTTACATCCACAAAATCTAGTATATTTATCATAAAATAGTAAATTTGGTATCCAAAATATTTTTAAACATTTTTTTTATTTTTAGAGCAACACTATATACCCTCTTTCCCATCAATCAAGATGTGAAATTATCACTCGTGTGTACATACGACTTACCATGTCCACATTGAGATACATTTAATTTTTCATCACCATATTTTATGGATATTAATTTGATGGGTCTAAAATTTATATATTATATTTATAAAAAATTATACTTGTAAAAGGAAATTATGATATCTACCTTTCTTTCTTCCAAACTGTTGGAAAACTATAACGTCACCCATGTGTACGTATAGGCTAACTCCTCCATGGAGATATCTAATTCATTTTACATTTTAATATTGTTTTTATGTTAAAAATAATGGAATTGATGAATATATATTTTATATTTTATATTGTAATTAATATTGATTTGGGGAATTATTATTTATCTTTCATTCGTTCAATCCTTCAAAAATTGAACACAATATTCATGCATATATATGACCCACCACCTCCATGAACTGTGTAATACACATTATATCTATATAATTTTGGATGAAATTAAATATATATATATATATATAATGAATATATATGGTATAATAATCATTTAAATTTTTTAGATATATATTTATATTAAATTTAAATTTATTATACAACATATTAAATAATATTCAACGTCATACCTAATGGAATGGATTTTCGTCTCTCTTTATTTCTGTGGGATACATTACATACAAACTATTTTTTTCTTTTGTGTGGTGTATATACATCCCATTAATTCTTTTTATGATTAATATTATAAATTTTAATGTTATTTACATATCCTTATATATTTATTTATTTCATGGGGCTTATGATGCAAATATTTTCAATAAAGTAATGATTTACTTCACACTTTCACCATTATTTGGGAGTTTTTATGTTTAACTCACCATTGGGGAATATTTCTCTTCTATGTCCATTTGTTCAAAAACTATTTTCAATTTTTTTATTATCCTATAATTTTTTAATCGTTTTTACCTATGTTTTACTTTTTACAAAATGGTTTGAAAATAATCTTTTTTTCATTTTCCAAATGAGGTATGTTGTTACTTTTCTAAAAAAATTAAGGAAATATTTTTAACATATATGGAATGAGCAGTTTTTTGCACTATCATGATTCCTTAATCCCTTGAATCATCATTAGAAATATTACTTGGTTATTTACAAGGAATTTTTTTCCCTTTGTATGTACACAGTTTTTCTAAAAAAATTAATTTGAAATAGAAATGATATTTTCCTCAATAATTACTCAAAGTGATCTTTAAAAAATAATATTCTATCTAAGATGACAAACTATGATATAAATTATATTTAAATGGGGATTTTAACTAATTTTTTAATCCTTATTAATTATTATTATGGTTTTCTTCTATAGTGGAAGGATGCAATTTTTTTGAGACACAATTTCTATACATTTATTAATCTGTGATGGAATGTTAATGAAAACCATTCATTTTTTTGGGTTTTTATATGATGAGTGATTTGTGTTCCTATGACATAAAAATGTATTGATTTCATAATGTGATGTATGGGAACTATATCTCCCTATAATGAATTGGGTAAAGATTGATATCTCATTAGAAAAAGGGGAATGCCATGGGGAGTGAACCCAGATTAGTATGGGACACTATCCACTATGATAGTCTTGGGAGTGAACCTAGTCTACTATGATGGGTTAGAGAGTGAACCCATTCTAATAAGATACCCTTGTAAATAATAATTTAATAATATGGAAATGATTTTATCTACTAATGATTATTCCACACAAGTTTATGATATGAAATTATGGTTCATGATTGAGTTATGATGGTTTCTCATTATTATGATTCATGTGTTTTGAAATTATAATGTTTTATGACAGAATTAAAATTTTATGATATTTTTTGGAATAGTTATAAACTTTTAAAGTGATGAGATTGATATTATACCATTTCAATTATCTTATACTTTCATATCATTATAAACTGATATGTCTCACGATTACCCTTATTGAGAATTAGAGCTCGTTATTTCTTATGTCAAATTTTCCCAGGTAATAGAGAATATATAAGTATGGTATGTACATGAAGAGTAAAATGAGGGATGATATTTATGGCATATGAAGAAAATAATTCATAAAATAAGAATATTGATATCTAATCTATAAATACATTAAAATTATATGGTCTTTAAGAACATTCTGGTTTACAATGTATTGAACATTCATCTATTAAGATGTAATATCAATATATGAAAATCGTGAGTTGTTATTGGAATGAAGAGTGAACTATATTATGAAATATCAATTTTCCACAATGATAGTCCCATGAGTGAACCTTGACAAATGATATGATGGTACGGGGAGTGAACATAATCTATTATTATAGTCTTGGATGTGATCCTTGACTAAGAAATTTTCTATGATTATTTTTATGCAAAAAACTTATGTATTATGCCAATATTATGCTCTCATGGCTCATGTTTTTTGATTCTATTATGACTCATGTATTATAAACTTCCATGATTTAGGTTTTAACCCATTATTATGATCTATGATATTAAGGGTATTGTTTTTAAATTTTAATATCATATTATCATACCCTTATTCTCATATTATTTTTATGTGATCATTGACATCTCCCTATTTTAACCTTTTTGAGCATCTAAGACAACCATTTCTTATCTTTCAATAACCCATGTTATAAAGAATTGTTTTATGAATGATATGACTATGAAGGGTGTTGATTATTAATTAATTATCTAGATATGATGTAGATCTCTTAGGTGCATGTTTTTTATGTAACCATGTTTCCAAATACACTAAAAATATATGATTTTGGTGTGGATTAAAATGTTATTTATTGAATATTCATCTTATAATATGTAATATTAATTTATGAAATGTATGGAAATTCATTTTTTTAGGAAGAAACATAGGAAGATGTGAATATTACTGAATCCATATACCATAATCTTCTTCATATACAAATGATTGATGGGAAACATGATATGTATCGTACTTTGACATATATTGAGGATTTTCATCAGTATATTCAAGTGACATCTTGGAAAGAAAATATTCTACATTTATTATTCTAAACTAACAACATACTTAAGTAGAGACAGAATATATTCATCGGGATATTCTAATGATTAACCTAGGATATGATTATATTCCTTCTCCCACTATCAGAGAAGCTTATTTTCATCTTTAAATAGATAATCAGGGGAAATCACATAAACATTCTCTCATTAAGATGAATCATAGAAATATTTGGTAGGTGGACATGGTGTGTGGTTGGTTGTATATTATCATTTCAATTGATGACTACCAAAATATCACAATGTTTACTTTATGTCATATAAATAACCATAGAATTGTAATACTAGAACAACGATGATATATTCCTATGGATGATAGAAATGTGGTTGGGATAATATGTCCATCCCCATCAAGGAATACTATTAGTATATCATGGTGGAAATCTTGGGGCATGCCTATAGGGCTACATGTTTCTTGAAAAATGTATACATGGAATGATTTTATGATATTTCTAATGAAGATAATGATCAATGTGATTCCTAGGCTACATTAGAGTCAACACATATTGCTTATCATGTTCCAGAGGATGTTTGATGTGTTTTTGTGAAGATTGTAAATCTAGATCGGGAACATATCCCTGTTCCAAGTGGATTTTTTCAAAATACATAGATGATGGCCTCAGGGAAGGCATATATTCATTCCAATGATTAAGAGGTTCATTAGAATATTCTGTAATTCTTTCAACTACAAGTGAATATTCCTTTGGAAACTGAAAAAGGTCATAATCATATTCTAAAAACAACCAAATAGAAGCCTTCTATAATGATTCAATATCAGATATCTCATGGGAATATCATAACAAAAATATAAGGATTTTTAAAAGGAGATTCCTACTAAAGGGAAATTTTCCATCCACGTGCATATATTGTTACTAGTCATGGAATATTGAGAAGGATGTATTATTATGAATAATATACATACCAAGTGCATATCGAAATTCCCTCTCAATTCAATAATTGTGTCTCTAAGGATATATAATGTATATCAATGAAAATTCATGGATACACTATATCATTACTAAGAAAGGATAAAAATAGCCACCATGATTTTCCTCCCCATGATAATATGGAGTTTAGTCATGGAAATCCTCCTTGTGGATCTCCTCATGGTATACACTATGGAAATCCTCCCCAAAATATTTCCATATCTCGGAAGGAATAACTAACAACATTTAGATTTCTGTAACATATACCTCAATATATAGAGGTACATGATGAACTGAAATAATCCAGAAATAACATATCATCATCTATCAGCAACGTCATAACCATCCTGATGACCTGTCATGACAAATTACTTGGAGTGAAATAGTTGTGGTTATACATGGTAGATGAACCCTCATCTGATGATGAGACAGATTCCCTCAATATGTGGAGCATCTAGTTGAAAATAAATCTTTTTTCTTTTTTCCCATGTCTATTGGTCATTATATCTTTTAAAAGACATTAATCATAGAATTCATCCATTATCTATGCATATGTTTGTGGAAAACTGGTTATAATCTCAATGAATATCCATTTTTTTAAAGGATACACTAATCATGTCATGATAAATAATGAGTTTTGTTGTCAAATTGGATAGGATTCCATTTTAGTGGTATGGATACTAAAATATAAGATGAAACATGAAAATATAAAATGTGTATAACTTGATATATAATGGAACCATGGGTATCTAATCATTAATGCTTCTTCTGACGTGCATATTCGAGGTTGTGGGAAATATGGGGAATTGCATTTCACTCCACTATTTGGATAGAATATTCCTCCTAAAATGGAATCATGTAATGATATCATATCAAAATAAAATCTACTCACCTAAAGTGTATATACCACCCTGACCATATGTTGAAACCCTTATACCCCTCATGAATAGAAACCATGTGAACAACACGAATGAGCTATCTATATACTGATATGTGAAGCTTCCAAAAAATAAATCAAACATTCAAAAAATAAAAAATGATTCCCAAAATATAGAGAAACCCCTTCTATTAGGGAATTTTTATTCATGTTTTGGTCTACACCCTTCTCATTTCCATACCAATGATAATAATATTAATATGGTGGACGTGGCATCAGACAGTGTAGTGAAACAAGAACTATTCCAACCTGTACTGATGGGAAATTTTAGTCATTTCTACCACTAAAACCACCTTTTAGAATATCAACAACCTATAAATATAATGATAAACTATTACAATGATCAATTCAACTCCAGTTCACTGACATGGGGTGATTATTTCCCCATCCTCCTACTATAAATAAGTCATTTCTTTCATGAGTGGGGTCAATGACACAATACTCTACATGATAGTTTTTTGGAAATACATGATTCCTTATTGCCACAAGGGGTGAATATAATATAGGTTTTTAGAGACTCTATTAAAATAAATATTATTATACCATTTTTGGGGGGAAATCCAATCAATGGACTAAATAATGAAGAACACATCAGCCAGATAAGCTCACTGAAAAGAAGAACATCTATGAGACTTTTCATGATGATCATCTGAATCATGATATGACATGGAATTCTTGATATTATTTAGATAATTTAATTTCCATCAATCATGTGGATGAGAAGAATTCAGATGAACACACTAAGGAACAAAATAATTAGGTGTTGTCTCAAATTTTTATTGGGACTGAAGTTCATGAAGATGGTATACACCCTAGAAATAAAAGAAAAACATAGAACATACCTGAAAATATCATCTAGTTACTATCATTATATTGTATATAAGCTAATGATAATGGGTAAAGAGTGTTTACATGTCAATCACCTATTGATGTAGTCAAACCACTGACTATATATGATCAATTTTCCTAATATGAAGTGAAATCTAACAAAAAAGGCATATCAACACTGAATTACTCAAGGTAAATATTCCTGATAATGATATCTTATAGGCTGAGAAAAGATTTCGCTAGAAAATAAATCATTCCAAAAAAGGGAAAGCCAACTTGTGTGGTAGAAGGTAATATTGGATAACTTTTATACCCTCAAACATATAGTCAATCTATACCTCGTAATTATTGATTAATAAGGATTCCTCTCAATACCTCACCATTAATCACATCTTTGAGAAAGTCATACAGACTCATACCAAGTGATATATCAATATCCAACACTATTGGGATAATAACCTCTTGTATCTCTTATATAGGATTCCTCCAAAACAATGGTTTATATAGAGATAGTTTATTCCATTATGGTCGTTTCAATCATATGGAAGATATAGAGGGTAATATAGTCCCTATGAAATTAGAGAAAAAATTGCTTCTAGAGTGGGATGATTTCAGTCCTCCTCTGCCCAATTTAGGGAATCTCGCTTTCCCTTCATTGTTACGAACCAACCCGAGTTGATCCTGAATGGGTTAACTAAGTCGATATGTGTCAAGGCCCAGGAGGCATTCTCGATCCTCCTAGGATGATAACTAGTGTCATACATAAAAAAAAGAAACAAATTGAATTATTTATACCAATATAAAATAAATAATCTGAATAGAATAGAACAAACAAGGTAGCTCAATATAAAATAAATATATGAACTGAACAACATTTTAAAAAAGATAAAAATACAAATAGCAGAACAACCAAAACCAATGATGAACTAGATTACCACATCGTGTCCTTTTGACCACACATGTCACTCTCCAAAACCAAAAACCAACCATCTCCCATGGATGTCAATACCAAGCCAGAACCTACACCAATGTATAAAAACAAGATATATCTATAGGTGTGAGTATTAAAACTCTATAGTCATGCCCAAAAAAATATATTCCCAATGAAATTACACTATATAAAGAAACATCAACATCTATTTTGACATAACATATATAAAATTATAATTTTCCTCAATTTTTTCCACTTTAAATCAAAAAAAAATTTGTTTCCCTTTTTCATTCAAATCCAGGTTCCTTCCCTAGAAGAAGACACTAGAATTTTATAGGAACATGATGATGTTTTCATTTATAAATATGAAAAGAGAGGTCAAAACAAGTTCTCAACATTTTTATAAACCATTGAAAACCATCCCACCACTTTTCACAAAATTTTCACCACACAATGAATCCACAACAATGATCACAGAGTAAGGGAGTTGGAAACAAGAAAGAAAGAGTAACCAACCAATAACCATATCAATCATACACTATAGGGAAATATATTATAGAAGACATAGGAGAAACCAGGATATCCATGAAATAATTTATACCATACTATACATCTTGACCCATCCCAAAGTCATACCTCACCCTATGAAATAAATTTTTACTCAAAGACTCGATCACACACTACATGGTCTAATTGAGGGCCAATATCCCATTGAAATATAACAAAACATACCAATTCCATGATATGGGACACTATCCAAAGTGAAATAAAAATAATATCCTACAACTATTCACTAAAAATACGCTAGATATTATCAGTTCCAATGTAAAGCGTAATGTGGGGGTGAGTCAACATTGTGAATCGACCATCCAATCATATTCACATATATAAGACACTATAAACTCACATATCAATTCACCCCTAATCCATCACAAGGAAAATCCCATTCCTTTAATGTATCTGAACATATGGTATCATATTAGCATGGGTATCCCATAAAATTCAACATAACCATGGAAATACAATTATCGATGGAGAGTTTTCAAGACAACTCATTTTAGTAAAATGCCAAACATGCCTCAATAACCCTTTATAGAAGCCACCCTTTTTCAAATAACCAAATACACCTTTCCAAAAGGGGAAAAACACTATATTCCATTTCAAAACCCTTTGTAAAAATCCGATTTAACACTCATAGAACATTTGAAAATCAAAACCACATCCATCAAAATGCCAAATAGTCGACACATCACCATTACATTCCAATCTATTTTCAAAGGACCAAATACACTCCATTTTTAAGTCCAAAACAATTATAAATTTTTTTTATAAATACAACCCAATATTTTAAATGTAAAAAATATATTTATAATTCCATGCATTCTATAAATACCATATTGCACTTGCAAAGAACAACCAAGAAATTTATCAAACACTTGGTGTGCATCAGATAAAAACCAATACCATATACATCAAAAAAATTATGAAAACCTCATTATTTCACATCATAATATTATTCTAAAAAAACATACGTTAGTTTTTTACAACAATGGAAGCTGAAAAATGAATAAAACCAACAATTATTAAATTTAAAGGGAATGTGATAAGGTAAACCTACATCAAATAACATGTGATTAAATAATGTAATCCCAAAATCAAACTACGAATGCTACAAGAGGATAGAATGGCCAAGAGAAACCTTGAGATGGAAAAACAAAAAACACAGACCAATGGAAACATAGAACCTAGATCAACATGAACATAAGAGAATAAGAACTCAATATAAAAAGGAATAATAATGAATAAGATTAATGAAGAAGGATAATACCTTGAAGATATGACCTTAAAACGTTAATAAATCCCTTAAATACATACTTGGGAGAAAGGGGTAGGATTACAAAACAAGGGAATAGCTCCCTCTAGGTCACATTAACTAAGAGGATGGGAAAATATGTGTTTTAGGGGGGGATATGAAGAGGATATAATTAAAAAATCTCATTTTTAATGACATGGGATTTTTCAATGGTTAGGCCACATTGTTTCCCAAATGGTGTGCCAACTCTATACCCCATAATGAACGACCTAGGCACTCAAACGGGTTGGCTGCACAGTTTTTGAAACCAATTTCAAATTGCACAACTTGGTTCTATCCAAAATAGAAGAATCACATGCATTCCTTTTTCATGATTTTACTTACAATGAGTTGGCTATGCACCCACGTCCATAGAAATCCCAATTCTTGCATGATTTATTGGGATATAGTGCATGGATTACTCTAACCATTTTCTAACCATGAACCACATAATCTCGCACCCAAAACTCTAATTTTCCCCCACAAACGCATGGGGATACTAAGAAATAAATATCGGTCAAAAAATAATCAAAGGATCTCTTCAAAATTTATACCTATAACACCCACAACTTGAGAAAAAACCAAAATTAAAAAAAAATGGAAAATGGAGGAGAATAAAAGTCCGTGTGTGATAATTCTCCCAACCATTACACTTTCTGGCCCTAGAAATCCATAAAATTTTCTATTTGATCAATCAAAGACAAATGATTGCCAAAACTGCATGATCAAGCCTCTCATAACAAGATCACCTCAAACACCACCAAACAAAACTCATACCTATTATCTAAAAAATACAAACTAAACCAAACCATTTCATGAGAAATGTCCCAATGAGTGAACAAAAACTGTACAACCTATCCTTATGAATTCGTATTGGGAGTACTCTAGACACTGAACATTCACAAAGAGGGAATGAATCAAAACCAACAACATGAATGAAACCATATAGTTCCAAGACAACAATGGGGAATTAAACAGTTTACAAACATAGGAGGCCAGAACGAACTCCCCACCATTAGAAATCAACTATCACAAACCAGCATTAGTAGAAACCATAAAAAGATCCATGGTGGTTCTTCTCACCAGTTTGAAATTTCAGAAAGCTTACCAAATAACAACACTCTCCAAACACCGACACTCAATACTAGGATGACCACAAAGTGACCCAAAAACTCCTCATACAAACCAACAATGCCCCTGCCACAAGGGGGAAACACAATGATGGAAAATACTCTTCATGAAACATGCCAAAACCAAAACTGACTGATGAAGGATAATCGCAGAAGGACAACCAATCATAGTTCCACATCTGAAAAAGTTAAAACTATTGAAATTTCATGGTCATGAGACCACCACACATTTACACATCAAGGGAGGAAGTTTCAAAAAATATGGACCACTACAAGGAAATAGGGCCTCTACGTGTTTTAAAAAAACTAGACCTTCCAAGACTCGGAAGCTATAACTGAGAAGCCTAAAAAATCCTTATTCCTACACTAAAGGGAACATCTAGACCAATGTCTCTCACACCCCGCAATTCCATGATACATGAAAGCATCACTAAGGGGATTATGGATAGAGCCAAGATGTCTTGAAGCATCCAATACCTCATAGTCAGGAGATGATAATCCCTGGTTCAGATGATATACACACATCATCAATTTTATCACTTAAAATGAGAAATTGATGAAACAAGACACACAAAATAATGCAGTTCCACTCAATAAGGTAAGAATTCATAACTTTGAAAATGAAAATGTTCTTCCGTTGTAAAAGAATCTATTAGGAGATCCAAATAATCCACTTCTATAATTTAATGAGAATACCACACTAGATAACACCATTGGACCAACTATTTCAACCAAATATGCATACATAGAAAAGAAATTTAAACTAATCCCAAACATCAATCTACTCCTGAAAATAGGATGGGGTGTTTTTAGAAGGGGTAGACTAGTCCCCACACCACTTCCTATAAACACCATAACAAAATAGTCGCATGTGACATAGGAATCCATAGGCATGAAACATCATTAGATCGGTTGGAAATGATGGATTTTGTGATCTGACATACAAAGGTGATGAAACACCATGATACCACACATTAGAGAATCTGAAGAATGATCAAGAGTACTTTTCATTCCCCTACCAAAAATAATAGCTTTGTGCAGTCTCCCCACTCCTTACAAGAAATACCTTCACCGCATCTAGATTCTAAAGGATGTTTAGCTTCCTAAATACCTCCCTCTAACACATCCTAAATATTAATATCATGCCTCACCACATTGAAAAAAGAGGTTAAATTGGACTATGGCACCATCGACTGCAAATATGGATGAATCCTGCTCTCAAAACATTGTTCTCTCAAGGAATCGTCGGCAACCAAATCTAGAAGGTATGGAAATAGATCATAAAATGTCAAAATAACTCCAACCCTAATCAATTTCTATACTACGGAAAGCACACCTTCATCCCCTTCCTCACCTTTTCTACCATAGAGAAATAATTCAGAATTTATGAAGAATTAATGAATTCTAACTAAGACATTCTTAATGATTGGTTTGAGAGATAGAATTTCCCATATTCTATGTTAGACATTAAAGCATTAAGGTAGAAAACATTTCCTCTAACAACTCATGAAAATCAAGGAAACTGAAGATACTTTCTATTTTTTTTCATCCACTCTTCCACTGTGAGAGGATCCTCTTGACCATAAAATAGAGGATGATTCCACTTTTGAAACTCAGGAAGGATTTCCTTAGGTTGATCAACTAGAATGTCTTCTTATGGTAAACTAAATGTATCCACGCCCTGTATCACCATCAAGAGATTAATGGGGGAAAACACTAACCAACAGGAAAACCAATAACCTAATGAAAACCAATTCATCAACCAAAATTTCAATACTCAAAGCATGCATAAGCAACATACTGAAATGAAAATACAAAACATCAGTTTCAAACACCATAATTTCCCTCGTAGAAACACTTTTAAAATAAAAAAACGTGATGGGTTGTCCATTTAAAAATGGTATTCCATGGAGTCTCACACATGGACATTCTTGTTCCACCCAAATAACTCATAAATTCATGCCAATTTGGGCACTCATCCGCCCATATAATCATTCATCTACATTACCAACATATTAGTGCTTGTGAGAAACCATGGAAACACCAATGATCAAAAATAATTCACTCCATCCAAAAAAAATACTCGATACAGGTTTTCACAATATCAACTCATATACCATTTTTAAAAAACTCAAAAAACATTGTAAAATAACACTTACATCCATGTCAAAAACCATTTTCAAAGTCAAAACATCAAACCATTTTATCATGCTAAAAATAAAGACCCATGGATTCTAATCAAAACTCCAATTCATCCCATTGAAAACATTTTTGACAGCTCAAAAAATCACTTTCTATCAAAATATTTTGATTAAAAACTCATTTCATCCCATTTAAAACAAACATAAAAAACCCCTTCAAAATAAACATCTACCTTCAAAAATCTAATTTTAATAAACTATATTTTTAAATTATAAAATTATAATTTCAATAAACCACTCCTTGTTTATCCAAAAATTAACTTATAAAAATAAATTTTCTAATTATTTGTTCAAAGTGATTCTAAAACTATTTTTCTATATTCTCAAAACCCATCAACTACCACTTCACATCCAGTTTTCAAAATTCCAAAATAATAGTTATCAAAATAATTTTCAGAATCATTGAAGACCTAGAAAACTCACATGGGGAAACTAGTGTTAGTGGGTGACAGGGTATTTATATGGATACTATATAAAAATAATACCACAATGATAGAGAGTTTTTTGGGAAAATAACCCTTGTTACACATTGTCTTACAAGCCCTAAAAGCTCACAAAGACTATTTCCCAAATCAATTTTCATTTCCCAAACAAAAAAATACAAAAATAACCAGATAAACAAAAAGAAACTCAATATCCCTTGGTAACTCAAGGATCAAAATCAAAATTGTTGGTCATACACACCATCATACATACTCCAAAAATTCAGATGGTCCTAATCCATCTACCTCAACATCACAAATAAAAAAGGATGCTATCAAATCTAGTTCCTATAAAGAATCAACCTGGCTCTGATACCATTTTTTCATGATCCAACCTGGGTCGACCCTAAGTTGCTCACTCGAGTCGATTCATGGCAAGGCCCGAGAGGATTTCTAGATCCTCTTGGGATAGAAACTAGTATTGGGCCTCAAAAGTGTAATCAATGAAACAATTTCTCACAATATAAAATAAATAGAATAAACAATGGATAATAGAGGTTTCTAATAACAAATAAATATCCAAACTGAACATAATTTTACAACATATGGATTCATAAAAAAAATGAACAACGAAAACCAAATCAGATCCCAACAACCACAACATCACCTTGTGACCCTAAGGGTCATACTCTGAAACCCAAAACCAACCATTTCACATGTTGATCATAACTAATCTAGAACCTACACCAATAGCTAAAAAAGAAAGACCTAAAGGCATGAGTATTAATACTCAGTAGGGATTCCTGCACAAATATATTACCACATCACATAATTTAAATAAAGAAACATCATATTTAGGTTTGAGATGAAATATATAAAAGTAATATTTTACTCACATTTAAGACTTTAAAGCAATACAGGGTATATTTCTTTTTTCTTTAAAATCCATGTTTATTTCCTAGAAGAATATAGTATAAATTTTCTGGAATATGAAGATGTTTTCATTTAAAAAGAGGGAAATAGAGTTCAAAAAAAATTCTCAACACATTTCATAATCCTTTCAAAACCATAAAATCACTTTTCACAAAATTTTAGTTGCATAATGAAACAAAAAACGATCACATAGTAAGGGGAAAGAAACAAGAAAGAAATAGTAACCAACCTACAAGAATATCAATCATCTGCCATAAACAACTATGTGGGAGATGAAATGAGAGAACCTAGGATCTTAGTGGAATAATATAGAACATACTATAATTCGTGACTCATCCTGAAAGAATGCCTCACTCGATGACATCAATTCTCACCCAAACTCTCGGTCTCACCCAACTTGGAATGAAAAATGGGAATTCTCTCCTAAAAATTAAACCAAAAACCAATTCCCTTATATAGAACTGGTGTTCATCCTTCACTTTTGGATAAGTGAGGTGTCTCGAGAAAAAATATATCACTGCCTTCTTCATCCCCAGCCACATGTACTGACATCGGAGGTCCCGGTACATCTTTCCCACAGCTAGATGTACATTCCAAGGGGGTGTATGGAACTCCCTCAACACTTCCTCCTATAGCACATCTAATAGAATTGTGTGTCTTTTTAAAATATTGATGTACTCCCCACCATTAGAATTCCCATCAGGGGCATGCCATTTGGACATCTAGGCATGTGTAGTCTCACAGTTGGCATCTCTAAGTTTTTCCACCCTGACTCTCTATAAGTATTGAGGGGAAAATAACATCGACTAGAGGTAAGTTGCCCCATCCCTATCCAAAAAAGATATATGGAGTGAGACCAATAGCTTTGAGTCCTTGTTAAGTATGTTTGAAGTCGATATCTTACTGAGAGTATCTTCCACCATATTCCCCTTCCCAGGAGTATAGACAATCACGAAGTCATAGTCATGGAGGAACTCTAGCCATAACTGATGTCTGGAGTGCATATCCTTTTGAGAAATGACATACTTGAGACTCTCATGGTCAGATTATATGATAAAATGGTCACCCATAAGTTTGTGTCACCACATCTTCAGTGGGAAGACTATCGCTTCCAACTCAAAGTCATGAGTTTCATATTTCCACTCATGCAGTCTCAATTGTCATGAGCCCTATGAAATTAATACATGCCCCTCCAAGACAGACACAACCACTCCCAATTCCTGATGCATCACAGTACACCATGTAGTCAGTTCCCTCCTCTGGAAACATCAATATTGGAGAACTCATCAGGATCTATCTCATTTAGTGAAAGAAATATTGGAATCCTTTGTCCACACGAAGGGTTTTCAATTTTCATCAAAATTTTAATGGGTGTTGCTACTCTAGATAATTCAGGTACAGACCTCTGATAGTACCTAGCCAACACAAGGAAACTCCACACCTTAGTAATACTCTTATGTGGCTCCCAAGGAAGCACCACCCCAATCATCACTGGACCAAAAACAGCACTAGATTCTCAGATTACATGTCCTGGGAAGTAGACCTTTTGTATTAAGAACTCACACTTTGAGATATTTCTATAATGTTGGTTCTCTCAGAGTGTTCCTAGAACCATCCTCAAGTGTATCGCATGATCCTACTCAGATTTTGAATATACTAAGATGTCATCAATGAAGACCACTACAAACCGCTCTTTGTATGGCTAGAATATCCTGTTCATGAGTCCCATGAAAACTTATGGGGTGTTTTTCATGCCAAACGGCATTACTAAGTACTCGTACTTTCCATAGAGACATCTGAAAGTCGTCTTCAAGATTTCCTAATCTCATACTCAAAGATGGTGATAGCTTGGTCTAAAGTCAATCTTTAAGAACCATCTTTCTCCATTCTGCTGATCGAAGAGGTCATCAGTCCTTGGTAGAGGATACTTGTTTTTCATAGTCACCTAGTTCAGGTGCCCGAAGTCCACATATAACATTATGATTTTGTCTTCCTTATTGGAAAACAAAACTGGGTATTCCCATGGTGAAACGATGGGATTTACGAACCCCTTTCTCTATATGTCCACCAACTATACACTCATCTCCCAGAGCTCTGATGGATCCATCCGATATAAATGTGTAAATATATTTGCCATCCTAGTGTACTGATCAATGAAGAATTCTACCTCTATATGAGAAAGTATTCATGTTTCATCCTCTGGAAAGACATCCTCTTACTCATCCACCACAATAGGAAACTGTGGACTCGTCTCATCCACTACACTGAGGATCATGCTAGACAACTGATGAGTGATTGGATGAAACCTCTTACATGTGAGTCCATCCCATTCTGTAAGAGTTCTCTTCTCACCGGTGAAGGAAGTATGGTCCCATCTCCGCGGACACGCCACACTCTGTTCCTAAAATAGTCGATCTGAGAATGAACTGCGGATAGCCAATCCATACCTAGGATGACATCATAAGGCCTAAACGCTACTACTAGGAGATCCCAGTCGATGTTCTTGCCTCCAAGAGTAAGTTTAGACTATCGTCACCAGTTTGTGATCACAGAATCCCCTTCAGTATGAGTCTTTAATCGTAAGGATAGAGCAAAAGGATCGATCAGAATCTACCGATCTCTGTACAAGATACATGGAAAGGAAAGAGTGACTAGAACCTATGTCTATAATAACATCATCTATAGTGGAGATGAAACCCATAATACCTAATATCTTCTTTGGAACTTTGAGACCGTAGGACTCAACTGCCTGAAGCGAAGATTTCCCCTATCCACCCACTCTTGGAGCCCGAGGTAGACCACCCGAGGGTGGTGGTAGTAGTACTTTGTATCTATTCCAACCTCCTTCCACTCATCCCACTCCTATACCAAGTCCTCCACCTAGAGGACCACCATGTTCTTGTCTCTTTCGCTACCTTGGCGGCCCCTCTACTGTATTTCGGTCCTCTATACGGTGAGTCATGAAATCCTGAGTCATGTGCCCCTGCCCGCCGCATGCATAGAATACTCTACTACCCTGATGAATCCCTCTTCCATGAGATCCTCACACCGACGACCCTAAGTCATGGTGTCATCCTCCAAATGATCTGGACCATTTGGGTCTCTGTGACATCTGTAGGATACCCCACACAGATGACTCGACCACCCGTCACCTGGTGGTTGCTCCCACCATCGGTGCCTGCTCAGTGAGTAATATCTCGACTAGTAGAGCCACTATAGTACCCCATATTACATATGGATACTGATGGAAATAATAGATACCGTGATCTACCATAGGAGTCCCTACTCAAAGGTCTATGAATTGAATAAAGGGTCTCACACCATATGTGTAGAGTATTGGGAGAGGTCTTTGAACCTCATAGAGTACTCATCCACTGTCAGGCTAACCTACTGTAGGTGAAGCTACTCATGTATGCACAAAAAGAATAATATCATGGGGAGGAACTCCTCCCTAAAAAAATTTTCGATGTCAGACCAGGTGAGGGTTGCCTCCTCGTGTTTCTGGATGGTCAAACTCCACCATCTCCCCATCAATCCATATAGATGGTTCACTACAAGGGCCTCCATCTGGTCAAGTGGAATCATCACTATGTGAATGACTCGTGTCACCGCCTCCATTCAATCCTCAATGACCTTAGGATATGTCTCTCCCTTGAACGAGGGAGGTATCTGTCACTAGAACTCATGTAAGAAACTAAGACTATGTTCATCCACTACTGGTAAAGCCTGTGGTAACTGATGACCAACATGATGCGGTATCACTGGGACACCGCCCAAAGGTCCCATCCTGAGAAATGATCCACATACTGATGCCTCATCTCTATGTGGACCATCCTCGCGGTCACGTACAGGAATCCTAGATGGTTGTCCACATTGAGGCATCCTGAAAGTGATCAAGATGAACCACTATAAATTTATTATACATGGTGAGGTGACTTTGACTAAAAAAATCATGGGAAAACACTCAAAGACACATGCAACCAGTGTTTTATTGTACTAGGTTAGGAAACTGAATTTAGGATCCTAGTGTATGGATATATCAGTTATCGCACCAACACTGGACTCCATGGACAAAAATTTGAACTCAAAACACTTAACATTGTTTCCCCATTAAAAATTTACAATCTCCTAGTTATTCAGGTAGAACTGACCTAACTCTGATATCACTTTGTCACAACCCGTCCCCCAAGGCCCATGTCATGACTACCCCAAACCCACCTTCCATAGGCTAGGGTATGGAAACTAGAATCAAATACGTATATCCAAAAATTGGAAGGAATTTGCATTTAATCCTATACACGTACACAATGCTCAAAATACGGAAAGGTCAACACTGAGTAAACCAAAACTGTCACTGAGAAAACTAATAGAAGTAAAATACAAACTGAAAGGTAAAAAGGGGCCAGAATACAATCCCAAAACCACAAAGGAATGTACAGCTTCCATGGTCCATCTTCTCAATCCAAACCTGACGGGTATCTAGAGGGTAGCTTTCTATAACTGTAAAAGTACGTTATGTCCATCCCATATCACTAGGAACCACCTAGTCATAGACCACCAAGGTCTCCATCGAAGTTTGGATCACCTTCTTAAGACACAACATGTGTGGTAAAATCCCATGTAGGGGTGAGTAACATAATACTTAGTAGGGACCCCAATTCACAAATGAAATACCACAAATAAAGACCACACAACATGATCACACAACAAGACTACAAAGCAAAGAAAGCTCACGCCAGGTATAACAAATGTATATAATGTAAGATTATCATTCGTAGTGTTGATTAATCTTGTACTACTAAGGGACTCATCCATGATGATCCACTGAGTTCTTCTCATCTATTGGATCATTGAGGTCCGCTCGTCTATTAACCCACTGAGGAATGCTTGTCTGTTGAACCACTGATGTACGCTCGTCTGCTGAACCACTGAGGTACGCTTGTCTCCTGAACCACTGTGGTACGCTTCACTACGGAACCATTGAGGTATGCTCGTGGGATGAACTACTGAGGTATCATTCATTGCTGAAATAATGAGGTACACTCACCTACTAGACCACTGATTTCCACTCGTCATATCTTCTGTGTCCTAGATAGCCATAGGATTCCCGCTCTCCAGTGTGCTTGATTATAGAGGAATTTACTCATCAATCCATCGGTTGTACCAAGAATGTCACTGAATATGATTTAGAGTATTCTCAAGGGACCATGTTATCACAAGGGTCCCAACGCCATAGACATCGCATCAATTTGATACCCTGTCTGAAATAAATTAGTTTTTAGTAAAAAGGGGATTGTTGCATCTGGGCCCGGAACGACTTGGTCGGGCCGACCAAACCAACCCGGCCATATGGTCTAATGTTAACCAAACCGGTTGTACCGACCCAACCAGACCATGTTGGGTCTAGGCTGACCTGATCCCGCCTAGCCACACATATAGGACCATTGGGCCTTTCTGGACCCAACTCGGCCCTATTCCGGAGTGGGTCCAGTCCACCGGGTCACCCAGAGACCCGGTTTCATCCTGCCCAGTCCGTGATTTGGCAGGCCAGTTATTACCCAAACCAGGACACCTAGCAGTCCAATTTGTTTCAACGTTGCTACCCACATTGTCAGGCTAGCTCCCCTCTAGCTCGGTCCACCTAGCGGTACGGTTCACGCCGCCATGTGGCCAGATGAGGCTGAACACCTCCTGCCCACACCGGTCCCAAGTGGATCACGTGTTAACTACGCACCACGACCCACGTCAGCGGGCTTCTCCTCCAACGCAGCACCTGAGCAGAGCCACCACGCGGTCGGTGGATGTCGGCTACCTCCTTATGTACTCGGTACTGCATGGCATGTGTGCCATAGCCCACATCCGTGAGCTGCTCCTCTAACTCGGTGCTAGAGAGGTGCCGCCACACAATACCACCATGGCCCGGGGCAGTGGCCTACACTACCTCGACACGCTATCGATGTGCGCCGCCTCGCACCTCCAACCAACATCGTGTGCCACCGGGTCCGCTCCAGGTGTCCAATTTTCGAACCGTCTATGCCCTCAGACCTCCCGGGTCGCCTTCATCCCAACTACATCCTCAAGGTCCCATTGTTGTCGATCCAAGGGTTCTGTACTAAAGAACACACAAATGACCAAAGATGGAGAAATTGTTTCCTTGTTCGTGTTGGCCTGATTCCTCGGTGTTAGAGTTTTGAAACATTCGATGCGAATATTATGTTTCTAACATGGATTATCCCAATCCCAAACCCTGAAATCAATCCCTCCCTCATAGGCGATTGATCTGTGGGTCACCTTTTTTGGGTTGATCCACATTCATCACTCAAAACTAAAAATGAGGAACAAAAGAAATCCACTTAGAATTAAACCCCGACCTGGGAATGGATTATTGGTCGAGGGAGAATGGGATTGTGTGCCTCTGTTATTTGTTCTTGATCTTCAACCCACTATTAGTAGCGATTCTTCAATGTGTGGAATAATTTGTGTTCGTCATTCGTCGTCACCACCCACCAAAGCCTTTAGAGGAATCCCACTATTGTGAAAAAAATATTTCATTGCTTGTTAGGATATTAATCGATGAATCAAGAATCATCATTTCTATTATGCTACGTTTCAGCATCGTTATGTTGATTCGTTAATAAGGTTCATTAATGGGATTCAACAATTCTTCATAGCTACGTAACGAAGAAGAAAATCAAGTAAAATAACGTTTTTGGTTAATTTATTTATCTTCCAAATAGTCTAAAAATTAACATTCACCTTCAACCCACGCCGATTGAGGTTAGGCTCCACCTAAGGGAAGCATACCCTCACGAGCTAAACGGTACACTTAGATATCTAATCTGGGTTATTGTTTAGGAGTTATAAGGATTTGAAAATAAATTAAACGTTATTCAATTATTTTATTTGCATCCAAAAACTACATTCCAAAGTTGGCCCACACGGGCCAATGATAGGAACATTCTAGGAGAATCTTTATGCTCTAAGTTAAAAAGTACCCTCAATTATTTGATCTAGGAACCAATTTAAATGTAAGAAAAACCTGATCGCATGATTATTTAATGAACATTAAAAATAGTTCAAAAATGTGTTCCACCCACTCCGATCCTCGGATCCATGTTCCGTCTCAGAGCCTGGTAATAAAATAATACCATTTATTTTTTTTAAAAAAATTACATGGAATTATGGGGAATTATAGTCTATTTTTGAAAGTTTCTATAAAGTTATGAATGTGTTAGAGGCTATAATATTTTTTACTAGAAATTTTAATGATGATAATTTTTTCAAAAATCAAGAAAAATATTCTATTTATATAGTGGTATTTCCAAAAGATAATAAATACACCAATAACCTTTTAATTTTTAGGAAATATTTCATCTTTGGGGAATAAACATCATGGGGTCATTCTATATTTCTTTTGAATTTACCAATATTCTCTTGATAGTAATCTATGACTATATGTGGTTTAAATAATGGGATACTTGGACCAATGAATATATAGTTGTGATATATTTTCATAGATAACACATTTTTATGTTTGGAATAACTTATTAAATCGTTATTTTTCAATTCATGTACATCAATATCCTATGTAATAAAGTGTTAATGAAATGTTATAATGTACAACATAATACTTCAACAACCTAAAATCCATTAAAATATTATGGATGATATATACAACCATAAAGTGAATATTATCCTAGAAAATATGGATTAGATAACCTAGAAATATTAGAGAAGGATTCTATATGATGAACTATGGATTTACTACAAATCGGGTAAAATAACCTTGTGATGTCCCAATATAGAAAAGATTTTGGTCCACAGTTTTATCTTCAATTTGAGCTAAATTTTGTGGCTTACTAGTTTGTGAAGCATGTGAACATGGAATTGTAAAATAATAGAGATTAGTGGTATCTTCAATTTTAGGATATTGTGGATCTGAAGAGATAAGATTATGTAATTTGGTTAATATATAAGGAAATTACATTATTTGACCGTGAAAAACTCACTCATAGAAAGTGATTCTAATTTTGTTACTAATTTATGATTTTTTAGTTTGAATTGAAACACATTATAGGTAATAAATCTGTAAAATGGAAAGGTTTATTTTTTTTTACTTATTAATTTATATTTAGTGAAGTTGAAATAAATATATAAGAATCATATATTCATTTCCAATTGAATGGGAATCCAGTAAATATTTTTAACAAATATTTGTGGAAATCACACCAAGATGAGTCAACAGTTAACCATACTGCATGTGAGTAAAGTCTATCAGGCTATCATTTTCCATTGTATTTGTTTTGGAAACATCTTGTGATTTCATGTTATTGATTGAAATTTCATGTATATTTTCATTGAGGGTACAATGAGGGTAATGATTATGGGAGGAGATAGCTTAGCTTATGTTGTAAATATATTTTTCAGGTTTCCATTGTATTGATATGATTGTGTCCTTAGAAATACAAATTATTAAAATAATATTTAATGTTACACATTCCTTAATTTATGAAATAATAATTCCCAATGATAACCATGAAATAATGTTTTTATAATTAAGGAAGGGAGTTTCAGTGAAAAAGACCATAGTGGAATAAATATTATAACATGAGGAAATTTTTTTTAGTGAAACCTAGGGGTAACCTATCAACTTTGAATGACTAAAACCATATGTAGCCTCTATATGTATCATTTTTATAGATCACATGAATTAGAGTAAAATAAGTAGAGAGGAAATGATCTCAAAATCATCATAAGCCAGAAAACTACTTTTGTGTATGAGTTATCCATACAAAAAAAAAATTGGGACCGAAGATAAATCTTCCCATAAATTATTTCTTTGAAATAAATATTAATCTTTTTCATAGTGGATGTATAATGACTTTTTATGGTTTATTTCTATGTTTATCTACACTCATATAATAATTCATACTCACAAATTATGGCTGAAAAATCCAATATGTGTTAGTTGGAAAAAGGAAAAGAGTATTTAGGGAATTATGATAATGAATGAAGAAGGGAAATTTTATTTATCAAAATATAATATATAATTTATTATAGAAGTGTTAAATGAATCATAGAATAATTATTTGGTGGGAGAGGGATTATTGAAGGTTCTACTTGTTAATTTTTCAATTACCCTAAATTTAATTATGTTTATAATAATGGAACTAGAATTGTAAATTAAGAGGAAGTGGGGAATCAATGTACATAAGGATATGCACGTTTTCATGTGTGGAGGAGTGATCAAACCACAAATTTTGAATTTTATTATATTTCATATATTTTTTCCTTTATTATCCGTTAATCCAAAATAAAAGGATTTACTCTTAGTTCTCTTAATAATTTTAAAATTTATTTAATATTATTTTAATATTGATTTCATTTATTTTTTATATAAATTTCCCTAATTAATTTGGATTAATCCGACAATAAAAAATAGGATTCCCATAGAATTCATGATTTGTTTTGGAAGATTTTTTTGTAAGAATAGGAATATTAATGTTGACTTCTAGAAGTCATGTGATGAAATTGGAAAAAGGAATGAGATTTTCTTAAGGATAATTCCTTATGTATGAGTTACATATGATACAAAATGTTTCTTCCCATAGGCATTATGATTAAATTTCAATGTACATTAATATATAATACATTAAATTGATAATAATTTGACAATGAATTAACATATGTATAGGTAACTTCGTGTGGACACAAGTGATGCGTAAATGTCATACCCTTTTCCATGGTGATGAGGAATGCCTTGCCTGATTGTCATATCTATAAAAAAAATATATAATATGGTCATGCCCATTTCTTTGGGGATGGATCACCATATATGCAAGTGACATTTCCATGGAATAATGCATACAATAGATTCATCACATTTACTATGGAATTGATGTTGGGAGATATCAAATGGTTCTTTCAAGATACAATATATATATGTTAAGGCTTATATCCTTCTTATATCGCATTGTTCATAATAACGGATGATTAATAAGATTTTGGAACATGGAAGAATTTATTCTCAGATACCTTTCTCAAAATTTAAAATAACCATGACTATAAAGATCATTTATAATACATCTGGATAATATTCAACACATGAGAAGAAAAATGGAGTATATCAATCTCATTCATTGAATAAAACACAATAAAAAGATAATTTGAACTCATGTATTTTTCTTATATATAGGGAAATAAAAGTAATTGTATTTCATTAACGAGATTCAACCTTTATTCATGCTTTTGAAGCAATTGCATTCCATACATATTGTGGTAGATGAAGCTTCTAGGACATCAAAGATGTTCATCCCATATTTTGAATTTTTTTGAAGTATTATTTTTCATTTTAAAGGTGTATGAAACTAATTTAAATGTATGTTTTTTGTTTTTTTCTTATTACATTACTTCTTGGTGTATCATATCTAGTGATATAACACTAGGACCAATGTTCTCAATCCAAGTATAGTTCACCCACCCCTACTAATGTATTATGAAATTTAGTTGTTCATTTTAATGAGGTCTAAACACTATGGATTCTGTTATTTTCTATAAATAATATTATATTTCAATTTTTTATTGAATTTAAATTCATTTTTATTCCCATATTTTTTGTTTTCACACACTTACCCCTTTATATTCATTGTTAATAATATTGTGGAGGGAGTGAAATTTGGTTTAAAACTAATAAAAGGACATTTATCACCTAGATAGTGAAAAAAGAAGATTTTGTGATAACTGTATTTTTTTAAAATAAAACACACCAAGTCAGGGTATACTGTTAAGGTTTTAGGGGGTTATATAGAGTACATGAGTTTTATCATTTTGTTAATTGTTATTTTACAGGTTAGTTATTGTAATATCTATGTTGAGGCCACCATGATAATATTGATTTCAAAAAATATTTATTTTCTTTGAATTGATAACACACAAAATTGGTTTTCTATTTCCATTATCACTCAACCAAGCCCACACACTTAGAAAACATTGAATAGTATTACTATCTATGGGAAATCTCAATCAAAATTAAATACTTCATTTACATGAATTCAATATTTTGTTTCATGACTGACATGTGATATCCTTTTCAACATCACATTGAAAAAAATATAAACTTGTTGAAGCAAGTTAGGTGCATGTAAAATAGTAACCAATAATTGAGGTATCACTAGTTGAGGCTAAATGAGATTTACATTCTAAAAATGTTCATCTAGTGTGGTATCAACTTTATATGTTTCCAATGATACATTTTGGGGTAAAAATGATTATATTATTTTTATTCCATTAATAATTCATTTCTTATATGGATAACATGAATCGATTTTTCATAGTTATTAAATATGATAAAATATTTTTTTAGGTATTAATGTAAGATCATATACGGAATAATTTGATTGTGATTGAGATTTTTAAAAATAATATATTATATATAAAGAGATTAAAATTGTTTTTTTATATATAACAGGTTATGTGCTTGGGGATGTCATTTTCAATAAAGGTGTCTAGGTAGACCCCGAGAATTTGGATATAGTGATGTCAAGGGGGTAGTCTAAGAATTTCATTAGGATTCAAGGTTTTTATGATTTTTAAGTTAATAGAAACACACCATTTATGAATTTTCTAAATTATTGCCTTTATTTATGGAATTGCATTAAAATTTCCTGAAAATCAAATTGTATGATATGTTTCAAGGAACTTTGGATGAGATAAATAGGATGTTAACTAATATATTACTGTTAATATTACATAAGTATGGTAACGAATTTCATGTTAACTACAATAAATATAGAGCCATAATGGGATCGTGTTCTCATGAATGGAGATAATGTGGTTGTATATGAATTAAGAAAACTATGGATACAAAAGAAGAACAACCTATGATATGTTCTAGGGTTGGAATCCATGGTACAGTCCTAAAAAATATTCAATTATTACTTGTTTTGGGAGAGTTTCATGTTGTATTGAGATCACATATGTATGAAATATATTACACCCAATAAGATTTCATATTTTAGTAACATATATCGAAGGATTATCTTTGAAATTTCAATTTTTAGTTATCTTATACACTAGGAAAGGTTAATGTGGTATTTTATGGATTGAGTAAGAATATTAATAGAGTGATGTAATCATTCTAATGGTGGTAGATAATGAGATGGATGGTATATTTTAACCAAGAATATTGAGAAGAGGTAAACACCATCTTTTCACGTTGAATTGGCATAACTTTTTTTCTTTTTGATAAATTATGGGAGGAAAATTGATTAATATAAAATTCTAGAGAATTGTTGATTTATTTAATAGTAAGGAGATCATTTAAGGATGGAAACTAGTAGCTTGATTAATGCCCTATTAGTAGGGTAGAGATTGAGTTATCTCATAAATGAATAAGAAAGTAATTAGTGTGTTTCATAATTATAGTATAGTAGTTCATATTTTAGTGATAAATATGTATCATGAAATATCATAGTTGTTATGGTGTCCTCTGATATGGAGGGATGTTACTAATTATATTCCTCAGTGTTTTACATTTAAGCTAGCGATGAATGAGTCCCAGCTACCTATTTTCGTTTTTCATGTTTCCCATGTTAATATTGCAATGGGAATTTATTATGGTGGATTTTTTATTTTGCTTACCTAGTTCTCCATAGAAGAAGGTTTTTCTTTGGGTAATGGTTGATCATTTCATAAATTCAACTCACTTACTGCCTATTTGAGAAACATTCTCAGTAGAGGACCTATGTAAACCAAATATTATAGAAGTGGTTATAATTATTGCTATTATTTTATCTCTCATATTATTTATAGATCCTTGGATTACATGATTATTTTTTAGAGACTTGTAAAATAAATTAGTCCCAATGAAAGAAAATTACAGCTTATCAGCCTTAGAAAAATAGATTTTCAGAAAGAACATGTAGTCTTTTGATGTAATATTTCTCGATTTTATGTTATATTTTGGTACATAATAAAAGTATCGCATTGAATTAGTTGTGATTATATATATAAATATATATCATGTATTGATTTTTTTTCGATGTTTAATGAACTATATGGGAGACTATGTTGGTCACTATTTTTTTAAAAAAAATTATAAATATCTCTTTTGGTTCTCTGTTTGGTGTTAGAGGAGGTAAATATATTTTACCTGTTCTTAATGTGATTAATGATAACTCAAACTTGTTGGTATTCTTATGTTGACACATGATGATGGCCATTAGTATTTTCATTTTTTTATTAGTTCCCTTTACAAGTGAAAATAGTGATATGTAACTGATGAATAATGATATAATTAAGGTTTTAACCTCATTATTTGGGAAAAAATTAGATCATTAAAATAAAAGGATGCATGTTTTTCATTTATAATTTCAACAAATGTATATTGTACTATGTGAAATATTTAAAATTTCTCATCTATGTAAGTCACAAACCAATCTATATGACATCCAATACTATGATTTAGTACTTATGTAAGTGGATTAAACCATTGTGGAAATTCTAGTATTGATTTTTTATAGGAAAATGGATAAATAGATATGATAGAGTATTTCAATAATAAAAGTTTTTTTGTATCATGGACAAATTAATGAATATTTGTGAGATAATGAGGATTATACATGGAATTAATAGTGGGAGTTTCTCATTGATAATGTATCCTAGTGAAATCTTGAGGAATTAAAGTCCTATTGTTGTGAATATTATGATTCATCAGATATATATGGTATGTTTACCTATGATATTTTTAGTTTCTGGCTAATTGTATGTACATGTTATAAGGTCGAGATAGTGGGGAAGTCGTGGTAATGTGCATAATCCTAGTGATCATTCAATATGAACATTATCTCTAGGTATGTGGGAAGATATTCCACTATAATATTATTCATGGTATAATGGATCATATAGATCAACTATGAGATCATTTCAAGGTTATATTTTTTGACATTTTAAACCATGTTAGTTACCAATAAACCATATTAGTTTCATATCTCATTTTTGATCAATCTAGAGATTATTGAGAGAGATAAATATGGCTTATCCAATGGAAATTGACATAAATACCTCTATGAATGATCAAATTAAAATTAGAACCAGTGTTTAGATATGGGTGATTTTATAGATTCTAAGATTAGAAATTTTCCCTCTCTTTTATTCTCTCTTTATATATCTAGAAATATCAATCTTATTATATTAGTACTAGAGTGATATAATTGCATTTTTCATGTCCTAAATGGAAGAATCGGGATCTTACTATCATATTGCTAGGTTTTAGTGAATTATATCATGGTTATTAATACTAGATCTTGTGTTTCATGAATTTTTTGTACCTTAAACACTGTTAATTCTCTCTCATTAGTTTCTTATGGGAATTTGAATCATTATTTTGTGATTAAAATTCTTTTAGGAAATTTTTTATTTTTTATATTTGAAAATAAAATTGAATAACTCCTTTCATAAATAATCATTTTTATGATTTAGAAAAAATATTGGTTATTATGAATTTGAACTAAACCATTGATTCTTTTCTAAAAATGGGATTTTTTCGGAAACCTAAATTTTCATATCTCAATCTGATTGAATCCCACATGATGGATTTTTATAGTATCTTTTCTAAATTAAATTTTGAAAAAAAAAATATAAATTTATAATATAATTGATATGGATATTAGAAATGAATGGGAAGTGTCAAAATTTCAATAATGGGTTGGGAAATAATATTAGTCAGGAAGTTCAATTTATAGTGATGTAGATAATGGGGTCCATGAATTTGGAGAACAAATAGGTTAGTGACCATATATAGTGGTTATATACAATAATCATAAATTGGAATTTGTGTTTCGTATTTAATGTTACTCATGTATCCCAGATTATTAAAACATAACAGTTAATTTTTTTTGATAAAATGTTGGAGTGACTAATTTTCAACTATTGTTCAGACATAATATAATTACATGATATTTTTTTGATATGTGATTATTATTATTCCAAAAAAATCAAGATTATTAATATTTTATCTTGTATGTGTTTCCATGACAGTGAAATGGGGAAATCCTATCGTGTATTCATATAATCACCCTTGACTCTCACATCTATATGTATATGTATATGTCTTATGAAATTATGTTTATAAGGGTTTGGATATGATTTTAGTTGGTCATGGATCTTTAGAGTTGTGATCATGGTGTGTGTTGTAGTTTATATTCATACATTAATATATGGGTTGTAAAATGAAGATTTGATTGGGATCATCTACCTTATTTCATAATTTCATGTCTAAATAATTTAATATTTTATTATCAGTCAGCTCTTTTTGGATTTGGATTACATTATTACATTAATTTGAAATTTTGGTTTTTGATTCTAAGTAATATTAGGCATTGTTTCATATTTTTCTCCTTCTTAATGTTTTTATAAAAATGTGTTCCATAGTGATTATTTATATCCATCAATAATATTTGATAGCCTCTAGTGACTGGGAAAAGTGCTTGAGGACATGTCCCATCTTATTAGTGGCCATAATATTTTCCTTATTAGTCTATGTTCATCATAATTCTGAAATCACATAAACATTCCAATATATAATTCTCACTATAAATCCACTCCCTTCCTTATTATGTGATTCCTTGTTATAATTTTAATTTTTATAACTATCACTAATGCCAACCTTTCTTCTTCTAGATATATGATTGATGAATATATTCTCTAATAGTTAGATAAACCACCATTGATCATTCAACCTGACAGTTTCCTTTAATTTGTATTCAAATACATTCCTTTGTGTCAAATAAAATCACCATTTAAAATCCAAATATTTTGAAATCTGAATGAAATAAAAATCTATGAAAATATAAAAAAATATCTCTATAATTATATTGTTGATATGAAATATAGTGTACTATTCTATAAAATCACCTCTCAAAAAATTATAATATTAAAAATCATGTTTGAAAAATTTAACATATTTTTAATTTCATAAATCTTTAAAAAATCAACATGGCATCATATAATAAAAATAAAGTGTTTCTTTGAAATTTTTAAAAACTATTAGGTTCACATGTGAGCTATTCTAAAAGTATTATATTTTAAAAGTAATATTATTTAAACAATGACCACCACACACAATATGTTGAAAATGTAATTTCTTGGTATTTCTGTTTAATTGTTTTTAATTATATGGAATTATTTCCAGACCTCACGCTTTGACGGCACATTATTCTAAGGCCCGGTGAGCCCAAAGAAATTTTTTTAACTTTTTATAAGGTACGTTTAGAAAATTTACAAGAGGGTTTTTCTAAAAATTGAACCATTTCTTGAATCAAAAATATTAGGGCACCATTTAACTCAAAATGCCATGATTCAACAAGAATCTACATAACATCAACTAGAAAGGATCGAACTGAAATGTTTATTTTCACACTATTAGAGAAAAAATAATAAAATAACATAAAAAGTTATTTTATTTCTTTTCTGACCGATGAACGATGAGACGGTGATGCTGCAGTTCAGCGATGATGCAGCGACAACACGCATTAATGGATCTCTTTAATAGATTGTTAACATGCATCATAACAATGCTTTAATAATGGGTAACAATGACACCGTTTAATAAATTAAATAGTGTAACGAAATGATGTCGCAACATAAGATAAACAATGTGACGTGTTTCCATTTAATAGTCTAATGCATTGGTGGAAAGAGGATTATACTGTGAGGATTCTCTGATAACCTCTGACTGATTTCCTCCCCTACAAAGAATGAAAAATTCCAGAATGACGTCATCAACTTCGACATAACTCAATGAATGACGAACTTCATCGTCCCCTTGGACCCTCGAGGATGAAGCTCTATGGAAATGAACATCAGTGAGGTAGGGGATTGATTGTTGTTTTATTATTTCCCCATTTTTTTTATAAATGACGAATGAGGATTATCCCCTGAATATGTTAATCCTCTGATCATGAATTCTTGTGGGAGAGTTTTGTTCTTGGGTTTTATATTTGGGATTAATTTTATTATTGATATAATTGTGATCCCCAGGCCATCTCATGTTTTAAACCTCTAATGCGGAGGGAGTGGACAGACATGAATAAGGTTTGGGTCCCTCCGCACATGAATTCCTCATGGTTGTATCCTCAAATTCGTGGGAAGAAGAATTTGGGGGTCATGGAAAAGGACAGAAGCGACCCAAGAGTCCCATAGGCACAAGCAGATTGAGAAACGGACCACCTAAGCATCATTGGTGGCCTGAAGAAGAAACTGCTAGCACGCCAGTACCGACACTGGTAGCTGCAGTGGAGGGAGGCGGTGTGCCTGTTGGTGTGTCATTGTGTCCTAGAGATGTTGTGCCACAGGGAAGAGCGGCATGTGGAATCCATCCTTGTACGGGTATTCCGGCTGACCATCTTGGCCTGCAGCGTTAGTACCATGCTGCGATCATTTGACCGCGGTGTAGAAGGAGCCTAGCGGTGACCCCCTGGGAATTAGTATGTCGTACATGGCATCCAGATGCGTCCCATCAAGACGGAGGAACTGGTCCGCCCCTGGCCGATCGAGTAAGACGCGGGCCAAACCAGTGCTACCATGAAAGGCTAGAATCATGGGCCCCATGATCCTTCTAGGATAAAACTATGCTGGTCTGGACCCAGGTCAGGTCAGTGGACCCTGGCTCGGGTAGGACCGGGTCAGTCCGACCAGGTTGGACTGGACCCGGACATAATTGGGCCCTGTTTCATTGAAACATCAATAACTCACAGACCGGGTGTCCGATTGACGTGCCCTCCACGGCATGAGGACTATTGCGATGAGGAGTTCTTATGAGATACCGTATGGGAGTTTTGGAGTGGTTGTCAAATGGTTGGGTTGGATCAGACACAAATCCAACTGTGCCCTTTTTACTAAATTACCCATATCTTACAGATCGGGCGTCCGTTCAAGGTGTCGTCTATTGTGTCGGAACCCTTACAATGATATGTACCTTTGTATTATTATATGAATGAATTAGTGTGGGTTTAGATAGTAATTATGGCTCGATAAATAGCCATGTAGATCCTTAGTGGCCCAGCAGACGAACAACAGCCATGTGGATCCTCCGTGGCTTGGTAGATGAGCATTAGTCGTGTGGATCCTTAGTGGACTGATAGTAGAGCAGGAGCCGTGTAGATCCTTAGTTTCCCAATAGATGAGAAGAAGTTGTGTGGATCCTTTAAGGCCAGACAGATGAGCAGTAGCCATGTGGATATTTAGTGGCATGAAAGATGGGCAATGATTCATCAGGGATGAGTCCCTCAATAGTACGAAACATTCATCACTATAGACGATGAACCATCTTCATATGAATTATATTATACCTGGTGTGAGATTTATATAATTTTTTGTCTTACTTTATGGCCTTGCTTCATGGATTTATTTTTTGGACTTGGTTTCTGGTTTCTTTGTGGGTTTTTCTCCTTAGTGGACTGGGGTACCCTATGAAGTACTATGTTACTCACTCCTGTACGGGCTTCGCCCACACGTCTTGTGTCTTGTGCAGATGACAAAAATTTCAACTGTGGACTTGGTGGACTAGGACTTGGTGGGGCCCAGTGAGATCAGGCAGATAGGGTGTACCCACATATCTTCCAGTAGCTACCTTTCTTTTACCATCATGTGGGGTTCTCAGTAGCCGACTTGTTCTCAGTTTTTACTTATACTATTCAGTTTTCAGTTGTCTTTTTTTGGGATTTTATTTTGGCCTATTTTACCTTTCAATGTACTTGTACTCGGTGGTTATTCTTTAGTGGAATTCTTGTGGTTCTTCTAGTTTTGGGTTGAGTTTGTGTGTGTGTATGTATATGTACTCATTAAAATGAATCCCACTTACATGTTGACGCCTTCGGTGCTAGTCACCAACCCCTAGCCTTCGGGAGGCCGGCTTTGGGGAGCCCTGGCATGGGACCTAGGGGATGGGTCATGAGAAGGTGGAATCAAAGGTTTTCAATTATACCTCTGAGACCCAGAGTCTATTGTTTTTTTTTTGATATATGCAGAGTGTCTTGGGTTCAACTTTCTGATCTGCGGAGTCCACTGTCGGTGCAGAGGTCGACATATCAATGCACCAGGACCCTGAATTATTCTTTTTGTCTATGAACATGAAAACAATGGTTTCATAAGTGTCTATTTATGTTCTTTTGAATAAGATTCAGCTCACTAGGTATAATCTATTTACCCTGGTCTATCTTGATATATTTCAGGACACCTCCACACAGACAGCCAGCTCAGTTCATGATACATGGTCATGAGGATAGTTCGCCTTGTGACAAGGTGTCTGTTTATGGACCAGTGCTAGAGATGGCCCCACCAGGTGGTATACTGGTGTAACCACCACCCATTGATTAGTTCCCAGTCCCTCCTCTAGTTGTTCATGTGGATTAATATTTCCATACCATGTCGTGGAGGACTCTTTTGGCACTTCGCAATGAGGTGCAGGGTTCGAATGCATTTCATAGGCATCTGAGGCAATGATCGCATGAGATTCAGGATCAGTTGGACCTACTAATTGTAAGAGAGAAAAGTAAGATGCGGAACCAGAGGGTTCAAAGGAGGGAATGTAGTAGTTTCCAGTAGTGTAGGCTTTTCTATTCTTATTGTGAAAAGGGACATCTTGTGCGATATTGTCCAACCATTCATGTTGTAGGGAAGGAGAGGAGAGAGTTCAGACTATCGAGGCTAATGACCCCATTACTCTAGGGATAAATCAAGGTATGATTCATGTATTTCTACAATAGTTGTAGTATTTATAGACACTTGTACTATAGATTTTCCTTTCCCACCACTTCTTCTCGTTTGATACTTATAGGTTCTGATTAAGACCATTGACTTGACCTTCACGTTTGGAGACTCCTACTAGAGGAGACTCAATGACCACACACTGATTCCAATAGTGTGACTTGACTCTTGTACGTGAGAGTATCTGTTGGGATCTCTTAGTAGTATCATCAAGTTATTACATCGTCATTATTATTATGGACTAGTACCATTCGGGCCCGGATTGATTGTATTAGGCTAAGGATGTGGTTCATCTGCAGAGATGGAACCAAATTCCCCATTATCGGCAGAGGGGAAATTATTTCAGCTCTTATTGGACTCAGGAAGAGGAGGGTGTAGCCAATTCTTATTCAGTTGTCCAGTTAGACCCTCAATGTAGTGAATATAATGAGTCCTCAAGTTCCTTAGTGATAGTATAGTATAAGGACGTCTCCCATGAAGATATTCCATATTTACCTCTATGTTGAGAGTTAAACTTACTCTCTGATCCATACCTTGGGATGAAACTGATATACCTACCATCATATCAGATGTCTCCCATAGAGATTCATGAATTGAGGGTATAGCTGGAGGACATACAGGAGAAGGGCTTCATGAGGCCCAGCGTTTCACCATTGGCAGCCACAATATTTTTTTCCAAGAAGGAGTATGGTAGTTTGAGGATATGCATGGACTATCCTCTCCTAAAATAGGTGTCCATGAAGATCAGTATCCACTTACAATTATTGATGACATCTTTGAACAAATGGAGGGAGAAAGGGGGTTCTCTAAGAGAGATATCAGACCAAGATATCATCAGCTTCAGGTACGGGATGAGTATGTACCGAAGACGGCCTTCAAGTGTCGGTAAGAACACTAAGAGTTCCTAGTGATTTCTTTCGGCATGACCTACACCCCATACATGTTCATGAGGCCCATGAACAAGATCTTACAGCCTTACCTTCATATTTTCGTGGTTGTATTTATTAATGACATCTTCCTGCACTCCGCTCGAGAGGAGGAGCTTGCTACACACCTGTGGATAGTCCGGGATACACTCTAAGAGCACCATCTTATGGTAAACTCTCGAAGGGCTAGTTATGAATACTAGAGGTCCACTTTATGGTACATGTCATATTAGAGGCTGGATTTGAAGTGGACCCAATGAAGATAGAGGTAGTGCTAGCTTGGGATCCACCCAGGAACATGACTGAGGTGTGGAGTTTCCGAGGTTGGATGCGTACTACCGGAGGATCGTGCCTGATTTTTACAGAGTAGCATCAACATTTTTGGTTTTTACATGGATGGGGAAGTTCTTCTTGTGGAAGGGGAGATTCTAACAGAGTTTCCAGGTTCTATGGAGAATACTGGAAAGTTCCCCCATCTTGGGACTACCCAATGAGGGCGTTGGGTTTGTAGTTTTTTGTGACACATCCGGAATCAGACTAAGTTGTGTCCTGATGTAGGAGTGAGTAGTGATCACCTACAGCTCATAGAAGTTGAGACAACATGAGAATAACTATGAAACCCATGACCTGGAGTTATTAGAAGTGGTATTTTCTTTTAAGATGTGGCGGCACTAATTGATGGGTGAGCTGTTTACAATCTACTCCGATCACAAGAGTCCTAGGTACATCTTATCCCAAAAGGACCTGAACATGATACAACATAGATGGATAGAGATCATCCAAGAATATGACTTTGAGATAGTATATACTCCTAGGAAGGAGAACATGGTGGCAGATACACTCAGTAGGAGGTCTGGTTTGCAGCTAATGAGGGAGGCCACGGAGAAGACAGCCGTGATGAAAATATCCATCATGGATAGTGATGTAGTAGCTTAACTCTAGTCTATGATTGTCACTCCCCCACTACTTCGGTGATTTCGGGAGGCAAAACATGTGGATATTGACTACAAGGCTTGACATGCTCATATATCCTCATGATGTGATATTGATGGATTTTCGATAGGTGGGGAGCATGTCATCCTTTTCAGGGGACACACCGTAGTACTAATGAGGTTACGGGAGAAGGTTTCGAGGGAGTTCCATACATCCCCTTTTGTGTTACATCCTAATGTATAAAAGATGTACCAGTACCTCTGGCATCAATACTAGTTCCTTGGGACTAAGAAAGTGATGGCAGAGTTCGTTTCACAATGACTCAATTTTCAGCATGTGAAGGTCGAGCATCAAGTCCCAGCAGGCTTGGTGCAACCACTTGAGGTACCGGAATGGATGTGGGATGGTATTATCATGGACTCCGTGAAGGTGTTACCATGTATATTTGGGGGCCACGATTCTATCATGGTGATTGTTGACTGACTCACCAAGTCGGTTTGCTTCCTAGCCCTCTGAGAGAAGGGACCAGTATAGGGCTTAGGATGCCTCTACGTCCAGAAGATGGTGCGCCTTCACCGAGTTCCTTAAATGATCATCTAAAATCATGACACTAGTTTTACATCCCGGTTGTGGATGGGATTATAGGAGGCGTTCGGGACTCAGCTGCATTTGAGCACCATTTTTCACCAGTAGATAGATGGTCAGACGGAGCGGACCACACAGCCCCTGGAGGACATGATTTGCACTAGCGTCCTTCTTTTGTTCATTGTTGGGAGAACCACCTTACACTATTGGAGTTCACATATAACAACATCTATCACTCCACCATTATCATGGAGCCTTTTGAGTCCTTGTACGGGTGGCCCTGCAGATCACCTCTATGTTGAACAGACCTATGGGAGTCAACACTCATGGGTATAGAATTCGTACAGGCTACCAATGATAAGGTGCAGGTCATCCAGGAGCGGATGAGGACTACACAGAGTAGGCATAAGTCTTATGTTGATTGGAGACTGAGACCCTTGAATTTTGAGGAGGGAGACCATGTTTTCCTTCGAGTCTCACCCCGATAGAGATTGCAGAGATTTGGCTGGGGTGGCATGTTATCTCTGAGGTTCATCATACCTTTCCCAATTATCATAAGAGTTGGAAAGGTGGTATATCACCTAGCTCCTCCCCCACAAATTCATCAGGTGCATGATGTTTTTCATGTGTCGTAGCTGAGGAGGTACATGCATAATCCATTGCACGTAATCCACTCAAGAGAGCTGGACATCGACAATGGGGAAACGTTTTCAAAGTTCCTGGTGGAGATAGAGGATCGACAAGAGTGGTTATTTCATGGATGTTAGATTACTCCAGGGTGCATTTGGTGGCAGCACATGAACCTATAATATGGAACGTGGTAGTGTGAGGGTCAGATTTGTGCTCAGTACCCCATTTGTTTGATTAGCCTTTTTTTTGGATTTTGGGGACGTATATCCCTAAGGTGGGAAAAATGTAATTTCCTAGGATTTATGTATAATTTTTTAATTATATGGAATTATTTTGAGAAGACATGCCTTGGAATCATGTGATTCTGAGGCCCAGTGATCCCAGAGTGGAATTTTGAACATTTTTAATGTACGTTCAGTAAACGTGTGAGAAGGTTTTTATAACATTTGAACTGGGGATCAGATAAAAAATATGAGGGCACTATTGAACTCAGAATGTCGGGATTCACTTATAAAGGACATAACATCGGCAGGAGAGGTTTGAAAGAAAAAGTTAATTTTCGGACATTTCAATAAAAATTAATAAATTAACATAAAAATTTATTTTTTTCCATTTATCAGCAATGAGAAACGACATGGTGATGCTGCAGTTCCATAACAAGATTCATTAATGGAACTCATTAATGGTGCGTTAACACATAGCTTACCAACACTTTAATGATGCGTAACAGTGATGATATTTCATTTATGAAACAGCATAATGATGTGACTTCGTAGCGTAATAGAGATGATGTGACGTATTTTCCTTTAATAGTCTAATGCATTGGTGGGACGAGGATTAAAATGTGAGGATTATCTGATGAACCTCTGACGGATTTCCTCTCCAATGAAGAACGAATAACACCAGTGGGACTTTATCTACTTTGACGTACCTTTAAGAACGTTAAACTCCATCGACCTCGTGGACCCTCGAGGATGAAGTGCTACTGCAACGAACATCAATGAGGAAGAGGTTTGATTTTGGTTTAATGATTTCACTATTCTTTTTCTAATTGATGAAGGTAGATTAACCCATGAATAGGTTAATCTGTGGATATTTCATTCTTTCAGGAGGGTGTTTTTCTTGTTTTTTCTATTCAGTATTAATTTTATTATTGATAGAATTGTGATCCTCAGACCTTCCGTTATTTTAAACCTCTAACGTGGAGGGTGCATGACAAAGTGAAAGGCATGGGTCCCTCCGCATGTGCGTTCTTTGGGGAATTATCCTCAAATCAGTGGCAAGAAGAATCTGGGGACAACACAGAGATGGTGGAGACCCGAGAGGCCCATAGGAAAAGGTGGATCAAGAAAAAGAGCACCAGAGAAACTCCAATGGCCCGCAGAAGAAATAGTTGGCGCACCAGTGTTGGCAGGGGCGGCTGATGGCATCCTATGGGGGTCACGGCGGAGGGAGGAGGCACGACCATCAGAGTGTCATAGTGGCATGGAGACGTGCTAATAACCATTGCCATAGGGAAGAGCGGTATGTGTTCGGGACGCTCGGGCGACCCAGCGGCACGCGACATTCATCCAATTGCGGGAATTTCATCCGACCAGCTTGGTCAGCTACATCAACACCAGACTGAGTTCGTTTGACCATAGTAAATAAAGGGACCCATTCCTACATGCGAGGCAGTAGAAGACCATATGAGACATTCAGCCACGTCTCGGCCAGGTGGATGAACCAGCCTTCCCCTAGGGGACTAGGTAGGTTAAAGGATGGACCCGTGCTAGCCTGCTGAACCCACACTACCAGGCTGGACCTGTGCTACTGGTATGGACCTTCAGGCCCTATGGGATAGCCGGGCTAGACCCATACTAGAAAAGACCCAGGTCTGGTTGGTGGAAAACAGAACGGGGTGGACAAGGTCGGTCTGACCAGGTCGAACCAGACACAGACTCGACTGACCCCCATTTCACTGAAATGTCAATAACTCACAGACCAGGTGTCCGATTGATGTGTCATCTACGGAAAGGGGACCTTTGCGATGAGGTATTCCTTCTGATATACTATACGGGAGTGTTGGTTGGGGTTGTAATATGTCCTAGTTGGATCAGACTCAAATATAACAATAACCTTTTTAATAACATGCCCATATATTACAGACCAGGCGTTCGGTCGACGTGCCTTCTATTATGTTGGAACCCTTATGACAAGATGGTCCTTTGGATAATTCTATGTGGGACTTCATGGTGGTTTAGGTATGATCGATGGCTAGAGCAGCATCCATGTGGATCATTAGTGTCCTGAAAGATGAGAAACAACCATTTTGATCCTTCGTGGCCTGAAAAACAATCAGTAGCTGTGTGGATCCTTAGTGGCTGGGAAGATGAGTAGTACCCATGTGGATCCTTAGGAACCCAACTGATGAGCAGTAGCCGTGTGGATTCTTAGGGGCCTGGTAAATGAGCATCAGTTTTTTAGGTCCTTAGTGACCCGACAGACGAGCAACGATTCATCAAGGATCAGTCCCTCAAAAGTATGAAACGTTCATCACTATAGCTGATGATCCTTCTTCCAATGCTTTAGATTGTACATGGAGTGAAATTTTTGTAAATTGTGGTCATAGTTTGTGGTCTTACTACATGGCCTTACATGGTGGATTTTCTTTGAGGTTGCATTTTTGTATTTTTCCATTTAGTGGAATGGGGTCCCCTACTGAGTACGGTGTTAATCACACCTGCATGGGCTTCGCGTACATGTGTTGTGTCTCATGCAAATAATGGACATTTCGATGGTAGATGTGGTGAACTATGACCAGGAAGGGCCCAATGATATCAGGCAGATTGGGCGTACTCCCACAGCTTCCAGTAGGTACCCTACTTTTACCATTAGGTCGGGTTCTCAGTATCCTGCTTGTTTTCAATTTATACTTGTACTCTTCAGTTTTTATTTTTCATTTGTTGGGTTTGTATTCTGGACCGTTTGACATTCTGATGTACTCATACTTAGTTTTTATTCTTTAGTGGCATGTTTTTGGTTATTCCAGTTTTGGGATCCATTTGTGTACATGCATGTAAAGGTAATAAGGGAAATGCCTATCGCTTACAGATTGACGCCTTCGGAGCTAGTCAGTAACCACTGGCCTTCGGGAGGTGGGTTTGGGGGAGTCATGGTGTGGGCCCTGAGGGATGGGTCATGATAATAAATCCATGTCAAAAAATGAGGAATAATTTAATCAATGATATCCAAACACACATTCTATGAAAAAAATTGTTTCCTAGTAAAATCAATTAGTCTGTATCTTCTTCAATCAACACATCTTCCAAAGATTCATCAATTAATTGTATCATTTATTTACATTAGAAATTATTTTTGGGGGATATCCAAACAAACCTCCATATATTCATCTACATTACATGAATTATCATATGATTTTTAATGAAAATATGAATCATTAAATTTTATTCCTCCCCACATTTCAATAATTCCATCCAGAAAAAATTCTTTTCTATTTTTATTAACAAGTATTTAGGAACACAATATGTTTTTACATTATAAAACTCATCAATCTATGTTTTTGTATTATAGATCATGTTCAGTTTTTTTAGTATCATATCTCAAATTCCCTCTAATAAATTCCATACTATTTTAATTTTAATTTATAATCAAGAATCATCGCATATAAACTATCATCGATATTTTTGTTATTTTAATTTCCTTTGGGCTTGTAAATCAAAGAAATGTATTCATTTATAATCTCATAATATTTAATTACACTTTCTATAATATAAAATTACTATGGATGTTATTCCTCATAATTTTATTTAATCATTAGATTCATAAAATTTGAAAACTTATATAGTAGTTACATATCATTTTTTTATTAATCTATATTCTTATGTGTCATACAAAATATTATTGTCATTTTTACCCATCTATCAAGTAACTGATACACATCCTTTGAAATTAATGTTTTTCACTTACTCAAACTCCTTTTAAATATGTTTAATGTCTGACAACTTCTAAATCATTTTTTAAACATAAAAAACTATCAGTATAGTAAATAATAACATCTATTCGAATATTATAAAGATAATGAAAACCCCATTTCACTAAAAAATAATATTATGGAGACTTATAAACAACTATAATTAAATTATTCTCATATTTTTCATATTTAAGATTAATGTATTATAAGCCTGAATTTTTTTCTCTATACCATATAATTTACAAACATCTAATCAACCTCACAATGTGATTTTAATTTTTTTTCATTAACTAAATTCTTCAAGAATCATCAACAACATCCACCAAATCAATTTTCAATGTAATATACTAGTAATATAATGATCATATAATTACTACTATAATGATCCTTTATACATTAAAATAATATCCCCCAATGAATCACTATAATAAAATGATCCTTGAAAAATCACGAAAATGTTCACACTTCATATCAATATGTTTTGACATCTCTATTATGATGACATATTTTTAGCAGTGAGATGTATGTGTATTGACTTTGTGTACCAGTATTATCATTATTCTATTATTAAAACATAAAATAAAATAAAATATTATTCCAAGAACACATTAATCACCTCCTTTACTCACAATAATGGTTCCTTATTTATCATTTAGCCATGGAAAACTCACCTTCAAGGATCAAGGTTAATGAATATTGATTTAGGTCAATATTACTAACTGAGATTAATAGTTATCATGGACCATCTAGGGAAAATTTTAATTTTTAAGATACTTATCTTAATTTTCTATCCTAATAACCAAATGAATATAAATGTAGGATATGTTTTAATCGGTAAAAAATTATGAAGAATGTTTCCATTGAATTAAGAGGATATTTCATTGTGAACTGGATCTATCCTCACCAAGTTGAAGAGACTATTTTTACATCTATAGTGACACAACAAAGGAAGGAAATGGTAGTTTTTTTGTATAAAATAAGAATGAAATAGGATATAAATCACAAAAAATTAAAACTTATGAGCAGAAGCATCTTACATAAGACATAGATTTAGAAGAATAAATAATTTCCTCTATTATTTGGAATCAATTTCTGTATAACGAAAAGATTGATATATATTAATCCTAAAATTAATAAATATGCATTCAAATTATATAATTTTAACCTGAATTAGTGGATATTTTTTAAATTACTAAACAATAATTTTTTTTCAATCATTATTAATCATGAATCCTGATGAATTTTATTGATGCCTTTAGTAAAAAATATAATGGGTCATTATCTACAATTGGAATTAAATGTGATTCCATGATAAATTAGGTTGTAATGTTATATATGTTAAAAAAATGTTATTAATGGAATAAAATTTTTCTCATATAGTTTCTTAATCAATTTTGTAAGAAAATATTAAGAGGAATTATTATTATATTGTTGGGTTGCAAAAGATAATTTATGTTTTTAAACATATAATTTTTTGTGGGTTTTATAAAAACAAGGAGTTATTATTATGTTTTGGAATGATATATCAATATGATTTTATATAATTATCAGATAAATCCCATACATTAAATTTTTTAATGCATTCTGAGAGACCCATGACAAACAAGGATATTTAGAATCCTTATTCATTTAACAACATAATGTGTGGTATAGTTGACCATAAATAAAGATGTTTAGTGTATAAGAAAAGGGATTTTGATCAGATTAAATTCATAGGAATAATAAAAATATATTATGTGTATATATAAATGATTCATAATATGAATTTTTTTTAGGATTATTCCTATGTTATAAATTTGTAACAGTGTCATATAGGTTTTAATTAACTATTTGAGAAATTCATATCATCTTATATATATTTATTAGTTTTTTTCTCTTGATAATCTTGTTATGATATATATCATAGATATGGATATAACTTGTGGTTCACCTATCACAATTATCTTTAATAATGATCTATACTATAAAAAACATTTGGAGGACTTTTTAATGAAAATTAAGGATAAACCTACATCATAGAATATAGGGAGATTCAGAAGGAGGGTAATCACATAAGAGAGATAATAATTATATAGATTATATTAGTTAGGTTTTCTCCTTATATGTGCACTTTAATGGATGTCTTTTGAAATATGTTATTGTCACATTGTTTTCCTACAATATGTTCACTCTCATCATCCGTTCATAGTGGTTGTGAGTTTTTTCTTCCTTGATCTAGAAGATATTTTCCCCTTAGCGGTAATTGTTCCCCTTCCCATTTCAGTATTTGTCACACCCGTTTTTTTTAGTCATTTTAATTATTTTATTTCACTTGGCGTCGGGTGTTTTTGCTTAAGTGCGGGTGAGTCCCAGTTTAAATTTTTAATGTTGGGATGAGTTTATGGTTTGGGATGGTGCGCGAACACCGTACGCTTAAGACGCGCAGTTCGCTTGGGCACGTGCTTTCCGCTTGGGTACGTGCAGCCCGCATGTAGTCCGCTTGGATACCGCACGGCGTCCGAACACCGCATGATCATCCAGTTTTAACATTATGTGTGTATATGTATGTTTGTATGTTTATATATGTGCATATATATGTGTATCTGCGTTTGAATACGTTTACAATTTAACGTTGTGTGTATATATATATATAAGGTATGTGTATATATGTTTATAGGAGTATATATATACACATATGTTTATAAATAACCATGTTTTAAAGTTATATGCTTATGTGTATTTATGTTTATATATATGTTTATATATGTTTATATGTTTATATGTGTTATATATAGGTTTATATATGTTTATATGTTTATATATGTTATATATATGTTTATAAATATATATGTATAGATGTATTTATGTTTATATAAGTAGGTTTATATATATGTTTATATATATATTTATTTATGTGTATATGTTTATTATTATTATTATTATTATTATTATTATTATTTTATTGTTATTGTTATTATAAGATAAAAGAAAAAAAAATTAAAAAAAATTAAAAACCAACCCTAAACTACCTGAGCCCGCCCCCTCTCCCCCTCTCTCCCTCGTCTCCCCCCCCCCCTTCCTAGTTCGGTCGGCCCGCGCCGCCTCCCCCCCTCCACACGACCCTGCCTCCAGCCGCTTCCCGTCCACCGTCATCCACTGCCGTCCACCGCCGTCTGCCGCTGTCTGCGCCGGCCACCCCGACCGTGCCGGCGCCGCCGCCTCCCCTTGCCCTCAGCTCCGCCGCGCGCCACCCTCCCCCTTTCCCTCCGGCTAGCCGCCGCGCGCAGCCCCCCCTGCCGGCCTTCTCTTCTCTAACCCGCAACCCCCTTCCGGCCGAACCCGCCTGCTCCAGCCGAACCTGCCTGCTCCGGCCAACCTGGCCTGCTCCGGCCGACCCCACCTGCTCCGGTCCTCCCCCTCCTCTCGCGAACCGGCCAGCCGCCCCGGCCGACCTCCTCGCTCTCCGATCAGCAGCCCCGACCACCGCGTGACCACTTTGGCCGAACCCTAATGTATTTGGGGTTTTCCTTTTGATTGAATCCTATTATTTTGGTTTCTTCGGGTTCCGTCGAGATCGGTTCTAGCCATTGCCGGCAAGGGCAGTGGGTTCGCCATGGTTTTTAGGTATGAGTTCTTCAGTTTCTTCTTTGTGGGTTAATTTTATTTTAGGGGTTTTATTATTATTTTTAGTTGTCATCAATTTATTTTGGGTGTTTAAGATAAATCTAGTGTGTTATTTAATCAGTTTTCATGGTGCAAAATTGCTCTAATTGAGGTTCGGCATGCTTTTATTCATTAGTGATATGTTTACGCAAAATGAGTTTGATTATTTTTGTGAAAAATCGGTGTCGATCTGTTTATCATTATTCTATAGACTGTGCAGTTGGTTTATTATGTTGTGTACGGGCTGCATATTCTGTTTTGACAAGTGAGTGATGTGCGTTTGGCCTTGGAAGAGGTTTTTGGGTGGGATTTGTGTTCAATATCTTGTGGCGTTGTTTGGAGTTGTTTCATAAAATTTTTATGTGGTTCATTAAATCTTTTAATGGGATTTTGATTTTAGATTGAGTTGCGGACCCCTGAGGTCTTTATCTGGTCCAGAGTCGGCTTTACCTGAGTTGTTAATTTACCAATGTTTTGCTGCTTGCATTGTAGGATATATATATATATACCTATGGTGTATAGGTATATAGGTATATATATATATATATGCATATATGTGTATATATATATGTGTATGCACTTCAAGGTCGCGTGTGCTTTGGACATGGGTTAACCGAGGTTGTGCATTTGGTCTGTGGAGTGTCATTCCTCCTTCCGTTGAGGTTCTGCCGTTTTCGCACGTGTCGAGGTAGGTGTTTTCAACCATGTCCCTTTTAGATTCAAACCTTGAGCACTTGAATATTTTCAATTAATCATTTTATATCATTTGCATATCTATCGAATTTATGAAAAGCACCTGGCTTAGTTATGTTGCTTTTTAAATTTATGAAACTGGCTTTTGATGTTTGTTTATATGAAATGCATAGGTTCTTGGTAAAGTTAAATCAATTCCTTTGTGATGTGTTTGGTTGAATTTGATAGTGATTGTGTTCTGGAAATGTAAGAATTTCTTTGGTGTTTTTGTTTAACAAAAAGATGAACCAATAGTTGTTTTAGAAAAGATTTGGAAATGGTGGTTGGTTTGAAGGATGCATTTGTTTTTATAAAGTGTTGTGAAAGAATTTGAGTTTGGTTTCAATGCTAAATTGTTTTATGAAATAAGTTTTTTTTAGGCGATTCTTATAAAAACTAAATGTTCCATTGGATGTTGGCACATCCATGGGAGCACTAGGTGCTCACATGGATGTGCCTCCAAATGAAAATGACACATTAAAACTATATTTTCTTAAAACTAGGTTTTTGATGAATGGTTTGGTGTTTAAAAAAAAGGAAGCGGAAGCGTGGTTGGCCCGGTTGGCTTTTGGTGTGAGTTGAATGGTTGTTTGGTGTAAAGGCCCATTTGAAATTTTAAAATGTAAAGGGATGATTGCGTTGGATTTTGAGAAAGGTGGATTGTGACCGATTGGCAACCCAACCCATTTGTGAAATGTTTAAAGGTTCTAATGTTGTGAAGGCCCGGTTGGCACCTTACTAAATGTGAAAGAACTTTTGATGTGAGCATGCTTGTGGGGCACCTCTACAGGGGGACTTCCCTTGAGGGTTTTCATGTAGCGGTGTTCGTGTAATGGGTTGGAAAGTGCGGTGAGATGAGTCACGCGTGCGAGGGCCTTCCACTTACACAGTATTACTAAAACCACCATGGGTTCTTGGGCGTCTTATAGATTATCGAGTGACAGTTGCTTGCTAGCCCTGATTAGACGGGTTAGTACCCCCTGGAGTCGTGGACAGGCCAGGAGGGATGTGCCACTGGTTGGCTATTAGGGCGGCCAGTTGGTTATTGACTATGGAGTACCACGCCGGCAGGTAGTCTGAACCCAAGTACGTCCAGGGGTTTTCTAGGGATGTTTAGGATAGCCCATGGTTATTGCTTACTTCTGCTTGTTTACTTTTACTTGCACTTGGTTTCCAGCATTTACTTATTACCTGTTCGTCTTTTGCATAATGTGATAAACATATATTTGAAATCCAGTTATTTAGAAATGCATTGTTTTGGGAAAAACTGGTTGTGGCGTGTGTTGGTTTTGAAATGGTAAATTAGGATCATTTTTTTTTTGTTTTCCTTTAAGATGTTAAAAAACCTATTTTCTATCATTGTATGTGCAAACAGGTGTTTTTTTGGATTTGTTTCTAGAAAGTGGATGTTGTTGGATTCTGTGGTTACTTTGGCTTCCCTACTGAGCATTTTTAATGCTCACGCCTATTTTATCATTTCAGTTGCAGGTTTCACTTGCTCAGGTTTTCATGGACGAGTTGTTCGTTATGAGAGCAAGGTTGGCCTTAGTTGGGAGGTGACCAAAGGGTCACAAGGAGGTATGTTTCGTTTTGTTTATTTCCGCTGCTGGTTTTTATTTTTATCGTCAGTTTTTATTTTTCTGTTTATCTTTTATGGTCTAAATCGTTCCCAACGTTTTAACTTTGATGCCAGGCACTGGTTGCCATCCCGAGGGGAACGGGAATGCCCCTTGGGACTTTCCGCGGACCGGATCGGGTGACCGGATCAGGGTCGACCCAGGCTGGTTCGTGACAAAATGGTATCAGAGGGAGGTTCTTGTTATTTGGGAGGTCTGGTAGAAGGAGATTAGGACTGTCGGGGCTCAGGAGGTAGGTTATGGGTCGGTTCCTGATCACCACCGCTCGTGACGAGACCTGAGTTACCAGGGTTAGTTCGGGATTTGAGTCTTTTGTCTTCGGTTATTTTGGATTGAGGGATGAAAAATGGGAGCGAGTCAGTTCACATTACGGCCTCACATGGGGTGGTGACCCACGTGGAGTCCAAGAGCCCGGTTTAAGGTCCTCTTAGTGTCATGTCTTACTTGGGGCATGGCTCACCACCATGTCGCCGAGTTAATTACAGACACTAGTCCCTCATTCCGACGGTTCATAGTTGGTTGTGTTTCGTTTTGAACTCGGTCTCTCTGTGTGTGCGTTGAAAATGAAAGTGTTTTTGAAATGAAAAAAAAAAGGTTTCTTCCAAAAAAAATTTGAAATTAGTAAAGTGGGTTTTTAAAGAGAGTGTGTATTGGTTTGGAACAATATGGTATGTGTTTGGATTTGATAAGGAATGAAGTGTTTGAACCTTGGCACTCCTTATGGAGGGTCACATGTGCATGGGTATGTATGGAGAGTGCGTAGGTGGCACTTTTTTGCAGATGATGTGAGCGAGATCGAATGAACGCACATGTGACCGTTCATAAGGTGCCATAGGAGGGTTTTAAGACTTTAAAGAAATGATGGTTTTGGAAAAGCGATATATGCTTGTGTTTGTATATGTTTGGCTTATGGGCCTGTTTCCCTTGTCTTGTGTTGTTGCCTTGATTGAGTTTTGGCTTGATGCCGGTTTCGATGATGTTTCTCGTGTTGTCATGAGTATGCCGCCCAGAAAGGTCATTAAGGTTGTTAATGAGTCATGCCCAGTTTCCAGTTCTCTTTTCATATTGGATATTTATCAAAGTAATCAAAGTCCGTTAAGGACAGTTTTGTGGTCGTGGAATTAGTGTGAGCCTTCATGTTGGGAACTCCCAGGGTTGTTAGGGTGCGCACCATCTCAGGTTTATTTGAGGATTCAGTTTAGACTAGCAAAGATGAGATGTCTCATCGTCGTTGGAGTTTTGGGTGTGATTAACGGTGGTCGACTTCCGCGAAGGTTCCCCACCTGACAAGGAGTGTGGGCCAGTGGAACCTGTCTCCAAGAAACCATCCTCGTCGGTACCGGCTCATAGTTCGTCGGACCGCTCTCTTGTGTGCCACCAGTATGGCCTGTCCAGACATTCTAAGTTGCCCTGCTGCATCCCTTCGAAGTCTTGCTATCGTGTGGTTGTTCAGGCCACCAGGGAGAGTTCTGGAAGAAGCATTGCTCGTGAAGGAGTTAGAGACTAGGAGATGAAAATGCCTGACTGTGAGGCAGGAGATGCTTCAGCCATCAGGGCCCTGGCCACAGGTCTCGGGGTGAAGCTCGCGCACAGTCAGGAGTTGCCGAGGGTGTTTAGAACCTCACTTCGGATTATGTTTTCAGCTTTCTGAAGAAAAATATCCAAATTTTCCTTGTTCTATTCTTGTCACTATTGTAACCTCATCATAGTTGTGGTGATGTGATGAACTTGTTCTACCGCAGTCTAAGCGGTCTTATCTGTTCTTAGTGTGTTTTCAAATCGTTCAGTTCTCCTTGAAGGGTGATGGGCCCATGAATGAACGGGTCATTCTAATTTTGAGTTGAGTCTCAATTGTGTTCTCTAGGGGGATGTTTGGTTTTGTGAAATTAACGTGCGGTATTTCGAGGCCCTTGGTGAGTTCGGGCTCGGAATTCCCTAGTCTCTGGTTGCGGTGAGGAGTTGTTCGGTCGGTGTGGGAGGGGTTGAGATAATTCCTTATCCTCGAGTTGTTGGGTCGTTTCGTAGAAAGCTTCCTGTTTAAGTCTCCGAGTGTTGTTCGGTCTGTGTGGATAAAGTAACTGGGTTCGGTTTGGGAGTTCCCATGTTGTCCCCCCCCCCTCAGGGGTGGTGTGTTCAAGTTTCAAGGCCTCTGTGTTAGTAAATTTCTGTGGTGGGGAGAACCCTTCCGTGTTCTCCCCTCAACCTCGGACAATGTTTGTACTCGAGTTGGTCGGATGTGACTTTTTTTGGTAATGGTCACCTCGATCCTCTCTGTTTCTTCTGGTTTTTCCTGGGCACAGACTCGAGTTAAGATAACTAGTGGCTTGGTGACTTTCTGGGGGCAGAAAGTGTTTGTGGTGGGGAGAATTGTCACACCCGTTTTTTTTAGTCATTTTAATTATTTTATTTCACTTGGTGTCGGGTGTTTTTGCTTAAGTGCGAGTGATTCCCGGTTTAAATTTTTAATGTTGGGATGAGTTTATGGTTTGGGATGGTGTGCGAACACCGTACGCTTAAGACGCGCAGTTCGCTTGGGCACGTGCTTTCCGCTTGGGTACGTGCAGCCCACATGTAGTCTGCTTGGATACCGCACGGTGTGCGAACACCGCATGATCATCCAGTTTTAACATTATGTGTGTATATGTATGTTTGTATGTTTATATATGTGCATATATATGTGTATCTGCGTTTGTATACGTTTACGATTTAACGTTGTGTGTATATATATATAAGGTATGTGTATATATGTTTATAGGAGTATATATATACACATATGTTTATAAATAACCATGTTTTAAAGTTATATGCTTATGTGTATTTATGTTTATATATATTTTTATATATGTTTATATGTTTATATGTTTATATGTGTTATATATAGGTTTATATATGTTTATATGTTTATATATGTTATATATATGTTTATAAATATATATGTATAGATGTATTTATGTTTATATAAGTAGGTTTATATATATGTTTATATATATATTTATTTATGTGTATATGTTTATTATTATTATTATTATTATTATTTTATTATTGTTATTGATATTATAAGATAAAAGAAAAAAAATTAAAAACCAACCCTAATCTACCCGAGCCAGCCCCCTCTCCCCCTCTCTCCCCCGTCTCCCCCCCCCCTTTCTGGTTCGGCTGGCCCGCGCCGCCTCCCCCCCTCCACGCGACCCCGCCTCCAGCCGCTTCCCGTCCACCGGCATCCACCGCCATCCACCGTCGTCTGCCGCTGTCTGCGCCGACCACCCCGACCGCACCGGGGCCGCCGCCTCCCCTTGCCCTCAGCTCCGTCGTGCGCCACCCTCCCCCTTTTCCTCCGGCTAGCCGTCGCGCACAGCCCCCCCTGCCGGCCTCCTCTTCTCTAACCCGCAACCCCCTTCCGGCCGAACCTGCCTGCTCCGGCCGAACCCGCCTGCTCCGGCCAACCCGGCCTGCTCTGGCCGACCCCACCTGCTCTGGTCCTCCCCCTCCTCTCGCGCACCGGCCAGCCGCCCCGGCCGACCTCCTCACTCTCCGATCAGCAGCCCCGACCACCGCATGACCCCTTTGGCTGAACCCTAATGTATTTGGGGTTTTCCTCTTGATTTAATCCTATTATTTTGGTTTCTTCAAGTTCCGTCGAGATTGGTTCTAGCCACTGCCGGCAAGGGTAGTGGGTTCGCCATGGTTTTCAGGTATGAGTTCTTCAGTTTCTTCTTTGTGGGTTAATTTTATTTTAGGGGTTTTGTTATTATTTTTAGTTGTCATCAATTTATTTTGGGTGTTTAAGAGAAATCTAGTGTGTTATTTAATCAGTTTTCATGGTGAAAAATTGCTCTAATTGAGGTTTGGCATGCTTTGATTCATTAGTGATATGTTTACGCAAAATGAGTTTGATTCTTTTTGTGAAAAATCGGTGTCGAGCTATTTATCATTATTCTATAGACTGTGCAGTTGGTTTATTATGTTGTGCACGGGCTGCATATTCTGTTTTGACATGCGAGTGATGTGTGTTTGGCCTTGGAAGAGGTTTTTGGGTGTGCTTTGTGTTCAATATCTTGTGGCACTGTTTGGAGTTGTTTCGTAAAATTTTTATGTGGTTCATTAAATCTTTTAATGGTATTTTGATTTTAGATTGAGTTGCGGACCCTTGAGGTCTTTATCTGGTCCAGAGTCGGCTTTACCTAAGTTGTTAATTTACCAATGTTTTGTTGCTTGCATTGCAGGATATATATATATACCTATGGTGTATAGGTATATAGGTATATATATATATATATATGCAGATATGTGTATATATATATATGTATGCACTTCAAGGTCGTGTGTGCTTTGAACATGGGTTAACCGAGGTTGTGCATTTGGTCTGCGGAGCGTCATTCCTCCTTCCGTTGAGGTTCTTCCATTTTCGCACGTGTCGAGGTAGGTGTTTCCAACCATGTCCCTTTTAGATTCAAACCTTGAGCACTTGAATATTTTCAATTAATCCTTTTATATCGTTTGCATATCTATTGTATTTATGAAAATCATCTGGCTTAGTTATGTTGCTATTTTAAATTTATAAAAGTGGCTTTTGATGTTTGTTTATATGAAATGCATAGGTTCTTGGTAAAGTTAAATCAATTGCTTTGTGATGTGTTTGGTTACAGTTGATAGTGATTGTGTTCTGGAAATGTAAGAATTTCTTTGGTGTGTTTGTTTAACAAAAAGACGAACCAATAGTTGTTTTAGAAAAGATTTGGAAATGGTGGTTGGTTTGAAGGATGCATTTGTTTTTATAAAGTGTTGTGAAAGAATTTGAGTTTGGTTTCAATGCTAAAGTGTTTTATGAAAGAAGTTTTCTTTTAGGAGATTCTTCTAAAAAATAAATGTTCCATTGGATGTTGGCACATCCATGGGAGCACTAGGTGCTCACATGGATGTACCTCCAAATGAAAATGACACATTAAAACTATATTTTCTTAAAACTAAGTTTTTGATGAATGGTTTGGTGTTTAAAAAAAGGAATCGGAAGCGTGGTTGGCCCGGTTGGCTTTTGGTGTGAGTTGAATGGTTGTTTGGTGTAAAGGCCCATTTGAAATTTTAAAATGTAAAGGGATGATTGCGTTGGATTTTGAGAAAGGTTGATTATGCCCGATTGGCAACCCAACCCATTTGTGAAATGTTTAAAGGTTCTAATGTTGTGAAGGCCCGGTTGGCACCTTACTGAATGTGAAAGAACTTTTTATGTGAGCATGCTTGCGGGGCACCTCTACATGGGGACTTCCCTTGAGGGTTGTCGTGTAGCGGTGTCCGTGTAAGGGGTTGGCAAGTGCGGTGAGATGAGTCACGCATGCGAGGGCCTCCCACTTACACAGTATTACTAAAATCACCATGGGTTCCTGGGCGTCTTATAGATTATCGAGTGATGGTTGATTGTTAGCCCTGATTAGATGGGTCAGTACCCCCCTAGAGTCGTGGATAAGCCAGGAGGGATGTGCCACTGGTTGGCTATTAGGGCGGCCAGTTGGTTATTGACTATGGAGTACCACGTCGGCAGGTAATCTGAACCCGAGTACGTCCAGGGGTTTTCTAGGGATGTTTAGGATCACCCATGGTTATTTCTTACTTTTTATTGTTTACTTTTACTTGAACTTGGTTTCCAGCATTTACTTATTACCTGTTCGTCTTTTTCATAATGTGATAAACATAGATTTGAAATCTAGTTATTTAGAAATGCATTTTTTTGGGAAAAACTGGTTGTGGTGTGTGTTGGTTTTGAAATGGTAAATTAAGATCTTTTTTTTTGTTTTCCTTTAAGATGTGAAAAACCTATTTTCTATCATTGTATGTGCAAACTGGTGTTTTTTTGGGTTTGTTTCTAGAAAGTGGACGTGGTTGGATTCTGTGGTTACTTTGGCTTCCCTACTGAGCATTTTTAATGCTCACACCTATTTTATCATTTCAGTTGCAGGTTTCACTTGCTCAGGTTTTCATGGTCGAGTTGCTCGTCATGAGAGCAAGGTTGGCCTTAGTTGGGAGGTGACCAAAGGGCCACAATGAGGTATGTGCCGTTTTGTTTCTTTCCGCTGTTGGTTTTTATTTTTATCGTCAGTTTTTATTTTTCTGTTTATCTTTTATGGGCTAAATCGTTCCCAACGTTTTAACTTTGATGCCAGGCACTGGTTTCCATCCCAGGGGGATCGGGAATGCCCCTCGAGACTTGCCGCGGACCGGCTCAGGTGACCGGCTCAGGGTCGACCTGGGCTGGTTCGTGACAGTATTAATTTATCTCATTGTATAATTTTTCTCCACTAATTATTATTTGATTATAATTTTTCTTATTCTATATATTTATTTTCTATTTTTTGATGCACACTTATTCAATTTGTAATTTCATGTTTTCTATCTATATTTGTGGGAAAATATTCCCTTATATGGTGTTCTAATATGGATGGTTCCTTGACTTCCAAAGGCTAAAATGTTTCTTATTCATACCAAATACCCTTCAATTAGAACCTTGATCCTTTATTCATTATTTCTTCACCAGTATTCTCCATTCAATATTTTATCAATGAATTTCTATTTTTATGATGTTCCCAATATTTTTAATTCATCATAAAAAATTCTCAAACATGTATTTTTTATACAATTACACCTTATTTTAAAAACTTGGTTGTGGTGATGCATTATCTCACCTACTATCACGTGTTTGTGTCCCGTTCATGTCAACCACTCAATAGTGATAATAATAACAACTCAAATAATGTAATTTGTAGTGGATTATTTTTTCCAATCTTTGATGGAAAAAAATATAATCCTAATTAAAGTATTAATGTTCCATTCATGGATTTTTCAATTTTATTAGAGTATTATAAATCATATTTTTTCAATCAAAATGGTGTTGCTTCCTTTCCACGGTGCAGCCCCTTACCAGGGAAACAATGATCCACAAATCAATCATGTTAATATGAAACAAATAAATCTCGCATTTTATATTACCATGTGCCTCTGGAGAAGGATTATATATGTGCTCATTGAATTATCAAAAAAATAAATATAAAATATAAAATTCCAAAACTAATAAATCTTAACTTTTAAAACTATATTATAAATATAACCATATAATTAGAAAATGATGATTTTATCACATTGATTCACGGATCAAAAATTGATCTATGTCCTTTCCTATTAATAATATGATGACATTTATTTCCTATGAAAAGTGGTCATCATTCATCATTCATCAATTTTTTATCTTTTAGATAAATAATCTCTCAATGATAGTGTAGAATAATATATTCTTAATGATAGCGATGATTGAAAATAATATGATATCCTTTCCAATGGACATGGTATAAAATTTTCTCATAACCTCTATAACGACCCATACTTTACATACATTGTTAATACTTCAAAATTGAAGCATTATTATTACAACATATAACAAAACCACAAAAGGACCGTATAGGTATAGTGTCTTTAGAAACTGGTAAACATAAACAACTGGTTCATAAAGCATCTACACTGTCTCCCATTTATTTCATCATATCTATAGTCCCTTTTGGCATATCTTACTTAATAACCTTCTTCCTGACCTGGGGAAAAAACATACAAAAGGGTGAGCTCAAATGCTCAGTAAGGGTAAACAAAAGAAATATCAATCACATCATATTCATAAGAACATAACTTTTGGAAATCTTAACCTGCAAAAGAGAGCATAATTTCATAACATGGGATAAATCATAGTAGTGAAATAGAATCCCAATAATCATAACATAAAACATGAAACTTTTTGGCATACACACATAATCATAGAAAATCATTTCTTATTAGTCAAGACTCATTGCCAAGACTATCTTAGTGGACAAATTCCATTTCGGAACCGAGTTCACTCCTCATTTCAGTCCTATTTCACTGAACCGGTATAACCTACCGTTCCAGCCATGTCTATCTCATGAGATATAAAATCTTTACCCAATGCATTGGAGGGAGATATAGGTCCCACCCATCTCATAATTATACCATTCTTATGTGTGCCACAAAATCATAAATCATACATCATTGCATGTAGTAAAAATGGGATTCTTAAACAACATGACATCATAAAACAATTCATATAAGATAAAGGAATTCATAAAAATATTTCCATCACAACATAATCAAATCCATGTAATAATAGGGATAGAAACAGAACCTTATATTATCTTATATGGAAAATAATTTTGATAAAACACTTGAACTCCATTCTTGAGGAAAATATCCTTTCTACTTCAAAAACACTTTTCCTTTCTTAACATGTCATACAATTCTAAACTAAAATAAGTTGATTAAAAATAAACTTGAAAACTTGTAAAGGAAGCTTCTTGGAAATAATGTTTTAAAAATCCATTCATGCCGTATAAGTTAAAAAAACATTCTTCTCGTACTTTTGTTGGAAAAGTCAAAAAGTACCTCGTACAAAAAAACGACAAAAGATTCCTTTCATATCTTTTACTAAAAACTCACTGAAGGGTAAAATTGAATATAAACTATTGTAGAAGGATATAAATATTACATATTGATGAAACATTTATGTGGATGATAAAATACACCCCAGTAAATTCCAAAGTATAAACAATCTCGGATAAAAATGAGATTGTGATATTTCCCTTACCTTAGGTCTGATTTGCTTCGTAAGTGTCTGAATCTCCTGTATAATGTTTTAAATAATGTTATTGAATTATTCCAGAATCATACTTATTGTTATTATATCATATGTGGTCATATTCTTAGCTTCTTATTAGTAATATTTCATTACTACTTGTTATTCAGGTGTTTATTACTTTTTGTTCTTATGCGTGTTTTGTCGAATAAATTCTTATTCTTCTCTTTAGGTTATAGATACCTCATTTCCAGAATGGTATTAGTGTAATATATATCATATTAATTCATTCAATTCATTTATATAATCATTATTAAATGAAGACCATGTAGAACGAGTCTCATCACATTGTGGAGACGGTATTCCGTACGTATGCACGAGTGATGATATCGTTCCTATGATCATGGAATTGTATTGGAGTGTATGTATACTATTTTAGAATCAATATCACTTTATAATAGTCATATATAGTCATTATTTACACCATTATACCCATCCAAGTAAGTTGGTGGTGGAAAATAGATTACACCACGGCGTGGAGACGGTATTCCGTACGTACGCACGCGCGGTGATTTCTTTTTCCATAGGATGGATAGATGGTGAAATAGGGTTGTTTAATACTTATAATAACATATTAGTATATGAGTGATACTTATTTTATTACTTCATAATCAAACAACTAAATAAGAATAAGTGGAATAAGAAATAAAGATGAAAGAATCGGTAACGGACATTACCTCTTCTTTGAAGTGCTTCTTTGAGACCTCCTTTTAGGGCACTAAAATAGGTCTTTGAAGAAGACCAGAACCTCTAGGATGTTTCTAGGGAAGTGGAGAGGAGAAATTGGCAGGGTTCGTCTGATCTTGAAGGCTCAAAGTGGTGTTAGGAAGAGGGGGAGGAGGTTCCCTTTTATAAGGGAGGAGAGGGGCACCTTTGGAATAACTAAAACTATTATTTTATTATAAAGTCAAATTCGGTTTTAAATAGCTCCAAATTGATTTATTTCGAAGCTAAGGTGGGGATGGGTCGAAATACTCTCATAAAATATAATTTAGACAAGTTTAGTTTCCTATTTTAACCATATCATTTAGATTTAACATTAAATTAAATAATTTTACTTTTACTGTGTCTTCTTGTGTTCTTATAATATAAGGTTAATAAACTTACTATAAGCAGCCAAAAAACCCCAAGTTGTTTATTATTAATATATATACCCTTATCTAAGTCATTTGGCCGAACCTTAGATTTTTAGGAATAAAATAACAATTACTAATATAATATTTTTTTTTTAAACTATTTTATGTCAATTTTGACACTATTTAGTAATTGATTTTTGTGAAAATCATAACAGAATGATTAGTTCAAAAAGAGTTCATTAAATCAATACTAACATGTCATATTAACCTAGAAAATTATTTTAATTCATAAAAAGTTTCAAATTATATTTATTTGGGTATTTATAACATCAATTATGTCAATATTTCATTAAAAAGATAATTACTGCATCATCGTTGTGTCATAAATAAATTAATTTATTTAATGTCTAAAAATTATAAATAAAATACCATTATGTAGGAAATAGTTTTATATTTCTAATGAATATTTATAGTCTATTTTATCTTATGTATAACCCTATATTAAAAATGATGTTCTTATTAAACTTTGATTTTTACTATTTTAACTCTTCTTTAAATAAATTAATAATAAATGTCCTAATCTAATCCAAGTGAGCCTAAATGGTCATATTTTATTCCTAAGTTTGTTTTTGGTCGAATTAAACTTGTCCAATAGAATTAGGACATGTGTTAGGGTAATAATAATATCATTTTTACCCTTAATTAACCTATTTACTTTTAACCGTGGTAAATAAAAGTAAAAAGTTACTATTCACCAAAAATTATTTTCATCTCATTGAACCACATTTTAATTACTAACATCAACCATGTCTATCAGATTTTCGAAATTCCACTCACAGAAGCGGTAAAATTAAGTTTTATGAAAAATTCAGTTTTTTAACTATCACTTAGTGGTTTCACTATTCATCAAAAATTGAAATTTTTCAGAAAAATACCAAAATTTCACCCTAGGATAATTTCGATTTCCAAATACAAAAATGAAGTCCATTTTGAAAAATAAAATTTATAAAATTTCAAAAAGTGGTTATTACTATTCATAACGGCTAGTTTTAATAATATTTTAGTAGCATATCATTGTTTAGTGAAACTCGGTATTGCGTACGACGCAAGCTATCGAGGAAGGCCGTGGTTGCGTGTAAAGCAAGCCAAGCTAGTGTTGTGTGTAGTGAAAGATTAATTTGATGATTTATATAACATAAAAACAAAATATTTCACATAAAAGTCTCGGGTGTTACATTCTACCCCCCTTAAAATGAATTTCTCCCTCGAAATTCGTCACTTTGTAACAAATAGATGAGGATACCTCTCCCTCATCATATCCTCAAGCTCCCATGTAGCTTCTTCTAATTGGTGGTTCCTCCATAAAACTTTCACCAATCGAGTGGTCTTGTTTCGTAGGACTTTTTCGCTACGATCCAGAATCTCTATCGGCTGTTCTTCATAAGAAAGATCTTGCTCCAGCGGTACAACTTCTGAGCTAAGTACATGTGAAGGATCAAGTATGTACTTTCTCAGGAGAGATACATGGAACACATCTTGAACTTGAGAGAGATTCGGTGGAAGCGGCAATCGGTAAGCTACCTTCCCAACACGATCCAGTATTTCGAAAGGACCAATATATCTAGGGCTCAACCTCCCCTTCTTTCCAAATCTCATGACTCTCTTCCAGGGAGATATTCGTAAGAACACTTTATCACCCACTTCAAACTCTAGGTATTTTCTTCAGTTTTCGGCATAACTTTTCTGTCGACTCTGAGCTGCTCTTATGTGTTGTTGAATAGATCTGACCTTTTCTGCCATTTCATCAACGAGATCAGGTCCTAATAGCTTTCTTTCCCCAAATTCATCCCAGCAAGTTGGAGTCCTGCATTTCTTTCCATAGAGAGCTTCATAAGGAGCCATCTGAATACTGGAGTGAAAGCTATTATTATAAGAAAATTCCACCAAAGGTAGGTGTTGATCCCAACCACCTTTGAAATCCATAGAGCAAGCTCTCAACATATCTTCTAGAGTTTGAATTGTTCTCTCAGACTGACCGTCTGTTTGAGGATGATAAGCAGTGATGAAACTCAACTTTGTATCCAGAGTATGCTGAAGACTTTGCCAGAACTTTGAGGTAAACCTTAGATCCCGATCAGATATAATAGAAAGTGGTACTCCATGCAATCTTACCACTTCCTTTACATATATCCTGGCAATCTGATCTAGAGAGAAATCCTATCTAATAGCAATGAAGTGTGCAGACTTTGTAAGATGATCAACTATGACCCAGATAGCATTATTTCCTTTGGATGTTTTAGGAAGTCATGTGACAAATTCCATAGTGATGTTTTCCCATTTCCATTCGGGTATGGGTAATGGTTGTAACATCCCCTTAGACTTCTGTCTCTCAGCTTTAACTTGCTGACAAACCAAGCATCGAGAGACATATTCAGCAACAACTCTTTTCATGTCATCCCACCAGAAGTACTCTTTCAGGTCCCTATACATCTTCGTGCTTCCAGGATGAATAGAGAATGAAGAACTATGAGCCTCATCCAGCAGCTCCTTCTTTAATTCCGGGATGGGAGGAACACAAACCCGATTCCTGAACTTTATTATCCCATCACAATCAAGGTTGAATTCAGGAACATTTCTCACCTTCTTTTGTAACTCGACATCTTCTTTCTGTGCCTCATTAATCTTCACATGTATAGATGGTTGAACATTCATTTGAGAAAGATAAGATTTTCCCCTTCCATTATAATTCCATGATCCATCCTTTGTAAATCCATAAATATTGGATCTTTTGTGATCCTCATCATGGATAAACTGGCATGGTCTTGTCGACTTAATGCATCTGCCACCTTGTTTGCTTTCCCAGGGTGGTAATGGATTGAGCAGTCATAATCCTTAATCATCTCCAACCATCTTATTTGGCGCATATTCAGCTCCTTTTGTGTGAAAATTTACTTTAAACTTTTATGATCAGTATAAATATCACACCTTTCACCATAAAGATAATGCCTCCAAATCTTTAATGCAAAGATTACCACAGCTAACTCCAAATCATGAGTTGGGTAATTTTTCTCATGGATTTTCAACTGTCGTGAGGAATAAGCTATCACCATATCATTTTGCATAAGAACACACCCCAATCCCTTCTTGGATGCATCACTTTAGATCACAAACCTTTCTCCACTACAAGGCAGTGTGAGCACAGGTGCACTGGATAACCTTCTTTTCAACTCCTTGAAATTCTCTTCACATTCCTCCGTCCAGACAAACTTAACTCCTTTCCGAGTCAACTTGGTGAGTGGATTAGATAATCGTGAAAAATATTTCACAAAATATCGATAATATCCAGCCAAACCAAGAAAACTTCAGATCTCAGTTACTGTTTTTGGTCTCAACTGTCTTTCGATAACCTCTGTTTTTGCTGGATCCACAGATATCCCCTCTTTTGAGATTATGTGACCCAAAAATGCAACTTTTTGAAGCCAAAATTCACACTTGGTAAATTTGGCATAAATCTTCTCCTTTATCAGGGTCTTCAATATAATCCTCAAGTGATCTTCATGTTCTTCCTTTCTCTTTGAATATACAAGAATATCGTCTATAAAGACTACCACAAATTGATCAAGATAGTCTCTAAAGACTCTATTCATCAGATCCATGAAGATAGCAGGGGCATTAGTAAGACCAAATGGCATCACTATAAATTTATAGTGTCCATACCTTGTACGGAAAGCCATCTTTGGTATATCCTCCCTTTTGACCCTTAATTGATGATACCCTGAACGAAGATCAATCTTGGAAAAGTATTGAGCTCCGCGTAGTTGGTCAAATAAGTCATCAATGCGTGGGAGATGATATTTGTTCTTGATAGTGATCTTGTTAAGTTCTCGATAATCAATGTAGAGTCTCATTGATCCATCTTTCTTCTTAAAAAACAGAACAGGTGCTCCCCAAGGTGACGCACTAGGGTGTATGAACCCCTTATCAAGATTCTCTTGGAGTTGCTTCTTCAATTCTTGCAACTCAATTGGGGCCATTCTATAAGGTGTATTTGAAATAGGCAAAGCACCCGGTACGAGTTCTATTGAAAACTCAACTTCACGATTTGGTGGAAGACCCGGTAATTCCTCCGGAAATACATCATCAAACTCCCGTACAATGGGCATATTCTTAATCGTGAGTTTATCACCAACCATTTGAGATAAATAACCTTAATTTAGTGGAATCAAGACCCATAAGATGGAAGGAATTTCCACTGGAAGGTTATGTTCATCCTTGCATTGATAGACGATCGTAGATTGATCTGGAATATGAAATGTGACTTCCCTTCTTTGGCAATTGATATGAGCTCCATATAAAGAAAGTCAATCCATGCCAAAAATCACATCAAATTCCACTATAGGAAGGATCACAAGATTTGCAGGAAGCACTTTCCCACAAACTTCGATCGGAGAAGAATTATAAACTTTTGATGCGACTGTTGTTCCATTAGGTGTTGTCACAGCTAACTCAACATCTAATTTTTGAGGTAATACTGTGATACCCTTAGAAAATTCTTCAGAAATAAAAGAGTGGGTGGATCCAAAATCAAATAAAACATTTGCTACTTTAGAGTGGATGGTAAATGTACCTTTCACCACATCGTTATCGTACTCCACATCGCTGATAGAAATTGCATGTGACTTTCCTTTATCTTTAGCCTTAAGAGTTTGTTGACGTTGACCATCATCATCAACCCTTGTATTAGGGAATTTATTGGCATAATGTCCCATCTCCTTGCACTTGAAACATTGAAGTGTAGTAGGTTCATTCTGTGTATCCCTTCCTTTGTTTGCATCATTAGACATCTTCTTCCCATCATTGCGGCATTCAAAATCCCGATGACCTTCCTTTCCACATTTGAAACATTTACGTGTCCCTTTAAGACAACTCCCTCCATGTTTCTTTCCACACTTTGAGCATAAGGGAGAGCTCATCTTCTTTTCAGTGTGCTCTTTATATTTTCCTTTGAATTACATTTTCCTCTTCTTATCAAATCCATATGACTGATGGGTTACTCCAATCTCCATCTCGACTTTGAGAGCACATCGAACGATTTCCTCATAGCTATTGAAGTCCCTTATGGATAACGCCCTTCGAAGACTTGGTTTTAAGCCACTAAAGAATCGATCGATCTTACCCTCAGGTTGGACAATAATACCATAAGCGTACCTTGCAAGTCTTGTAAAATTTTCTTCATAGGTACCAATAGATTCATCATCCTTTTTCTTCAGTTCAAGAAACTCTTTCTCCATCTTTGTTAGGAGAATATGAGGGAAGTACTTATTGAAAAATAAGTTCTTGAACTCGTCCCATTCCATGGACTCAATTTCATCCCTTTGCCTCGTATTCTTAATAAGATTTCACCATTGATCAGCATCACCTTCTAAACGATGCACTGCTAAGATGACTTTATCATGCTCAGAACATTGAAGAACTGAAAATGTATTTTCAGTAGTACTAATCCATTGTTCGGCAATTAATGGATCAGTAGACCCGATGAATGAAGGTGGACGCTGCCTCATGAAGGATTCAACAGAATGTTGCTCCTTCCTTTTCTCGTTTGGAAGTCCAGCATGATTCATAGCTTGAGAAAGTTGTGTGATCATGGCTACAAGATTTTGCATTCCAGCTCCCATAACGTTTGGTTGCTCAGGGGGACAATCATTTCATTACCCGTCGCATTCCGCATTAACACGGTTCCTTCGGGTTCCAGCCATTGACTAAAACCAATAAGAATAGTGTGAGCAACACTAATTATAATAGGAAAACCACATAATCAAGAATAAAATTTCACACTTAAGGTCTTATCCTAGGTTATTCATGGCCATTTCTAAAACAATAAGATTGTGTTCTATGCTTAGACTTATCCTTAGGGTTCTTACTAAGGCTTTCACATCCTAGTTTCCAAAGGTTGACTATACCTTTCCTCTGATACCAACTATAACGGTCTGGAATTACTTCCAGTGGACTATAATTGATACCTATCAGGGCACTCCATGGGCGGCTACACCCCCTGGGTGGGACACACCACCATCCCCAGTGGCAGCCATTTCCTCATGAAGCCCTTGGGCGGAGAGCCATGCTTCGTCCAACGCTCACATGTGAGAGTTCCCAAGGATCGGATACATTCCTACCTACTTTGCCTCTGATACCAACTATAACGACCCATACTTTAAATACATTGTTAATACTTCAAAATTGAAGCATTCTTATTACAACATATAACAAAACCACGAAAGGACCGTATAGGTATAGTGTCTTTAGAAACTGGAAAACATAAACAACTGGTTCATAAAGCGTCTACATTGTCTCCCATTTATTTCATCATATCTATAGTCCCTTTTGGAATATCTTACTTAATAACCATCTTCCTGACCTGGGGAGAGAAAACATACAAAAGGGTGAGCTCAAATGCTCAGTAAGGGTAAACAAAAGAAATATCAATCACATCATATTCATAAGAACATAACTTTTGGAAATCTTAACCTGCAAAAGAGAGCATAATTTTATAACATGGGATAAATCATAGTAGTGAAATGGAATCCCAATAATCATAACATAAAACATGAAACTTTGTGTCATACACACATAATCATAGAAAATCATTTCTTATTAGTCAAGACTCATTTCCAAGACTATCTTAGTGGACAAAGTCTATTTCTGAACCGAGTTCACTCCTCATTTCAGTCATGTTTCACTGAACCGGTATAACCTACCGTTCCAGCCATGTCTATCTCATGAGATATAAAATCTTTACCCAATGCATTGGAGGGAGATATAGGTCCCACCCATCTCATAATGATACCATTCTTATGTGTGCCACAAAATCATAAATCATACATCATTGCATGTAGTAAAAATGGGATTCTTAAACAACATGACATCATAAAACAATTCATATAAGATAAAGGAATTCATAAAAATATTTCCATCACAACATAATCAAATCCATGTAATAATAGGGATAGAAACAGAACCTTATATTATCTTATATGGAAAATAATTTTGATAAAACACTTGAACTCCATTCTTGAGGAAAATATCCTTTCTACTTCAAAAACACTTTTCCTTTCTTAACATGTCATACAATTCTAAACTAAAATAAGTTGATTAAAAATAAAATTGAAAACTTGTAAAGGAATCTTCTTGGAAATAATGTTTTAAAAATCCATTCATGTCGTATAAGTTAAAAAAACATTCTTCTCGTACTTTTGTCGGAAAAGTCAAAAAGTACCTCGTACGAAAAACGACAAAAGATTCCTTTCATATCTTTTACTAAAAACTCATCGAAGGGTAAAATTGAATATAAACTATTGTAGAAGGATATAAATATTACATATTGAGGAAACATTTATTTGGATGATAAAATACACCCCAGTAAATTCCAAAGTATAAACAATCTCGGATAAAAATGAGATTGTGATATTTCCCTTACCTTAGGTCCGATTTGCTTCGTAAGTGTCCAAACCTCCTGTATAATGATTTAAATAATGTTATTGACTTATTCCAGAATCATAATTATTGCTATGATATCATATGTGGTCATATTCTTAGCTTCTTATTAGTAATATTTCATTACTACTTGTTATTCGAGTGTTTATTACTTTTTGTTCTTATGCGTGTTTTGTCGAATAAATTCTTATTCTTCTCTTTAGGTTATAGATACCTCATTTCCAGAATGGTATTAGTGTAATATATATCATATTCATTCATTCAATTCATTTATATAATTATTATGAAATGAAGATCATGTAGAACGAGTCTCATCACATCGTGGAGACAGTATTTCGTACGTACGCACGAGTGATGATATCGTTCCTATGATCATGGAATTGTATTGGAGTGTATGTATATTATTTCAGAATAAATATCAATTTATAATAGTCATATATAGTCATTATTTACACCATTATACCCATCCAAGTAAGGTGGTGGTGGAAAATAGATTACACCACGGCGTGGAGACGGTATTCCGTACGTACGCACGCGCGGTGATTTCTTTTTTCGTAGGATGGATAGATAGTGAAATAGGGTTGTTTCATACTTATAATAACATATCAGTATATGAGTGATACTGATGTTATTACTTCATAATGAAACAACTAAAGAAGAAGAAGTGGAAGAAGAAATAAAGATGAAAGAATCGGTAACGGACATTACCTCTTCTTTGAAGTGCTTCGTTGAGACCTCCTTTTACGGCACTAAAATAGGTCTTTGAAGAAGACCAGAACCTCTAGGATGTTTCTAGGGAAGTGGAGAGGAGAAATTGGCAGGGTTTGGCCGAGCTTGAAGGCTCAAAGTGGTGTGAGGAAGAGGGGGAGTAGGTGCCCTTTTATAAGGGAGGAGAGGGGCACCTTTGGAATAACTAAAACTATTATTTTATTATAAAGTCAAATTTGGTTTTAAATAGCTCCAAATTGATTTATTTCGAAGCTAAGGTGGGGATGGGTCGAAATCCTCTCATCCAATAGAATTTAGACAAGTTTAGGTTCCTATTTTAACCTTATCATTTAGATTTAACATTAAGTTAAATAATTTTACTTTTACCGTATCTTCTTGTGTTCTTATACTATAAGGTTAATAAACATACTATAAGTAGCCAAACGAACCCCAAGTTTTTTATTATTAATATATATAACCTTATCTAATTCATTTGGCCTAACCTTAGATTTTTAGGAATAAAATAACAATTACTAATATAATATTTGTTTTAAAAACTATTTTATGTCAATTTGGACACTATTTAGTAATTGATTTTTGTGAAAATCATAACAGAATGATTAGTTAGAAAAAAGTTAATTAAATAAATACTAACATGTCATATTAACCTATAAAATTATTGGAATTCATAAAAAGTCTCAAATTACATTTATTTGGGTATTTATAACATCAATTATGTCAATATTTCATTAAAAAGATAATTACTGCATCATCGTTGTGTCATAAATAAATTAATTTATTTAATGTCTAAAAATTATAAATAAAATACCATTATGTAGGAAATCGTTTTAGATTTATAATGAATATTTATAGTCGATTTTATCTTATGTATAACCCTATATTAAAAATGATTTTCTTATTAAACTTTGATTTTAACTATTTTAACCCTTCTTTAAATAAATTAATAATAAATGTCCTAATCTAATCCAAGTGGGCCTAAATGGTCATATTTTATTCCTAAGGTTGTTTTTTGTCGAATTAAACTTGTCTAATAGAATTAGGACATGTGTTAGGGTAATAATAATATCATTTTTACCCTTAATTAACATATTTACTTTTAACCGTGGTAAATAAAAGTAAAAAGTTACTATTCACGAAAAATTATTTTCATCTCATTGAACCACATTTTACTTACTGAAATCAACCGTGTCTATCGGATTTTTGAAATTCCACTCACAGAAGCGGTAAAATTAAGTTTTATGAAAAAATCAGTTTTTTAACTATCACTTAGTGGTTTCACTATTCATCAAAAATTGAAAGTTTTCAGAAAAATACCAAAATTTTACCCTAGGCTAATTTTGATATTCCGAATCCAAAAATGAAGTCCATTTTGAAAAATAAAATTTATAAAATTTTAAAAAGTGGTTATTACTATTCATAACGGCTAGTTTTAATAATATTTTAATAGCATATCATTGTTTAGTGAAACTCGGTATTGCATACGACACAAGCTATCGAGGAAGGCCGCGGTTGCATGTAAAGCAAGCCAAGCTAGTGTTGTGTGTAGTGAAAGATTCCTTTGATGATTTATATAACATAAAAACAAAATATTTCACATAAAATTCTCGGGTGTTACAACCTCCATTTTAAATCTCCCTAAATAATGGATTTGGACCATCTTAATCATTACACTAAATATCATTACACAAGGAAATTGATTTTTTTTATTATTTTAACAAAATTCAATATATCCATTTATTTTTGATTTGGAAGAATAAATATCATTCATTCAATATTAATTGATAAATTTATAATTTTTTTTATATATCATATACAAATATATAAATTAAAATTTTGTTTTTTGGAATTATATTATAATTATAAATATGTAATATAAAATAAAAATTCAAAAATTATTTAATATATATATCCCACAAATATAAATATAAAATAGGTATTATATTTTAATTAGTAATAATATATTTAATTAAAACTAATTATTTTTTTCATTTGTTATTTTTATCAAAGTAATGAACATAAAACATAAAACATAATTGAAATTAAAATTCTATCATTTAAAACAAATTGTTGACTCATTAAAGCCTTTTTTATTATCATTTTAAAATATGAAACTAATTATTAATTATAATATACCAAATTAATGATTTGGTGTGACCATGTCACCCATGGGTATATTATGATAGGTTCTTATTATCTATGAAATCATTCATAAGTACATTACATGGATCATGTCTACCATCCATCAGTAAATTTTAATATATCTTATTCTCAATGAATTAATAAAATATATTCATGTGTTTATTGTATTTGGAATGGGCATGTAATTTTTCTATAAAACTAAAATTAGAGTCATGATTTCAAACCCATCCAACGGTTCAAAAATTCCCAATATGATCATAGGGGATGTCCCATCCATGATTAGTAACATACCAACAAAGAAACCAAAGCACATGCACCACAAGCCCCCACAATTCCATAATTTCACCAAAAATAATAAATCATCACTAAAGAGGATTTAAACCATGGTTTCCAACTATATTAAACAATCAATTTCAATCAAATAAACCAATCTGGAACTAATACAATCAATTCTAGAAATTGGACTTCAGAGTTAATCCACCTTCCCCGATAGTTTTGGTGAAAATGATAAACGACATGAAAAACGTCACAACAACAGGTTGAATCTCCATGAACCTACAATTTATCTCTTCCCCTCTCATCATCAAGACCAAAACAAGTCATATTTTACATACACACCCTTAGATCTACCCACATCATGCATAGATATTTGAAACTGAGGGAAGGAGAAAAGTAGATCTATGAAAAGGCATCATGAACGATGAAGAACGAATCCATATCGCAAAATTGGGCTTCAACACACCAAGGAAAGGCTCGAGATAGATTCCAATTCACTTGGGATATGTTATAAAACCTTTTAGAGACCAATATATAGAGTTATGGAAGTTTTAGGGAAAATAAAAGTGTGTTAAAGGGTAAAATGAGTGAGATCAACTTCTTATGGATCTAACATTGAACCTGCACAGAGTTTAGTCACATGGTTAAATAAATTGTGCGCTAACCATGATCCTAATTCTATCTTAAGAAAGACCTCACACAGTTATCTCACATGACTTCTAAACCATGGAACCGACCGTGCCAAAGCTCTATGTCCAACATTTTCCCCACATTGTTCAATTTGTTTTGGATTTTCGCGTGGTTTGGATAAACCATGAACAACCTGTGCGCCTCCCCTTTATCCCCTAACTAATAGTGCATGATTTCCTTTATGTGTTTCATGATTTTCACAAAACAAAAACTGTGCATAGACCTATAAAAAATTCCCAAAAAAACTCTACATGTTCTCTGAAATATCCCAACTTTCACACTTATACTTTATATACATAAATAGCATAAATAAAGGGTCACATATAGAAAAATGGGGGTTCTACAGTCTCCCCAACATTAGTGTTTCCATCCCAAAAAAGTAAAAACCCATTGTTTCCTTAGAATAGTTCTGAACATTTCTCATTTACTTCTTTCTGACGTTCTAATGTCACTTCCTGAATCTGACCATGTTTCCACAAAACCCATACTAGACCAATGCTCTTTCCATGAAATACTTTCTCATATCTATCCAAAATCTGTATCGGGATATATACTTATGAAGAATCAAGATATATTTCAACGTGATCCCATAGGATCACATGGCCCAAATGAGGCGGATACATTTTCAACTAAGATACGTTAAACAAATAGTGCACTGCACTAATCTATGGTGGAAATGAAAACTGATATGCCACCTCTCCAACCTGTTCCAGCATCTCAAAAGGACCAATGTATCAATGAGATATCTTTTTCTACATCCCGAAACAATGATTTCCAATCCATAGAGAACACATTGGGAACACATTATCACTCTCGGAAAAGGACAATGAACACCTACGATGATTCGCATAGGATTTCAAATGACTCTCATCTGTCTCCATCCTATTTCTAATCAATTGAATCTTCTCCTTTGTTTCATGTACAAGGATCAACCCAAACCATGAAGTCTCAGCTTTTTCCACCTATAAAAGAAGAGAATGACAAGGAAGCACATAAAATTTTTCAAAAGGTGTCATATTTATCGAGGCATGATATAAATTATTATATGAGAACTACACGAATGACACATTATCCTCCCATGATCCACCAAAATACATAGAAAAATCTCACAACATGTCCTCCAAAATTTGGATCATCCTCTCAGATTTCCCATCTGTTTAATGATGATATGCCACACTCTTCAGAAACTGAGTCCAACGGTTTTTCTATTAGGATATCCAGATACAAGACATGAACTTTGGATCTCTATACAATATTATTAAAACTTGTATCTCAATTCCCTTTACTAATTCTCAGAAATAGATCATGGATAGGTCCTCCACCATATGAGTTTCACGAATAGGGGTGAAATGAGCTTTCATGGTAAGATGGTCCCCTATCACCCATATAGAATCGTTTTTTGAAACCATTCATGGGAGACCTGTTAAAAAATCCATATCTATCTACTCCGATTCCCACAGTGGAATAGGTAAGGACTGAAATATACCTACTCATCGATAATGTTCTTCCTTTACTTGATGAAAATTTAAGCACCTCAAAACGAACTCTACCACTTTACATTTCTTCAAAATCCACCAGAATTTCAACATAAATTCCTTATAAATCATATGTGTTCCTGGATGAATAGTCGATCTCGAATAGTGGTATGCATGATGAAGTTGTTCCTAAAAATCCATAGTTATTACCATCTGATATTGAAACCACAAAAATTAACTCTTATCTAGTTTCCACCCCTCAATGGTCTCCCCATAATTGAGTTCTAAACTCATTGCATCACATTCATCATCAGATTTTTGTTTCTATTTAGACCTATTTAATAAATTAAGAACAAGAATAGTTGAAAAGAAAACTAAAACATCACCTTGGTGTTCAAATTAAACAAGCATGTTTTATGGGACCGACATCAACTTCCACTAATCTAATGATTCTTTTGCCAACAAAGTGTACAAATGTCTCCATAATTCATCTGCCACTAAATTTCCTTTTCCTTGTTTATACATCAATTCAAAGTCAAACATTTTAAGATACTACATCCATTTTATTTTCCTCATATTCAAATCCCATTATTACAAAATATGTTTCAAGGTCTTATGATCTGTGAACTAAAAAAATCCTCACCAAAGTGATAGTGAATCCAAGTCTTTAAGGCATACGAAACTACAACTAACTCCATACCATGTGTTAGTTAATTCTTCTCATGAACCCTCAACTATATGGTTCCATAAGAAACAACATGGTCTCTTTACATGAGGATGAATCCCAAACTAGATCCCAAATAATCACAATACACCAAATATCCCTATCCCGATTCTAGAAAAATGAAGATAGGTGCAGATGTAAGAAGAAATTTTATCTCCTCAAATGATTCCTAGTATTACTCAGACCATTGGAATAGAAATTATCATTTGTAAAAACAGTCATTGGCAATTCTATCTCTGAAAAGTCATGAAAAAAGCCTTGGTAATAGCCATCTAGACCAAGAATACTCCATATCTCAAAGACATTCTTCCGTGGTTTCCAATAGATAGCTACTAAAATCTTCTCTAGATCTAGTAAAATTCCTTTTTCAGATATTACATGTCCCTAGAAGTGTACCTATTATACCAAGAAATCAAACTTTGATAATTTGGTATACAAAGGATGGTCTCTCAATATTTTTAACACTATTTACAATTGTTTCTCATTCTTGTCATTTTCAATGAATACACTAATATGTTTTCCACAAACACTATAATAGAAGAATTTATATATCATTGAAGTATCTGATTCATAAAATCTATAAATGCTTCTAGTGAATTTCTATGACCTAAAGGCATCACATCATATTCATAATGAACATGTCTTTATATGAAATCTTTCTTCCAAATATCCTCATTCTAAAGTTGAATTTGGTGATATCATGATCGCAAGTTAATTTTGGAGAACCATTGATCTCCCCTCAGTAGATTGAATAGATCATCAAAGCATGGTAGTGGATACCGATTCTTTATCGTAACTTGGTTAAACTTACAATAAAAGACAAACAGCTTTAGAGTTCCATCTCCTTTCATCATGAACATGAATAGTGATACCCATGATGACTTTCTTGGTCAAATTCAACCCTTGATTTCTAGCAATACCAACTGCACTTTTATTTCCCTCAATTCGGTTGGTACCATTCGATAGGATGGGAGTGAGATAAGACTAGTCTCCGAAAGGAGTTCAATTGTAAACTCAACTTCCCTTCCCAGTGGTAATCCTTGTGATATTTTCATGAAACACATTACGAAACCGGTCCACGACTACTATAAAACTGGTATTATCAATCACTTACATCGATGCTAGAGTCAACATAGACAACTGGTAAGAGATCATTCCAACTACTACTACTAACAATCCAATTTCAGTTGTCTTCAGATTCCTTTATCCTCTAAAGAGGTGCTCATTTCCATCATTAGTGGTGAAACAATATTTCCTTATATAACAGTAAACGTGATCCTTGAATATTGTCAACCAATCCATACCCAAGATTATGGAAAATATATCCATATAAAGTATAGAGAAATCAATGTTTAGCTTGATCCCACCATCAGTTATAGGACTTTCTCTACACATAAGGGATTTAAATTCCTTTTTCCCAAGAGGAGTTTGATGTTTTTCCATATAAGCCATTATATCAAGATTAAAACATAGAAAATATAAAATAATAGAATAAATGATGGAATGTGATGAAAAAGTATCAAACTTCACTTTCACAATGGTATAATTAAAAATAATTATACCTCTCACTATAGATATTCCAACCTAATCATCCATAATCATATTCTCATCTCCATACAATTGCTTCACCGTTGCATTTTTCTCCTTTTTGAATTGTTGAGACTGTCAATGCATAGGAGTCATGGTATTCCTCAAATCACCATGGCTAGCTCTATTTAGCTGATGGGATGGATTCTTCTGTCATTTCCCTATCAAAGCATACAACACATGTGACAACTGATAAGTATCTCAACCACCCAACCATGAGGTAATGTGACAATAGCTCTTAGGATGTCCCATCTTGTAATAATTATTGCATTCTCTAGATGGTGTTGTACACTCTTTCTTAATGTGGTTGATGCAACCACAATGGAATCATCCTTATTTTTTCATCGGTTTTGGAGGAAGATTCACTGATCCAACTATTTGATTTTGATTCACTCTCCCATCATGGAAATCTGTGTCCCACTTCTGGTTTCTCCAAAGATTTGAGTTCCAACCAGTTCTTATGGTTATAAAAATACTTCCTCTTTCCATATATCCAATGATTAATCTTTCATCCACCATTTCTCTATTCACTATCTCTGTATAATTAGAAATACAAAGCACAACTATCATAGAGATAATCTGTTTTCCTTAGCTCGGATTCAAAGATGCATGGATTCAAGGACGCACTATTTTCAACCTAACATGAAAAGTAGACTAAATTCATAAATCAATCCACATACTTTATGACAGAATGATTTTATTTCTTCATGATGAAGAACTCCACCATTCTATGAATCTTGATCTTGTGAGAATAGAATTGTTTGTTGAACAATTCCTCTAAATCCTCCCATGAATGTTTTTGATCCATTTTAGTTAGCACAGTTAAATCTCGCCACTATAATTCATGATCCTCTAGCCTATATGTGTCCATCTTGACATTCAAATCCTCTATTGTTCAGATGAAATGGATGATATGATTCATCTTGTTTAGCCACACCTCCACATTATCTGGTTTTCAATTACCCTGAATGATGGGTCGATTCTTCTTTTGGAATTGGACCGAGTAATCCACTTTTCATGGATAATCCCTCCACTTCCATGTTCCAACAACATGGAATGATTGTACAATACTTCAAACTAGTTCTTGGTTCACCTATGGCTCAGGTGAAACCACATTCTCTGCACCTTCTTTGGGTTGGTTTCTTCGATGCCTACTAGATTATATTTTCTAAAGAAGAAATATTCAATATGTATCTATCTCTAGCAACTAATGATTTAGCATTTCAAATTATACCACATAATATATCACGCATATGCCTTCAAAAATCAACCTTTTCCATATTTATCTATTTTTGAAAAATCATTATTTTTATTTGAAAATCAAACTATTTTCAAAATACCACAACCATAATCTTTTTCAAAATCTTTCATTCAAAAACAACATTTACATTTTTTTTAAAAATAACTTCATGTTGCACCAAATCACATGTCATTACTCCAAATGTAATTTTAACTCTAGGTGGGAAGTGATTCCCCTAATGCATGTCATGATTGTCTCCTTAGCTAAACCCATGACAATGAGATTTCAAAATCATATAAGTGTCTACGAAACACATATGTACCTATCTCCCTTGTAACTTTTTGTTTAGAATAAAAAGGTTAGCTACATATTTTTATGCTCTACATTTCAATTCCTAATGGTCCTACTCTTTTCTATGATCCCAACCTAATGAATGGACAAGAATGAATCCAAATCGAAGACTGGTAGAACTAATGACTACTTATTTCATAGGGAAAGGAAAAAGTTTATAACATTTATCTCATACTAACATTTGGACCAAATAAATGATACAATTTGTAAAATACCACTTTTTCTCATTGTATTGAGAGGGTGGTGGGACAAAACTAGGACTTAAGCGACATCCCCAAGGCACCAAAGGTTGGAAATAAATATCAAAGTGTTTTAATAAATGTTGAGGGTCATTCTCCCATTAATAATAAAGAAACTAACCAAACAATTCATAACAAAAATTCCACTATATGATGCATGATAACAATGAAAGAAAACTCAATATTTCATTTATCAAAACCATACCAAAATAAAATACCATAGTGGGTGACTATAATACCAATGTAAATAGTGTCAGACAAGCTAACAAAACCCTAAGAAAAACACAAGACTCCGTGATCCAAAACATCTATGCTCTAACTTCATGAAAATTTCCAAGAATGATGAAATAGTACTAACTAAGTGTGAAACTTTAACTTTTCCCATGTCCTAATAGATGAAATCTACAAAAGCGCCAATGTGATGAGGAAGGGGTGAGTATCAAACATAGTAGGCTTTCATCAATGACTTCCCTACTCACGCTACTAGGATATAATAGTTATAAACATTTATACAAAAATAATTATTTTAATAAAATTTCCTAAATAGTTTATAACTAAATGTAAACAACTTCTAAAATATTTTATCTCTAAAAATGAACAATTTCCATATTAACAATGTTGTTGAAAAAGCTATTTTCAATAGAACAACAAAATCATGATTTAAAACTATTTCACATGTATCATTTGGAATAACCATCCATTCAACATATTCACAATACCAACCATGAATGCTTCATTATGAAAGTTCCATACTTATGACCGATCTCTCATTGATCTACCAAGTTGTCACAAGTTAATTAAAATTTGATGTGTCATTACACCTTTGGCACCAAGAATAAGGTCATATTTCAACCAAACCACATATATGAAATATGAACACACATCCCATATATGGACAACATTCATATCAATATAATCATGTTAAAACCATTTTAATATCAAAACCATTTCAATAAAACACTTTTTAAAAAAAACTTTTTCCAATAAGACATTTAAAAATTCCAAAAAAGCCACAAATTGAGTGGTTATTTATTATTCATTGATAAATAATTTTTTTTTAAATAATTTATAGAAATTTTTTATAATGTGTTTATTAAAATTCATACATGATAACGTAAATGAAATAATATAATGGTTCACTATTTCATGGTTTATATAGACACGTGGTTTTATATATGGGAAGCCATCAAACACTAACAATTTATTTGAATAATAAATTACTCTAAAATATTGAGGAGTTACACAATTCAGGTGGGGAGAACTCCATTAAATCCTTTTTTATAGAGATCCTTTTGGAGGTGTTTCCCATAAAAAGGGTAAAGTTGACTGGAAAATGATAGATTTGTTCTTTTTTATCCCAATCCCATGGGAGTGTCCAATTCTGGAGATATTCAATGACGAGAGATAACCAGGAAACTATTTTTTCTCGATTCAGTATTATAATCTTTTCCTAGTTATGGGTAATGTGAATGAGACTAGTTTCCTACATGTTGATAGTGAAGAAGTAGAAAATGTTTTATTGATGGGAAATGAAGATAATCAATTCATACTGATCTAGATTTTCCAAGGTTGTGGCTATATTGGCATGTGCATCGGTATGAGCAATAAGTGATTGCGGGACATTAGTAAGAACTAGATCAAGATGGAATTCTTCCATGATATATAATGAATGATAATTAATTGGAATTAATTATTCTTTCATTATGGAATATTAAACCTTAATTTTTTATCACCAAATTTAAGTAACAATGGATGTATAGTCGGGCCACTAATATTTGGAGATCTAGCTACATAACAAGGATAAGGTCCTGATATCAGGAATGATTTTTTGAATAGTCTCCCATTAAATGTAATGAAGATGAAAAGACAATATCAATCATGGAGATAAATAACATTTTAAGGGGATTTCACTCATTTATATGGTACCCATGAATGGTCAACATGGAAACATACATATCACTATTATTGTAACTATTACGTTGAAGTGCCTTGGATATAATGAGATTGATTCTAGATATATTTTCCACTAAAACTCAATATACATAAATGTAATTGCGATTTATAGAACTATAGAATGGTCTAAAATTCCATTTCATTACAACTTCATGGTCTTGGTCTTTGACGTTTTCCTAATATCCATTTTGATTTACCCTTACACGATATTCCTCAATCACGACCAGTTTTTTCTAATGCTCCAGAGGAATATAAAGGGATTTAATAAAGGCTTACGAGAGATATTTTTATAGAAGTGAATCCATGAATGAAATCATGGTTAGAATGGAAAGTATTTTGTACAATATTTTCTATTTCTGAACTATTGTCATTTGCCTCCTAAGAGGGAGTCTCTCTTCGAGTTGAGGTTTCAATATCATGGGTTTATGTAGTAAAACTGTCTATTTGTGTCTAATATTAGAAGTAACCTATGAAATTTAAAGGATTAATTGTGTTGAATTTCACATTTCTCATCCTTGATATGAAAAAATGATTCTTTATATAAAATATTCATATATCGGGAACCTCTTCCAGTTCGAGCTTCATTTCTGCGTACGCCTTGGAAAACCATCCCGATTGGAATAACAGAGGATGGCGGGGCAAGGGGCAGGTTCGTATGATCATGGATTCCATGCGCATCCTGGATCTGACGATCTCCCAAAGGACTCTAGGGTAGGGAAGGATGCTGCCCAGTTTGACATTGCGGGGCACAAGGAACTTTTCCATCTCTGTGCTTCAGGTAAAGGATTGGTGCGTAATGGTGAGATTCCCCCAGAATCCATTGGACAGAAGAGAAAATTTGTGGAGGTTGACAAATTGGCAGTGAATACCTCCCTAGAATTTGGTATTCCCTCTCCGGGAAGGATCATAAGGAAGGGTTGGGTTGCTCATGTCTCTTCCAACCAGGATGCGATTGAGGAAAAAATAAATCTGTTTAAATTCTCTATCATTGCAAGAGTCTTGTCTCCGAAGGCTGAGAAGTCTTGGAGGTTTAATGATATTTTTTACAGAATCGTTGCAGTCTGGGGCTTTGGGGACTGGCGAATGACTGCTATGGGAAGAGGATACTTCCACATTATTTTCCCGTCTGATGAGTTGAAAAGGTGGGCTTGGAGAATTGGTGTCATCAACTTAAAGCCTGTAGTACATAGGATACAGGAGTTGGGTTGAAATTTTGATCCACTGAATGTGAGAAACACTCATATGCAGATTTGGATCTAGATTTGCAGGCTTAATTGGTTGTATTGGCACGCCATAATTCTGTGGGACATCGCTTCATCCATTGGAAACCCCATTAGAATTGATAACCAAATGGACAATCCTAGATTTAGACATTATGCTCGTGTACTGGTGGAAGTCTACATGGCCAACACATTAGTGGAGGAGGTTGTTCTCACCACCAGGGATGATAGTTTCAAACTGGAAAGCATTTATGAAAGGAAACCCATGTTTTTAAGAAGTGTAGTGTTTTTGGTCATGTGGATCTTGAATGTAATAAGTCCAAGGTTTCCACGATATGCAATATCAAAGGGGATGACAGTAAATCTTGCCAGAGGGCTAATACTAAAGGCAAGGGGAGAGAAGAAAATAATGTGACGGTTGGCCTCTCCACTGGGGAGGACCCTCTGTCCATGGTAGATATTGACCAATCTCTTGATTCTGATGAAGCCCTTGCGCTGGAACCAGATGTGGAAAAAATTGTTGGCATGGTTGAAATTGAGGAGGTTTCAATGGTTTTCAATGTTCCTCAAGTTGATACACAGCTGAAGATGATGCATATGGATGACTTTTTCCAGATAGAGTGTGCAGAAAGGGATACCAGTTGTGTCACTACACCCTCTATACTGGACATTGTTGTGTGTTCAGGTAATTTAGGGGATGACTTGGAAATGTATATGGATGTGAAAGCTGGCCAGTGAAATGTTCAGAATTCAACTAAAGGCAGTGTAGGGGACCAACCTGTCCACTGCTCCACTCAAGACTCACCCAAAGTCCCCCACAGCAAGCAGATTCTGGGGGGAGGTGGAGGAAGGAGATGTTCTTGAAGATAGTCATGCTCCCAGTATGAGTGTGCCTATGTCTCATCTGGCCACTCAAACTCTTCCAAAGGATCAGGGGCCCTGCCACTCTGTGCCTATGCAGGTGGAAAAGCAGGTACCTGGAGATACACAGATTGATGGAATGAATCGGGCCTCTCCAACTCTTCCACATGAGTAGGTTCATGTCTTAGGGGCGTTATCTCTGGGCACTGCCACTCTGTGCCTATGCTAGGGGAGGAGAAGGTTCCTTGAGACACCCTGAATGATGGCATGAATTGGGTTATGGAACAAATAGAAGATGGTTCTATTGATGTGATGCAGCATGGGATTAATGATTCATTCCAGCAGGTCCCCTCTGGGAAACTTCTAGGAGGAGAACACGTCGGGGCTCTCCCATGGGCATTGATCAATCTCCTAATAAATTTACTCTAATTAGTGGACGAATATGGTCTGATGTTAATGAAGACTGTGAAATCTCTGAGACTCCCTCTGAGGCTGAGAAATCAGGAAAGGGGAAAGGAAAGAGAGGTTAAAAAGAGAAAAGTGGAACCAGTACAGAAAGAAGGGCCTCGAACGAGAGGAAATTATTCCATCAAATAGAGATCCTTTTTTGCAACTGTCAGGGGCTTGGGAACTCTCCCACGGTCATGGCCCTAAGACATTTTATTGTGACCGATAAACCATTGATGGTTTTAATTGACGAACCCAAAATGATGTTTGAAAACTGGAAAACCTTTAAATGGGACTCCCTTGGTTACTCTTTTGTTTCTAAAAATTCAAGTGATAGCGGGGCTGAGTCACTTTGGGTTCTCAAACACAACAGAATTTTCATTCACTCGATGACCAATATGCACCAGTTTGTTTCAGTGGATTTTGGATTTCAGGGAGCTATCATCTCTCTCTCATTTTTTATGCCTCAAACATCTATATTAAAAGAAGGGGTCTCTAGAAGGATCTTGAGTCTATTTCTGACCGATTGGCTAAGAGCTGGGTGGTTGTAGGTGACATAAACACTATCCTCAGGCCTAATGAAAATTTTGGTTCTCACTTCAACAAACTGGCTGCAAATGAATTTGCAGTGTGTATTGATAAATGTAATCTGTCTGAAGTCCCAATTGTTGGAGCAGATCACACATGGTGTAGGTACACTTTGAATGGGTGCCAAGCCAGTAAATTGGACAGGTTCGTTGTTCAAATCAATGACAAGAATGATGATATCGCCATTTTTGGTCTCACCTTTCCCAAATGTCATTATGATCATAATCTGACCCTTGTTGATATTTGTGTTGGTAGGACGCAGTCATCTTCTCTTCCTTTCAGGTTCAATAATGCATGGCTTCTTGTGCCTGGATGCAGGGAGGTCATCCTAATGGCTTGGGAGACTGAAGAAATTGATGTGAGACGCACGGGGTGGCCCAATCTTCACGGCGTAGGGCGGCGGATGAAAGATGCGGTTCGGGGCTAAGTGGCAGATGATGGGTACGGATAGTGGATGCAAGTAGTCAATCAACGTTATATGGAGCGCGACCTACTACTTAGACAACACACTCAAGGGAGGGATGTGATGGTCAATCCACACAACAACGCACTTGGGTTGAGACACGGAATTGGGGGCTTTGTGATCTTGGATCACCAATCTAACTTATAGATTGACAAGGCAAGAATGCACAAGAGCTAGGAGAAAATCCGGGACAATCCTCACACAACGGAGAGAAACAAAGAATAAGCTCTCAATTAAATCTTGAATGTCATAAAAGTGTCATGGAGGTGGCTATTTATAGCCAAGGGGATGGTACAATAGTCAAGAGTCTAATACCCTAAAGTCATAAAGGCTAAACTACTTTGTTCCCTTAAATTCAAAAAGATAAAGCCTACCAAAGACTTTTGGAAAAGTGACACACAACTTTCCAACTATAGCCCACCAGATTTGACTTTGAGTGCATAGCCCACTGGATTTGACTTCGGTGTCCAAAGATGTCATTCTAGAATCCTCCATGTAGGCAAGGTTTCCAAATTCGTGCAACCATGTGGGTCAAGCTTTAAGCATCATGTTTGGGCTTGAATAAGTGAGATAATAGGCTCATTTGCTCCATCCATGCAAGGTAAGACCCATTGGGCCTTTAATGAAGCGAGATGAGCATCCATTGTTGCATTCAACCTCTTTAATCTCCCACGCGTCATCGGGCCTTGCAAATCCAACTCCTCCACTCGGGTAATCAACTAGGTGCCTTCAACATGGTTCGCATCATCCTCCCCCTCTTGAAAAGGAGTCGTCCTCAACTCTTCATCCTCTACACCCAAAAAAGGAGAAAGATCAGAGACATTGAAATTGGCAGTTACACCATACTCACCTGGCAAAGCAATCTTGTAAGCATTGTTGTTAATCTTCTCAAGCACTCGAAAAGGTCCATCGCCACGTGGCATGAGTTTTGATTTCCTCTTGTCGGGAAATCTTTCCTTCCGCATATGAACCCAGACAAGGTCACCGGGCTCGAACAACATTTGCTTGCGACCCTTGTTTGCACGATCAATGTATTTCTGTGTCATCCGCTCGATATTTATCCTTGTCTTTTCATGGATTTTCTTGATGAATTCTGCACGCTCTTTCGCATCCATATTAGCAGCTTCTTGCAAAGGCAAAGGAACTAGATCAATAGGGGCAAGGGGGTTAAAGCCGTAAATAATTTCAAATGGAGAATATTGAGTAGTGGAATGCTTGGCCCTGTTATATGCGAATTCCACATATGGAAGACACTCGTCCCAATTCTTGATGTTCTTCTTCACAATGGTTCGCAGAAGGGATGACAGTATTCGATTCACCACCTCGGTTTGTCCATCGGTTTGCGGATGACAAGTAGTGGAAAATAGTAACTTCGTTCCTAGTTTGCTCCATAATGTCTTCCAAAAGTAGCTGAGGAATTTTGTGTCTCGATCTGACACAATCGTCCTTGGCATTCCATTAAGTTTGACTACTTCCTAAAAGAAAAGTGTTGCAATGTTAGTGGCATCATCTGTTTTGTGACAAGGAATAAAATGTGCCATTTTTGAAAACCGATTCACCACAACAAAAATGGAATCTCTCCCCATCTTGGTCCGTGGTAACCCCACAATAAATTCCATTGATATGTCCTCCCAAGGGGTGTTGGGAATTGGGAGAGGAAGATATAGTCCATGTGGGTTTAGTTTCGATTTGGCTTTATGGAAAACAATGCACTTTCCCACAAATTTCTCAACATCTCTAGATATCCTAGGCCAATAAAAATGCTCACTAAGAACACTTAGAGTTTTTAAAACACCAAAATGCCCCATTAAACCACCCGAATGTGACTCCTTTAGTAAAAGTAAACGGATAGAGCAATTGGGAATGCAAAACTTATCAATCCGGAATAAGAATCCATCATGTAAGTAGAACTTTTCCCAACTAACTTCAGGTTTACAATGTTCATAAGGTTCTCTAAAATCACTATCAGTGGCATATAAATCCTTAATGTATTCAAAACCAATGAGTTTTGAATCCAACAAGGATAAAAGAGAATATCGTTGTGAAAGTGCATCAGCCACAGTATTTTCTTTACCCTTTTTATGCTTGATGACATATGGAAATGATTCAATGAATTCCAGCCATCTATCATGTCTCCTATTTAGTTTATGTTGGCTCCTAAGGTATTTAAGAGCCTCGTGATCAGAATGGATCAAAAATTCTTTAGGCCAAAGATAGTGTTGTCATGTCTCTAGTACTCTAAACAATGCATACAACTCTTTATCATATGTAGCATAGTTTAGAGTTGGGTCATTTAACTTCTCACTAAAGAAAGCAATAGGCTTACCTTCTTGCATGAGTACTCCTCCTATGCCAATTCCTCTTGCATCACATTCAATTTCAAAGGTCTTACCAAAGTCCGGAAGTGCAAGTAGAGGGGCGTGGGTGAGTCTCTCCTTAAGTTCATTGAAGGCCTTCTCTTGAGTTATCCCCCATTTGAAAGGAATGTTCTTCTTTGTCAACTCGTTCAACGGTGCTGCTAATGTGCTGAAGTCCTTCACAAATCTCCTGTAAAAACTAGCAAGCCCATGAAAACTTCTTACCTATCCAACGAAGGTTGGAGTTGGCCATTCTTGTATTGCTTTGATCTTTTTAGTGTCAACTTCAACTCCATTGCAGCTCACAACAAATCCAAGGAAAACAATCTTATCGAGGGAAAATTCACACTTATTGATGTTTCCAAACAAGTTTTCTTTTCTTAACACCTCTAGGACTTTTCTTAAGTGATCTTGTTGACCTCACCTATTTTGATAATCTCAATCATGTATTTATTTGTGTTGAAAATCCCAATTATGTCTTCATTCTCTATGATATTGTTAAGTATTGTTGATCTATACTTTAATTCTTTCCAATCTGTGATCAAACCAATAACACCTTTTTAAAATAGTCTTTGGAATATGTTAATCATCATTTATCCATGTTCATACAAGTTATAAATTGATTCTAACACAATCGGATGTGTTCTGCATAAAACAGATAAGTAATCTGCCTATAGCTACTGATAAAGAGCTACCGGTAACCAGTCTACCGATAGACTTAGTCTACCGACAGACAGCTACCGATAGACTTAACACAGAGTTACCGATGTACTTATAAATACAGCTACCGATACAAACGTAGAGCTACCGGTGTAAGTATAAATAGCTACCGATGGAATAAGTCACTGATGGACGAAGCTACCGATAGACTCACAGCCACCGATACATGGAGCTACCGATGCATGAAGCTACCGACGCATGGAGCTACCGATAAACAGTCATTGATACACGCATGTACCTACCGACGCATGGAGCTACCGATGCATGTACCTACCGACGCATGGAGCTACCGATGCATGTACCTACCGACGCATGGAGCTACCGATAAACAGTCATTGATACACGCATGTACCAACCGACGCATGGAGCAACCTATAGAGTCAGAGCAACTAATGACATTGAGCTACCGATGTTCAAGCTACCGATGTTCAAGCTACCGATGCTGATTACCTACCGATCACTCAACTCACTGTTTGAATTTCTTTATTTCCTATATTTAATCTGTCTAACGGTCATATCATGTACATTTTAATGATTTGTCAAATACCTGATAAAGGTTGTCGGATGTCAGGAACCCGTACCTCGTACCTGCTGAAAAGAAATCTTTTATGTCCCCTGATGGGAGATAAATACGAGAAGACTACATACCAGAAATATGCGAACGTGTGAAGAAAACAAACAACAAGAAGCGAACCAGAAAAGTGCGGTGCATCCATTATACCAAAAACAACACAAGCACAAGAGGAACACAGAGAAGCTCATAGACAATCAAGCATACTCGAGGAGTGTTCTGTGCATACAAGAAGAACTTCATTGACTACATTCTCACCACCTGTGAACCTGGAGCATACGACACTCTGTTTCTCAACAGAAACAAGAAGAGGACTCAGACTCACTTCTAATCGAATCCAAAGGAGTCCAGAGCTATACTGAAATCACCAGAACCATCTCTAAACTCTACATCTCTTGTTCTGTGATTTATTACCATTCATTTCGAGCAGTGTGTGTTATCTGCTATATCTAACACATACACTGTCTCCTGTACTCAAACTGAAGGATCTGTAAATCCTTACAAAACTCTTTCATTCTTTCTTTCCCACGAAGAACTGTGGTAGAGGTCGTGTGTGACCTGGACAGCTGGTTGCTGTTGTACTGTTTCCCACGAAGAACAGTGGTAGAGGTCTTGGACCTGGACAGTTGTAAACTGTTGAACCCCGATCCAGGGTGTGGATCATTTTTATATAAACTTTTGAGAGGACTAAGTCTCGGCTTGAGACTGAACCTCTTGGTTACACTGTTGTGCCATCTATTTCAAAGTTTTATTCCGCTGCTAATCACTTTAAAACCAATACTGTTTTTAAAGATTACTTTGATAATTAAATTAGCAAGTGTTTATGTTAAGTGTAGATTAGTAAGTTAGTTTCAAAAGATAATCACGCACTCCTGTGTTGATTAACTGGGAATTAATCAATCCCTTGAGAACCTAACAGAATCTCTACATTAATATAAATTCACTACAGTTTAATTTTTTATTATATTTGGGGGTCTTTAAGACACTGCTTTTAAATATAGAAATTTTAATTGGTACTCAATTCACCCCCCTCTTGAGTAAACCACTCCGACCAACACTTGGTATCAGAGGGTCAAAATACCTTCTAAAAGTACTCTGCTTTTGAACTGTGATTTTAGTTGTATTTTAAAGTTCTTAAAATTTCTGTTATTTCTAAATTTTTATCTCTTTAAAATTTTCTCATCATGGACAATAGACTTGAGGGTGCTGCTACTAACCGGCCACCTTTCTTCAATGGAACTAATTATGCTCAGTGGAAGCTGAAAATGAAAATCCATCTAGAAAGCATAGGTTTTGATATTTGGACTGCTATTGAATCAGAATACAAAATGCCTACTACTGCTAGATCTACTTGGGATGAACCTACAAAGACTGCTTACAATAACAACTGTAAAGCTATGAATGCCTTGTACTGTGCTCTAGGAGATGAAGAGTTTAATAGAATTTCTGCATGTAAAACTGCTTTTGAAATTTGGGATACCTTAGCTGTTTCTCATGAAGGAACAACTAATGTGAAAGAAATGAGATTGAACACTTATACTATCAAGTATGATAATTTTAAAATGAAGCCTGACGAACCCATTTCTGACATGTATCTCAGGTTCAATGAAATTGTCAATACAATGATTTCGCTGGGAAAGGATGTCTCATCGAAGGAACAAATTATGAGAATTTTGAGATGTCTACCTGATAGATGGAGAGGCACATCTGTCTCAATCAGAGAATCATGTGACATAGCTGCTCTACCTGTCAAGGAACTAATTGGCAAGCTGATGATGTATGAAGAAGAGCTTAAAGTGAACAAAGAGGAAGAAAATGAACCTGCAAGAAAGTCTGTTGCTTTCAAATCCTCAACTTCAAAGAATAAGGACAAGGAAAAGCTTCAAGCTGTAGTTGAAAGTTCAAGTTGTGAAGACAGTGGAAGTGATTCTGACAGTGATGCTGAGATGGCTCACATTGCTAGAAGATTTAAGAAATTTTATAGGAAAAAGAAGTTCTTCAGAAAAACAAATTATAAGGGTAAGTATGATCACCAAGGCAAATGGAAAAAGGACTGGAAGAAGAATGACAAATCAGATGATGTTGTCTGCTATGAGTGCAAGAGAAAAGGACACATTAAAGCCGACTGTCCAAAGCTGAAGTATAAAAAGAAATATGAATATAAGGACAATAAGTTTAAGAAAGCCATGAAGGCTACTTGGAGTGCTTCAGAAGACAGCACAAGTGAAGCTGAATCTTCAGACTCTGAAAGGAATCGAGCCAACATGTGCTTTATGGCAAACACTTCTGAGGTAACTGCTGAAACTCCTGCTTCAAATTCATATTATTCTGGAGATGATTCTGAAGGTGATAACATGTCTAAATCTGAACTGTTTGAATACTGTGATATGCTGGAAGAGACATGTAATGAACTTAAGGATAAATACAAGTCATTAAAGAAACAGCATGCTCTCACCACTACAGTTAAAACCGAACTTACTATTGAAAAAGAGAAAAATGCTCAACTGTTAAAAGAAAATACAGAACTGAAACTGTCAAATGAGCAACTTAGAAAAGACTTATAGAAGTTCACCAATGGCAAGAATACTCTAACACAGATGCTAGGAAAGCAAGTAGCACCTAAATATACTACTGGTATAGGATACCAACCTGGACAAAGGAAAATTGCTAAAACTAGATTCATTTCTAAATCTGGACAGAATGAAGGTAATTCTGGAACTTCATATGCTTCAACCAGTTATATACATAGCTATGGATCTAATAAAGTTTATCTTTCAAAGCATGTCAATTCTACAAATTATATGAGACCCATTAGACAAATATGGGTACCTAAAGTGTTATTGGCTAACCTGTCTGGACCCAAGAAAATCTGGGTACCAAAATCATCTCCCATCTAAATCTGTTTTGTAGGGAACTTGTTTAAAGAGCTCCTGTAAAGAGACGTGGTATTTGGACAGTGGATGTTCAAGACATATGTCAGGAGACTTCTCTTGTTTCAAGAGTTTAATAAAAGTTGATGGAGGCTTTGTCACCTTTGGTGATAACTCAAAAGGGAAAATCATCGGCCTAGGCCAGATTGGTAACACTGATTCAATTTTGATTTCTAAAGTTTTATTTGTTGATGGCCTTAAATACAATTTATTAAGTATTTCTCAGTTATGTGATGATGGTTTTCACGTTAAATTTGAAAATGATTCTTGCAAAGTTTTTAATTCTAAGAATGTTTTGGTATTTTCTGCCTTAAGAAATGAAAATGTTTATGCTGTTAATCTGAATTCTTTAGCTAAGCAGAATATTAATTGTTTGAATGCTTTTCATAAAGAATCTTGGCTATGGCACAGAAGATTAGGACATTGCAACATTCACTCACTTAGAAAACTTTCTAGGAAAAACCTAGTTAGAGATCTACCTAAGTTAGAATTCCCAAATGATAGAGTGTGTAACCCCTGTCAAAAGGGAAAACAACACAAAGTTTCTTTTAAATCAAAGAAAGAAGTTTCAACTTCTCAACCACTTGAATTGGTTCACATGGATTTGTTTGGACCATCAAGAGTTTCTAGTTTAAATGGGAAGCACTATGTTTATGTTCTTGTAGATGACTTTTCTAGATATACTTGGGTATATTTTCTAGCTCACAAAAGTGAAGCTTGTTCTTACTTTGTCAAATACTCCAAGTCTGTAGAGAACCTTAGTAGACTTAAGATTAAAACCCTAAGAAGTGATCATGGTCGTGAGTTTGAAAATCAAGATTTTGAATCTTACTGCTCACTCAATGGATATTCTCATAACTTTTCTGCCCCTAGGACACCCCAACAGAATGGTGTAGTAGAAAGAAGAAACAGAACCCTGCAAGAAATTGCTAGAACCATGCTCAATGAATATGACCTGCCTATTTATTTTTGGGCTGAAGCTGTAAATACAGCTTGTTATGTTATTAATAGAGTCTTGATTAGACCAGTTCTTAAGAAAACCCCTTATGAATTGTGGAACAATAGAAAGCCTAAGGTTAATTACTTTAAAGTTTTTGGTTGCAAAGTATTTATTCTGAATACTAAAGATAATCTGGATAAGTTTGCTTCCAAAAGTGATGAAGGAATTTTTCTGGGTTACTCTATTTCAAGTAAAGCCTATAGAGTTTTCAATAAGAAAACCAAATGTGTGGAAGAATCTGTTCACATCAAATTTGATGAAACTGATCCACATGAGCCTAAAACCTCTCTTGAAAATCTTGAAGAAGATTTGTCTATTCTGGACCTTAATGATAAATCTGAAGAATCTGTTATAAAAGTATCCAGTTCTGGACTTTCTCCAGAATCTGCTTCTGTTGAACCCGAACATATAGATGAACCTGAAATTTCTAGTCCAACCTTTACTAGATCAACGAGGATTCTAAAGAAT